>JAKFHU010001693.1:1200000-1800000 GCA_023783475.1 Daubentonia madagascariensis
AAAATCAGAATGTTGAAATGACACATGATGAAATTTGAACATGGATTGTAAGGAAGCTCAATGAAATGCAAGATAAAATGGGAACCTAACACAAAAAACTCACAAAAACAATTCAGGAAATGAGTGAAAAAATCACAAAAGAAATTGAAATACTAAAGAAAAACCAAGCAGAACTTCTGGAAATGAACAATTCATTCAAGGAATTACAAAACACAGTGGAAAACCTTAAGAATAGGTTAGATCAAGAAGAAGAAAGAATCTCAGAGCTTGAAGACAACATCTTTCAATTCAACAAGTCAGTCAAAGAGCTAGAGCAGAGAAATAAGAGAAAAGAGAAAAGCCTACAAAAAATATGGGATTACATGAAGAGGACAAACATAAGAATTGTAGGTATCCCTGAGGGTGAAGAAGAAAATACACAAGGGTTGGATAATCTATTTGAGGGAATAATTGAGGAAAATTCCCCTGGCCTGGCTAGAAATCTAGATATCAAGGTACAAGAAGTTCATAGGACTCCTGGGAGATGCATCACAAAGAGGAAAACACCACAACACATAGTCATCAGACTGATGAAAATAAACATGAAAAAGGCCCTACTACAAGCCATAAGCTGAAAGCAGCAGGTAACGTAAAAAGGAAAACCCGTCAGACTAACTGCAGAATTCTTAACTGAGACCTTACAAGCTAGAAGGGACTGCGGCCCCATTCTCAGTCTTCTCAAACAGAACACCCAGCCTAGAATTTTGTATACTGAAAAACTACATTTCACATATGATGGGGAAATAGTCTTTCTCAGACAAGCAAACACTGAGGGAATTTGTCAAAACAAGAGCTGCCCTGCAGGAAGTACTCAGAACTGTGTTACACATGGATCAGCACAATAAACTCTCACCAGTGTAAAATCATCCAAAGCTAACAGTCAAAGGCCAGATACCAAAATGGCTCAAGACATAAAACAAACCAACAAAGTTCTATTCAACAGAATAAACAGAAATTTGCCTCACTTATCAATTCTTTCAATAAATGTGAATAGCTTGAATTGCCCACTGAACAGACATAGGCTGGCCAAAAGGGTAAATATACACAAGCTAAGTATCTGCTATCTTTAGAAAACACATCTAAACTATAAGGACTCATTCAGACTCAAAGTGAAGGGATGGAAAACAATATTCCATGCAAATGGAAACCAAAAGAAAGCTGGGGTAGCAGTTCTCATATCAGATAACTTAGTTTACAAATCAATAAAAGTAATGAGAGACAAAGATTATCATTATATAATGGTAAAGGGAACAATTCAACAAGAAGACATAACAATTCTAAATAGCTATGCACCTAATACAGGTGCACCCAGACTCATAAAGCAAATCCTACTTGATCTAAACAAAACAATGAACAACAGCAATGTAATAGCTGGGGATTTCAAGACCCCACTGACAGCACAGGCCAGATCTTCCAAACAGAAAATAGACAAAGAAACAATGGACTTAAACAGAACTCTATAACAAATGGGCCTAACAGACACTTACAGAACTTTCTAGCCAAAAACAAGTGAATATATATTCTTCTTATCAGCTCATGGGACATTCTCTAAGATTGACCACATCCTAGGCCACAAAACATGTCTAAACAAATTTAAAAACATAGAAAATATACCATGCATCTTCACAGACCACGGTGTAATAAAATTAGAAATCAACTCCAACAGAAACACTCATCTCAACACAAAGTCAGGGAAACTAAACAACCTAATGCTGAACATTTATTGGGTCAATGAGGAAATTAAGATAGAAATCAAAAGATCTTTGAACTAAATAACAATGGGGACACAAGTCATTAAAATCGGTGGGACCCAGCTAAAGCAGTCCTGAGAGGAAAATTCACAGCCTTAAATGCTTACATCCAATACATAGAAAGATCATAAATCAACAATGTAATGACTCAAATCAAAGAACTGGATAAAGAAGAGCAAACCAATCCCAAACCCAGCAGAAAAAAAGAAATAACCAAGATTAGAGCAGAACAAAATGAAATCAATAACAAAAGAAATGTATGAATGATTAATTAAATAAAAATCTGGTTCTTTGAAAAGATAAACAAAATTGACATGCCTCTCACTAGATTAGCCAGAAGCAGAAAAGAAACAATTCTAAAAAACTCAATCAGGAATGAAAAGGGAGAAATTACAACTGATACCACAGAAATACAAAATGTCATCTCTGAATACTATAAAAATCTCTATGCACACAGAATTAAAAACGTGGGGAAAATGCACAAGTTCTTAGAAACACACAGCCTCATCATGCTCAATAACAAAGAAATAGATCTCCTGAACATACCATTATCAATTACAGAAATTGAAGCAGCAATTAAAAACTACCCTAAAAAGAAAGTCCCAGTCCAGATGGTTTCACACCCAAATCTTCCAGACCTACAAAGAAGAACTGGTGCTTATCCCACAGAAATTATTCCAAAACATCAAGAGGAAAGGAATCCTCCCCAACACATTTTATGAAGCCAACATCACCCTATTACAAAAACCAGGAAAGGACTCAACCAGAAGAAAACTACAGACCAATATCCCTTATGAATATAGATGCAAAAATTCTCAATATAATCCTAGTAAATCGAATTCAGGTGCTCATCAAAAAAATAATCCAAAGTGAGTAGAGTATCAGAAAGTCTCAAAACAACAAATGTTGATGTGGTCATGGAGAGATACAAACACTCACACACTGCTGGTGGGACTGCAAATTAGTAAAACCTCTATGGAAACTAATATGGAGACACCTCAAAGAACTAAAAGTAGAACTACCATTTGATCCAGCAATCCCACTACTGGGTATTTACCCAAAAGAAAAAAAGACATTCTATAAAAAAGACATCTGCACTCAAATGTTTATAGCAGCACAATTCACAATTGCAAATATGTGGAAACAACCCAAGTGCCCATCAATACACGAGTGGATTAATAAAATGTATATGTATACCACAGAGTACTACTTAGCCATAAAAAATGGTGAATTAATACCTCTGGTATTATCCTGGATGGAGCTAGAGTATCCTGGATACTTCAAAGCAAAGTATCACAAGAATGGAAAAACAAGCACCACTGGTACTCACCATCAAATTGGTACTAACTGATCAATACTTATGTACACACATGGAAATAATATTCATTAGGGTTCAGGCAGATGGGATGGGTGTGGAGGGGATGGGAAAACTCACACCTAATGGGTGCAGGGCACACTCTCTGGGGGATGTTCACGATTGTAGCTCTGACTTGGGCAGTGCATAGGCAATATATATAACCAAAATGTTTGTACCCCCATAATACTCTGAAATAAAAAAAAAGAAATTAAATTTAATAACTTAAAAAGAAAATAATCCATCACAACCCAGTGGGCTTCATCCCAGAAATGCAGGGATGGCTCCACAAACACAAATCTAGCAATGTAATTCACTACATAAACTGAAGTAAAATCAAAGACCATATGATCTTCTCAATAGATGCAGAAAAAGCATTCAAGAAAATACAGCACCCTTTCATGATAAGAATGCTTAACAGAATAGCCATAGATGGGACTTACTTCAAAATGATAAAAGCCATATATGACAAATCCACAGCCAACATCATAGTGAATAGGGAAAAATTTGAAAGCATATCCGCTTAGAACAGAAACCAGACAAGGTTGACCTCTATCACCACTCTTATTCAACATAGTGCTGGATGTCCTAGCCAGGGCAATCAGACAAGAGAAGGAAATTAAGGGAATCTCATTTGGTGTAGAAGAGGTCAAACCATTGCTCTTTGCTAACAACATGATCTTATATTTAGAAAACCCCAAAGATTTTGCCAACTGACTACTGGAATTGATAAATAAGTTCAGCAAAGTCTCTGTTTACAAAATCAATGCACGCAAATCAGTAGCATTCATATAGGCCAACAACAGCCAAACTGAGAAACAAATCAGAGCCTCAAAACCTTTCACAATAGCAACAAAGAAAACAAAATACCTAGGAATATATTTTGCCAAGGTGGTTCAAGACCTCTACAGGGAGAACTATGAAACACTAAGGAAGGAAATAGCAGAGGACATAAACAGATTGAAAGCCATACTATGCTCATGGATTGGCAGAACCAACTTTATTAAAATATCTACACTACCCAAAGTGATCTACAGATTCAATACAATCCCTATTAAAATACCAACATTATTTTTCACAGATTGACAAAAAATAATTCTCCACTTCATATGGTACCAGAAAAGACCCTTTATAGCTAAAGTAACCATAAGGAAAAAGAACAAACTGGAGGCATGAATTTCCCAGACTTCAAGCTATACTACCAGGCTCTAGTAACCAAAACAGCATGGTATTGGCACAAGAACAGAGACACAGACCAATGGAACAGGACTGAGAACCCAAATATAAAACCACCCTCATATAGCCATCTGATCTTCGACTAAGCAGACAAAAACATACACTAGGAAAAGAATCGCTATTCAATAAATGGTGCTGGGAAAATTGAAGATCACGTAGAAGACTGATCCAGGATCTGCACCTCTCACCTTTCACAAAAATCAACTCACAATGGATAACAGACTTAATCCTAATGCATGAAACCATAAGAATTCTAGAAGAAAATGTTGGAAAAACTCTTATAGTCATTGGTCTGGGCAAGGAATTCATGAAGAAGAACCCAAAAACAATCACAGCCTTATCAAAAATAAACAAATGGCACCTCATCAAATTAAAAAGCTTCTGCACAGCCAAAGAAACTATCACTAGAGTGAATAGACAACCTACAGAATGCAAGAAAATATTTGCATGCTATACATTTAATAAAGGGCTGATAATTAGAATCTATATAGAACTCAGGAAAATCAGCAAGAAAAAATCAAACAACCCCATTAAAAATTGGGCAAAGTACATGAACAGAAACTTTTCAAGAGAAGATAGACTAATGGCCAAGAAACATATCAAAAAATGCTCAACATCCCTAATCATCAGTATAATGCAAATCAAAACCACAAGGAGATATCACTTAACTCCAGTGAGAATGGCTTTTATCAAAAAGTCCCAATACAACAAATGTTGGCATGCATGCGGAGAGACAGGAACATTCATACACTGCTGGGGGGACTGCAAACTAGTACCACCTCCATGGAAAGTAATATTGAGATACCTCAAAGAACTAAAAGTAGAACTACCATTTGATCCAGCAATGCCACTACTGGGCATCTACCCAGAGGAAAAAAGATGTTCTATAATATATACATCTGTACTCAAATGTTTATAGCGCCACATTTCAGAATTTTTCAAAGATGTGGAAACAACCCAAGTGCCCATGAATACATGAGTGGATTAAGAAAATGTGGTATATGTATACCATGGAGTACTACTCAGCCACAAAAAACAATGAACTAACACCTCTTGTATTATCTTTGATGGAGCTGGAGCCCATCCTCCTAAGTGAAGTATCACAAGAATGGAAAAACAAGCACCACATATACTCACCATCAAATTGGTACTAATTGATCAACACTTATGTGCACATATGAAAGTAACACTCATTGGGTGTTGGGCAGGTGGGAGGGGGGATGAGAGGATGGGTATATTCACACCTAATGGGTGAGGTACACACTGTCTGGGGGAGCGGCACTCTTGTAGCTCTGACTCAGATGGTGCAAAGGCAATATATGTAACCTAAAAGTTTGTACCCCCCGCAATATTCTGAAATAAAAATAAACAAACATTTAAAAAAGAAAGAAAAAAGAATAAGTATCTTAACCTCATGCAATTTTGTATCAATTACAAATTGTCCTGAATATGGTTGACGTTTTGAGAAACTCATTTCTTTGTTGATATTGCCTCAGACACTGATTGGATGGTTCATATTAGGAAAAATGAAAAATTCTAGGAATATTACCTAAATATTAAATAATACAATCTTAATGTCATCACTCAATCTTAAATATTGCCTCTCATTATGCTATAGAGTATAGCGGAAGGAATTATTATCCAATAGAATTAAATATACTGAAATTGAAAGTCCCCATGCAATGCCAGTTGCTCTCTATCTTTTATTACTGTAGAGTTTAGCAAAACTGAAAATGGATATAAAGATAAGGAGCAAATATTCCAACCTGGTAGTGTTGATTTCTCCAAATGTTCTGAAATATATCATCCATAAAAATGAGCCTACTCTGCTTAGCATCTGGTGCTTTCCAGTTCTCATACTTCAGACCCCTAGGATAATTAAATGAACTATATCTCTTAATATTACTGCTGCTAATATGAGTCAGTTCAACTCTACTTATACAAAATGGGCTTTACTGCCACAGGAAAATTTTACATAGAGGCCAAAATGGAGCCATGATTGAACTAAAAGTCTTATTAAATACTATACTGAGGGAATAGGAACTGGGATTGGTATTGAAAACTCTTATTATATTAACAAATTCATTGCCTAGGGGGCAATTGCAGGAACATGCAATTCCAATGTAAACAGGATGGAATCATAACCTAATATAGAATATAGCAATAGAGCAAAATTAGAATGAAGGGGAAGAATTTTGAATTGGATAGCTTGTTATGAAATCCTGTTGCAACAAAATATAGGTAAAGATTTATCATAAACCCTCACCACCTGTGTAACCAAACAACTATCTATTCAACAATTATAGAATATACTTACTAGTACTGAAGTACAGTATAGAATTGTAACTACTTATGGGAAACAGTATGTATTGTTCTTGGTACTATCTTCAGAGAGAATAAAGGGTGGTGTGTAAAGGTTGATTATATTATACATAGAAGAGACGAAATTTGGCATTATTGGATAGAAATTGCTGAAAACTGAACTGATATAACTAATTTAACTAAAGAATGTAAATTTTCTCCCACATCAGTATGAAACAGATATGTTAAATGGGTGCCTGTCATTCAAGGACATTTAATTGACTGTAATTGAAATGTTGCTATTGACATTGACAGATGTGAGAAATGGCCAGTTGAATGGGTTTATTCCCAAGAACTGCAACAAACTGAACACTGTTTCTTACAATTTAACTCTTCTATATTTACTCTCCAAAGTACCCCATTATAGAACTTTAAAAATGGATAATGGGCTTGGTATAAGATGTGTCTTATATGGAAACATGACTTGGAAACATTAAATTATTTATATTAGATGTGGATTAATGTGTAAAAATAATATGACTCACATAATTGAAGGATATTTACAAGAAATACACTGGGCCATGCAAGAAAAATTTCATATCACAAAAAAATGGTAGTCTGATAGAGTCCTCCCACCGCACCGCTCCCAGGGTAGGAGGTGAAAAGCGTCATCAGATACCTGCGAGCACAGACCGCTCACTCCACAAACAGCATTGTGAATTACAGAGAAACAACGCGGAATGCCCAGCCCAAGAAAACAGGTACAAAATTTTCACAAAGATCAGAGAGCGCACGGAGTACAATAGAGCCTAGGGTGAGGGAAGGACATGCTCACCAGGTCAGCGCAGCGTGTTACCTGACCGCCAAGCAGTTATGCACCTCCCCATCCACTCAGTCAGGGACAAGCCCAGAGTTGGGGCAAAGCTGTTGCTAGAGACAGCAGACTCTGTGGAGAGGAAGCAATTGCGAGAGCCAAACAGAACTCTCAGCTGCAATATACACAGAATGCGCAGGGCTGGGTAGGGACCGGGTGGAAATACATCTTCCTGGGACAGTGCGCAGGAACCCGCAGGCAAGCACTGTGCCACTGGAAGTCAGTGGGACTGGGCCCAGGAGTTTAACGGAGAGAGGGATACGCCCTTAGGGGATGCTGGCAACTGCCTCCGCGGGACACAGGCCGGTTGAGAAAAGCTGCGCTCTCGGGCACAATTGGAGCCCTGCTGTATGCCAGGCTGACGGTGGCAGCCACCTTTAAAGCCGCCCACCCGGAGCTGTGAGCCGGGTCTCTAGCTCCGCCCTGCCCCAGCCCAGAGGCTCTTCCACTGGGGTGAGACAGGATTTGCCCTTGGTGGCCAGGGACAGCTGCATCCGTGGGTTCCAGGTGGGATGAGATACCGGAACTGTAGTGGCAGGACCTTTGTGTATTGGAAACAGTTTGCAGCTCATCCATGTGGTCCTGCTGCCCTGGCTCTGGCCTCTGACAAGTCAACTATGTGCTGGTCCTAGTGCCCGCTCCTCAAGTCCCAGCCCTCCTGTAACCCAGAGATCAGTCATGTTGAAGGTTGCTGGCTA
This sequence comes from Daubentonia madagascariensis, assembly GCA_023783475.1. NCBI lineage: Eukaryota > Metazoa > Chordata > Mammalia > Primates > Daubentoniidae > Daubentonia > Daubentonia madagascariensis. The sequence goes on from JAKFHU010001693.1 coordinate 1,208,254, forward strand.
TAGTGACTCATTTGGTATAACTGCCGGTTCTCATGACAACCAAATACCTCAAGCGTGACAGGGTGAACCAGAGTAGCTCCTCATAACACTGCCCACACGATTAGGGAATTTTGCGCCATCCAAGAGTGCTTCCGGTGGCCAATATTCCCCTCTCCCCATGGGGACATCCCCACAGGGGAGACTGCTGGGGATAGAGATGCCTACCCGCCTCGCCTTGGGGTCTAGTGGTGGAAAAGGGGGGCACAATTGGAGATCCCCCTATCAGCCAGTATCATGCTGAGACACACATCAGAAGGACAGACACACGCGGCTAGATAAGCAACTGCTGAGCTGTGTAGAATTTTCCCAATTCAGTTCTCACACTGCAGCCAAAAGAAATTGTGTTTCTACCTGCACCTCAGGAGGAGCAGGGTCAAAGTAACCCCTAGGAGCTACAAGTCCCCTCCCAAAGCACGGGGCTTTTGCATACCCCAACTGGGTATCAGAGTCTGCCACTGACATAACAGAATACCTAGCCAATAGGGAGCTGTGGATTCATATCCTCAAGTAAAACTCACTAGGTTAGACCTCAAGCTGGGAGGACAATCTCACTACACTCCACCGGGAAGAGGATAAGACAACAGGTCAGAGATAACCCAAGATCCACCAAACTTGCTAAAATACACCTAAGGCAATACAGGCCACAACTTCTCTCCCTGGCTCTGCCAAGTAACGAAACTCGAGGGTTTGGAGACAGGGCCATAAACTAGTCCTAACACCCCCAGCGCTCGACCAAGAGGCCACATGAGAAAAAGTCAGCAAAAGAACTCAGGGAACATGAAAAGATCAGAGTGAAAAGTCACCCCCAAAAGAAATTATCACTTCCACAGCAATGGATACCAACTCAAATGGAATGGGTAGAATGACAGAAGAGGAATTTCATTTTTGGATTAAAAGAAAGCTCAATGAAATTCAAGAGAAAATTGAATCCCAGCACAAAGAAAGCACAAGAAAAATGCAAGAAATGAATGAAAAATTCTCCAAAGAAATAGAAATATTATGGAAAAATAAAATAGAAATTCTGGAAATGAAAAGCATTCAAGGATCTATAAAACAGTGGAAAGCCTTAAGAATAGGCTGGACGACAGAAAGGAAAGAATTTCAGAGCTAGAAGACAATGCCTATGCAATAAATAAATCAGTCGAAGAGAAAGAACACAAAAACAAGAGGCATGAACAAAGCATACAATAAATGTGGGATTGTGTAAAGAGGCCAAACATAAGGATCATAGGCATCCCTGAGGGAGAGGAAGAAAATTTGCGTGGACTGGAAAATCTATCTGAAGGAATAATAGAGGAAAATTTCCATGGCCTAGCCAGAAATCTCAATATCCAAGTACAAGAAGCACACAGGACTCCTGGGAGACTCAATGTGAAAAGGCACTCACCATGCCACATAATTATAAGACTGACCAAAGTAAACACAAAAGAGGCACTCCTCAGAGCTGTAAGTCAAAAAGAGCAGGCACCTATAAAGGGAAACCAAGCAGATTAACTTCAGATTTCTCAGCTGAAACCTTACACGCCAGAAGGGAATGGGGAGCCATCATCAGTCTCCTAATACAAAACAAAGGCCAACCCAGAATCTGTATCCTGCCAAACTAAGGTTCTTATATGAGAGAGAAATACAGACTTTTCCAGACAAGCAGTCACTGATAGAATTTGTGAAAACCACACCGGCATTGCAAGAAGTGCTTAGATCTGCATTGTACACTAACCAGCACAACAGACACCCACCAATGTAAAACTACACAAAAGCTAAAACTCCAGAAACCAGACTCCACAATGATGAAAGAGGTAAAACTAAAGACACCACCCAATAGAATAATCAGAAATTTACTGCAAATATCAATTATCTCAATAAATATGAATGGCTTCAATTGCCCATTGAAGTACAAAATACAAACCAAGTATCTCATGTCTCAAGGAAACACACCTTACACAGAAGGATGAATTCAGACTCAAGGTGAACGGATGGAATACAATTTTCCAGGCTAATGGAAACCAAAGGAAATCCATAGTATCCATCCTTATTTCAAATGATATAAATTTTAAAGAAACAAAATAAAGAAGGATAAAATTGGACACTATATTGTGGTGAAGGGAAAAATCTTACAAGAGGATTTAACAATCCTAAACATGTATGCACCCAACACAGGAGTGCCCAGGTACATAAAGCAAATACTGTTTGATCTTGACAACATAATAAATAGCAATGCCATAATAGCAGGGGACTTCAACACCCCACTGACAGAACTGGACAGATCCTCCAAACAAAAAATAAACAAAGAAACAAAGGACTAAACAGGACTCTAGAACATTTGGCCTAACAGATATCTACAGAACCCCTCCACCCAAATAACACTGAAATACATTCTTCTGATCACTCATGGAATTTCCTAAAATGACCATATCCTAGGCCACAAAACAGATCTCAACAAATTCAGAAAAATGAAATCATACCATGTATCCTTTCAGACCACAGCGGAATAAATAGAAATCAATTCCACAGAAACTCACATCTTCATCCAAAACTTGGAACAATATCTGTTGTTGAATGAACTATTGGGTCAAGGAGGAGATTCAAATGGAAATCAAAAGATTCTTCAAACTAATCGATAATGGGGACACAAGTTATCAAAATCTGTGGGATAAAAGCAAAAGCAGTCCTGAGAGGAAAACTTTTGCCTTAAATGCCCACACCCAAAAGACAGAAAGGTCACCAATCAGTAAACTAATGAATCATCTTAAGGAAAAGGAAAAAGAAGAGCAAATCAATCCTAAAGCCAGCATAAGAAAAGAATAACCAAGATCAGAGCATGAATTAAATGAATGAGAACAAAGAACAATACCAGAATTAATAAATGAAAAGTTTGTTCTTTGAAATATAACAAAATAACAGGCCATTTGCCAGGTTGCCCAGAAGCAGAAAGGAAAGGACCTCTAATAAGTTCAATTAGAAATGAAAAAGGAGAGGTCACAACTGATACCATAGAAATACAAAACATCATCTTCAAATACTACAAAAATCTCTATGCCCACAAACATGAAAACGTGGAGGAAATGGAAAAATTCTTAGAAACATACTACCTCCCTAGGCTCAACCGGGAAGAAACAGAATTTCTAAACAGACCAATATCAAGCACTGAAATTGAAGCAGTAATAAAAAATCTTACAACAAAAAAAAGTCCTGGACCAGATGGGTTCACACCTGAATTCTACCAAGCCTACAAAGAAGAACAGGTGCCTATACTGCAGAAATTATTTGAAATATCAATAAGGATGGAATTCTCCCAAACTCATTCTATGAAGCCAATATCACCTTGATACCAAAGCCAGGAAAGGACACAAGAAAAGAAAATTACAGACCTATATCTCTTATGAATATAGATGCAAAAATTCTCAATAATACCCTTGTAAACCATATTCAAATGTACATTAAAAAAATAATTCATCCCATCAGGTGGACTTCATTCCTGAGATGCAGGGATGGTTCAACATACACAAATCTATAAATGTAATTCACCACATAAATAAAAGCAAGAACAAAGATTATATGATCCTTTCAACAGATGCAGAAAAGGCTTTTGACAAAATCCAGCACCGTTTTATGATAAGAACTCTTCACAACATAGGCATTGATGGCTCATACCTCGAAACTATTAAAGCCATATATGATAAACCCACAGCCAATATCATACTGAATGGGGAAAAATTGAAATCATTCCCCCTTAAAACAGGAACTAGACAAGGGTGCCCACTATCTCCACTTCTATTCAATATAGTGCTGGAAGTCCTGGCCAGAGCAATCAGACAAGACAGAGGAATCAGGGGCGTCCAGATGGGGGCAGAAGATGTCAAACTTTCACTATTTGCAGACTATATGATATTATACATAGAAAATCCCAAAGATTCAAACAAGAGACTACTGGAATTGATAAATGAATTCAGCAAAGTCTCAGGATACACAATTAATACACACAAATCCATAACCTTCATATATGCTAATAACAATCAAGCCGAGAAACAAATTAAAGATGCAATACCTTTCACAATAGCACCAAAGAAAATTAAATATTTAGGAACATATCTAACTAAGGAGGTCAAAGAACTATATAGAGAGAATTATGAATCACTGAGAAAAGAAATTGCAGAGGATGTAAACAGATGGAAAACCCTACCATGCTCTTGGATAGGCAGAATCAACATAGTAAAAATGGCTTTGCTACCTAAATGATTTACAGAATGAATGCAGTCCCTATCAAAATACCAACATCCTTTTTTGCTCATCTAGAAAAAATAATTCTACGCTTCATGTGGAATCAGATAAGACCCCGTCTAGCCACAGCAATCTTAAGCAAAGAGAACAAATTGGGAGGCAAGTATCTACCGGACTTCAAATTATACTACAAGGCTATAGTAACCAAAACAGCATGGTACTGGCACAAGAAGAGAGACATAGACCAATGGAACAGGACTGAGAACCCAAATATAAAACCAACCTCATACAGTCACCTGATCTTTGACAAATTCCAGAAAAACATACACTGGGGAAAAGATTCCCTATTCAATAAATGGTGCTGGGAAAACTGGATGGCCATATGTAGAGACTGAAACTGGACCCACACCTCTCACCTCTCACAAAAATCAACTCACAATGGATAACAGATTTAAACCTACGACATGAAACCATAAGAATTCTCAAAGAAAACATTGGAAAAACTCTTACAGCCATTGCCCCAGGTAAAGAATTTATGAAGAAGACCCCCAAAGCAATCACAGCAGCAACAAAAATAAATACATTGGACCAGATCAAATTAAAATGCTTCTGAACAGCCAAGGAAACTATCACTAGAGTGAAATGACATACTACAGAATGGGAGAAAATATTTGCATACTACACATCTGATAAAGGGCTGATAACCAGAATCTATACAGAACTTAGGAAAATCAACAAGAAAAAATCAAACAACCCCATTAAAAAATGGGCAAAGGAAATGAACAGAAATTTTTCAAAAGAAGACAGAACAATGGCCAGGAAACATAAAAAATTGCTCAACTTCTCTAATCATCAGGGAAATGCAAATCAAAACCACAATGAGATATCACTTAACTCCAGTGAGATTGGCTCATATCAAAAAATCCCCAAACAACAAATGTTGGCAGGGATGCGGACAGGTAGGAACACTCATACACTGCTGGTGGGACTGAAAATTAGTACAACCTCTATGGGAAGTAATATGGAGATACCTCAAAGAATTAAAGGTAGAACTACCATTTGACCCAGCAATCCCACTACTGGGTATTTACCCAAAGGAAAAAAATACATTCTATAATAAAGACATTTGCATGCAAATGTTTATAGCAGCACAACTCACAATTGTAAAGATGTAGAAACAACCCTCGTGTCCATCAATACACTAGTGGATTAATAAAATGTGGTATATGTATACCATATAAGTATTACTCAGCAATAAAAAACAACAGTGAGTTAACACATCTCGTGTTACCCTGGATGGAGCTAGAACCCATTCTTTGAAGCAAAGTGTCACAGGAATGGAAAAACAAGCACCACTGGTACTCACCGTCAAATTGGTACTAACTGATCAACACCTACATCACACAGGGCAATAATATTCATCAGGGGGCGGGCAGGCCAGAGGGGGATGGAGGGGATGGGAAAAACTCTCACTGAATGGATGCAGGGAGCACAGTTTGGGGGATGACCATGAGTGTAGCTCTGACACGGGCAGTGCATGGGCAATATATATAGCCAAAGTGTTGTACCCCCATAATATTCTGAAATAAAAATAAATAAATAAATAAAAATTATACAGCAAAAAAAAAAAAAAAAAAGAAAAACTTCAGATCAAACGTTTAGACTACTGAGCCCCACATGTTGATTATACATTAGCTATGAATTGGCAAAACAACAAATAGGAACTGAAGTATAACTCTCAAATTGTAAAGCATTTAGAAAAATGTGTTATTAAAACCAATCAATGAATAACATAAAATTGTTATATGATAAAGGATAATTTTTGTGTTTTGCTAATCAAGAATCCGCTCTAACTATCCATCAGTGGTATGTTTTCAAAGGCTACTCACCTAAAGCTAATATTCTCTTACATTTTTAAATTCATCTTGTCATAATATTAATGGTTGGTTTATTTAGGTATGTTGCTTTTGATTTGTTGAATATACAGAAAATTAAGAACAGCTCAAAAAGAAATCATCTCTGTAATGCAAATTGTATGGAAAATCTGATATTATCAAAAGGGAAAATGATTATGGGAAAACTAAAGTAAACTCACTGAGGAATGTTGAAGGATATGACTAATCATATGTGCTAAATGCACTGTCAGGAGCAACTGTAGGAGGTACTGATAAAGAATTATGAAGAACAAAATGTTAGTGTAAGCCTGATAAAGAATTATGGAAAACAAGACATCAACATAAGCTCAATATAACTTGTGAGACAAATTGAATACCTACTGACTGTTAACTAAAGTAGGAATGATATATAACAACTGTAATTTTAATTGTATATAAATAAAGCTGAAAAATCTATTAAATACTATAGCTTTGTAACCACTTGCTGGTACCTGCATACTTTCAGGGTGTTAGTTTTGCCAAAAATAAAATTGGCTTAGTTCTATATCTATGAATTGGTATTTCCTTTAAGTCTCAATTTCTTTTCTTTTCTTTTCTTTTTCTTTGTGCAACAAAGGAGAGGTCTACAGAACAGTTATATTTCCTGAGGAATCTATTTGCAAAATTTTGAGTAAGAGTAATTAGACAGTTATATAGCATTAACAACACTATTACATTATGCTCCTTCAGCACAATTGAGTTGGAAATTTAAGAGTAAACATGTTTTGTGTAATAACTTCATTTCACCCCTGACATGTTAACTAACTTAGTTTAAAATTACTTAGTAGCTTTGCAGAGTGATAAATAGGCTATATAGGCTACTGATCACTGGGCATTTCTAGATTGTTTGCACCTTTAGCCTCTGAAAGTTTCCAAACTTTGTTTGTAATTAATCCTGCTAAGGGCCCCTGACTCCTGAAGTGGTCCTATAAGATACCTCCTGCCAGGTGCAGCTGCCATGGTTCAGAGCAGATGAAGCTGGAGAATAGTTCAGAGGAGACATTTACAGATCTCTGCAGGGAGTCAATACAGTGAAAAATCAAAACACTTGCCTATCCTGATAACCAGAATCTATACAGAACTTAGGAAAATCAACAAGAAAAAATCAAACAACTCTATTAAAAAATGGACAAAGGACATGAACAAAAACTTTTCCAAAGAAGACAGAATGATGGCCAGCAAACATATAAAAAAGTGCTCAACTTCTCTAATCATCAGGGAAATGCACATCAAAACCACAATGAGATATCACTTAACTCCAGTGAGATTGGCTCATATCAAAAAATCCCCAAATAACAAATGTTGGCGGGGATGTGGACAGATAGGAACACTCATACACTGCTGGTGGGACTGAAAATTAGTACAACCTCTATGGAAAAGAATATGGAGATACCTCAAAGAATTAAAAGTAGAATTACCATTTGACCCAGCAATCCCACTACTGGGTATTTATCCAAAAGAAAAAAAGACATTTTATCATAAAGACATCTGCTCTCGAATGTTCATAGCAGCACAATTCACAATTGCAAAGTTGTGGAAACAACCCAGGTGCCCATCAATACACGAGTGGATCGATAAAATGTGGTATATGTATACCATGGAGTATTACTCAGCAATAAGGAACAACAGTGAATTAACACATCTGGTATTATCCTGGTTGGAGCTAGAACCCATTCTTCGAAGCGAAGTGTCACAGGATTGGAAAAACAAGCATCACTGGTACTCACCATCAAACTGGTACTAACTGATGAACACTTACATCACACAGGGCAATAACATTCATCTGAGGGCGGGCGGGTGGGAGGGGGGTGGAAGGGATGGGAAAAACTCTCACTGAATGGATGTGGGGAGCACAGTTTGGGAGATGACCACGATTGTGGCTCTGACACGGGCAGAACAGGGGCAATGTGTATGGCCAAAGTGTTGTACCCCCATGATATTCTGAAAATAAAAAAAAAAAATTAAAAAAAGAAAACTTGAGAAATCAAATGAAAAAAAAAAAAAACTTGCCTATCACAATGGAATAAAATGTTCTTCAGGATGGCCTCCCTACTGCTGCTCCTGGCAGATAAGCAGGAAGATACCAAGCAAGGGATAACACTGAAGAGCAAACTGGAATTGATTACCATTTGAGTTCACTTAATTAGGCCTTTTTTCAGCTGGGTCAGGAATCCCTATCTCTCCGCCATCACAAATGTTTTCCACGTTGGATATGCACAGAGGCATTCTTTTGTGGCATGGCCAAACTGTGGAATAATAGCAATCTTTATGAAGTACCTCTTATAGGCTCCAGGCACTCTATACACTTTATTTCTCATTTAATCCTTCAATAATCTATTTAACCCTGTATGATAGGTTTTATTAACCATATTTTACAGATGCAGAAACTGAGGCCAAGAAAGGTATAGGAATTTGTCTAATGCCATACAGTTAGTGAGTAAAGGATCCAGAATACACACCCAGGTATCTCTGACTTTAAATAAATGGTTCTCTATGTGGTTACATATTAGAATCAGTGAGTGGAGCTTTTTAAATATTCAGGTGCCCAGACCATCACTCAAATCAACCAAATCAGAATGGTTGTGGAAGGTGTGAATTGTGGGTCCCAGGCACCAGTTTTTTTTTAAAGCTCCTTAGATAATTCCAATGTGCAGCTGAGGCTGAGAATAACTTTTGTAAAACTTCTGTTCTTTACACTACACTCATTTTCTCCAAATTTGCCCCATCATAAAAATTACTTAAGGTGGTTGTTAGGAATACAGATTCATATTCTCTTTACCCAGATAATCTGATTTACTAGGTCTTGGTGGGGCCTGCCAGTCAAGTTCTACTTTTAACAAGCACCCCAGGTGATTCCTATAATCAGGAAGGTTTGAGGAACACTACAGAACACTATATGTTCTCCTGTCACAAGTGTTATGCACACTCACAGTTAAGACAACCAGGGCCAACCATTTGTCACACCATTAAGAAAACAAGGGCATTATAAATTCTGATTTTTGATGTTCTGGATATTTTTATATGCATCTTTCCTATTTGAGATTGAAAGTTTCTAGAGAGTGGGTACCATCTCTGTATTTCTTTTAACTCTCGCTACCCTTAACATACCCTATGTCTTTTCACATAGTAATTATCTGAAAATGCTTATTAAATAAACAAATATTTATCAAATAATTATTATTTATCAGCAATAAGTCTCACAGGGATAGAACCAGATGATTTAAATGAGCCTGTATGCACTGATTTGACAGGATTCTTGCTACAATTGAGCAATACAAAGATGAACATAGAAATTCAAAAGTCAAGGACTAGTTGGGAAGAGAATTCAGAGGAGCCTGATTAAAGTTTGACCAAGGAGAGACTCTTTGTCCAAATATTGGTTTTTTGTTCAAAAAATTTTTAAATACTTTCTTTTTCCTAAGAGAAAGGGAGGAAAGTGATACCATTATTTTTAAGAGAAATACAAGGTACTTCATTAATTTTAATAATCCCCAAAACTTAAAAATTGAGAACTATTTAACACTTAACAGTATGGAAATTCTTTTTAAAAAATGTTTTAAACATAGATATTTATATCCAGTTCTAGGAAACATTATGCTGCCCTTAAAATAATTATAAAAATAGTGTACAGTTATAAAAAGCAATTGAGACAATGTTAAGAAAATGAAGTAGAATATAGAATATAGAGTTGTAATGCAGTATTATAACAATAAAAAGTAAAAATGCACAGGGACAAAAATTGGAAGAGAATATGCAAAAATAGAAATTATTTTTGTTTGAAATGGTTAGTATCATCCACTGATTTTTCTTTCCTTGAAAAATTATCCTTAATATTTTTATTATGTTGTTCTTCAATTAAAAAAACCTCAAATTAAAGAAAACATCTTTATGAGCCATATGAATTATAATATGCATATAGAAAAGAAATAAGCACCTGCAGCTTACAATCACCCCCACAATATTCATAGGATACCAGACAGCACTACCAAAGAGAATGTAGATTCTTTTTGGCAGTGTCAGTGATGCTCAAAGATTAATATAAGCTGTCAATACAAATCTTCTTCTCAAGAAAGGACCTCACCTACACAGAAGGAAGTAGCTAAACTTATTCCAATATGCTTGTTAAAAATGTAGATAATTTTTACTAATGCCCAGAATAGTAGTAGTTACTCCCTTCTCAGAATTTCCTGTACTGGATATCCTGTTATTGGAAAGGAATGAAACATCTAACAATCTTCAGCTTTCCCTGCCACACCATACCCGTGACTGTGACTTATAGACATTTGTCTCCCTCTGGTGCTCTATATCAGAGTACAGGACACAGTGGTAGGATTTTGCTCCAGTTCATCCTCTTTCACTTTTGTATCTACCATATGGTGAATATGTCAAAGAATGAAACCTTAAACATGATTTTTACGTCATTCTTAAAGTCTATAAGGGATGTCTTAAACTCAAGTGCCTCCAGAAGTAGGACAAGTAACATAAATGTGCAAAGTTACTAATGGATGACAATAGGGGGCAGTGAACTGAACAGTGTGTGCTCTGACTAAAGGTATTTAAATTAAAAAATTTAAAAAATTAAAAGTCTGGGACAGCACATCCGGGAGCCATCCCTGGCTTCAAGGTAGGAGAATCTCCAAAATGTGAGAGTCCTCCTCAGGATGGATGTGACCTGAAACAGATGTAATATCAATAGACTGGGACTTGGCTGATGCCATACATCCATTTTTGGTTTTCCAATTTGTTTAAAGGAATGAGTGATTGAATTGGATCTCAGAGTATCACCAGAATAAGCAAAAGCCATAACATAATAGTCTCCCTCCAACACCCAACTTGTTCTCAGCCTTCTTATAGTGCTTTCCCCATCACCCCACTTCACATCATATTTTATTCATCAGATACAGGCATGCTTCTCTCTGGTCCTTCTTCCCTAAAAGTGTTATGTCAATGGGTGGTGAGGTGTGTGTGGGGGGGGTGGTCGGAAGGTTTTTCTCTCATAAGCACATTTCCACCAAAGACCCAAAAAGGAGAGAAAGCTAAATACTTTCTATTATATGAACAGTAGAAATAAAACAATAATGTTCTGGCTGGATCATATTGACCATATTACTTTTGATACATGGCATACTTTGAGCCAAAACATATTCACTTTCTTAACCCTGAATTTGTTGGTATACCGTTTGCTTTAATTACTCTAAGGGGAGAAAAACTCTTATCAATATATTTAGAAAAATCCTAATATAAAATTCCTATTTTACCATTTTTATCCTCTAATCCCATGGTGAGATAATCACAAACATAATTTTTAGAAATATACTATACAGACCTCAACCCATATTAGCATCTACAACACAGGCCCACTCTTGTGGCTCTCTGTTAATTAAGTTAGCTGGATTTCTGCACAGTATCAAGAGTTCATGCATGTTATATGTTTGTCTAAGCTAGCTATCAATACAAATCCTCTTTTCAGGCAGGGACCTCAGTTGTACAGAAGAGAGTAGCCAACCTTATTTCTGAGAGGAATAGTGATGAACTGAGTTGTTTCAGGTTCTCAGATTACGATTCTCTGAGTCTGTCAATTCTATGAGCCCCTCCCTGGATCCTATCCTAGGAAAGAAAACAGAAATGATAGTTGCTTTGCCTTGAACTTCAAAAAATCAAACCCCTTTTATGACATAACCAAGTGCTCCATCCACACAAATGTCACAAGTGAAATAAACCCCTCCAATAAATCCAATTAACAATGTATAATTTTTTGAAGATTAAATTTAGGAACACAGGGAAAATGGAATTTTGCAAAACAGTGCCTGTTAACTTGGGATCCTGAAGCACTTTTTTCTAACAAAACATTTTCCAGCTTCTGGTGATACTGTGCAATAGTTCCTAAGGTATTGTCCTGACCAGATGCTATTTCTCACGACATTTTATGGGGCACAGACCTTGATCTACCAATGTCATTGCCACTGTCTTTGAAGCATATTCTTTGGGCTTCCTGCTGAAAGCCCAAAAACTACAGCTACTCAAGTATTCACCACTGTCTCTCACCTATGCCCTCCTGCTTAACCTTCTAGTAGTGATTAGGAGTTTGTATAGCCTACATTTGTAGAGGGGAAACCTAGTCCAAAGTGTTATGCTCCTTATAAGACCCTGATGGAGTCTGCCAATTTCCTACTTCTCTCTCAGCTATCTCTACTGTTTCTCTTCATTTTTGAGCACAGATTCTTACACCGTTCACTTTCTCTCATCCTGGAACATAAAATCTAATGTCCTCCATGGAGGTGGCTAATAGCTAAATGATATGTGACCACAATATCTCATAACTCTAATTTCTTAGCCTAACGTGGTTAGGTGCAGTGAATCATAACAACACCTCTTAGGTTAAAATAAGAAAATAATTTGAGATAAATGAAAAGGAAAATACAACATAACAAAACTTATTGAGGTGTAGCAAAAGAAGTGCTCAGAGGGGTATTTATAACAGTAGACACCTACATTTAAACAATCCTTGCTAGACAAAACCAGAGAGACCAAGATAGTGGACGAGAGATACCACAAGCCAGAGTGTCTCAGTAAGAAGAAGTTTTAGATGAGAGAGAAAAAGAGACAGACAAACATAGATTGGATGAGGGTCTGAAGGAAGGGTGCCAGAACCTACAGGAGACTCCACGGGAAAATGTTGGTATCAATGGTGATTAACCACCGAGAGGCTTGGAGACAGTGAAAAGGGTAGGTGGAGGGGTTAGTTTCTCCCTCCCTCCTATCTCGGACAGTTGGTGGGCTCCCAAGCTGCTGGAGAGACCTTCTGTCCACATGAGCCCAGAAACTGCTGCCACCAGTGAGCTGGGAGCTTCTTGCGGACAGGGCACCAGGCTCCCAAACACCCCCTACCAGGGTGCCTCCCACCACATAGACCTGAGCCCGGATGGCAGGTGCCATATTGCTTCTCTACACACCATGTGCCTTTGTCCTCCCCAGGGGGCTTCAATTCCTCAGGTTCTGTCTTGCTTGTCCCCACACAGACATTTCCCAACTCAGGCCCAGACTTCAGGGGCCACAGGGGTCCAGTAGGTTCCAGGTGATCTGCATGACTCCAGAGACCAGTCATTCTGTGTGGACTGCCTCCTGAAGAGAGGGTCAGAGATGACAAGAATGCAGACTTTCCTCCACCCAGACTCTTTTTCTCCACTTTCCCTCCCCAACCTGCAGCTGCCAAGAGAGACAATTGAGCCACCACATGAAGGATTCCACAAGGAATGGGGCTCAGACGTTTCCTTGTGGGGTCCTGCAGTGGACTGAGGGGAGCTCAGACTGTGAGCTCCCTGCCTGCCAGCCCTCCCTGGTGCTGCTTGCCTGGCGGCCCCATCAGAGTAAGACATGTCCCAAAGCAGAGGGACATTGAACCAGCTTGGGCACCTCGTGGGTTACTCAGGACCTGCAGGCTTCTCCCTGGCATGGTAGGGGATTGAACTCTGGAGTCCCAGGGATAGGCACACAGGCCAAATTCCATACCCCCAGGTCTCGATCACATTGCCCAGGGGCACAGAGGGGATATTTCTGAATTAGAATTGGGAGGTGTTGGTGTCCCGGGGGCAGATCAGGGGTGAGAGTTCAGTGCGGGTCCTAGCTGCAGTGTGTTTGTGGGGAGCCCCTCCTCCAATGAGAGGGTTCTGCTACCAGCTCAGGCTGGGATGCTGGGCAGGGAACTTCCCGGTCTGCATCACAGTTATACGGGAGTTTGGCTGGCTTGAGGTTCTGCCTGCTGGCAGAGGCCTGGGGGAAACTGCAGAATAGGGGAAGGTGTAAAGGATGGAGGCCTGCTCCACACTACTGGACTGTGGGTCTCAGACAGCCCTGCCTCAACACATAGACTTTTTGGTTGAGTGGGGACACTTCAGCCACTCCCTGGCAGCTTTGCCCTGAGGCAGAATACTCACTTTGACCCCTGCTGAAGAAGATCCTTTGCCAGCATTAGTGGAGCTTGAGGGCAGGGTCACCAAACCCAGCCTCAACCAGCCTCATTCTCCCACCCACTGCTGGTGTGATTGAGAATAAAGGACTCACATGGAAGTTCCAGGGCTCCACCCACCACCTAGGTCATGTAAGTACTTCTCCTGAGGAACTAGAGCTGGTCACAGGACCCAAAATCAACATTACAGCTTGTACCTTCTGCCAAGCACCACCTACTGACAGGGAAGTAAATCTGCATGCCCTTTACAGCATTTACTGACTCAATCATACAGGGTGTGGTTGAATCTCACCCACAAGAACCACCTACCGACTAAGAGATTAAACTGGGCGTGTCATTATTTAAACAAAAGAAAATCCAAAAGTAAGAAGCAACAGCTGATCCAGATGAAAAGGAATCAGCGAAAGATAGCTGGAAGCATGAAGAGTCAAGGTGAAAGGACACCCCCAAAAGGGAACACCAGCTCTCTAGCAAGGGATACCAACCATATCAGAATATTCAAATGGCAGATGATGAATTTTGAATATGGATTATAAGGAAGCTCAATGGAATGCAAGACAAAATAGAAAACCAACACAAAGAAACCATAAAAACAATGCAGGAAATGAATGAAAAATTCACTACATAAATTGAAATATTAAAGAAAAGTCAAACAGAACTTCTGGAAATGAAAAAGTCACTCAAGGAATTACAAAACACAGTAGAAAGCCTTAAGGATAGGTTAGATCAGGCAAAAGAAAGAATCTCAGAGATTAAAGACAACAACTCTGAATTAAATACGTCAGTAAAAGATAGAGCAGAGAAATATGAGGAACAAGCAAAGCTTACAAGAAATACAGGACTATGTAAAGAGCCCTAACAAGAATCACAGGCATCCCTGAGGGCAAAGAAGAAAATACACAAGGGCTGGAAATACTATTTGAGGGAATAATTGAGGAAAATTTCCATGGCCTTGCCAGAAATCTAGATATCCAGGTACAAGAAATTCAAAGGACTTCTGGGAGATTCATTGCAAAGAGGCAAGCACCAAGACACAGTCATCAGACTGGCAAAAATAAACATGAAAGAGGTGCTCCAACAAGCTGTAAGGTAAAAGCATCAGGTAACTTACAAAAGAAATCCCATCAAACTAACTGCAGACTTCTCAACTGAGACATTACAAGCCAGAAAGGATTGGAGCCCCATTCTCAGTCTTCTCAAATGGAATAATGGCCAGTCTAGAACTTTGTATCCTGCATAACTAAGTTCCACGTATGAGGGAGAGATAAAGAGTCTTTCACACAAGCAGAAACTGAGGGAATTAGTCAAGACAAGACCTGCCCAGCAGGAAGTACTCAGAACTGCATCATACGTGGATCAGCACAATAGACACCCACCAATATAAAATCACCCAAAAGCTAAAGGTCAAAGCCCAGATACCACAATGGCTCAAAAGATAAAACAAAGCAAAAATATTCTACCCAAATTGATGAACAGAAATCCATCCCACTTATCAATTCGTTTAAAAAATGTCAATGGATTGAACTCCCCACTGAGGACATATAGGCGGGCTGAATAGACAAGAAAATACAAGCCAAGTATCTGCTGTCTCCAGGAAACACATCTAATCCACAAGGACACATTCAGACTCAAGGTGAAGGGATGGAAGACAATATTGCATGCAAATGGAAACCAAAAGAAGGCTGGTATAACAGTTCTCATATGAGGTAACTTAGTCTTCATATGAATAAAAGTAATGAAAGACAAAGATGGTCATTATATAATGGTAAAGGAAACAATTCAACAAGAAGACATAACAATTCTAAATATTTAGCCACCAACACAGGTGTGCCCAGATTCATAAAGCAAACCCTACTTAATATAAATAAAATGATAAACAGCAGCACCATAAAAGCTGGGGACTTCAACACCCCTCTGACATAACAGGACAGAGCTTGCAAACAGAAAATAAACAAAGAAACAATGGATTTCAACAGAACTCTAAGAAAAACTGGCCTTACAGACATTTACAGAATATTCTATGCCAAAACCACTGAAGGTAAGTTCTTCTCAACAGCTCATGGGACATTCTCTAAAACTGGTCACATCCTATGCCACAAAACATGTCTCCACAAATTTAAAAAACAGGAAATTGTACCATGCACCTTCTCAGACCATAGTGGAATAAAATTAGAAATCAACTCCAACAGAAACACTTATCTCTGCACAAAGTCATGAAAAGTAAACAACCTACTGCTGAATGATAGGTCAAGCAGGAAATTAAGATGGGGATCAAAATATTCTTTGAACTAAAAGATAAAGGGGATACAATTTATCAAAATCTGTGGAATACAGCTAAAGCAGTCCTGAGACAAAAATTCATAGCCAGAAATGCCTACATCCAAAAGGCAGAAAGATCACAAATGAACAATCTAATGAATCATCCCTAGGAACTGGAAAAGGATGAGTGAACCAATCCCAAACCCAGCAGAAGAAAAGAAATAACAAAGATCAGAGCAGAAGTAAATGAAATTAACAACAAAAGAAGTATACAGAAGATTTATGAAACAAAAAGTTGGTTGTTTGGAAAGATAAACAAAATTGACATGCCTCTCACTAGATTAACTAGAAGCAGAAAAGAAAGGACTCTAATAAGCTAAATCAGGAATGAAAAACGAGAAATTAACACTGACACCACAGCAATACAAAATATCATCTCTCAATACTATACAAATCTCTATGCACATAAACATGAAAACATGGAGGAAATGGACAAATTCTTAGAAACACATAGCCTCCAAAGGTGCAATCCGGAAAAAATAGAATTCCTGAAGAGACAAACACCAAGTACCAAAATTGAAGCAGCAATTAAAAACCTTCCTAAAAAACAGTCCCAGACCAGATGGTTTCACACCTGAATTCTTCCAGACCAACAAAGAAGAACTGGTGCTTATTCTGCAGAAATTATTCCAAAACTTCAAAAAGGAAGGAATCCTCTCCAACACGTTTTACAAATCTAACATCACCCTGATACCAAAGCCAAGAAAGGCCTCAACAAATAAAGAAAACTACATACCAATATCCCTTATGAATATAAATTCAAAAATTCTCAATAAAATCCTACCAGATCAAATTTAGCTGCTCATCACAAAAATAATCCATCACGACCAAGTAGGCTTCATCCCAGAGATGCAGGGATGGTTCAACATACACAAATCTGCAAATCTAATTTACCACATAAATAGAAGCAAGAACAAAGACCATATGGTTCTCTCAATAGAGGCAGAAAAAACATTTTATGAAATTCAGCACCCTTTTATGATAAGAATGCTTAATAAAATAGGCATAGATGGGACTTACCTCAAAATGATAAAAGATATACATGATACATGATAAGACCACAGTCAACATGATAATGGACAGGGAAAAATTGAAAGCATTCCTCCTTAGAAATGGAACCAGACAAGGTTGCCCTCTATCACCACTTCTATTCAACATAGTTCTGGAAGTCCTAGACAGAGCAATCGAACAAGAAAAGGAAATCAAGGGCATCCAAATGGGGTCAGAAGTGGTCAAACTATCACTCTTTGCTGACAATATGATCTTACATCTAAAAAAACCAAAAGAATTTGCCAAGAGACTACTGGAACTTTTAAATAGACTCAGCAAAGTGTCAGGTTACAAAATCAATGTACACAGATCAGTAGCATTCATATATGCCAACAACATTCAAGTTGAGAACCAAATCAAAGACTCAATACCTTTCACAATAGCAACAAAGAAAATAAAATACCTAGGAATATATTTAACTAAGGAGGTGAAAGACCTTTAGAGGGAGAACTATGAAACACTGGAGAAGGAGATAGCAGAGGATATAAACAGATGGGAAACCATACCATGCTCACAGATCGGCAGAATCAACATTGATAAAATGTCTATACTACCCAAAGTGATCTACAGATTCAATGCAATCCCCAATAAAATACCAACATCATTTTTCACAGATCTAGAAAAAATAATTCTATGCTTCATATGGAACCAGTGAAGACCCTGCATAGCCAAAACAACCTTAAGCAAAAAGAGAAAATTGGGAGGCATCAGTTTATCAGACTTCAAGCTATACTACCAGGGTATAGCAACAAAAACAGCATGATACTGGCACAAGAATAGAAACATAGACCAATGGAACAGGACTGAGAACCCAGATATAAAACCATCCTCATACTGTCATCAGATCTTTGGCAAAGGGGACAAAAACATACACTGGGGAAAAGAATCCCTATTCAATAAATGGTGCTGGGAATATTGGATAGCCACATGTAGAAGACTGAAACAGGATCCACACCCCTCACCTCTCACAATAATCAACTCACAATAGATAACAGACTTAAACCTAAGACATGAAACCATAAGAATTCTAGGAGAAAACGTTGGAAAAACTCTTATAGACATTGGCCTAGGTAAAGAATTCATGAAGAAGACCCCAAAAGCAATCACAGCAACAACAAAAATAAATAAATGGGACCTGACCAAATTAAAAAGTTTCTACACAGCCAAGGAAACAATTATTAGAGCCAATAGAGAACCTACAGAATGGGAGAAAATATTTGCATGCTATACATGCAATAAAGGGCTGACAACTAGAATCTATACAGAACTCAGTAAAATTAGCAAGAAAAAATCAAACCACCCCATCAAAAAGTGGGCAAAGGACATGAACAGAACCTTTTCAAAAGAAGATAGACTAATGGTCAACAAACATATGAAAAAATGCTCAACATCTAATCACCAGGGAAATGCAAATCAATACCGCAATGAGATACCACTTAACTGCAATGAGAATAGCCTTTATCAAAAAGTCCCAAAACAACAAATGTTTGTGTGGATTTGGAGAGAAAGGAACACTCATACACTGCTGGTGGGACTGCAAACTAGTACAACCTCTATAGAAAGTAATATGGAGATACCTCAAAGAACTAGAAATAGAACTACAATTTCATCCAGCAATCCCACTACTGGGTATTTACCCATAGGACAAAAAAAAAGATATTCAATAAAAAAAGACATCTACACTCAAATGTTTATAGCAGCACAATTCACAACTGCAAAGATGTGGAAACAACCCAAGTGCCCATCAATCCATGAGTGGATTAATAAAATGTGGTATATGTATACCATGGAGTACTACTCAGCTATATAAAAAAATGGGTAACTAATACCTCTTGTATTATCCTGGATGGAACTGGAGCCCATTCTTCTAAGTGCAGTATCACAAGAATGTAAAAACAAACAATGCATGTACTCACCATTAAATTGGTACTAATCAATCAATACCTATATGCACACATAGAATTAACATTTATCAGGGATCAGGCAGTTGGTGGGGGAGGATGTGATGGATAAATTCAAACCTAATTGTTGCAGTGCATGCTATCTGGGGGATGGGCACACTTGTAGCTTGACATGGGCAGGGCAAAGGCAATTTATGTGACCAAAGCATTTGTACCCCCATAATATTCTGAAATTAAAAAAAAAAATCCCAAGTCAATAACCTAACTTTACATCTTAAGGAACTTAAAAAAGTAGGAAGGAAATATTGAAGATTAAACTAATAAAATAGATAATAAGTCAATAAGGAAAATCAATAGAAGCAAAAGTTGATTCTTTGAAGAGATTAACAATGTTGACAAACTTTAGTTATACTGACTAATAAAAAAGTGAAAATTAAAATTGTTAAATCAGAAATTAAATTGTGGATACTGCCACCAACTTTAGAGAAATAAAAAAGATTTTAACTGTTTACTATGAATAATTTCCTGCCAAAAATTAGATAGCTTAGATGAAACAGACAAATTCCTAGAATCCCATGAGCTACTACAACTGACTCAAGAAGAAATTGAAAATGTCAGTAGACCTATAACAAGTACAAAGTAACCTTAATTTTAGTAAAGATTACTGGTACAAGATTATAGGTCAAAAACGTAGAAGAAGTAATTAAAACCCTCACAACAAAATGAAATAAAATTAAACCCAGGATCCGATGGCTTTACTGGTGAATTCTACCAAAGATTTAAAGAAGAATTAACACCAATTCTTCCCAAACTATTACAAAAACAGAAGTGACAAGAACACTTCCTAATTCATTCTATGAGTCCTGCATTACTCCAATACCAAGGCCAGGCAAGTATAGCCCAAGAAAAAAATAACTACACCAACATCTCTGATGAATGTAAATGCAAAATACCTGAGCAAAGTACTAGCAAACAAAATCCATCAGCATATTAAAAGAATTATACATCATGACTGAGTGTGATCTATTGCAGGGATGCAAGAGTAGTTTGACACACTTGCACACACACAAAAAAAATGAAAAAAATTAATCAGTGAAATATGCTATTAATAGAATGAATGGAAGAAAAAGATACTTGATTGTCTCAATTGATGTAGAAAAACATTTGATAAAATTCAACACCATTTGATGGCAAAAACACTCAATATATTAGGAATAGAAGGGAATTTTTTTAACATGATAAAGGGTATATATGAAAAACCCACAAGTAACATCATACTCAATGGCAAAAGGCTGAGAGCTTTTCCTCTAAGATCAGGAAGAAGACAAGGATGCATGCTTTTACTACTTGTATTGAACACTGTAATGACGCTCTAGCCAGAGAAATTTAGTAAGGAAAAAAAAAGACAATCAAATTGGAAAGGAATAACAAAAGCTATCTCTATTCATAACAGCTAAGAGCTTATATATAGAAAATTGCAAAGAATTCACACACACAAAAAAACCTATTAGCACTAATAAACCAATTCAGCAAAGTTGCAGAATACCAGATGAACACAAAACAACTGGTTGTATTTTTATAAATTAGCAATGAACAACACAAAAAAATTAAGTGAAAAATGTCACTTATAATAGCATCAAAAAGAATAAAAAACTTAATCCCAAGGATGGGAGTAACCATTTGCAAATCATTTTTAAAAATTTTTTAAAATTATTATGGGTACATAGTTATATATCTTTATAGGGTACATGTGATGTTTTGATGCAGGCGTACAATGTGAATTGATCAAATCAGGGTAACTGGAGTATCTATCACCTCAGACATTTATCATTTCCATATACCTGATAAAGGTATAGTTTCCAGAATATATTTTAAAACCTCTTTAAATTCAACAAGAAAATCACAAACATCCCAACAAAAAATGGACAAAGAACTTGAATAGACAATTCTCTAAAGAAGATATACAGATGGCCAACAAGCAACATGAAAAAATGCTAAATGTCATTTTTTTGTTAGGGAAATGCAAATCAAAACTACAATGAGATACCACTTCACACCCAGTAGGATGGCTATAATTTAAAAAATAGAAAATAACAAATACTGGGAAGATATTAGAACACTTGTACATTGCTGGTGAAAATGTTAAAGGGAAAACATTTTGGTGGTTCCTAAAAATGTTAAACATAGAAATTCTACTCATATATACCCAAAATAATCAAAAATAAGTGTTCAAACAAATGCTTGTACATGAATGTCCATAGCAGCACTATTCACAATAGCTAAAAGATGGAAACAACCCAGATTTCCATCAATAGATAAACAAAATGAAGTATAACTATAAATTGGAATACTATTCAGCTATAAAAGGAATGAAGTACTGATACATGCTACATGAATATGAAAAACATGCTGAGTGAAAAAAAGACAGATACAAAAGGCCACATATTGTATAATTCCATTTATATGAAATATCCAGAATAGGCAATTCCATAGAGACAGAAGGAAGATTTCTGGTTTCCAGGAGCTGGGGGAACAGGGGAATGGGGAGTGACTGCTTAATGATTATGGGGTGATAAAAAAGGTCTGGAACTAGATAGTGGTGACGGTTGCACAACATTTTAAATGTACTTAATGTCAATGAATTTTACATTTTAAGATGATTAAAATGGTCAATTTTATGTTATGTGCATTTTACCATAATAAAAAAAAACAGTACAGTAGGGTACTTCCTTTTTCTTCAGTTCATTTTCATGTCTCCTCTTGTCTTTCACTCCCTATGAGCTGGAATGCTAGAGCTCACTCAAACTTCCTAAATTTCTAGTCTCCAGTCTACACTTACACAGTCCCCAAAACCCAGAGGGATTATGCTGCTTTTAATCTCTTGTGCAAACCCTGGACAAAGGTATAGTAAAGGACTGCTGGTAAAGTGGATCTTAACCTCCTATAGTTTCAGGAATCTGACCACTTTTCCTGAATCTTGGTCTACTTTTGTTTCCTATTGCCATTTCCTCTGACTTTCTAGTATTTTTCCGATTTCTCTGATACCCAATTCTGTGCTCATCCTTTTTGCTGTTATTCTTTGATGTCCTCAGTCTGTTCTCCCTGCTTCTCTGGCTGGCTGTTTACCCACCGACCACAGGCATTTTTTTGAACTCTACCAAGCCTCATCTGACAAATATCCAATAGCTACCACGCTCTAATATTGACTAAGAATTGCATGAACTAGAACAGCAGTAGCAGAAATTATAACTGGAGGCTGGGAGGGGAAGCCCTGGAGGAGTGGTTAAGCTCTCGGGTTCCAGAGTCAGACTCCTTGTATTTGAATCTAAGCTCTGAGCCTTACTTGCTGTGGGACATATATAGGCAAATTTCCTCGCCTTTCTATGCTATGGCTTTATCAGGTATAAAATGTGGATGAGAATAATAGATAATACCTACTTTTGTAGGGTGGTGGGAAGGTTAATACCTTGGAGAATAGTAAATGATAGCTGCTTTCATTATTTGCTTTTCTATTCTTGTGTTCCTCACGGGCAATAGGATTTCAACCTTGGCTGCATATTGGAATCACCTAAGGTAATTTTTAAAATCCTAATGCCCAGACCACACCCCAGACCAACCAAACCAGAATATCTGGGGGTTGGACCTAGTCATCAGTTTTTTTTAATGATGGTTCAAATATGAAACTAAATCAATATAATAAACCAAAGTAACAGAATGATTGAAGTAAAAGCATATGGTGCAGAAAAAGCATTTGACAAAATTACTACCTCGTCATGATAAAATCATGCAACAAACTAGAAATACAAGGAAAATTCATTAACATAATAAAGGGCATGTATAAAAAACCCAGAGGAAATCATCATAGTCAATGTTGAAAGACTAGATGCTCTTCCCCCTAAGATTGGGAAAAAGATAAGGACACTTGTTTTGTCCACTTCTACTGAACATAGGCATTGGAAGTTCCAGCCAGAGCAATTAGGCAAGTAAAAGAAATAAAGACATCCAAGTACAAAACGAAGTATGGTTATCTCTAATCACTGAAGACATGACCTTACACAGAGAAAATCCTAAAGAATCCACAAAAAGGCTATTACTGATAATAAATAAATTCAGCAAACTTGCAGTATACAAAATATACATTCAAAATCAGCTGTATTTTTTCTTTTATAAAACACTTTAAGTGACAAAATATTTTATATATTTATTGTGTACAACATGATTTTTGAAATATATATAACTGTAGAATGGCTAAATCAAACTAATTAAAATATGCATTACCTAACACACTTATTTTTGTGGTGAAAACACTTAAAATCTACTGTCTTAGTAATTTCCAAGAATACAATACATTGATATTAACTAGAATCACCATGTTCTACAACAGATTTCCTGAACTTATTCTTCCTGTATAACAAATTTTGTATCCTTTGACCAACATCTCCCCAACCTCACCCACAACCCAGCCCCTGGTAACCACCATTATATTCTCTACTTCTATGAGTTCAACTTTTTTAGATTCTTCATATAAGTGAGATCATGCAGTATTTGTCTTTATGTGCCTGGCTTATTTTACTTAACATAATATCCTCCAGATTCATCCATGTTGAATATAACAGGATTTCATTCTCTGATATGACTGAATAGTATTCCACTGTGTATACATGCCACTTTTTGTTTATCTATTCATCCAATGATGGACATTTAGATTGATTCCATATCTTGGCTATTGTGAATAGTGCTGCAATGAATGTCAAAGTGTAGACATCTATTTGACACACTTGTTTCATTTGCTCTGGATATATGCCCAGTAATGTGGGATTGTTGGATCATATGGTAGACCTATGTTTAAATTTTTGAGGAACCTCCAAATTGTTGTATGTAATGGCTGTACTAATTTACATTCCCACCAATAGTGTACAAGGGTTCTCTTCTTCCCACATCTTCATCAACACTTGTTATCTTTTGTCTTTTTGATATTAGCCATTCTAACACGTGTGAGGTGATATCTCACTGTGGTTTTAATTTGCTTTTCCCTGATGATTAGTGATGTTGAGCATTTTTTCACACACCTGTTGGCCATTCATATGTCTGCTTTGGAAAAATCTCTATGCAGATGCTTTGCCCATTTTTTAAATGGACTATTTTGTTTTCTGCTATTGAATTGTAGAGTTCCTTATATATTTTGGATATTAACACCTTATTAGATATATGGCTTGTAAATTTTTTTTATTCCATTGGCTATCTCTTCAGTCTTGTTTCCTTTGCTGTGCAGAAGCTTTTTAGTTTGATGTAATTTTGTCTATTTTTGCCTTTGTTCCTTGTACTTTTGGGGTCATATCCAAAAAAAATCATTATATAGACCAATATCATGATACTTTCCCCCTGTTTTCTTCTAGCAGTTTTATAGTCTCAAGACTTATATTTAAGCCTTTACTCCATTTTGAGTTGATTTTTGCATATGGTGTGAGAGAAGAGTCTAATTGTATTATTCTACATGTGGATATCCAGTTGTCCCAACACCATTAATTTAAGACTATCTTTTCCTCATTGTGTATTCTTGGCACCTTTGTTGAAAATCAATTGACCATAATTGTATGGATTTATTTTTGAGCTCTCTATTCTGATCCATTGGTCTATATGTCTGTTCATGCCACTACCATTCTGTTTTGATTACCGTACCTTTGTAGTATATCCTGAAGTCAGGTAGTGTGATGCTTCCAGCTTTGTTCTTTTTGCTCAAGATGGTTTTGGCTATTTGAAGTCTTTTGTGGTCCTTTGTAAATTTTAGGATTTTTAAAAAATCTCTGTGTAAAATCTCACTGGAATTTTTATAGGGATTGCATTAAATCTGTAGATCACTTTGGGTAGTATGGTCACTTTAACAATTTAATTATTCAAATTCATGAACATGAGATATCTTTCCATTTAATTTTTTCTTCTTCAATTTCTTTCATTAATGTTTTATAGTTTTTCATGTATAGGTTTTTCACTTTCTTGGCTAAACTTATTCCTAAGTATTTTGTTTATTTTTATTTTTTCAGCTATTGTAAATGGGATTGTTTTCTTGATTTTTGTGATAGTTTGTTGTTAGTTTAAAGAAATGCTTCTAAAGTCAATTGTATTTCTATACACTAGCAATGAACAATCCAAAAACAAAATCAGGGAAACAATTCTTTTTACAAATGCATCAAAAAGAATAAAATACTTAGAAATCAATTTAACCAAGTTGGTATAAGACTCATACACTGAAACTACAAAACACTGCTGAAAAAAATATAAAGAAGGTGAGGGGGGGAAAGATGGCTGACTAGGGAGGGCATTCCAGCTCACTGCTCCCAAGGAAGGAGGTAGAGAGCACAGAGGGCTACCTTCATACAGATCTCTGACCCTGGGGCAGCATTATGAATTAGCAGAGAACCAGTGTGGGACACTCAGTGCAGGAACGAATAAGATGAAGGGGAGATATACTTATAAGAATTGGAGAGTGTGAGGAGATCAGTGGAAAACAGAGTGCAGGAGGGCCATGCCCATGGCATGGGGCGATCCGAACTGTGGACAGATGTCTGCCACCCCCACAGACATCCTGCCTGCTCAGACAGGGACACGCCTGGAGTCAGTGGAAAGCCATTGCACTAGGCAACAGGCTCTGTGGAGAGGAGAAAATTGCATGAAGCAGCCTGAACTCTCTGATGGACTGAGTTGCACCAGGATGGGGAGGGTCTAATCTGAGTTGCAGGTGGCCGAACGCCAGAACTTGGAGATGGGCAATTTCCCCCTGGAAATCAGTGGGACCAGGGAATAGGGAAATTGATGGGAAAACGGCAGGCTCTGTGGTAGTCTGGAAAAGCCGCATTTTCTCCCTGGTCCACCGGTGCCTTAGAGGCAGATTGCAGTCTATTGATTTGGGCTGATTGCCCTCTGGCAGCTGCCATCTTTGATTTGGGCTGTTTGCTATCCAGTGGCCACCATCTTTGACTTGGGCCATCTTCTCTCCAGCAGCCGCCATTTTTGACTTGGGTCATCTGCCCTCTGGCAGCTGCCATGTTTGATTAGGGCAGTCTGCTCTTTGGCGGCCACCATCTTTGGGACTCTTCAGTAGGAGATCCTGTTTGGAGACTCAGTTTCAGGCTCCACCCCACTACCAGCCCAAGAGCTTACACTCCGGGGTGCAGTGGGTTCTGCCCAGAGCAACCACCAGCAGATGCTCCCACCGACTCAGTGAGAGGCTGGGAGAGCCGTGTTTATTATGCAGACGACAAGTGGCTAAGAAGCAATTAGCAATCTATTAATCTGGGCTGTCCGCCAGGTTGCCTCTGTCAGCCGACATCTTTAGACCTCTCCCATTGGTGATCTTGTTTGGAAATTTGGTGTCAGGCCCCACCCCACTCCTGGCCCAAGGGCTTGCACACCAAGGCACAGCAGGCCCCGCCCTGAGCAGCTGTGGGCAGCCATTCACCTCAGACTCTGTGAGAGGCCAGGAGAGCCACGTTTTTCTGAGCTGATGACTGGTGCCTTAGAAACAGAGAGCAATCTATTGATCCAGGCCATCTACTGGGTCACCTCCAGTGGCTGCCATCCTCAGGCCACTTCACTTGGAGGTCCTGTTTGGAAACTCAGTTTCAAGCATGACACAACCCCCGACCCAAAGGCTCTCCTGATGAGTTGCAGCAGGCTCCACCCTAAGCAGCCCTTGGTAGCTGCTTCTGGGGGCTCTGTGGGGTATGAGGAGACCCAAATTTTCTGCATGGATGACCAACATCTGTGGGACTCTGGTGCCTAAGAAACAGATTGCAATCTATTAAACTGGGCCATCTATCCTGTTGCCCACTGTGGCCACCATATTCAGGCCACTCCACTTGGAGGTCTGGTTTGGAAACTTGGTTTTGGGCTCCACCCCACTCCTGGCCCAAGGGCTCTCAAAAGGGTGTGCAGCTGGCTAGGCCCCAGTGCTTCCTCAGGCCCTGGGAGGAGCCAGGAAAGCAAAGCCTTCTGAGTGACAGACCTGCATCTGTGGGTCTCTGGAGCCTAAGAGGTAGATTGAAGCCTACCCATCTGAGATGCCCTTCCAGGCCCTAGCCACCACTTGCCTCCTAGGTCATGAACACGCCCCCCAGTTTAGGTTGGTTTGCCACCTGCATGCTCACAAGCATCTGGAGATTCCTTCTGCCTATATGAGCCCAGAGATAGCTGCTGTCAGTGAGCAGGAGGCTTTCTGTGGATATAATGCCAGGTTCCTAGCACCACGGGTTGCATGTCATCCCACATATTCGAGTCAGATAGCAAGCACTATATTGCTTTCCAACCACCCAGGCACCTTTGCCCTCCCCAGGGGACTTCAACTCACCTGACCTCAGCCTGCCCACCCACACACTGACATTTCTCAAATTTGACCCAAACTTCAGAAGACACAGGAGTCCAGTGGGTCCTGGGGCGTTCTGCATGACTCCTGAGCCTGGTCATTTTTGGTGATCAGCCTCCAAGAGAAAGCGTTGGTGATGACCAGAGGGTGGACTTTGCCCCACCCAGAATCTTTTTGCTTCCCTTCCCCTACCTCTCCCACAGCTGCAGAAACAGACAAAAAAAGCTCCCACACAGAGGTTCCCACAGGGATTGGGGCTCAGAACTTCCCTTCTGGGGTCCTGAAGTTGTCTGAAAGTTGTATGGACTGTGAGCTCCCTGTTTTCAAGTCTCTGCCCACTGCTGCTTGCCTGGCAGACCCAACAGAACAAGGCAGGCCCCGAGGTGGTGGGGCTTCAAACCACTGTGGGCACCCTGTGGGTGATAAGGAACCAGCATTCATTTCCATGGCATGGTCAGGGATTGATCTCTGGGGTCCCATGGCCAAGCCCACAGACCAGATCTCATACACCCTGGTCTTGAACACATTGCCCAGGGACATAGAGGGGAAATTTGTGAATTTGACACACAAAGTGTGGGTGCCCACAGGAGCAAAACAGGGGGGAGAGAGCAGTGTGAGTCCTAGCTGAGGTGAGCTAGGAGGGCACCCCTCCTGCCTTGGGAGGACCACACTCCCAGCCAAGGCCGGGACACTGACCAAGGAACCTCCCTCCCTGCATCTCAGTCATTAGGGAGCTCAGCTGACTTGAGGTCCTACCTGCAGGCAGAGGCCTGGGAAAACTGAGAAATAGGAGAAGGTTGAAAGGAGCAAGGCCTTCTCCAGACCACTGGATTGCAGGTCTCAGACAGCCCCGCCAACACAAGCAGACTCTCTGGTGAAGTGGGGCCACTTCAACCCTGCCCCGGGCAGCTCAGCCCAGAGGAGGGTAATGGTCCTTTAAAACAGGCATACCACTTAACAACATCTGAGGAGGATGAGGGAAGGCAGAACCAACCTAACCCAGCCCAGCCTCATTTCCTCACCCACCTCTGTTGTGGTGGTGAATGAAAGACTCATCTGTAAGTCCCAGGGCCCCACCCACCACCAGTGGCATCAAAGTCCTCCCTCCTAAGCAACTAGAGCAGATCACAGCACCCAAAAACAATATTGCAGCTTGTTCCTTCCAGCAAGTGCCACCCAGTGAAAGGGAGGTCAAATTGCATGCACTTTTACTGCACCTACTGGCTCATCATACAGGGTGTGGTCAGTTCTCATGCACAAGCACCACCTACTGGCTCAGAGATTAAACATGGCATGTCATTACCTAAATAAAAGAAAATCAATAAGTAAGAAAGAACACCTGTTCCAGATGAGGAAAAAAAAACAGCAAAAGAAGTCTGGAAATATTTACAATCAGGGCAAAAGGTCACCCCCAAAAGGGAACACCAGCTCCCTAGCAATGGATACCAACCAAAAGCAGAATATAGAAATGACAGATGTAAAATTTTGAGCATGGATTGTAAGGAAACTTAATGAAATACATGACAAAATAGAAATCCAACATAAAGAAACCACATACAGGAAATGAATGAAAAATTCACCAAAGAAATTGAAGTATTATAGAAAAATCAAACAGAACTCTGGAAATGAAAAATTATTTCAAGGAATTACAAAACACAGTGGAAAGCCTCAAGAACAGGTTAGATCAGGCAGAAGAAAGAATCTCCAAGCTTGAAGACAACACCCTCCAATTAAACAAGTCAGTCACAGAGATAGACCAGAGAAGCAAGAGGAATGAGCAAAGCCTACAAGAAATGTCAGATTACATAAGAAATCCTAACGTAAGAATCACAGGCATCCCTGAGGGGGAAGAAGAAAATACACAAGGTTTGGAAAATCTATTTGAGGGAATAATAGAGGAAAATTTCCCTGGCCTCGCTAGAAATTTAGATATCCAGGTACAACAAGCTCAAAGGACTCCTGGAAGACTCAACACAAAGAGGAATACACCACGACAGAGAGTCATGAGACTAGCCAACATAAATACAAAAGAGGTGCTCTTACGAGAAGTGAGGTGAAAGCAAAAAGTAACTTACAAAGGAAAATCCATCAGACTAACAGTAGACTCCTCACTGAGACCCTCCATGCTAGAAGGGATTGGGGCCCCATTGTCAGTCTTCTCAAACAGAATAACGCCCAACCTAGAATTTTGTATCCTGAAAAACTAAGTTTCATATATGAAGGGTAAACCCAGTCTTTCCCAGACAAGCAAACACTGAGGGAATTTGTCAAGACAAGATTTGCCCTGCAGGAAGTTCTCAGAACAGCATTATTCACAGAGCATCACAAGAAACACTTACCAATGTAAAATTGCCCAAAAGCCAAAGACTGAAGGCTGACACCACAATGCCTCAAGAGATAAAACAAGACAACAAAGTTCAACTAAACAGGATGGACAAAAATCCAGCCCACTTATCAATTCTCTCAATAAACATGAATAGCTTCAACTGCCCACTGAAGAGACATAGACTGGCCGAATGAATAAATATACACAAGCCAAGTATCTGCTGTCTTCAGGAAACACATGTAACCCACAAGGACACTTACAGACTCAAGGTGAAGGGATGGAAAACAATTTTCCATGTTAATGGAAACCAAAAGAAAGAGGGAGTAGCAGGTCTCATATCAGATAACTTAATCTTCAAATTAACAAAAGTAATGAAAGACAAAGTAGGTCACTATATAATGGTAAAGGGGACAATTCAACAAAAAGACATAACAATCTTAAATATTTATGCAACTAACACAGGAGCACCCACATTCATAAAGCAAATCCTACTTGATCTAAACAAAATGATAGATGGCAGCACTGTAATATCTAGGGACTTTAACACCCCACTGATGTAACTAGACAGATCCTCCAAACAGAGAATAAATAAAGAAACAAAGGACTTGAATAGAACTCCAGAACACATGGGCCTAACAGACATTTACAGAACATTCTACCCCAAAACTTTCTTCTCATCAGCACATGGGACATTCTCTAAGACTGATCACATCCTAGGGCACAAAACATTTCTCAACAAATATAAAAAAACAGAAATTGTATCAGGCATCTTCTCAGACCACAGTGAAATAAAATTAGCAATCAACTCCAACAGAAACAGTCATGTCTACACAAAGTCATGGGCACTAAAGAACCTACAGCTGAATGATTTTCAGGTCAAGGAGGAAATTAGGATGGAAATCAAAAGATTCTTTGAAATAGATGATAATGGGGACACAAGCTCCAAAATCTCTGGGCACAACTAAAGCATTCCTGAGAGGAAAGTTCATAGCCATAAATACCTACATCCAAAAGATGGAAAGATCACAAATCAACAATCTAATGAATCATCACAAAGACCTGGAAAAGGATGAGCAATCCAATCCCAAACCCAGCAGAAGAAAAGAAATAACCAAGATCAGAGCAGAACTAAATGAAATTGATAACAAAAGATCTACATGGAAGATTAATAAAATAAAAAGCTGGTTCTTTGAAAAGATAAACAAAATTGACACTCCTTTAGCTAGATTAACCAGAAGCAGAAGAGAAAGGACTCCAATAAGCTCAATTAGGAACGATAAACTAGAAATTACAACTGATACCACAGAAATACAAAATATCATCTCTGAATACTATAAAAATCTCTACACACACAAACTTGAAAATGTGGGGGAAATGGACAAATTCTTAGAAACATACAGCCTCAATAGTCTCAATCTGTAAGATGTAGACTTCCTGAACAGACCAATATCAAGTACCGAAATTGAAGTAGTAATAAAAAAACCTTCCTGAAAAGAAAAAGTCCCGGACCAGATGGTTTCACAGCAGAATTCTACCAGGCCTACAAAGAAGATCTGGTGCCTATCATGCAGAAATTATTCCACAACATTGAAAAGGAAGGAATTTTCCCCAATACATTTTACGAAGCCAACATCACCCTGACTCCAAAGTCAGATAAGGACCCAACAAGAAAAGAAAACTATAGACAAACATCCCTTATGAATATACATGCTAAAATTCTCAATAAAATACTAGCAAATCAAATTCTGATCAACAAAATAATCCATCACAACCAAGTGGGCTTCATCCCAGAGATGCAGGGATGGTTCAACATACGCAAATCTATAAAGGTAATCCATTACATAAATAAAAGTAAAAACAAAAACCATATGATCCTCTCAATAGATGCAAAAAAGCATTTGACAAAATTCAGTACACTTTTATGATAAGAACGCTTAACAAAATAGGCAATGATGGGACTTACCTCAAAATGATAATAGCCATATATGACAAACCCACAGCCAATATCATCACTTCTGGGTATCTACCCAAAGGAAAAAAAGTCATCCTATTTTAAAGACATCAGCTCTTGAAAGTTTATAGCAGCACAATTCACAATTGTAAAGATGTGGAAACAACCCAAGTGCCCATCAATACATCAGTGGATTTATAAAATGTGGTATATGTATACCATGGAGTACTACTCAACCACAAAAACCAGTGGTACACTACCACCTCTTGTATTATCCTGGATGGTGCTGGAGCCCATTCTTTTAAGTGAAGTATCTCAAGAATGGAAAAACACATTTAGAACTGGCACCAGACAAGGATGCCCTCTATCACCACTTCTGTTCAACATACTGCTGGAAGTCCTAGC
Source organism: Daubentonia madagascariensis (assembly GCA_023783475.1). NCBI lineage: Eukaryota > Metazoa > Chordata > Mammalia > Primates > Daubentoniidae > Daubentonia > Daubentonia madagascariensis. The sequence goes on from JAKFHU010001693.1 coordinate 1,240,722, forward strand.
TAGAGCAATCAGACAAGAAAAGGAAATCAAGGGCATCCATATGGGACCAGAAGAGGTCAAAATATCACTCTTTGCAGATGATATGATCTTATATCTAGAAAACTCCAAAGATTCTGCCAAGAGATTACTGGAATTGATAAATAAGCTCAGCAAAGTGTCAGGTTACAGAATCAATGCACACAAATCAGTAGCATTCATATATGCCAAAATCAGTCAAACTGAGAACCAAATCAAAGACTCAATACCTTTCACAATAGTAACAAGGAAAATAAAATACCTAGGAATATATTCAACTAAGAAGTTGAACGATCTCTACAGGGAGAACTATGAAACACTGAAGTAGGAAATAGCAGAGGATGCAAACAGGTGGAAAACTATACCATGCTCATGGATTGGCGGAATCAACATTGTTAAAATGTCTATACTACTCAAAGTTATCTATAGATTCAATGCAATCCCCATCAAAATACCCATAGCATTTTTCACAGATGTAGAAAAAACAATTCTATGCTTTGTATGGAACTGGTGAAAACCCCATATAGCCAAAGCAACCTTAAGCAGAAGGAACAAATTGGGAGGCATCAATCTACCAGACTTCAAACTACACTACAAGGCTATAGTAACCAAAACAGCATGGTAGCGGCACAAGAACAGAGACATACACCAATGGACCAGGACTGAGAACTCAGACATAAAACCATCTTCATATAGCCATCTGATTTTTGACAAAGCAGACAAAAACATACACTGGGGAAAAGAATCCCTGTTCAATAAATGGTGCTGGGAAAATTGGATAGCCACACGTAGAAGACTGAAACAGGATTCACACCTCTCACCTCTCACAAAAATCAACTCACGATGGATAACAGACTTAAACCTAAGACATGAAACCATTAGAATTCTAGAAGAAAATGTTGGAAATATTCTTATAGACATCAGCCTAGGCAAAGAATTTATGAAGAAGACCCCAAAAGCAATGACAGCAATGACAAAAATAAAGCTTCTGCACCGGCAAAGGAACTATTGCTAGAATGAATAAACAACCTACAGAACGGGAGAAAATATTTGCAAGCTATACGTCCGATAAAGGGCTGATAACTAGAATCTATACAGAACTGAGGAAAATCAGTAAGAAACAATCAAACAACCCCATTAAAAATGGGCAAAGGAAATGGACAGTAACTTTTCAAAAGAAGATAGAATACTGGCCAAGAAACACATGAAAAAATGCTCAACATCTCTAATCATCAGGGAAATTCAAATTAAAACTGCAATGAGATATCATTTAACTCCAGTAAGAATGGCGTTTATCAAAAAGTCCCAAAACAACAAATGCTGGCGTGGATGTGGAGCGATAGGAACACTCATACACTGCTGGTGGGACTGCAAATTATTACAAACTCTATGGAAATTAATATGGAGATACCTCAAAGAACTAAAAGTAGAACTACCTTTTGATCCAGCAATCACACTTCTGGGTATCTACCCAAAGGAAAAAAAGTCATCCTATATCAAAGACATCAGCTCTTGAAAGTTTATAGCAGCACAATTCACAATTGTAAAGATGTGGAAACAACCCAAGTGCCCATCAATACATTAGTGGATTTATAAAATGTGGTATATGTATACCATGGAGTACTACTCAACCACAAAAACCAGTGGTACACTACCACCTCTTATATTATCCTGGATGGTGCTGGAGCCCATTCTTTTAAGTGAAGTATCTCAAAAATGGAAAAACAAGCACCACATGTACTCATCGATCAACACTCATTGATCAATCATTGGTACTGATTGACCAATACTTATGTGCACATATGCCAGTAGAAATCATTAGGTGTTGGGCAGGAGGGAGAGGGAAGGAAGGGAAGGTAAATTCACACCTAATGGGTGTGGTACGCACTGGTGGGGGGTGAGCACATTTGTAGCTATGACTCGGTCGGCACACAGGTAATGTATGTAACCTCATTTTTACCCCATAATATTCTGGAATAAAAAAAGGGAAAAATAAAAAGAAGGCTTAAATATATGGAACATATTCTATATTCATGGATTTAAAGGTTTAATATTATTAAGATGTCTATGCTACTCAAAGTATCTACAGATTCAAAGTAATTTCTATCTATCCCAATTTCATTTTTTAGAAGAAATAGAAAACCCAACCTAAAATTCATATGTATTCTCAAAGGAATGAATTGCCCAAACCATCTTGACAAAGGATAACAAACTTGGAATCTCATAGTTTCTGATTTCAAAATTTACTACAAAGGAACAATAATCAAAATAACATAGTATTGACATAAAGACCCACACATAGACCAATGGAATAGAGCATAGAAGAGAGAAATAAAGCTGACACATATATCAAATGGGTTCGAGAAGGGTAACAAAATAATTTAATGGAGGAAAGAATAATAATCTCTTGTGCTGGGAAAACTGGATATCCTGAGGCAAAACAATTGAGTAGGAATGTAAACTTAGACCATATGCTAAAATTAACTATTAATGGATCATAATCCTAAACATAAGAGCTAAAACTATAAAACTCTTAGAACAAAACATAGAAGAAAAGCTTCTTGAATTGGCCTTCATCATGTTTTCTTATATATGACATCAAAAAACCAAGCAACAAGAGAAAAAATAGATAAGTTGGACTTTATTAAAATTAAAACGTTTTGTGCATTAAAGGACACTATCAACAGATGGAAAAGGCAAACTATGAGAGAAAATATTTGCAAATCATATATCTGATAAAGGATTATATTCAGAATATGTAAAGAACTCCTACAGCTCAACAACAAAACAACAAATAACCCACTCAAAAAATGAGCAAAGGACTTGAATTGACATTTCTCTAAAGATATACAAATAGCTAATAAGCATATGAAAAGATGGTCAACATCACTAACCACTAAGGAAATGTAAATCAAAACCACAATGAGGTGCTATTTCATACCCATTAGGATGGTTATTATCTAAATAACAGAAAATAGCAGATGTTGATGAGGATGTGTTGAAATTGGAACCCTTGTCCATTGCTGGTGGGAATGTAAAGTGGTGCAGCCACTGTAGAAAAAAGTCCAGTATTATCTAAAAATTTAACATTGAATTACCATACGATCTAGCAATTTCACTTCTGGGTACATTCCCAAATGAATTGAAAACAGGAATTCACAAATATTTATACACCCATATTCATAGCAGTATTATTCACAAAAGGTAAAAGGTGGAAAAACAACCCAAGAGTCTATCACGAAATGAATGAATAATTAAAATGTGGTATATACATACAATTGAATGTTATTCAATGCTATAATGGAAAGAAATCTTGACACTGCGCACATGAATGAACCTTGAAGATATTACACTAAGTGAAATAAGCCAGTCACAAAAGGACAAATATTGTATGATTTCATTTATATGAGATACATAGTATAGTCAGATTCATAAAGAGAGAATGTAGAATGGTGGCTGCCAGGACTGGAGGACTGAGAAAATGGGGAATTATTATTTAATGGGTTAGGAGTTTCAGTATGGGGAGATAATAAAAGCGCTAGCAATGGATGGTGGCAATGGTTGCACAACAATGTGAATGTACTTATTGTCACTGAATTATACACCTAAAATAGTAATAATGGTAAATTTTATGTTATCTATATTTTATCACAATAAAAAAGAAACTATGTGCATGTATAGGAGAAAAATGAGGACATGAACCTACAAAGAAGGGAACAATGTTAAGGAAACAGATGTATCCCAGGAGATAAGATGTGAGACATTTATACAAGCAAAGTTTGGGATTATGCACCAATTAATATCATATAATAGAGTGATGACCTAAAACAGAGCTCATTTAATCCTCTACATCCTGCACCTACACAGAAGGTGATATCTAATCTCCAAACTGAAATAGATAATCATGGCTAATGCAGCCTAACTTACATTTTAGGCTGAAGATTTGTATGAATATGCCCTTGCCTTTATAGATGGCTTTACAAAAGAGAAGGAACTTTTCTGTTAACAATGAAAAATAAATGCATTATCAAAAAGTCTAGGCCAATAAACAAAAAAAGTTACTGAAAATCCACAGTAATCAGATCATTGTGGTACTGGTGTAAAGACAGACATTTAGACCAATGGAATAGAAATAGAGAACCCAAGAATAAACACATATGTCTTATGTACAATTGATATTTGACAAGTGTGCCAAAACTATTTGATTGGGAAAGGATTGTCTCTTCTATTAATGATGTTGGGATAATTATAAGTTAATAGGAAAAGAATGAACCTGGACCTTTATACTATGTATAAAAATTAATGCAAAATGGATCAAAGATGTAAATACAAGAGTGACAACTATATAACTCTTAGATCAAAACATGATGATAAATGTTCATGGAGTTTGGCAATAGAAATTTAGATATGACACCACAAACACAAGCAACAAAAGAAAAATAGACAAATTTGACTTTATGAAAATTAAAATCTTTTGCACATCAAAGGATCCTATGAACAGAGTAGAAAGACAACCTATAGAATGGGAGAAAACACTTGTAAATCACTGTTATGGACTTAATTGTGTCCCTCTAAAATTCACATGTCGAAGCCCTAATCCCTGGTATCTCAGAATGTGACTGTATTTGGAGATAGAGCCTTTGACAAGGTGATTATGTTAAAAAGAGGCCCTTGGGGTGGGCCTTAATCCAGTCTGACTGGTGTTCTTATAAGAAGAGATTACCACACACACAAAGAGACACCAGGAATGCCTATGCATGGGGGACACAGCAAGAAGGTGGCCATCTGCAAGCCAAGGAGAGAGGCTTCAGAAGAAACTGGCTGACATCTTTATCTTGGACCTCTAACCTCGAGAACTGTGAGAAAATAAATTTATGTTGTTTTAAGTCACTCGGTCTGCAGTATTTGTTATGGTAGCCTTAGCAAGCTAATGCAGTCATATATTTGATAGAGGTCTTGTAGCCAGTAAAAATATAAAGAACTCTTACAATTCAAGAACAAAAGACAAACAATCCAATTTAAAAAAAATAGGCAAAGGACTTGAACAGCATTTTTCCAAAGAGGGAACACAAATGGCCAATAAGCACATGAAAAAATGCTCAATATGATGCAAATCAAAACCACACAGGGATACCACTTCACAACCACTAGGATGGCTATGGCTACAATCAGAAAACACAGAAAATAACAACTATTGGTAAGGAATGTGGAGGAATTGGAACTCTTTTACATTACTATTGGAAATGTAAAAGGGTACAGCCAGTATGGAATAATTTTGCAGTTCTTCAAAAAGTAAAACACAGAATTTCCATATGACCTAGCAATTCCACTCCTAAGTATATATCCAAAAGAATTAAAAGCAGATGTCCAAATAAAAATGTTCATATCAGCACTCACAATAGCTAAAAGGCAGAAGCAATCCAAATATGCATCAATCAATTGATGTATAAATAAAATGTCATATATCCACACAGTGGAGTATCATTCAGCCATAAAAAAGGAATCCATGCTATAGCATTGATAAGTCTCAAAAACATTATGCTAAGTGATAAAAACCAGATATAAAAGGCCACATACTGTGTGATTCCACTGATATGATATTCCAAAATATCTAAGTCCATAGAGACAAGATGCACATTAATAAATGGTTGCCAGAAGTGGGGAGAGGGGAAGGGAGAGAGACTGGTTAATGGATATGGGATTTCCTTTGGGGGTGACGAGAACGTTATGGAATTAGATAGGGGTGATGGTTGTACAACACTGAATAAACTAAATACTAAACACTACTGAATTTTATAATTTAAAATGGTAAGTTTTATGTTATATGAATTTCACCTCAATAAAAATAAGCGCAGCAAATCCCAACAACATGGATGAATCTCACAAACATAATGGTGTGTGAATGAAACCAGATACAAATGAACACACAATTGATTATTCCATTTATATGAAGGTCAAAAACAGGCTAAACTTCTATTCCGTTAGCAGTCAGAATAATGGTTACCCTTGGGAGAGAATTACCAGAAGGGGACATTAACAGGCTTCTAGGGTGATAGTAATGTTTTGTTTCTTTGTCTGTGTGCTAATTACACAAATCTGTTCACTTTTTGAAAATTCATTGACCTGTAGAGTTATGATATGTATACTTTTCTGTATGCATGTTGTACTTCTATTTTTAAAATGTATCTAAATAAGGACTGTGAGTTACTTGAAATTAGATATTCAAGTTGTATAACACAGAATTGAAGCATCAGGTGGGTATTTTAAGATGGTCTTTCTTAGCCTAAGGAAGCTATGAATCTATGACTTGCCCCAAATCACAAAGACATCAAGTGTAGCAGTTTGAAAGAAAGAATTAGGGTGAGGTATGCCTGTCTTGAGGGAAGGCTGGTTGGTCTGCTACCACAAGGCTTCCCAGATTCACATTATCTAGGTGAACTCATTAAGGTCAACAGCCTCTTCCTTTGCCCTCTAAGTTTAAATATTTGACTGAATGAGTCAAACCTATAGCTCTAGGTCTCATGGTCCTTAGAAACCATACCAAGCTGACAGAACCTAGAAGGTAGTGATGTATCTACACTAGTGTCTCTATTTTCAAATGTACTGTGTGAAATGTAGCTCACAGGAGAGCATACTTTTTGCCCCAACATGATCAGTACGTTTTTTTCCTAGTAGGAAGACAGTAAGGGAAACCAAGTCATCTGAAAGCTTTTTCAAGAGTATGAAGTCAGAGCTAGGGGAGTTAACTACAGATGGTCCCCAACTTATGATGGTTTGACTTACAATTTTTCAACCCTATGATGGTGTGAAAGTGATATGCATTCAGTAGAAAACATACTTAGAATTTGAGACGTTCAACACTTTATTATAAAATAGGCTTTGTGCATTAGATGATTTTTACCAACTGTAGACTAATGTTCTGAGCATGTTTAAGGTAGACTGGGCTAAGCTATGATGTCTGGTAGGTTAGGTGTATTAAATGCATTTTTTGACTGAACGATCTTTTCAACTTATGATGGGTTTATCAGGACAAAACTCCATCATAAGTTGAAGAGCACCTGCATATGATTCTAACATTCCATGGCATTAGGGTCAAATATTAATAACACAAAATGCCAAAACAGAGATTTACAGGTGAAAGTACTATTGCCCCTGATGAACAATGTCTTTTACCTCAGTGACTCTCTCTTTCATGCTTCTTTCACTCAACAACCCCTCTGAGCGATATGTTGCACATTCTCTTTTTAGACATGTTGAAGACTTCAGGTAATTGCAGCCTTGGAATCTTTAATCCCATCCAATCTCACCTATTGTGTTTTAATATGATAGCTCTATCTCTTAGAGTAACTCTGTTTCCCAACCAGGGCACCAACTAGGTGCCCTAGTACCAGGGCTGGGATCCTAGGGGGTAGGTACAGCTGAATAACATAAACTGTTTACCCAGCAAGAGCAGGACTGTAATGAACCATGATTAAGGAAACACTAGAAGTTAAACTGGGGGTGCCAACTTCTTTCCTCAATAATAAAAAGGTTTTATACAGGGTAGAAAATGGCAAAATAAGAACCCCTCTCCCCTTGATTCCTATTGAAAAAAACCCTAAAGAATCCAAAACAGGGAGGAAAATTATATCTACTGAACTACAGAAGGTAATAAGTGAAAATAATACTAAAACATCCCACTGATTTCCCTAAGTGAGAGGAGGGAGAGCTGGAAGCATGAGTGAGCTTCCAGAACAGCAAGGAACACCTCATTTGATGTCTGACAATATTTTCCCCTATGTTCCCCCTCAGCCCCAGTGATGTTTTCCAAGAAAAGTTGGGATCAAGGCTGGATAAGAGATTAGAAGAGAAAGCACTCCACTAATCAGGGACATATTTTCCCTTCCTGGAACTAGCCTGGGAAAAAGTCAGAGAAGAAAAAAATCTCAGGACTCCAGGAACACCATTAAAACACCACATGCAGAGCAGCAGATCATGGTATACTCCCATTTGGTCTCAATTATTTATGTAGGGTTTGTTGCCTAGGAGACTCCTGCCTAGATCAATTGGCTGGATTCCAAGGAAGGAGGGAGAAGGGTACTAAACATCGACCTTTGTAATTTCTAAGTTCCCCATAACAGCTATATACTGATCAACCTGTATGTAAAGATATCAGAAGTTGATAAAAAAAAAATGCTGGACATGTTTTTGAGAAGAATTAAAAACCAAACAAAAAATTCTAAATAAAATATTAGCAAATCAAATCCAAGAGCACAAGGATGAGTCAACATACTAATAATGTAATTCAACACGTTAGCATGTCAAAAAATTTTAAAAATACGATTATTCTGATAGATGCCAAAAAGCATTTAATAAAATTCAATATCTATTCCTGACTTGAAAAAAAAGGTAACTCTGGAATAAAAAAAAATTTTCTTAATTTGATAAATAGCATTTATAAGAAGCCAACTGCAAAGATATTTAAAGTTGAAACATGAAATCCATTTCTAATAAAGTCAAGAACAAGACAAGGATGTCTCCTATTCCCACTATCATTCAACATTGTTCTGAAAGTTCTAGTTAATGCAATACAAAAAGGAAAAGAAATAAGAGAGAGAGAGATTCAGTAACTGAGCATCAACTTTTCTATATACTAATAATCAATTAGTAAGTGTACTAGGGAAAAAAGTTTCGATTAACAACAAGAGCTATAAAATATCTAGAAATAAACCTAAGAAAACTTAACAATAAAGCTACAATAAATATATAAAGAACATTGTAAAACTTAACTAAAGGACATGAAAGAAAACAAATGGAGAAACATACCATATCCTTTGAAGAGAAAACTCAATTCTGCAAAAATGTTCATTCTCCCTACATTAATCTACACATTTAAGGTAATTCCTCTCAAAATCCAATGGCATTTTAGGTGGTGTATGATATATTTGTTCTAAATTTCTTCTGGGAAAAAAAGTGCAAGAGAAAGGCCAAAAAGATTTAGCAAAAGGACTACCACTGAGAAGGGCCTTCCCCTACCAGATATCAAAAATACTATTACAGTACTTATAATAGTCTGCAACTGGCAGAAGAATAGATATAACTGGAAAAGAACAGAGACTCAAGAAACAGACACATGTAAATAAAGGAATTTAGTATAAGATGAATATAAGATTTCAAATGAATGGGGAAAAGATAGGTTGTCCAAGAAATGATGTTAGGAAAATTGGTTATCCACTTGGAACAAAAATTAAGTCCCCACCTGTAAACAAAAACAAAATCCAGATGAAGTAAAAATTTAAACATAAAAAAGTACTAAACCTAAATGTAGAAGACTATTGCTACAACTTGGGGTGGGAAGGGACTTTTGGGTTTTTTGTTTATTTGTTTTTTAATGTGGTATAAAACATAGAAGCTCTAAAGGAAGAGACTGAGGGACTTGTATACAAAAAACTAGAAAACTAAGTGGCAACTTTCAACAAAGTTAACAGCCAAATGATTAACTGAGGAAAACAAGGTATGGAGCCAATATGAAAGACAAAGAACTGATATACTTAATATATGAAGATCTCTTTGTATCATTGTGATTAAAGAAACCCAATGCCCTAATAGGAATATGGACAGTTTATCCATATAAGAAATATAAATGGTCATTAAACATGTAGGAATTTTTAACTTCACTCATCAAAACATGGAAAGTAAAACAACAAAGATATATTTGTTTGCATACTAAATGGTCACAGATGGGAACAGAGGCAATGTTGAGAAAGAAATAAGAATTCTACATTTTTGGTAGGGGTCTAAATGGGTACAACCTTTCTGGAGGGCAATTTAGTATAATCTATATTTTAAATGTGCAAACTTTTTTACCCAGTATTCCACTTCTAGGAACTTATTTTACAAAAGTAACTGAACAAGTGACCAAAGTTAAATGCACAATTATGATAACCAGAGCAATGTTTATAAGGAAAAATAGAGAACAGTCTACAGGTCCATTAACAGAGATTAATAAATGATGATATATACATACATTGTAATGTCATGTAACCATTGGAAAGAATAAAGTAAATCTCTATTTACTGACTTGGAAAACTATACATATATATTAACTAAAGTGTTAACATGTTCCCTCCACCCTCCCTTTGTCCTGGGAATTGAATGTGAGTGAGGAAAGGACTTTCATCTTTACTTTATAAATTTCTGAAATTATTTTTTGTTTTTATAAGAAATATATGCCACTTTTTAAACTTAGTAAAAATCTGGGAATAAAAAATAAAATGTTTGTAATATAGAGTTAAATTTAAAAGGAAAGATTTAAAAAACTGTATTTACAGCATATTTTTAAAATGTATATATTACAAATGCATCAAACTGGAGGAAAACACCAAATTTATAACAGTAGTTATCTCTGGTTATGAGTGTTTTTTCTTATTTTCTTCATTATGTTTTACATTTTAAATTTATTTTATAATGAGTATATATTCTATGTATAATAAAGTAATTATTTTTTAAAGGCTAAAGGGTAAACATGAATTTTGAAAATGGCAGATCAAATCAAAGGGGCTACCTGCATGTGAACATTTATGGATACTATGCATTTGTCAAAATCCATAGAATTTTACAACACAAAGAGTGAATCTTGATATATATAAATTTTTAAAAAATCACTTAGGAGATTGAGGGATCCTAGGGATGGAATGTAGAATGTGACAAAACAATTTAACTGTATTAAAATGTATGAACAACCTCACTACAGGGTGTGGGAAGAAAGGTGCTGACTTAATGAACTTTGGAAATCAGTGGAGTCTGTAAGACTAAAGGCAAAAGAAACTACATAAGCTCTCTACTTTATTTGATAAAGTTGTTTCCCATGGTTAACAATTCTTATACTGCTATTCATGTGTACTGGAATTGAACAATTAAGTAAATGGATGGCAGATGGTTGAAGCCAGGTTTCTCACTGCTGCAGTTGAGAGGTTATAGATAAATAAGGGCAGGAAGCTTGAATGATCCACAGGGATTATTAATGGTACTTTTGGCAATGGATTAAAATTAGAGACATTGGTAAAACTTTATGTTTAGTTTAATGTAGCTACAGATGATTACACATAGAAGAAATATTTATAGGAATGTGAATATACATGAGTCAGGATACACATATATTTCCTTGCTCTGTCAGCTGAGAGGGCCCAATGACACCACTGTAGCAACAAGCACAACTAGTGCCCAGATTTTGGTTTCCAATGCAATTCTCCAATAAATGGAACCAGGACTCCTAGGAGAAGTGGGCCAAGAAATATACAAGATGATCCTGGAGAAACTTGTGGTGCCAGAATGTAAGGAAGTGCTCAAAAAATCGATGGAGGTGTGTCAAAAGGCTTTGGGAGTCAACCAGAAAAACACTCAATGGACAAAGCTGAAACAATTTGAGCAAGAAAATAGGGTAGTATTAGATTATAACTCAAAGTATAAAATCCATGAGTCCATATTGACATAAATACATTATTAAATAAATAAATTGCAGTAGGGAGACAAATGTCCCATGCAGAAGAATTCTGAATAAATTATGTAGATATTTCACCCCCAAGGAGGTGGAGCAAAACTTTCCAACTAAGTGTGGACTGCACATAGGAACCTACTTTCAAAGAGTATAGTGTTGAAAGGGGGAAAAACAAATAACTTCATAGTGGATAAAACTGACACCTAACTACCTCAAGCTAGGCGATCAAGGTCAACATCAACAGTAATAAGCTATGTTGATAGTATGTATGCTTGATATAATGAGATAAAAATGGCACATTACCTCTGTGGTCTTCTTCCTCAAAATCCATAACCCCAGTTTAATCATGAGAAAAATACCAGACAAATCACAATTGAGGGACATTCTACAGAATACCTGACCAATATTCCTCAAATCTGTCAAGGTTATCAGAAACAAGGAATGTTACAGTCAATGGGAGCCTACGGATATGTGATGACTAAAAATAATATGGGACACTAGAACAGGACAAGGACATTAGGTAAAAAACTAAGAAAATGTGAATGAAATATGGACTTAAGTTAATAATAATGTATCAATATTGTTTCATTAATTGTAACAAATATACCATACTAATGTAAGATATCAATAATAGGGAAAAATTTGGTGTGGGGTATATGGGAATTCTATGCTGTCTTAATAATTTTTGTGTACATATAAAGCTATTTTATGATGAAAAGTTTATTTAAAAATAAGTTAAAGGAGCTGAAGCCATCTAGATACAGGAATACATCCAGAAATGGGAGCAAGGGTGTGAGTGAAGCAAAAAGACAAGACAATTTCCCAATGGTCTCTGGTCGGTTCACTGAGGTCAAGGTCCATGCGGAAGGCAAATATCTATAGGGGAAATGTATGAAGGTAGTTCATCAGTATATAAGTATGTGGAGAGGACCCTGGTTTAGCTGGCAAAACCAAAGTTACACACAGACATGCACACGCACACACACACACACACTCATACACATAGTTGAGATTCAATTCACATTTCTCAAATAAATATTTGATGTGTGTTTCAGCTTGTCACTGATACCAGGATGTTCTTTTCTAGACTCTTTGAAATTCTAGGGCGACTTCTAAAGAATATAAAGCATAATGACTCAGAATCTTCAGGAAATTTATTTGCTATAATGACACCCACTTGGGTGTCATGCAAGGCAAAGCATAAACATTTTTTTTTCCTCTAAATGGATCACTATAACTAAAGAATTATATATGGAATTAAAAAAAAATCCTCTTCTATCACATCTCACATTCCACTCTCAGTTTTGTATTCCTCCTATGACCTTAACTACTACTGGGAACAACAGGGGTTAGGGAAATATTATTAAGAGAAACAAGAGGTCAGAGTACCCTTGTAGCCTTCAGCCTCCAACCACAGTTCTTTGAACTCAGGCATCCCCTCCCAAGCTCTCAGCACTTTGAGACATTCAGTTGAACAACTTGTAGTTTGGGTCCTTTTACCACATGTAGCATTAAAAAATTAAATGGGCTGGGCGCGGTGGCTCACACCTGTAATCCATTACTTGATGTCAGGATTTCGAGACCTGTCTGAGCAAGAGCTAGACCCCGTCTCTACTGAAAGTAGAAAAAAAATAGCCAGGCGTGGTGGCCCATGCCTGTAGTCCCAGCTCAGGAGGCTGAGACAGGAGGATCGCTTGAGCCCAGGAGTTTGAGGTTGCTGTGAGCTAGGCTGATGCCATGGCACTGTAGCCCAGGCAAGAGAGCAAGACTCTGTCTCAAAAAAAAAAAATAAAAAATTAAATGGTGAATTTACCTAGATCTTATATGTCAAAAAAAGGTGTGCAGTCTACTCCTGAGTTGCTGTTTGCTAAACTATAAAATGCAAGATAGACATTTGTAACATGACTTTATTCTGGAACAACTTTAATCCCAGATTTTGCAACTTCAGTAAGAAGCTGAAAACTTCACTGGGAGAACGTTAGCTTTGCAAAGAATCTTGGACGTCTTCTAATCCAAAGTTCTACCTGATGCATAAAACCATTCTAGAACATTTCTGCCAAGTGGGCTTCTGCTTAAGCAGCTCCAGAAATGAAGATATCTTCAATTAATTGCTAGAAAATTCTGAACGGTAAGCCAAAACTCTGACTTCTTTTAACATCTGAATTGATCTGCCCTCTGGAGGTACTCCAAGTAAATGCTACCACTCTTCTGCCACATAGGCCTTCAATTATTTGAAAAAAAGTCCACAAACTTGTCTTTAGACTAAAGCATTCTTTACCCTTTCAATAATTGTTCCGTGTCTGTTTGTAAACCAGACACCATCTAGGTCACTTTTCAGGTTGTCTGTGTCCATCTTAATTGAGGCATTCTGATATGATGCAAATCTCCCAATATAAACTATCAGGTACAGAATAAAATATTATGAAGACTTTCCTTGTTCTCGACACCATACCTCTATTAATGGGGCCCAAGATTTTATTATGTGTGTGTATGCTGTACCTCACATGGCTAGATCATACTGAACTTACAGTATATTAAAACGAGAATTGTCTTCAGATATGCTATTGTTAAGCTACAAAACCACCTACCCTTGGTAAATGAATTTTTGATACAAGTACAGGACTTCACATTTGATCCTATTCAATTTAATCTTGCTAGATTTGGCTACTTTTTTCTCAGCCTCTAAGGACTTTTTGGATCTTGCCAGTGACATCCAGTGCTTTTATTCTGCCTTCTAATTCTATATTATTTGCAATGAGATGGGCATGCTATTTTGTATTTTCATGCTAGTCATTGAAAAACAACTTCAGTGGCACAGAGCTGAGGTTGGAAACCTCTGTCCACATTGATTGGCACATCATTGAACACTATCAATTCAAATTACTAACCCATCTACTGTCCTGTCATTATCATCTAGCTTGTGTTACTCCACTTTATTCTCAAGGACATTTTGAGAAACTGTCAAATGCCTTAGTGAGGTACACAATGTTTATTGCCTTCTGAGATCTCTGGGAGGCAGCTTGACAAAAAGTCAGGCATCCTCCAGAGCAGCTGAAGCACAAGTGGATTATGCGATTGCCAATTTGGAGACATACCATATGTATTAGACTACTGTGGACAGATTTATTGAACGGCAGTTTCAAATATTAGCTGCACCTTGTAAGTAAGAAAGGCAAAGCTCTAAATTGCAGTTATTGATTTGTGACAGAACTGGTTCTCACATGTGGATTTTTATGTAACCTGCTCCAAGGTGAACAGCAGCAGAGATGTATTTATTTAACAAGAGTTAATGTGCCTCCTGAACACCACCCAAAAGGCCAGATAGTATATAATTTATTAGTATATAATCGATAGACCAGTATAGTTTAAGAGACCTCGGGGGAGGCCATATATTATATTGGTTAAGAGCACACCCTGAATCTTAGAACTGGGTTCAAATCTTGACTCTATCACTTAATAGCAGTGTGATCTTGCATAAGTTACTTAATCTTATTTAGCTTATTTCCTTATCTGTAAACTGGAGAAAATAATACTGCTTTCTTACAGGGTTGTTATGACAATTGAACATAACAATGAATATGTTATCTATTATTGTTATCCCAATCTAACAGAGAAATTAATTTAGTCTGACAAGACAATTTTGTGAAATCAATGCTAGGGCTGAGTAATCGTCTTTTTCTTTCTTGCTTGCTCATCAATTATCCTTTTAATAATGAATTGCAGAGTCTTTCCTGAAATTACCTTAAGTTTGTTAACCTACACATTTGGCCAAGAAATTCTAAATCTGGATTTTGGAAGTGCTGTCTTAGGGAGCCCAAATCTGTGCTCAGATAGCTCAATACAGCTGGAGCTATATGACTCAATTCATACCCATTTGGCAAATAATGTTGTCATTATGTGTTGGGACAAACAACTTTTAAAGGTTGGTTTACCCAAACTTTGGAGTTTGTTGGTTTAGAGAAGCTTTTGCCAAGAGATTTTACCCATTATCAATGTGTCTAAAACCTAGGCAAGCATATGCATCACCTGATGAAGCTTGCTCTTTGGGATGGCTTCAGTCTGATGTCTGCCAAATCATGCTTCTCTTTTCTATTTTTAGAAAACTGCTTTTCCCCTAAAGTCTCCTAATAGACTTCTGGGAAGATGGTAGTATGAGAGCAGGTCCTTAATTCTTGCCCTTCCTTCAAAAATCAACATAAGTGACCATAGGGAAACAAAAATTGAGCAAAACCTGTACAAATAACAAGGACAGCAGAACTCTCAAGGAATTTCTGTAAGACATGATACTGATGGGGCCATACTGAAGGATATCACCAATCTGAGACAGTTCTGTGACATTCTGACAAATCGAGAAAATACCGGCAGAAACTCACTCATACCATCTAGTTTAAAAGAACAAGGACTGGAGATGGGGGCAGGCAATGGAAATGACTAGGATGAGAACCTCTTAAAAGTTGAACCTTGTTTAATCTTCATTTTATTTAAGCCTCCCAGGATATTTTTAAATAAAATAATACTAAATTAGGAATATCAAAATTGCCAAATAGTTCACATTTTTTACATGTACTAAATTAAGCTATGTGACAAACACACTTTCCACAAGTCAGTCTTGCTCTGTGGCTGGAGTTATCAATTCACTTGACGATAATGTCAAAAGTCTGATTTTGAGTCCCTTGGTAAATGTGAGACACAGGCCAAACGGATCTCCTGATACCCCAACCCAACCCCAAACCTTGGGCTAGGCCCTGACAGTAATTACTCCATTTATTCCTATTTTGACAGTGCAGATCAACAGAATTTGGAGCAGGCTGCCCCCTCTCAGAGGGCAAGCTCAGTCACACCCAAATATAGGTGTCTTTTGATCATGGTTTCTCAACTAATATGGTAGTCTCAACCTGATGCAAGTGTCTCCTTTAATCAACCAGCAAGGTTTGTTTCAATGTTGTGTATTTGCTCCCTCCTGCCCCTCCCCCACACACAAATGGTAAAAATATATATGATACCACATACCTGAAGTAGAGGCCAAAAGAGCAAATGAGGAAAGCCATCTTGGAGGTGAAGTTCTCCTGCTGGGTTTGCCCCTGGCCCTAGCTCCCTTTCCATTCCCTCATCTTGTTCGATCAGAAAGTCAGTGATATAAACTTACACCACCCAGCCATCCAGTGTAAGTTTAGAGAGGAGGTGAACCCACTGAACAGTGAAAGGATACAAGAATAGCTCCACTCTTATTAGAGGGGGAGAGATAGCAGGCCAGGATATACCCTTCTTGATTCAATGATGAATAAATGGATAAATCGTGGATCAACAGATTAAAAAAACCCAAAACAAAAACAGAGCCTGTAAAAGGAACCTGCAACATAATAGGAGGAAATTACATCATGTAAGAGATAGAGGAAGAACAGTTAAAAGTAATAAAAAATAGGCCAAAATAAATAGTTATAAACAAATATTAATAAACAAGAAAGCAGAGAAATGGTAGACTTAAAAAATTAAAGACCTGTATCTTTTCAGAGAGAAAACGAAATGTATTAAAAAGTAGATAAACATTTGGCAAAGCTAATTAAGGAATTCTCTGTTCCTTGAATGTTTGAAAGAAATTCATCTGCTAAAGTATCTAAGCCAGGCCTCAGACAATAATCCAGTTTCTCCTATGGCGATTGATTTATTGCTATTTTCTATGCCTCCAGTTTTAGTATTTATTTCCATATCAAATCCTCCATGTCATTAAAATTCTTAAAATTTACCATGGCAGACATTGTCTTTGTGATTATGTCAAACACCCAGCATCATATAGCAGTAAAATAATAAATCACCATTTCCTAAGTTGGGGTTCTGAGGAACAATAATAAGCCAAATGCTATTGTGTTTAACAGAAAAAAAAGTGGCTCCTTACTCAAATAAGTTTGGGAAATGCTGAGTTAGACAAAGTTAAATAGTTTCTTTAAACTGAAGAACCTACTCATTTTTTAAAACAATAATACAAGCCAACATTTACTGTACACTGAGTCTCCAAGAGGGATTTTAGTATACAGCATTTTGCAAACGTATTTGCCCATCTCCCAGAGGAATGTTTTTTTACAAAACACAATTTGGAATTGCTGCAGCAAACATATTTTGGTTAAAATGAGAAACAAGACAAAAATGCCACTGCCACCTTTATTACTTAGCACTGTCGTGGAAAATTTAACCTATGCAGTCAGAAACTATGTTATAAATTTTGAAAAGAAGAACATATAATTATAACATCATTGATATGATTGCTTACCAGGAAAAATTCAAAAGGATCAACTGATTATCTGTGAAATAGATTTCATGAAATTGCCAAATTAAAATAATCTATGAAAATAAATGATTCTCTTACATAGTAAAAATGACCACGTAGGTAAAACACTAAGAGCTCCCATTAGCAGTATCAATATGTTCCTTATATGTCTGTATTACCTAGAAATACATTTATTACAAATTATGCAGAATTTAAATAGATAAAACGCTCTTGAAGGATATAAAAAGCTTTTTAAAATGAGGCAACATATCATGTTTCTGGAAAGCAATGCAATTCTGTAGTTCTCACCATCATATCAACTTAAGACAATCCCAACCAAATTCCCAATTTATTTTTTGGGAAAACCATATTAATTGTAAAGTTTATCAGGTAAAGTAAACATGTCAAAAAATTGTAAAAAATTAAAATAAAAAAGATCAATAGGAGGATTCACCCTAACAGATATGAAATCATATTTCTAACTCAGTAACTACAGGCTGGTGTACTGGGGCTACAATGTTCAGTGGAACTAAAGAGAATTCAAACACAGAATAAAGCATATTATAAAGAATATATATGTATGACATTTCAAATGTGGGGGGAAGAGATAAATATCAGCTAACAACTGGCTAACCCTTTGGGGCAAAAACAATTTAGAATACCAAAATCAAAATAATTCCAGATAGGGCAAATAAAATTTTTAAATAAAACCACAGAAGTTGGAGAAATACAGGATAACATTTATATAATCTCAGGGTGGGATAACTGTTCTAAACAAGATCCTAGGGCCAGAAGGCAAAAAGGAAAAGATTTTTCCATTTTTAAATTTTTTATTTTTTTTAGCCATTTTTAATGCATTTTTCCCTGTGCACAAGAGAAATAACTGATGAAGTCAAAAGATACACTTTCCTTTATACATAGCAGTTAAAAGTAATGCAAACATCACATGACACTTTCAGTGAAAGTTACATTTCCAATTACAAATCAAAATGCATATTAGGGTCTCTTTATGGGAGAAGTTGAGAAGGAAGTCTTAGGTAAAAAGCACTTTCCTGGCATTACTACACTGATCTTTCAGGCTGCACAAAGATTAAGGTCATATACAGTCAATCTGCAAATGTTGACACAATGTTACACTGTAAATTTTCTGTACAATTAAATGTATACTTAGAGATACCAGGATAAACATTTCTACTATATTTTAACTGAACTTGCCTAGCCAACATTTTCACTGAGTTTATCAAAGATGCTGTAAGATTCTACAAAATTGTGAGACATACCTAGCTCCACAAATATTTCTTGTATTCTTTCTCATTTTGGTTACACATATTATGCTCAGAGATTCTATTGTAATATTTTTAGATGTACAGTTCCAATTGTGCTTACTGTACTGTGTACAAATATAGCAAAAAAAGATCAATGGTATAAATCTTACAGCATTTTGCTAGCAAAAATACATGCCAAAGTCACAATAAGCAATATTGTACCACAAATTAGAGAGCTTCAAATAATTTGCTTCTGTTTTTAATATCTTCATTCTACATTAAATTACTATCATAGGCTAATGTTTAAAATGCAAATAAATTGGACATCTGTAGGACAAAACTTGTTCACCCAACTGTGAAAGTTGATACCTGTTTCCAAAAATCACAATAAAGGCAGAATAAACAGAAGTGTTTGCATGCAACACCTTTGAGTGAAACAGCATTGATTCCCATCATTCAAAACAGAGAAGGAAGGAAACCAAAGGAAAGAAAGGAAGGAAAGGAGGAGGGAAGGAAACAAAGACGGAGGAAGGGAGGGAGGAAGGGAGGGAGGAAGGGAGGGAGGGAGGGGGGGAGGAAGGGAGGGAGAGAGAAAAAAGGCAAAGGAGGGAGGGAGAGAGGGAGGTAGGAGGAAGGACTCCACCTTAAAATGCATCATATTAGACTTATAACTAGACAGATTTAAAAGAATCAAAATGAAAGTAAAGCACAATTTTGTGTGTGTGTTTAAAGATTTAAGAGCCATTATCAAAAATAAGATACATTTTTTTCAAGGTACAGAAATGTAATTATGATGGCTGGGAGCCCAACAGCCTCTCAATAGCTGCATTGATGTCGCCTCCTGTTGCTATTAGGGCCTGCAAGTTTGCTTCACGATTTAAGAACCCCATTGCGTTGAGCTGTTCCAGTTGTTGCTGAAATCTGACTTCTGGATTCGGCAGCTGTGGAGGATTTGCTCCAGCCAGAGCCTGCACCATTTGCTGAATGAACTGCTGGTTGGGTCCAGATTCTGATGTTGGACTTGTGGTTTCACTGGGTGCAGAGCTGGCCACAGTGGGCCCAGTGGGACCACCAGAGCTGGCAGAGCCAGGGGGGCCTGCAGGGCCAGTGGGTCCTATGGGCCCAATGGGGCCTATGGGGGTAAAAGGAACTATAGGGCCTATTGGGCCTATGGGAGTGACTGGGCCTACAGGGCCTATGGCTGTTCCCAGCACCCCCACCCCCACACCTGGAGTGAAGCTTGGAATGAGGCCAGGCGCTTCAGTGGCTAATGTCTGTAGCCCCTGCTGGATCTGCATTAAAGCCTGCATTGCTCTTGGGTTTGACATGGCTGATAGTGTGTCTGGATTCTGCATCTGCTGCAGGAAAGCCGGGAGCTGTGGACGCATCTGCTCCTGCAGCTGAGGATTTGCAGTAAACAGCGGGCTATTCAGCATCATCTGTGCAGCCAAATCTGGATTCTGGCTCAGTGACTGCATCATGCTTCTCATGTAGGGTGCAGACAGCATATTCTGAATCAGCTGGGGGTTTTCAGTTATCTGTTGCAGCAGGCTCTGCATTCCTGGGGTACTGAAGATGCTGGCCACATAATTAGCTGCAGCCACGGTGTTCCCAGTAGCATTGCTGGAGCTATTGCCAGACCCACTGCCACTGCTCGTGGTCGTGCTGGTGGTTGCAGAACTCTGGGTAGCCGGCGGTGGCGCCCATGGATTGGGTAGTGGATCTCGATTTTCTGTACGGGAAGGCTGTGTACCTTCCCCGGAGGAGGAACTGCTCCCCACCGAGGCAAACGGATTACCCCCAAACTGCTCTTGTGCGGCATTCAGCATCGGTTCTTGAATGTCAGTGTACATGCGCCGTAAAGCATTATAGCCACCTGGGATGCTTTCAAGATTGCTAAGAGCCAGGTCTTGATTTCTCATCATCTCTTGCATCATGGCTGGATTCCTGGCAATTTCGAGGGTCTGCCTCATTATATCAGGGTTGTTGAGCAGGTGACTAATTTCTGGGTTTCTCTGAATCAATTGTTGCATCTGTGGATTGGCCATAATGAGCTGCCTCATCAGATCGGGATTCGAAAGCATGCTCTGAACAAAGGGATTTTCCATGATTTGGATCATCATCTCTGGGCTGGCCATGAGCTGCTGCTGCATCTGGCTCTGGAGCTCAGAGAAGTTGGTAGAGCTCAAGCCCAGGCTGCTAAGGCCTGCAAGTCCTCCCAGGCTCCCCAACCCAAACGGGTTGCTATTTGTGGAAATAGGTGTGGAGTTACTCCTGGGAGTTGACGCCGAGGTAGTATTAGTTCCCGCGGCATTGCTAGGCTGCGTGGACTGGCCCTGAGGTCGGTTCTGGCTTTTGATAACAAGGTGAACCGTCAGTCCATCATGGATGCCGTGCTGGATCAAGGTATCTTGATCTTTTAAGATTTTTCCGGCAAAAATCAGCACTAGCTGATCGGTTTGGGATTTGAAGCGTTTCGAAATCGCTTCCTTAAACTGCTGGACCGAGCTATTCTCGGGCACTGCGAATTCTTCTTTCTCTTTGGGGGTCTTCACAGTGACTTTGATGATTTTGGGCTCAGCCGGAGCAGTGGCTGAGCCTTGGGCCGCAGCAGGGCCGCGGGAGGGGCGCGGGGGGCCGCTGCTCTCGCCGTTCTCAGCCATGGCGGCCGCGGTGACGCAGGCGGACAGGGAAGGCGCGGGCGAGAGAGAGAGCGAGGGAAGGAGGAAGGAAGGAGGCGCCGCCGCAGCGGGCTGGGCCGGACCGGGCGGGGAGCGCGGAGCACGGTACCTCTGTGATGAAGACTGCGGTTCCCTGGTCCTCCAGTGGAGAAAGGGCTGGGCGTAGGCCGCAAGCTGAAGTCTCAGCGCTCAGGTCTCTGGGCCGCCGCCGCCGCCGCCGCCTTGTGATCCGACCGCGCGCACTCCCAGCAACTCCTGCAGCCGCTCCGCCCGCTCCTCCCCGCCCCTTCCCCTCCCCCGCTCGGCGCTCGCCTCCCCGCCCCCTCTGCTGACGCGGCGCCAGGCCCGGATTGATAGATTTGGCTTGGTCAAAATCAAAAACTTCTGCCCTGAAAAGAAAAGAGGGAGAAAGGGAGAGAGAGAAACAAAGAGAGAAAGAAGAGAACAGACCAGTAAAAAACAGGCGAGGTAGAGAGGGAGGGAGGGAGAAGGGGAAGAGGGAGAGAGCCAGATTCTGTAATCGACATTGAAAGACCAATGGAGAATGTATATTAGCAATCTGTAAGGTAGTGAAAGGATGAAAGCCTGAATCGAAGCGATCCCACGTCAAAGGCGAAAAATGAATAATAAAGAACTCTGACAAAGCAAAAAGGAAAGAGGAACATCCCCAATGGGGGAAGGGGAGGAGACCCGGCCAGGCAGGAGAGTGCATTTTACAAAAGGAGTACAAATGGCCACTAGACATAAAAAAGGATGATTAATCTCACTAGTAACCAAAGAAATTCAAATTAAAACAATGAGATTCTACTTTTGGCTTATCATACTGACAAAGATGAAAAATAATGATAAACCTTGCTGACAGGGAGCTGAGAAAATGCACTCAAGCTAGATGAAGTGTGAATTGTTATAATAATAGGGCAATTTGAAAATATATATCAACATTTTAGATGTTTCCACCTTTATTTAGAAATGCTTTATCTAGACACTTCACGTAAGGAAATAATCAGACAAGGATGCAAAAGTATATATGTATAAAATGTATATGAACTGTAGCATGTAAAAATATTATTTAAATATTTTAAATGTGTCTGTTTACATGGGATTA
Source organism: Daubentonia madagascariensis (assembly GCA_023783475.1). NCBI lineage: Eukaryota > Metazoa > Chordata > Mammalia > Primates > Daubentoniidae > Daubentonia > Daubentonia madagascariensis. The sequence continues at coordinate 1,263,526 of JAKFHU010001693.1, forward strand.
GACAAGTACATGATGATATTACCATACAATAAAATAATATGCACTATGTATAAAAAATGGGTGGCTGATATAAAGTATCTTTAAAGGCATACATGAAATAAAACTGTAGTTTTAGGGAAATCACAGAGTATTTTCACTTTTTGCTTTATATATTGCTGTACAGTTAAAACTACACAAGCATGTATGTTTCAATATCAAAAAATACAATAAATATAGTTTTATTTTAAAAATAATTTTTGAACAGTTTGTTGTATATGTAAACTGTATGTGTATATGTAAAAAATCTGGAAGGCATTACACCAATAGCTAATGGTGGTTATTACTGAATGTCAAAATTATTAATAATTCTTATTTTCTATTTTTATAAGATTTTTAATTTCCTGATGGTTTTTATAAGCATGCATTGCAGAAAGGTATTTTAGGGGAAGAGTATAGGTAGAAATTAACAGGCACACAATAGTAGTGGCAGACATTGATATATTTACTTAATTTTATTACAGATTAAGTAAGAGCAACAAAGATATATGAGTCCTGAGAAAGAGAACTTGAGAAGTAGAAGAAAGAATTTCAAATTTACCTATGTATTTCTGACCATAGAGAAAATCCTACCCCTCCCCCAAGTATCCAGGGAACATTTAATATCATTTCCAAGTCATTAGGTGACAAATACCTTAATAAATCTCAAAATAAGAAAAAAATACAGGTATATGATATCTATCAATAGGGGAATGGATTAATATAGTATGATTACTATGATTAATGGAATACAGAAGTAAAAGAATGAACTAGCTTTAAATATATTAATATGGATAGATCTCAAAGACCTAATTAATTAGCACATACCAGACAACATTCTAGTGGTGTTTATAGATGCATTCATATGTATATGTGAAATATTCTATTACAAATATACCAGACTTGCCCCCATGAGGAAAAGAAACTGGAATAAAATATAGAATAGTGATTAAAGGGAACTTGAATTAAATCTGTAAAAATGCATTTTTATCTTTAAAATGGAAGCAAATATGGTAAAATATCAGCAATAGTTAATTCTAGGCGGTGCAAATATGAGTATTTGTTATAATACTGCTGTATTTTCTCAAAAATATAAAGAAAATATTAAGAATATATTATAGGTCATCTTTAATTTCAATAGAATAAAGCTGGATATTAATAATGAAAGCATGAAAAAAAACCCAACCATTTGAAAATTAGAACAAAACTGAATACTGAAACTGAACAAAGTACAAATTAAAGTTCTTTTTAGAATTGGGGCATGGTGGGGTGGCTCATGCCTGTAATCCTAGCACTTTGGGAGGCCAAGGTGGGAGGATCACATGAGGCCAGGAGTTCGAGACAAGCCTGGACAACAGGGAGACCTCATCTCTACAAAAAAAAATTTTTTTTTAAATTAGCTGGGTGTAGTGGCACATGCCTGTAGTTCCAGCTACTGGGGAGGCTGAGGCAGGAGGATTCCTTGAGCACAGGAGTTCGAGGTTGCAATGAGCTACGATGATGCCACTGCACTCTAGCCTGGGCAACAGAGTTAGACCTTGTCTCAAAAACAAACAAACAAACCACAAAGTTCTTATTAGAATAAATTTACAAAAATAACCAGGAATTCCCTATTCCTGATCTGAGAACCTTGTTAAGAATATAGATTTCTAGGCCTCTACCCCAAACCGAGTGAAGTAAATGGTGTGCAGGAATCTGCACTCTTATCAAGCTCCAGTTTAATAATATTTGATTTATGCAGTAGTTTGTGGATGAACTCAGAGTCAAATTTATACACTTAAATACCTTAAATACCAAACAAAAAAGAGTAAAAATAAGCAAATTAGGTATCCAAATAAAGAGGACAAAAGAAAAATTAAAACAGGAGGGAAATGGAGTGTCAACTACAAAATGATAAAAGCAAATGTTAATAAACTAACAGGAAAGGTAAAATTTGTTAAGTAAATCTAAGAAATTCTTTGAAGAAATAAGCCAAATATATAAACCATTATTATTAATAGTTGGTAATTCTCTTAGCTTACAATTTATTTAGCAAAGAACACAGCAGGAGGGCAAAAGCACACTCACACCCCCCTCCTTGCTGAAACCTCACACAAGCACATTTCTTTGAATTCTTTTCCTTTATGTTATAAATCATGTGATTTTTTGACATTTTATTCCAAAATATATCAACTTTAATGTTTTAAGTTTTCAATGAAATAAAATTAACATTCCAGTAGTCGAACACACATACCTTCATTAACGAAAAGCACAACATTAATTAGTTGAAACTTAAAGAAAAAGCAATAAGACAAATACATAAAAACTAGTATTGTGTGAGTACATTTAATCACAGATGTAGGGGATATTTTTTAAAAAATCATGAGGAAATACTTTGTATAAATCTTGGCTAATAACAAAGAAAAACTGATGACTGTATTTCTTTGCTAGGAAGATATGGTCGTATCCAAAATATACTCAGACGTAGAAAACCTTAACAAAACACGTCAGAGACGTAAGAAAATGAACAAGAAATTAAATAATTAGCTATTTTTAAAACCAGCTTTCTTGTTCATGGTGGCACCTGAGCTTATGTTTTTACCACTTCTCTTTACCAAATCCCACTGAAGTGACAGAAATAAGATGAGAAATGTAATAAACCCCTAACAATGTTGGAAAGGTGGAAAGAGTGCCATCAATGAATTGTCATGTCAAATACCAAAATAAATTCTAGATGAAAAATAAAATCATAAATAGTGCAGAAAAATACTAGAGCAAATATTTGTGTAACTGAGGCATGGTGACAACTTTTCTAAAACAACAAAGAAAAATCACAAAAGACTAAGAGATTTCATTAAATAAGGATTTTAAACTTCTCTATGTCAAGAGTACAAGAAAAATTAAAAGGCTAAAGACAAACTAAAAAATTACAACATATATAACACATGAGGTCTATCCATGACATACACACACTTCTTACAAATTAATTTTTTAAAAATGAACACTCTGTGGTAAAAATAGACACAGGACATTAACTAGTGTCTTACAAAAAGGAAAAAGCGTCAGAAAGAAGAGTAAAAGGAAGGAAGGAAGGGAAGGAAAAAAAGGACAAAATATTTTATCTTCTTTAAATAAAAAATACAAATTAAAATACCTGTGATATATTTTTTGTCTATAAAATTAAAAAAATATATATAATATCCAGTCTTGACATAGTCAATCCAGACTGCCTAGGTTCAAATTGTGTTTCTATTATGTCCAATTATTAGCTATGGGATGTTGGCAAGTACCCTAACTTTTCTGTACCTCAGTATTCTTCATATGTGAAATGAATAGCTGCTTTGAGAATAAAATAAATTAACATATTTTAAACACTTAGAACGGTGTCCTGCTCATAGTAAGCACTATGTGAGTATTATTATTATTACTATTTTTATTATTACAGGACACAAGTACTTCATACTCTGCTGGAAATTAAGTTACTTGGTAGTTATATCTTATTTGAAGGGAAATTTGCTAGTAAACACTAAAAGTTTAATAAAATGTGCAAATTTACTAAGCAATTCCACTTTTAAGAATTTATCCTGAGGCAGTAATCTGTACTGTTGAGGTCTTGTGATGATTGTACTAATTAAATGTTGTGTTGTCTTCCAGGAGTGTATCTTCAGAGCCTAAGGGAAATCTCATGACTGTTCCCCACTCCTACTGATGCACAAGCGGGCAAATAATGCAGTCAAAACTAGAGAGATAATATTGTGGAATAGTGGCAAGAGCATAGACTTGAGCTCAACAGACTCAGATTTCAACTCCAGCTTGGTCATTTATGGTTGTGTGACCTTAGAGCAGTTCATTCATTTCTCTGAACCTCAGTTTCTTCATCAGCAAAAATGGGACCAACATGCACACCCTTCAGGGTTGTAGTTACAGGCAGTAAGTGCATGAGATAGACAATAATTGCTCTGACACACACCCCTCTCTGAAAGTAAAGCAAATGAAATAAGTTTACCGTTGGTAAGTTAAATTATGAAATGAAAAACAAAAAACAACAAAAATCACAAAACTAGTGAAGGATCAAAGTAGAAATACAGTCTATCTGGCAAATATGTATCCTGTTCTGGAGATGTACTTTCAAACTACCTATCATTCTTGTTCTGACCCCCATGCTCCCTATAATCTTCTAATAATTTTGCTTTTTCATTTAGTTTGCCTATTAAGAAAGAATATATAAATCAGGCTTTCTTGAATGCCCAGAGATTCTAGTGTTATATACCCACTTCAACCTCTAGGGTTACAACATAAATTACAAACTGGCAACTCCTGGGCTGGCTTTGGCCTGCCAATATCTAAAACTTGGCAAATTTCTCACCCAAATCCAGATTTGAAGCTTCTCTTTCAAAATTAAATGATCTGGTTACATTGGGCTCATATACCTGAAGGGCTGTAATTTGACTGGAGCTGAATAGTGGCTGCCTCCTTTAGATAAGGCATGTATTCTGATCTGCCAGTCTCTACCATGTCCACTTCATTTATTTCCCTATCTAGTTGGCGCCCTAAGCATGGGAATTTTTGATCCTTTAAGGAGGAGCTCAATAAGCTTTCCCTTCCCTCACTCTATCTCCTGAAGAGTAGAGGCACTGAAGCACTGAGGTGAGTTGAAAAAGACCAGAAATATAAATTGGCTCACTTTCTTAAAGGGTGGAGTATTCACCCCAGGAGGAGTATAGTCTGTATTGGGGCAAACACTCTTATTCAGATGATGATGATAGTGATGATGGCAGCTAATACTTTTCCTTCAGTTTATCTTTCCATAACTTTTACCGTCACAGTTATATGACTTTGAGGGACTTCCAATTGAAAACTGGTACTTGAGAAAACATGAGATGAGAGTGAAAGCCTCATTGTGCTACATAGAATGCGATTTTATATTATAAACTATACCATAAGTTGCATTTCATGAGTGCCTTTCAAAAGAATATAGAAGAAATAAATTCTTTCAAGATTTATAAAATCAATAGGGGGAGAATTAAGACGAAAATCACAGGTAAAAGAAAAATGCTCAGGTACAATTAAAAATAAGTAATATCGAAAAGAAAAGCAGAAGAGTGGGTGTTTTATCCAAAGGTAGAAATGAACAGAATAATTGCTATTGTCAATCAATCTAATTCAGATCAATAAGGTAGAAATGACTGACAAAATAGAAGTGTCAATAGAAGGTGAATACGAGAACATCAAGGCCTAATGCCTTTAAGAATAGAATGGTGGCCACAGGAGACTTTTTAGTTATTAAAAATGCTCTGTGACTGACACAATTACATACATATTCAAATAATTACCTAAAGCAGAAGATAAGTTTTCAGGACAGCCCTATGAAGCCTATTTAACTTACAGAATAGTTAAGAGTTGACATTAGCTCTATTATAGTCGAATGGGAATGTGTCACCATTGAAAACAAATCAGAATACCAACAGAAATTTACCAAAATGTAAGTCAGAATACCAACAGAAACACGCCTGGCAGCAGTGGGAGGAGGTGCTTTCTCCACATGCATTGCATGTAGATTCCCAAGACTCTAGCGTCAGTGAAGAAAGACATAAAAAAGAAAGAAGATACTTGGGAATCCCCAATGGCAACAGAGAAATAAAAGGAGTTGACTTGTAGTTTCATTGTAAAACAAATCTCTTTAAGGTGACTGCTTTCAGAAGACAAATCTATATATGTGATAAATAGGGTGGCTGGTATTTACTTTTACATAGCCTGATGTCTTCAGATTGGCATCTGCAGATGGCACCTATTAATGAATTATGATGTTGCAGTCCAGACTCATCAGCCATTGAAAATACCCAGGTACAAATTGAAGGAGAACACAATGTTTATGGGAAAAGTCGTGTGGTCTATAGATGGTGGAGGGTAAAACAGAGATATTGTACTAGAATTAGGAAAGTTCAGACTCTTATGCTGATGGTAAAAATCAGTTGTGACAATGGATACGGAAGTGGTAGCAGTATTATCTAAGGCAATGATATTTAAATTTTGTCTACACAAAGCCTTTTCAAACAGTAGGAGGATAAAGATAGTTTAAAAGAAATAAATTTCTAGATACTTGATTTCTATATATCTTCTTTCCTAAAACCGATCTACCAAAAAATGCCCCTAAAGTCAAGGCATCCTCTTTCGTAATTGACCTTTCGCCACTTTACAAAATGAATGCATACTTCTGCACATACTCAGGATTTTACAATGGTACATTGCCTATTGCCCCTGGGTGTAAAAACTTTGAGGCGACAAAGTGGCAATTTGAAATACATTTTAGTGTCCATATTGAGAAACTGATTGACTCTAATGACTACCTAATAAATCCTTTTGCAAGTCCGTGATTTCCAATTTTTGCCTTAGACAACATTGAAGAAGGACCTAATTGAGTTGTCAGCTGATAGGTTATTAAAATAATTTATAAAGATGAATCATTATGTGATTTTGGCATATTATTTGTAAGGAATTCAAAGATAGAGGGAATTATTATAACAAAGTCCTTACATTACTATTATTTATTTATTAAAAGATTTCAGTGCTTATATTTATAAAAACACAGAAAGGAAAATAGTTGTTAGCAATAAATAATATTCATGTTTAGATAAATAAACTAATAGAAAAAAGCTCCCAAATTAATTTCCAATTAAATTTTACTTTTTATATTTAATATGTATCAAAGCTGCTAATATATTTATGTTTTTGATCAATTGTGTACTAGCAATAATTGTAATGATAACTTAATACAGGACAGTTTTTTCAACAATTTTTTCCTTATTTCTTTGTTTTTTTAAAATCAGTTTTTAAATTATTTTTAATTGACACATAATAATTGTACATATTTATGAGCTACTGTGTGATATTTTGATACATGTATATAATGTCTAATAAACAAATCAAGGTATAGCATGTCCATCACCTCAAACATTTATCACTTCTTTGTGGTGGGAACATTCAAAATTCTCTCTTCTCGATATTTGAAAATATACAATAAATTATTGTTAAATGTAGTCACTCTATAGTGCTATAGAACACTAGATCTTATTCCTGCTATCTAGTTGTAATTGTGTATTCCTTAACTAACTTTTCCCTATCTCCCCCTCCTTCCCACCTCTAATAACCGCTGTTCTACTCTCTACTTCTATGAGATCAACTCTTTTAGCTTCCACATATAAGTGAGAACATGAAGTATTTATCTTTAATACAGAACAATTATCCTTTGAAATTAATTTTAATTTGTATAATTTTTGTGGTAGAGAAGTATGAACAGGGTGATCAATGGAAGGCTTTTTAAACATAAGATATATAAAATTAGGACAAAAATTCTGTGGAGAAAATTAATAGAAACATACATCAGAGGAAAAGAAGGAACAATATAAATTTTCCAACTGTTAAGAAGAGTCTGTTATTGTATTTTAAAGATGAATGAGGTAGATCTCAAGTTGCTACAGTATCTAGAGTCTGTTGGATACATTTAAGAGAATGACATAACAGTATATTTCAAAATGTCAATATTCATAATATCCCAGAAATTACATTCTTGCAATTATTTAAATATATGATGACACACTTTAGATATCAACTTAAATATGTGTGAGGGGGTATGCAGTTGTTTGAGATTCTTTTAGGGGGTCCATATGAAAACATGTTTGAAGAGTCAAGTGATGCCTTGCTGGCTTTGGTCATCTGCTTTGCAGGTCCAAAGGCTCACTTTTACCGGTGTCCAGAATAGTTCAGGCCCCGAGAGACTGACTCAGGCAAATGAAAAAGCAGATAAGACTGAGATAGCCACCAGAAAGTCAATTTATTAATTTTCAATAAGAAACAGCACTGCAATGCCTACTGGAAGTACTCATGTCTATGCATTCAGTACAATTTCCCTTGAAAAGCTAAATAGAAAGCCAAACACAAATCAGAAATAGAAAATTAGAGCTAGAGCTATTTGATTGCCCTTTGAATGTAAATTATAAGCCAAGCACACCATTAATCAGATTAGACAAAAGCTAAATCATCTGAAAGATGTGTGATGGGATATAGTATAATGGTTGTTAGGTAAACCATGATTCATAAGATCATAAACTAAAAGTTTAATGGCATAATTCCAAACTAGTACTGTGCATCCATCTCCCAACAGAGATGGCCTTGCCTATGGGATTGGAAATACTATAAGTCAAATGGCTAAGACACTACTATCTACTGAGTACTGCCAATATTCACTCCAGAGACCCACTTTTCCCTATGATTTTGTGGCTCATTCTTTCTTAAGATGCTAATACAGTCAATCAGATCACAGTATACTTATGCTTTAAGGGCCTGAGAGTCATTCTGTCTTCTCAGATAATTTCACATCTGTTTTCTTTGATTAGTGATGTACTGATCTACAATTTAATTCTCAAAAGGGAATCAAATAGCTCTCATTTTCTAGTTCTTGAGGTGCAATTCAGTGGAAAAGAATCTTACTATAGTCTCTTACTGACAATGTTGCTCAGGGAGAGCAACATCAATGAAATAAGCAAGTACAGCTTATTTCCAGTGAAAATTGATAACTTAGTAATACATTGCTGTGGGAGAAGTTCATAGGGTTGTGATGCCAGATGGAATACATAGGCACACACATGTACTCACCACATGTAGGCAAAAATTTAATGTATGGTGTAATAATCACTCAAAGTATACAGAAGTAATCAGGAGAGAAAAGCTGGTAACACAAAAGTTGGAAAGAAAATCGGAGAGGAGATAAATCTGACTGGATGGGAAAAAACTATAAAGGACCAAAAAGATAGGGTTGGAAAAGCAAGCTTCTGTGAAGAAATGCAGCCAGGGGACATTAGCCAAGGAAAGAACTATATTGGATGCTGATGACATAGGCAGAAAAGTCTGGAAAGTGAATGACAAGAGTCATGAAATGAAAGATGAGACAAAGAATATTTTAATGGTAGTAACATTCTAAGTGGATTTCTAAATGAGATACAAATCCTCTTCAGAAGAGAAACAGTATAGAGCATGAGGCATGATATGAACAGAATAAGTTCTCTGGACTGAGAAATAACTTTAAGATTCTGAGAGAAAAGGAAATGGGTACTATTCTGACATAAGAAACCAGGTTAGATGCAAATAGATTATAAAATTGTGTACCAAGTTCTGGATTGGGGGAACTTTCTACTGGTCATTAGGCAAAGATAAAAACTCAATTTTTGTTTGTTGTTGGATTTTTAAATTTTTTTTATTGATTTTGCACAAAGACAAAAAATAAGAATGGAAAGCATAGACATGAGTGATTTTTGGTGTGTATCATTCTCTGATTTGTGTAAATTTCCGAATAATGTGTAGATTTTCTCAATCATATGCCTCATAAAATGGAGCAGCTATGGGGGTAGGAAAGCTAAGTCATACATTTAGTTATTCATCTGAACACAGGGAAAACAAGTTACTTTTGAGGGGAAACTTCAATTATATCTCAAGTTAAAGAATAAGGACAAAAAATGAGAGGAGTCCTTTGGTGACCTGGACAAGCGTATTGGTAGTAGGTCAAGGAGAGTATTTTAGTAAATGTTCTCCCTAGAGCCAAAAATTTGTGGGTATGAATATGTTCTGTGGAAGAATCACTTTTTTCCATTTTCTCTACAAATTAGGAAAGTAACGATAGTGCGGACAACATCAAGTGGATTCAAAACCTTAGGATTTTCCTGTAGCTGTGCTTCCAGGATTTTGGAAACATTGTGCATCACATCCTAGAAGACATTTATGACTGTCCATGTGGGGTCATGAAGATTTATCTAGTGAGGGTAACTGTTTAATGACAACAGGAGAATAATGAGAATAATTATGGGAATAATTATGATGCTTTGGTGATCATTAGCTAAGGGGTGGCAATAAATTCATTGCATTCTTACAAGTAGGTACTAGTAGGTACTCATTATTCCCTTGTGATGAAAGAAAAGTGAGGTGCAGAGCTTGCCCAAGTCACATATCTAGTAAGTAACAGACCCAGGACTTAAATCTAGTCAGTTTGAATGAAATGAGTAGGCATATATGTATTTGTGGCTATTGATTAGAACCGCCACTATGCAGTGGTCAAATAAAAGGAGCATTGGCCTGAAGAAGATATAAATTCATACCCACCCATGTAGTTAATTCGAAAGGAATAATTTTAAAGTAAACTTATTGAAATATAACATATATTTAGAAAATGCAAAAATCATGTGTGTAGAGCTCAAGGAGCACATCTATGTAACGAGCACCCAGCTAAAGAAACAGAATATTACCAGCCCCTCAGCAGCCACCTTTATATACCTTTCCGGTCAAAATCCTTTACAAAGAATATCACCATTCTAATTTCTATCACAGTATATTAGTCGTACTTGTTTTTGGACTTTCTGTACATGGAATCAATTAGTATGTATTGCTTAATGTCTGGCTTCTTTTGCTCAACTTCATGTTTGTAAGATTCATCCCTGTTGTTTTCTGTAGCAGTAGTTCACGCTACATTTGGTTCCACACAAATTGTAGGATTGTTTTTCTATTTCTGTGAAGAATGTCATTGGTATTTTGATAGGGATTACATTGAATCTGTAGACTTCTTTGGGTGGTCATTTTAGCAATATTAATTCTTCCAATCCATGAGCATGAGTGTCTTTCCATTTGTTTGTGTCCTCTTCAATTTCTTTCATCAGTGTTTCATAGTTTTCATTGCAGAGATCTTTTACCTCTTTGGTTAGATTTATTCCTAGGTATTTTTTTGGTAGCTATTGTAAATGGATTGCTTTTTTGATTTTTTTCCAACTAGTTTCTTATTGGTGTATAGAAACACTACTGATTTTCGTATACTGATCTTGTATCCTGCAACTTTACTGAGTTCGTTCATCTGTTCTAAAAATTTTTGGTGGAGTATTTCGGTTTGTCTCTATATAAGATCATACTGTCTGCAAAGAGGGATAATTTGACTTCCTCTTTTCCCACTTCTATGCCCTTTATTTCTTTCTCTTGCATAATTGCTCTGGGTAGGACTTCCAGTACCATGTTGATTAAGAGTGGTAAAAGTGGCAGAGCCCACATTCTTAACCATGTTATGTTATTGCTCTTTGGTTTATGTTGAGCTCACATCTCTGCATGGCAGCATTTGGCTGTAGATGGGTAAATAGCTGTCTCTTTGGCCGAGGTGTGCCCTCTTGTTTGCTTCAGTCTTCTTTTGTATCCCTTTTTGTAGTGTGTTCTTCTTTACTCATTTACATTATCTCCTTGGCCCCTGAAGTCATTTGAGTGTTCAGCTCCTGATGTACAGGGAGAGGGAGGCAGAATACTACCTGTTGTTCATCTCAAGAAGACTTTACGAGAGGGATTTTCATAACTTTGGAGACTTCATGATAGCTTCTGATTTCAAGGGCTACACTATCTGCTTGTGAAGTTGTTTAACCAAAGGCCTGGCAAATTACAGTAGCTTAATAACTATTTATTGAATGAATAAAAGAATGAATGTATGAGCAAATGGACTTGCTGTGAGAATTCAAAAATTAGATCTGTGAATGGATTAGATAAACTAGATAAATTAGATTTCTGTTGCTGTGAAATTCTGATTCAATAACCTAAAACAAGTTTCTCATATGCTTTCAAATTGAATATAATTGCACAATTGAGATTTTAAACCGGGAAGGAAACTTTGAGAATATCTAGTTCCCCTCTACACACCCTACCTCCATTAATTTACAGACTAGTAAGTGGTAGACTCAGAGGAGATCTTTTATGTTTTATTGTTTCCTCTTAAGATTCTGGGGGAAAATGACCACTCTTTCCTTTTTGCTTTATTCTTCAAAGTATCCATATCAGTTTTCTATTGCTGCTGTAACAAATGACCACAATATTCGTGTTTTCAAAAAACACAATTCATTATTTCAATGTTTCTATAGGTCAGAAATCTGGGCACAGTGTGGCTTGGCTGGTTTCTCTGTTCCAGGTCTCACAGGCCAAAATCAAGATATTGGCTGGTCTAGGCTCTTATCTGGAGATAGGAAGGAGAACCCCCTTCCAAACTCATTCAGGTGGTTGGCCTAATTCAATTCTATGAAGTCCTCATTTCCTTGCTGTCTCTTGGCTGGGCATCTTCTAGAGTCTGCCCACATTCTTTGGTTTTTCCTTCATCTTCAAAACCAGGAACAGCAAATTTAGTCCTCATTCAAATCTTTCTGACAAATCCTTCTCATTCAATCCTTCTGCCTCATCTCTCCTGCCTCTCTCTCCCTCCAAATTTCCCTGATGGGCCCTCTGGCTTGCTCTTCCTCTTTTAAGGACCCATTGAGACCACCCAGATATCCAGGAACTCTCCCCATTTTAAGAGCAGCTGATTAGTAGCCTTAATTACATCTGCTTTCACAGTATAACCTAGATTAGTGTTTAATTGAATAATTGATAGATGGGAATCTTGAGAGGACACCTTTAGTATTCTGCTTACACCATTGTCATTTACCTTATTTGACTGTATATATCTCTCTGCTAGACTTAAGCCTTTAAGTGCCAGGTCTCTGTTTTGTGGCTAAATATTGTAGTGGTTGAGTGCAGAGACTCTAAAGCCCAACTATTTGGATCAAAATCCTTTCTGTACCAGAAAATCCTTTCTTGCTGGGTGATCTAGGGCAAATTTTTAATCTTTCTGTGATTAAGTTTCTCCAACCACAAAAGAGAATAATTTATAATACCTTTTTCAGAGGTGAAAATTAAATAGCATATAGGTTTTAGTTATTGACATTATTACCCTTAGTGCCTAACATCTGGCACTGTGTTTGGTGTATAGTAAATACCCAATGAGTAGTAGTCATAATTTTTATTATTGCTGCATACTGTAATTTCTGTAATAGCACTCATGACTCTATTGCCCTTATTTGTAGATTTATCCTTCTCCCTCTCCTAGACTGTAAATTTCTTGATGCCCAGTATTATCTAGTTTATCTTTTTGTTCCAAGAACCTAGCAAAGAATCCAGCATGTAATAGGTGCTCTATGAGTGTTGGTTGAATAAATAAATGAATGAATAAGTTACTATTCCAATGAATTCAGTCTCGGACACCACCCCATAGCCTTGCTGTTTAGGATTTACAGGCCCAATAGGTATGCACTTTTCTAGACTGGCTAGAGAAGTTATGAGACTTACTGAAATTTGTATAGATAGTGCTTGTTTTCCCTGTGGTGTGACTATTTATCTTTTCATGTGCATATTTAATGTCCCCAACTAGATTTTAGAGATCAAAATACAGAGTAAAAACAATTAGCATTATGGGTGGTCAGAGATTAAGTCATTATTGAGTCCAAACTAATCCCCTGAGAGGTGACATGATTATTTTAATGATTCCATCTTCAAACTTGGAGATGGGAACCTGCAAAAAGCTGAGAGGTCTATAAATCAAAGAAGAATTGTCGCTTTAAGAGTCATTTGTTGACTCACCAGCAGGGCCAGTTTACGTAAATTTAATTAGTAAAGAAGCTCACATAGGCTTTCAGGAAAGTCATTTCACCTGGATCATGGATCGTGGCCTGTCATCATTTTCTTTAATTTAATACATATGTAACCAAAGACGCCTATGCCACATTATAGACAGCAAAGATAGACTTCAATTTTTAAAAAGAGATTAACTGTCTTAGAAATCGACTCTAACATGTTTATTAAAACTCTGTGCATGTGTGTGTCTGTGTGTGTGCAATAAGAGAAAAATAGGATAATATCCAAGGTCTGAGAAAAAAGAATGATTAATTATTGAATTACAGTGGTAGCAAAAGGCTTGAAAGAAGGTGGGATCATTTTTTCTTACATTGATACAATGGATTTGCTAGAAATCACATGAACACTTGAGAGCTGAGGACACTGTCACCCTGCCTGGGCCTCTGTGCATCTCACAGGTGGCAGTATACTGGGCGATATTATACCACACCTATGGGCACCAAACATCCCAGAAGGCCCTTTTCCTTGCTGTGGAAGAACCTTGGAGGCATGCTGGCATGTTGCACTGAAAGGGATCCAGAATTCAAGTGTGGGCTTTCTCTACCAGACTGTATAGCCAGCTCTTTCATTCGTGCCTATCTCCCTTCTCCCTACATTCCCCAATGACTCTGACTCCTAATTCTTTACTCTTTTGGAGAATATACTAGTGTGATTATAGGTCTCAGAAAACTTGTTTTCATACAGTCCTCTGTTAGTCCTTGCCTGATTATCTCAACACCATTTTAAAATTTGGGGGCACCTAAAGTGTCCTTGGCTATTTCTTATTTGGGTTTATCTGACAAGATCACTAGACAGCAATTCTTAAAGCTGCTAAACTAGTTAACTAATGTTTCTTGGTCTCTGTGACAGTAGGATTTAGAAATAGTCATTGTTGATTTGTCCTGATGCTAGAGTGACAAGCACTTCAGCAACATCATCGTTGGCAATGCCCTCCATCTCCACCAATATCCTCAAGGGTGACAGAGATGCATAACTGGTCCACTTCTCCTAGGTCCCTTGGGCACCTGGTATTTCTCTGTTTTCTTCCAAGGCACTAGATCCAGGAAAGAAATCTGCTCAAGACTCTAGTCAACTGAATATGGCCTACAATCATTTTGTTTTCACTTATTGTATTTGTCACAGGACTAGAGTAAGTTTGGCCCCTGTGTGCCTTTAACTTATTTGGATGAAATTCTGAAAAGATCCATTCCTATATCTAATATCTCTCACTCTTTATGAGCTATACTTTTAAAGTCATGCTCATCTCATCTTCCCTCAGGATGAATGACTCTTGAAGGAAAAAGCTGCATCCCTTTCTGAGATTACTTTTGAATTTCTGGTCCTTTCCTGTGGATGGAACGGGAGATGCATCTCTGCCCCTGTTGCCACGCGACTTTTATAATTACTCCTCTGCCTAGGTTCAGCAACTCTCCCCACCCTCAGCTTTCAAGTCTTGACTAGCCTTTCTCAATAAGCTTCAGCTTTCAAATCTCCCCTGCAAAGCTCTAGGCATCCACCAATCACTAAGGAGTCATAGCCTTGTTTGCCAAGCTACGATTTCTGCTGAGATGTGATACCACAGGGAATTTTCTCCTGATGATTCTAACTAAACCAGTACCCACCCCATCACTCTTTCCTCTTATACTGCTTTGCAATTTCTTATTAGTAATTAACACTCCATGCCAAGGTATTTTTGTTCTTCTTGTTTATATATTGTCCCCATTGGAATGGAAGCTCCACCCTTGTGGAATTTCTCTGTTCCATTCTCCACTAGATTACCAATGCCAAGAAGAGAGCCTAGCACATAGTAGATGTTCAGTAAATATCTTCTGAGTGCAGGAATGAATTATATTGCAGATGGATTCCATCCCAGGCTCAATAATAGTTGGTGCTGATAATGTGTTTGCCCTTTGTCCAATCCCATATCCTATTAACCCTGATGTCATTTTTAAGTCGCTACAAGTACGTTTTTAGGATCTTGTGGATGTATAAGCTTTTCTAGTGTTTTCCTAAATCTTAAAATTGCTATTTTTCTCTCTTCTCTCAGATAACTCTGAAGAAGAAATTGCAGAAGGTAGAGAAAAGGAAAGTCACAGAAAGGAAGGCTGGTAGACAAAGAAAGGCATATTCCCCTGGAGAGACAAGATACTATACCAAAAAAGAGCATGCATTTTAGAGTCAGAGTCCTGAGTTCAACTCTTGGCTTGGTCAGGTCATTTAGTAGCTTTGCGACTGTGGGCAAGTTACTTAAATTCTCTGAGCCTCACCTTCAAATTCAGGTCAACAATTGTATCTATCCCATAGGGCTGTTGTGAGGATTAAATGACTTACTATATCTAATAGCAACGTGAATTCTCTCCATTCTTATTTCTATCTTATCTCCTCATTTTCCTTTTTTACCCTGATTTTTTTTCTCAGAATATTATGGAGGTACAAATACTTTGGTTACATATATTGCCTATGCACTGCCCAAGTCAGAGACACAATCCTGAATATACCCCAGGCAGTGTCCCCCACACTCATTAGGTGAGAGTTTTCCCATCCACTCCACCTGTGTCCCAACTGCCCGACCCCTTTTGAATATTATTTCCATGTGTGCACATAAGTATTGATCAGTTAATACCAATTTCATGGTGAATACAAGTGGTGCTTGTTTTTCTGTTCTTGTGATGTATTGCTTCAAAGAATGGGCTGTAGCTCCATCCAGGATAATACCAGATGTCTTAATTCACTGTTTATTTTGTTGCTGAGTAATACTCCATGGTATACATATAGGACATTTTATTAATCCACTCATGTATTGATGGGCACTTGGGTTGTTTCGACATCTTTGCAATTGTGAATTGTGCTGCTACAAACATTCCAGAGCAGAAGTCTTTATTACGGAATGTCTTTTTCTCCTTTGGGTAAACACCCAGTAGTGGGATTGCTGGATCAAATGGTAGTTCTACTTTTAGGTCTTTGAGGTATCTCCATATTACTTTCCATTGAGGTTGTACTAATTTGCAGTCAGTGTATGAGTGTTCCTATCTGTCTGCATGCCCACCAACATTTGTTGTTTTTGGGACTTTTTGATATAAGCCAATCTCACTGGAGTTAAGTGATATCCCATTGTGGTTTTGATTTGCATTTCCCTGATGATTAGAGAAGTTGAGCAATTTTTTATATGTTTCCTGGCCATTGCTCTGTCTTCTTTTGAAAAGTTTCTGTTCAGTTCCTTTGCCCATTTTTTAATGGGGTCATTTGATTTTTTCTTGTTGATTTTCCTAAGTTTTGTATAGATTCTGGTTATAAGCCCTACATCAGATGAGTAGCATGCAAATATTTTCTGCCATTCTGTAGGTTGTCTGTTCACTCTAGTGATAGTTTCCTTGGCTGTGCAGAAGCTTTTTAATTTGATCAGATCCCATTTATTTATTTTTGTTGCTGCTGTGATTGCTTTGGGGATCTTCTTCATAAATTCTCTGCCTAGGACAATGTCTATGAGAGTTTTTCCAACGTTTTCTTCTACAATTCTTATGGTTTCATATCTTCGGTTTAAGTCTGTTCTCCATAGTGAGTTGATTTTTGTGAGAGGTGAGAGGTGTGGATCTAGTTTCAGTCTTCTACATGTGGCTATCCTCATTTCCCAGCACAATTTATTGAACATAGATACTTTTCCCCAGTGTATGTTTTTGTGGAATTTTTCAAATATCAGATGACGTTATGAGGATAGTTTTATATCTGGGTTCTCAGTCCTGTTCCATTGGTCTATGGCCCTGGTCTTGTGCCAGTACCACGCTGTTTTGGTTACTATAGCCTTGTAGTATAGTTTGAAGTCTGGTAGATTGATGCCTCCCAATTTGTTATTTTTGCTTAAGATTGCTTTGGATAGACGGTGTCTTCTCTGGTTCTACATGAAACATAGAATTATTTTTTCTAGATCTGCAAAAATGATGTTGGTATTTTGATAGGGACTGCATTGGTTCTGTAAATCACTTTTGGTAGTATAGACATTTTAACAATGTTGATTCTCCTGATCCAAGAGCATGGTAGGGTTTTCCATCTGATTACATCCTCTGCAATTTCTTTTCTCAGTGTTTCATACTTCTCTCTATACAGGTCTCTCAACTCTCTAGTTGAATATGTTCCTAAATATTTAATTTTCTTTAGTGCTATTGTGAAATGTATTACATCTTTGATTTGTTTCTTGGCTCGACTGTTATTGGCATCTATGAAGGCTACTGATTTGTGTTCATTGATTTTGTACCCTTAGACTTCACTGAATTCATTTATAAATTCCAGTAGTCTCTTGGTTGAATCGTTGGGGTTTTCTAGATATAATATCATATCATCAACAAGGAGTGAAAGATTGATCTCTTCTGCCCCCATTTGGACACCCCTGATTCCTCCCTCTTCTCTGAATACTCTGGCAAGGATTTCCAACACTATGTTGAATAGTAGTGGAGATAGTGGGCAACCTTGTCTGGTTCCAGTTTTAAGGGGGAATGCTTTCAATTTTTCCCCATTCAGTATGATATTGGCCATGGGATTATGAAATATGGCTTTAATAAGTTTGAGATATGAGCCATTAATTGTTAACACCATATTGTTAAGAGTCCTTATCATATTGTTAAGACTTCTTATCATAAAAGGGTGCTGATTTTTTCTGCCTTTTCTGCATCTATTGAGAGGATCATATAGTGTTTGTTCTTGCTTTTATTTATATGGTGAATGACATTTACAGATTTGTGTATGTTGGCCCATCCCTGCATCTCAGGGATGAAGCCCACCTGATCATGATGAATTACTTTTTGATGTACATTTGAATTTGGTTTGCTAGGATTTTATTGAGAATTCTTGCATCTATATTCATAAGGGATATTGGTCTGTAGTGTTCTTTTTGTGTTGTGTCATTTCCTGGCTTTGGTATCAAGGTGATATTGGCTTCATAGAATGAGTTTGGGAGGATTCCATCCTTCTCGATGTTATGGAATAATTTCTGCAGTATAGGCACCAGTTCTTTGTAGGCTTGGTAGAATTCACGTGTGAACCCATCTGGTACAGGACTTTTTTTGTTGGGAGATTTTTTATTACCACTTCAATTTTGATGCTTGATACTGGTCTGCTTAGGAATTCTATTTCTTCCTGATTGAGGTTAGGGAGGTTGTGTGTTTCTAAAAATTTGTCCATTTCCTCCACGTTTTCATATTTTTGAGCATAGAGCTCTTGTAGTGTTCAAAGATGATGTTTTGTATTTCCGTAATATCAGTTGTGACCACTCCTTTTTCATTTCTAATTGAGTTTATTAGAGTCCTTTCCCTCTGTTTCTGGTCAACCTAGCAATGGCCTGTATATTTTGTTTATCTTTTCAAACAGCCAACCTTTTGTTTCATTAATCTTCTGTGTAGTTCTTTTGTTCTCGATTTCATTGAATTCTGCTCTGATCTTGGTTATTTCTTTTCTTCTGCTGGATTTAGGGTTCTTTTGGTCTTCCTTTTCCATTTCCTTAAGATGATTCATTAGTTTAGTGATTTGTGAACTTTCTGTCTTTTGAATGTGGGCATTTAAGGCGATAAGTTTTCCTCTCAGGACTGCTTCTGCTGTATCCCGCAGACTTTGATAACTTGTGTCCCCGTTATCATTTAGTTTGAAGAATCTTTTGATTTCTGTCTGAATCTCCTCCTTGACCCAATAGTCATTCAGCAATAGATTGTTAAATTTCCGTGTTTTTGGATAGAGATGTGTGTTTCTGTTGCAATTGATTTCTAATCTTATTCCACTGTGGTCTGGAAAGATACATGGTATAATTTCTATTTTTTTAAAATTTGTTGAGATCTGTTTTGTGGCCTAGTATGTGATCAGTTTTAGGGAAAGTTCCATGTGCTAATGAAAAGAACTCATATTCACTGTTATCTGGGTGGAGTGTTGTGTAGATGTCTGTTAGGCCCAAATGTTCTAGTGTCCTGTTTAGGTCCCTTGTTTCTTTGTTTATTTTCTGTGTGGAGGATCTGTCCAGTTTTGTCAGTGGGGTGTTGAAGTCCCCAGCTATTATGGCTTTGCTATTTATTATGTTGTCTAGATTTAGCAGTTTTTCCTTTATGTATCTGGGAGCTCCTGTGTTGGGTGCATAAATATTTAGGATTGTTAAGTCTTCTTGTTGGATTTTCCCCTTCACCACTATATAGTGACCATCTTTGTCTTTCTTTACATTTGTTGCTTTAAAGTTTACGATGTCTGATATAGGAATGGCTACCCCAGATTTTTTTTGGTTTCCATTTGCCTGGAAAATTGTATGCCACCCCTTCACCTTGAGTCTGAATGAGTCTTTCTGTGTAAGATTCATTTCCTGGAGACAGCAGATACTTGGCTTTTATTTTTTCATCCATTCAGCCAGCTTATGTCTCTTCAATGGGCAATTCAAGCCATTCACATTTATTGAGAGAATTGATATTGGGGTGGATTTCTGTTTATCCTGTTGGTTAGACTCTTGTTTTGTTTTGCCTCTTGGGCCATTGTGAAATATGGATTCTGGAGTTTCAGCTTTTGGGTAATTTTACACTGGTGGGTGTCTGTTGTGCTGGTTAGCGTACAATACAGGTCTGAGTTCTTCCTGCAGGGCAGGTGTGGTCTTCGCAAATTCCATCAGTGATTGCTTATCTGGAGAAGTCTTTATTTCTCCCTCATGTAAGAAGCTTAGTTTTGCAGGATAACGAATTCTGGGTTGGCCATGATTCTGTTTTGAAGACTGAGGGTGAGTCCCTAGTCCCCTCTGGCTTGTAAGGTTTCAGTTGAGAAATTTTTGGTTAATCTGATAGGTTTTCCTTTGTAGGTTATCTGCTGTTTTTGCCATACTGCTCAAAGGAGTGCCTCTTTCATGTTTACTTTGGCCAGCCTAATAACTATGTGGCATGGTGATTGCTTTTTCACGTTGAGTTCTTAGGAGTCCTGTGTGCTTCTTGTACCTGGTTATCAAGATTTCCAGCTAGGCCATGGAAATTTTCCTCTATTATTCCTTCAAATAGATTTTTCAGCCCTGTGAATTTTCTTCTTTGCCCTCAGGGATGCCTATGATTCTTATGTTTGGACTCTTTACATAATCCCACATTTCTTGTATGCTTGTTCATATCTCTTGCTTTTGTGTGCTTTCTTGTCAACTGATTTATTTAGTGAATAGAAGTTATCTTCCAGCTCTGAGATTCTTTCCTCTATGTAATCCAGCCTATGCTTAAGGCTTTCCACTGTGTTTTGTAGATCCTTCAATGCCTCTTTCATTTCCAGTATGTCTGTTTGGTTTTTCTGTAATACTTCTTCAATTTCTTTAGAGAATTTTTCTTTCATTTCTTGCACTGTTCTTGTGGTTTCCTTGTGCTGGGATTCAATTTTTCTCTTGAATTTCATTGAGCTTTCTTATAATCCATAAACTAAATTCCTCTGTTCGTTTAAGTTGGTATCCGTTTCTGAGGAGCTAATGATTTATTTTGGGGGGGTGACTTTTCTCTCTGATTTTTCATGATTTCTGTGTTCTTTTGCAATTCTTTTCATCTGGCCTCTTGGTCGAGAGCTGGGGGTGCTAGGGCTAGTTTATTACCATGTGTCCAAGACCCCAATAATCATTCCCTGGCAGAGCTAGGGAGAGGAGTACTGGTCTGTATTTTCTTAGGTGTATTTTAGCAAGTTTGGTGGATGTCTTGGGTTACCTCTGACCTGTTGTCTTCAGCTCTTTTCAATGGAGTGTAGTGAGTTTGTTCTCCCACCTTGTGCTCCAAGCTGGTAGATTGTACTTGTGGGCATGAATCCACTGCTCCCTAATAGCTTGAGATGGAAGGCAATAATTTTAGCTATGGGGTTATTCCCACTGTCTTAATTGTAGTTTGTGTGGAGGAGCCACTTACCTAGGTAGTCTTTTGTGCCCGTTGTAGGCTCTGATCCTCCAGGTGGGGTATACAAAAGACCCAAGCTTTAGGAGGTGCCTTATAGCTCCCAGGGGTTACTTTGACCCTGCTCCCCTAAGGTAGGGGAGAAGCAAGATATCTTGCAGCTTCAGTGCGAGAGGTAGGGTGAGTAAACTTCCACACAGCTCAGAGGTTGCTTATCGAGCCGCTAGTGTGGACCACTTCTGTGGAGTTCAGAGCTCTCTCTCTCTGGGCTTGGAGGGCTGCTTCTGATGGGAAGGACCAACTGATGTGATTGCTGAGGTCTCTAGCCAGGTTTTTTCTTCCCTCTCCACAAGCTCGGGCATTTTCCCCTCCAATCGGACCACTTGTGGGCTCTCAAGCTTCCCCATAGTTCGTGTGTCTGGCCTTGTGACGTGCATCTCTGCATGTCACTGGCTGATGGGGGATCTCCAGTTGGGCACCCCTTTTCCACCACTAGACCCCAAGTGAGGCACGTGGGCATCTCTATCCCCAGAAGTCTCTGCCAGGGGGATGCTCCCACCAGGGGGAATAGTGGCAGTGGAAGACACGATTGGATCAAGCAAAACTCCCTAATAAAGTGAGGAGGGTTAGGGGGAGCTGCTTTGGTTCAGCCTGTGGTACCTGAGGCATTTGGTTGCCATGGGAACCAGTACTTATATAAAATGAGTCACTGTGGCATAGCAACCTTTAATATGGCCGTTCTTTGGGGTAGGGGAGGATGGGGACCTGGAGAGCGGGCATTAGGACCGATCACATAGGAGAAGGCAAGAGCCAGGGAAGCAGGACTGGATGGATGGGCTGCAAACTGTTTCCAATACACAAAGGTCCCACCGATACAGGTCAGGGACCTCGTCCCACCTGGAACCCAGGGAGGCAGCTGTCTGCGGCCTCCAGGTGTGTCACGTATCACTCCCAGGTAGAAGAGTCCCCGGGCCGAAGGTGAGGTGAAGCTAGAGACCTATCTAACAGCCAGCTTCAGGCGGGAGACCTTAAAGATGGCTGCCGACTGCCAATCTGGCATACAGCAGTGTTCAGGTCATGCCGTGAATGCAACTCTCGTCAACCTGCCTGGGTCCCATGGAGGCAATTGCCAGCAGCCACCAAGGTCATATCCCGTTGCTCTCTGTTCAGCTCCTGTGCCCTGGTCCTGCTGACTTCCAGGCGTGAGGCACCCATCTCCAGATTCCTGCATACTGTCCCAGGAAGCTGTATCTCTGTGCAGACCCGGGAAGGGTCTGCAGTCCCTGTACAGTGCACTTGAAAGTTCCATATGGTTCCCACAATTGCTTCCTCTGCATAGATCCTGCTGTCTCATGCAACAACTTTGCACCACCTCTGGGCTTGGCCCTGACTGAGTAGATAGGAAGTCTGTGTGGATGGTGCATGACCACCTGTAGGTCAGGTCGGACTGTGCTGACCTGGCAAGCATGTCCTTCCCACGCTCTGATCTCTGTTTATTCCCTGTGCACTCGGATCTTTGTGAATGTATCTCCCTGTCACCTTTTTTCTTGCACTGAGTGTCCCATGATGCTTCTCTGTGATTACACAATGCTGTTTTCAGAGTGAGTGATCCATGCACAGGCAGTCGTTGGTGCTCTTCACCTCCTTCCCTGGGAGGGGTGAGGTAGGAGGCCTTTACCAGATTGCCATTTTTCCGAAGTCTCCTTTTACCTTGCTTTCAATAAGGACAAACAAAATATTTCCATAGGTGGTATATAGAATATGTTTCTGCCCCCTACAACCCCCAGAATACCTCAATACTGGTTAAAACAAACCAAAACCAAATGGAAACCACACATATATACTAGACTGTCCAGCCTGAAAATAATGAGAAATATCTTCCCTCAGAAAAATATCCCATCTGCTGGTTAACCATTATATATAAAGGTCACATTAGCAAACACTGAAGCTCTTTCACAACTTTTATAGCCTGACTCTGGAAGAGAGATTCACTGAACTGATTCCTAAAAGAATATGCATTCTACCCAAATAAGCCATCTTTATTCAATTATTCTGAGTGATAACATCAGTCTAATAATCATGAAATATTAACACTAGTTACCATGTATTGAGCACATATATATACAGACCACTTAGCTAAATATTTTATTTGTATTGCCTTATGTAACCCTCACAACAACACTTTGAAGTGGGTCTCCTTGTTATTCCCATTTTATAGCTGGGAAATAAAGGCTCAGATAAGTTAGGTAATTTGTACAAATCTCTCACAGTTAGAATTTGGGGAAGTTGGGATTTGAACATAGGAGTTTGGCACCAGATCCTGAGCTCTTGCTCTTCACCTCAATACTTCTCAGCCAACATGCCAGGCTCCTGCCCAAAACACTTCAAGTGAGCCCTGTTTTGGCAACATTAGATCTACCCTTATAATCTTTCTGTCCGTATGTTTTCATACCCTTTCTAAAGAAATGTACATGCCTTTACTCCCCACTCTGTACCTTGTGTTCTCCATCAAGTTGGCCTTCTCAGCATCTATCAACTAGTCTATGCTGCTGCCTTTGCTCAGATCTTTCTTCTTTCTAGAAACACCATTTTCTAGGCTACTCCAGTGGTTCTAAAATGTTATTGTGCATCATAATCTACTGGGTGGGTTGGCAAAGAACAGATTTGCACTCTTCTTTTTCTGTCCCCATTCTAGCCATATCCCTCATAGGTCCTCTTATAACTTATATCCTTTAAAATACCTGGAAATAACACAACAGACATTTGAAGTCTCTGAAAACTGGAAAGAAGAAGTTGGACTGTCTAGAGACCTCAGGACTTGTGGAACAATACCATGATAAGTTCCCCTGGATTTCCTATTGCCTACCATACATCTCAGATAGGGCTCTGCAGAAGTCTCTACCCTGAACTACCAGTAGGCAGACAAACAAACAAACAAAAACTCCAAGAAGATCTCGTTCCACCTATCCAAAACCCTGAGAAAAAGGTTGCCAAACAGGACAGAAAATCTTTTTGGCAATACCCACCCTAATCCATCCAAACACCAGTGGGCCCTCCCTCTTCCTGGTAGATTCAGCAGTGGGAAGCTGATTCTTCTCACTTCCCCCATGGAACCAGATGACATCATTCTGATTCCCTCTCCAGGTGGTGTTGCAGAGCCAAATAAGAAGCTGATCTTCTATTCCCAAGCTGGCAGAAGCAGGTGGTACTTTGATTTCTTTTCAAGGGCAGGGTCAGCAGGTATGAGTGGAGAGCTGATATTAGATCCCCCGCTTGGTAGAAGCAGGTGGTCTTCTGATCCCCTAGCCAGGGTAGTGTCAGAGTGGTTCAGTGTTGAACTGATCCTCCACCTGCACTGGATATCAATGAGACTGAGCAAGGCAGACTGAGTCAGGGCTATTTGGTATTCAACTTTACCCCACCTTGGTGTAGTGGGGCCCGATGGGGAGGTAAACTTCTATACCTACCCAGCAGCTACAAGACTGCACTAAGTGGTGTGAGGCAGGGCTAGTCAGTACTTAGACTCACAAACTCCTCACCCCTCTCAGCAAGGTCAAGTAAAGAGCTGAGCCTTCACTCCCATATGGCATCAATGAAGGAGGTGGTATAAAGTAGATCTAGCAGGTTTTTCGCTTCTCTCTCGCCCTGGAGTCGGTGAGCTGTGTGGGGAGCTGAGACTCCACCCCCACCTGGAATCAAAGAAGTAAAACTTGACAGAATAAGATGGTGGATGGCAGGGCTAGTCAGCACTCCACTTTTCCTCATCCACCTTTCCCCCCCCCAAGTTTCAGGAGGACCAGAGGGGACCTGAGGTCTTGTCCTCACATTGTAGCAACAAGGTAGTATAAGTCATCCCTGTTCTTCCACCCTATCTGATATTTGCAAGGTCCAGCAGGGAGCTGAGCATACACACCTATGCAGAGGTAATAAGGTAGTATGAATTGGTGACCCATTTTCACTAGGAAAGTGTTAGAGGGGGTAAGGGTAGAGTTAAACTTCCACTCTCTTATTAGCAATAAGACAGTATGAGACAGTGCTCCATTTATGATGTGAAATCTGTGGTGTCCAGATGGGTGAATATACATATCCACCCAGCCATCATGCTATGCCTAAACAAGGAGACTACGTACAAAAAAAAAAAAGATTAAAAAGTATCCAGATCCTCATAATATCTAAAATATCCAAGATACAACAGAAAATAATTTGTCATACAAAGAACCAGGAAAATTATAACTTGAATGAGAAAAGACAATCAACAAGTGCCAACCATGAGATGAATCAGTTGTTGGAATTATCTGAAAAGCATATTAAAGTAGCCATCACAAAAATATTTCAACAATCAGTTATGAATTCTCCTAAAACAAATGAAAAATAGAAAATTTCAACAAAGACAAAATATATTTAAAAATAACAAATTGAAATTATAGAACAGAAAAATAAAATAACTTAAACAAATAACTCAGTAGATAGGCTCAATAGTAGAGTAGATATGACAGAAGACATAATTAATGAATTTAAGAACATAGCAATAGAATTTACCTAATCTGATCAACAGAGAGAAAATCAACTGAAAAGAAATAAACAGAGACCCACGACTTGTGAGACTAACATTCATATCATCTGAGTCTCAGAAAGAAAGGAGAGATAGAATAGGACTGGAAAAGTATTCTAGGAATAATGACAGCAAACTTCCCATATTTGGAAAAAGATATAAACCTGAAGATTTAAGAAGCTGAGCAAATGCAAAATAGGATAAAACCAAATAAATCCATGTCAAGATACATCACAAATTCTGAAATCTAAAGACAAAGACAAAATCTCTAAAGTAGAGGGAAACCTGTAAAGGAATATCAATTTGAATGACAGTGGATTTCTCATCTGAAACCATGGAGGCCAGAAAGAAGTGGCACATTTACAAGTGCTCAAAGAAAAGAACTATCAATTGTGAATTCCATATGTGATAAAAATATCTTTCAGAAATAAAGGGGAAATAAAATATCCTCAGATGAAGATATATTAAAAGACTATGTAGGGGCAGAAGAGGTCAAACTTTCACCATTTGCAGATGATATGATATTATACATAGAAAACCCCAAACATTCAACCAAGAGATTACTGGAATTGATAAATGAATTCAGCAAAGTCTCAGGATACAAAATTAATACACACAAATCCATAGCCTTCATATATGCTAATAACAATCAAGCCGAGAAACAAATTAAAGATGCAATACCTTTCACAATAGTAACAAAGAAAATTAAATATTTAGGAACATATCTAACTAAGGAGGTCAAAGACCTATATAGAGAGAATTGTGAAACACTGAGAAAAGAAACAGCAGAGGATGTAAATAGATGGAAAGCCCTACCATGCTCTTGGATAGGCAGAGTCAACATAGTAAAAATGGCTTTGCTATCTAAATTAATTTACAGAATCAATGCAGTCCCTATCAAAATACCAGCATCATTTTTTGCCGATCTAGAAAAAATAATTCTACGCTTCGTGTGGAACCAGAGAAGACCCCGTCTAGCCAAAGCAATCTTAAGCAAAAAGAACAAATTGGGAGGCATCCGTCTACCAGACTTCAAACTATACTACAAGGCTATAGTAACCAAAACTGCATAGTATTGGCACAAGAACAGACACGTAGACCAATGGAACAGGACTGAGAACCCAAATATAAAACCAACCTCATACAGTCACCTGATCTTTGACAAATTCCAGAAAAATGTACACTGGGGAAAAGATTCCCTATTCAACAAATGGTGCTGGGAAAACTGGATGGCCATATGTAGAAGACTGAAAGTGGACTCACACCTCTCACCTCTCACAAAAATCAATTCATAATGGATAACAGATCTAAACCTAAGACATGAAACCATAAGAATTCTCGAAGAAAACATTGGAAAAACTCTTATGGACATTAGCCTAGGCAAAGAATTTATGAAGACCCCCAAAGCAATCACAGCAGCAACCAAAATAAATACATGGGACCTGATCAAATTGAAAAGCTTCTGCACAGCCAAGGAAACTATCACTAGAGTGAACAGACAACCTACAGAATGGGAGAAAATATTTGCATGCTACACTTCTGATAAAGGACTGATCACCAGAATCTATACAGAACTTAGGAAAATCAACAAGAAAAAATCAAACAACCCTATTAAAAAATGGGCAAAGGACATGAACAGAAACTTTTCCAAAGAAGACAGAATAATGGCCAGCAAACATATAAAAAAGTGCTCAACTTCTCTAATCATCAGGGAAATGCAAATCAAAACCACAATGAGATATCACTTAACTCCAGTGAGATTGGCTCATATCAAAAAATCCCCAAATAACAAATGTTGGCGGGGATGTGGACAGATAGGAGCACTCATACACTGCTGGTGGGACTGAAAATTAGTACAACCTCTATGGAAAAGAATATGGAGATACCTCAAAGAATTAAAAGTAGAATTACCATTTGACCCAGCAATCCCACTACTGGGTATTTATCCAAAAGAAAAAAAGACATTTTATCATAAAGACATCTGCTCTCGAATGTTCATAGCAGCACAATTCACAA
Organism: Daubentonia madagascariensis; assembly: GCA_023783475.1. Classification (NCBI taxonomy): domain Eukaryota; kingdom Metazoa; phylum Chordata; class Mammalia; order Primates; family Daubentoniidae; genus Daubentonia; species Daubentonia madagascariensis. The sequence continues at coordinate 1,291,438 of JAKFHU010001693.1, forward strand.
TTGCAAAGTTGTGGAAACAACCCAGGTGCCCATCAATACACGAGTGGATCAATAAAATGTGGTATATGTATACCATGGAGTATTACTCAGCAATAAGGAACAATAGTGAATTAACACATCTAGTATTATCCTGGTTGGAGCTAGAACCCATTCTTTGAAGCGAAGTGTCACAGGATTGGAAAAACAAGCACCACTGGTACTCACCATCAAGCTGGTACTAACTGATGAACACTTACATCACACAGGGCAAGAACATTCATCTGAGGGCGGGCGGCGGGAGGGGGGTGGAAGGGATGGGAAAAACTCTCACTGAAGGGATGTGGGGAGCACAGTTTGGGAGACGACCATGATTGTGGCTCTGACACGGGCAGAACAGGGGCAATGTGTATGGCCAAAGTGTTGTACCCCCATGATATTCTGAAATTTAAAAAATAATTTTAAAAAAAATCAGGATTATGAAATCATGCCTAGAGACTGTGGTTGGAAAAGTCGAAGAAATATGGGAAGATCACTAAAAAACACAATAAAATATTTTGTGACAAAAAAGACTATGTAACTAGCAGACTTACCTAAATAGAAAGTAAATGATAACAACAATCAATAGAGCAAATAGAAAACCTGCAGAATGAGAGAAAATATTTGCAGACTATTCACCCAACAATAGATTAATATCCAGCATAGACAAGGAACTCAAACAAATCAACAGCAAGAATACAAATAATGCCATTAAAAAGTGAGCAAAAGACCTGAATACACATCTCTCAAAAGAAGACATACAAGTGCCAAACAAGTATATGAAAAAATCCTCAATATCACTAATGATCAAGAAAATGCAAATCAAAACCACAATGAGATATCATCTCATTCCACTTAAAATGGCTATTGCCAAAAAGACAAAAAAATAACAAATGTTGACAAGGATACAGAGAAAAGAGAGCTCTTATACACTATTGGTGAGAATGTAAATTAGTACAGCTACTATGGAAAACAGTGTGAAGGTTTCTCAAAAAACAAAAAATAGAACTACCGTATGATCCAGCAATCCCACAACTGGGCATATATCAAAAAAAAAAAAAAAAGAAAAAGGAAATCAGTATGTTGAAGATGTATCTGTACTCCCATGATTATTGTGGCACTATTCGGAATAGCCAAGATATGGAATCAACCTAAGTGTTCATGAGTAGGTGAATGGATAAAGAAAGAGTAGTATATATACACAAAGGAATACTATTTAGCCACAAAAAAGAATAAAATCCTGTCATTTGTGGCAACATGGATGAGCTTAGAAGACATTATTTTAAGTGAAATAAGACAGGCATGGAAAGATAAATGTCTCATGTTGTCATTCATATGCAGAAACTTAAAAAGAAAGTTCTCATACAAGTAGAAAGTAGAATAGCAGTTACCAGAGGCTGGGAAAGGTAGGAAGGTGGGGGGATAGTGAGAGGTTGGTTAACAGATACAAAATTACTAGACAGGAGGAAAATATTCTAGTGTTCTATAGCATTGTAAGGTGGTTATAACAATTTATTGTATATTTTCAATAGGTAAAAGAGTGGATTTTGAATGTTCCCAACACAAAGAAATGATAAATGTTTGAGGTGATGGATATCCCAATTACTCTTATTTTATCATTACACATTGTATACATGTATCAAAATATCACAATGTACCCCATAAAAATGAACAATTATTATGTATCAATTAAAAACAATAATAAAAACAAAAAAGAAAGACATTACTGCATCTTTAGAAAAAGAAAATAAATAATAATAGAAGGCCGAGGTCTTCAAAAAGGTAAGAACAACAATACAATGGGTAAAAAAGGTAGGAAACATAATAGACTATTCTTCATCTCATGAGTGTCTTTAATCATATTTGATGATTGAAGCAACAATCATAACACTACTTGATGTTGTGCTGAATGAATGTAGGAAAAGTACTTAAGACTATTATATTTTAAAAAGTGGGGCTGATAAAAGGACCCAAATTGAAGTAAGCCTTCCACAATTCACTTGAAGTGAAACATTGATAACAATAGACTATGATAAATTACATATGCATATTGTCATACCTAGAAAAACCACCAATAAAACTACACAAAATGATATACTAAAAACACTATAATTAAATCAAGATGGAATACTAAAAATACTCAAGGGAAGTCAATAGAAGTGAAACAGAGGGAAAAGAATCAGAAGACACAAACAAAAAACAAATAATAAAATGGCAGCCTTAAAGCCTAACATGTCAATAATTACCTTAAATGAAAATGCTTTAAATACAACAATTAAAATACAGAGATTGGCAGAGTGGATTAAAAAAACACGATCTATTTGCTATGTACAAGATATTCACTTTCAATACTATGACATATATAGGTTGAAAACAAGAGGATGGAAAAAGATATACTGTGTAAACATTTTTTTAAAAAAGCAAGAGTAGGCTATATTAATATCAGATAAAGTAGACTTCAGAGAAAAGAACATTCCTAGTGACAAGGAGGGACTTTACATCATGATAAAATGATCAATCTACCAAAAGGACATAATAAATGTGTATGCAAAAACTACAGAGACTCAAAATACATGAAGCAAAAACTGACAGAGCTGAAGAGAAATAGACAAGTCCACAACTGTACCTTGGGATGCAATACTCTACTCGCAGTGATAGATAAAATTAGTTGACAGAAAATCAGCAAGCATACAGAAGAAGTGATCCAATAGGATCTAATTGACATATATAGAACACTCCACCCAATAATAGCAGAGCACGGATTCTTTTCAACAACCCATGGAAAGTTAAAAAAAACCAGACCATGTGTGTATCATAAAACAAACCTCAACAAATTTAAAACATTTTAAATCACACAGAGAATGTTCTCTGATCACAATGGAATCAATGCAGAATTCAATAATAGACAATAGGAAACTCTCCAAACACTCAGACATTAAACAATACACTTCCATGGGCCAATAAGGATATCTCAAAGGAAACAGACAAACAAAATAAGAAGGGTTGAGTGAAATGAGAGGGAAATTTATAACACTAAATGCTTACATAAGAACAAAGGTCACTTGATAATCTAAGATTATGCTTCAAAAAGCTAGAAGAAGAAAAGCAAATTGAACCCAAAACAAGCAGAAGGAAGAAAATAATAAAAATAAGGGAAGAAATCAGTGGAATTAAGAATAGAGAAACACTAGATAAAAGCAAGGAAACAAAACAATAGGTATTCAAAAAATCAATAAAATTGATAAAACTCTAGCAAGACTGACAAAGATAAAAAGAGAGGAGGCAAATCACCAATATAAGAAATAAAATGGGGTCTCACTACAGATCCTTCAGTCATAAAAAGGATAATAAGGGAATGTTACTAACAACTTTATACTCATAAATTCTACAACTTAGAAGAAATGAACCAACTCCTCAAGAGCCACAGAGTACCAAAACTCAATCAAGATGAAATACATAATCTGAATTGCTATCTATTAAATAAATGGAAGAAGAAATGGAATTTGGGATTACAAAACTCTCCCAGATGTATTTCAGGCCCAGATGGTTTTGCTGGAGAATTCTACCCAATGTTTAAACAAGAATTAATAACAATTTAACACAACCTTTTCCAGAAAACAGATGCTTTTATGACCCTAATACCAAAACCAGACAATGACGGTACAAAAAAGAAAACTACAGATAAATATTTCTCATAAACTTTATGCAAATTTCTTCTACAAAATATTAACGAATCAAATCCAATAATACCTAAAAAGGGCTGTTGAGGTAGTGGTGGAGGCAAGGTCTTGCTTGAGAGGTTCTCCTCCATGGTTTGCAAAGGTGCCTCATCCCTTGAACGCCTGCTTGACCAAACCAACTTCAAGACTTGAAGATACTGGAAATCTATCTGGGTCCAAATTCTTTTGCTAAGCCCAAGGATGAGTAAGCAGTGGGCATGAGAGATTGAAAACGTTTGACTTCCCTGCAAATCTTGATACAGATCACTTCCTTTTCTGTAGGTTGGAACCAAAGAACGCAATGTGTACAAGAAAGCTTCATGGCTGAACCATAAATTCTAGACAAGCCCAGAAGCAAACTCCAGAAGCAACCTCCAATCCTGAGATTTCCTTGGAAAAGAACCCATAGGAGTCATGGGAACTGCTGGAGAGGAAATTGTGGACCTCACTCGTGAATCTTTTGATTGTTGATGAAAGGAGGCCAGGGAGGAATGCGAGGAGGCTGTGCCAGGACTATGCTATCGGCTGTGCAGTGAACAGTGACGAGGAATTCCCCAGGGATGGAGATGTGTATGTGACCACCCATACTCCCAGAAATGTCAGGGACAAGAGAGCTACATGACTCAGGCTGTCTGGTACTGTCAGTTTTCCGATCTGCATGGACAAAATACTCGAAAATTGAACAGAATGGACATCTCATTGTTTCTACAGAATGTGGCCATGTAGCATGTGCCTCCGTAATACCCTGAAGAATGCTAACCCTTGCCCCACTTGTAGGAAAAGGTACCACTCCATTTATATACGAAGTGTTCAGAGCTGCTCATGAGAGAGGGATGGACAGATAGACAGGTTCTTCGCAAAGTATCTGCCTCTGATTTACTGAGCTCAAGAAGACTATTTTGAAACCAACATCTGATGTGTAAACTGCTCCTTTGTTTCCAACCCCCTCTTAGATCATTTTATTATTTCCAGTTTGATGCTATGAAGCTGGACCCAGAACCTTCCCAGGCCAGGCCCTGCATCTCTGCTCCTCTGGGGTAGTACAGTTCCAGAGTAGGAGAAAGGGAGTCAGGCATGTTGGAATTGAGAATTGTAGTTCCAGGCTATTTCTGGAGTCTTCACCTTTGCCAAGAAGTTTTTCCTGTTTGACAAGTTTGCCCCGTCTCTCCTGGGCATGCCACTTTTCACCCAAAAAGCCTGCCAGTCGACCAGTCTGCCTGCCACAGTGACCAAGCCAGACACGGCCCACACAGTCGAGGATCCTAGGTGCAAGAACGTGCCCCTGAGTCCCCAGAAAGATGAACCACTGGACTTTTTTTCTTTCCTTCAGAGTCAGAGGTCACCCTTGATTCTGCCTGCACCTTATCGTTGATGTACGGTCATTTCTGCAAATCAAGAGAACCTCTGCAGGGCAATCCTCTGTTTCCTAAGAATGAAAAAATTCAATAAAACCAGTTCTTTACCTACTTTTTAGCAGTCCAGGAGATGTAGCACTGTTAGTGTCCCCCTTAGAGGCCCAATGTCGCCTGTGGAGCAGTGACCATCCCACCCCATCTCTGTTCGCTAACTGTTCTCAGGAACCTTACCCATGCCCCAGAGTTCTTCACCTGGCACAAGACATACAAGGTAAATAGGGGAGGTGTGTGTTAGGGTGTCCTCTCTCTTTTATGATAGATCCATCCTGTGTTCACCACATGCCCTCTGGTCCTAAGTTCCACAGTTCCCACTGCCTGATGTCTGCCCAAGGGTCGATACTGGGAGGTGGTGGCAGTAATTGTGACCTTATCAGCTGCTGACTTCCATATTTTTGCCCAAATCCTTGTTGCTCATGTTTCAAAGAACTTGGCCCACCTGACTTGGCACTGACTTGGCTTTCTCATCTGTCCCCACCAATTGACATTTATTTCAGAAGCTGCTCTTCTGGTCAACTGGGATTTGATTTTTTTGGTTTTTGACTGCTCCATAGTTTTTGGATGGCAAAACACAGTGTTTTATCCTCCCCAAGGGGCCCAGGTAACAACCTCTGCTCCATTCCACAGGTGTGTGGGAGCCTCAGGTTCTCTTGGAGACAGCAAGGTGGCCCAAGTTCCACCTGATAGCACAGGACATGAGGGTGGCTAATAGTGGAAGAGTCTTGCAGTGCCAGCCTGCCTCCACCCCTGCAACGCTCCTTCCTCTGAGGACTTCAAGCCAAACCAACAGCCTTTTCATATGAAACATGTTCGAGGCAGAAAAGGGGCCACTTCTAGTTTTGCTAGCAATAACTGACCTTCAGTTTATACTTTTGAAGGAGCAGGGACTCAGCACAGAATTCACTTCAAATGTAGCTAAAGGAGTGTCCCTCACCAATGTGAAAAGAAAATAGTTTTATTCTTAATTCTGATGTTTTAACTGTTTGGCTCACTTCCAGTTAGTTTGAATGAAAGTAATAATTTTCTACTTGGAGTCAAAGAGGGGGGGAACTTCAGCTCTCATCATTGTGATGTGTAACATGTCTGCCCTCTGATTGGACATAATTGCCATTAAGTTCCTCCTGTGCTTCACAGAAATGCTCTTTTGTTATATTCTAATGATACTCAGACTTCAGGAGCCAAGGCAACCATGAAGCCACTCCACTAATAAATATGGTAACACTCATTTCAAAATTTCTTTAAGTTTTGTGCTCAAAGACAACTTAAGCGGTTGATCATAAAAGTTGTATTACTTCATCCTAAATTAAATTTGTAAAAAGTGTGTGTTTAGTTTCTACTATTCAGAAACCACAAGCTAGGAAAAAGTTGGTATGAAAAAAATCCCTTTCTTTTCCTCAGTGTAAATAGTTTGAGTCTTTCTTTGTTACATCTAAACTATATCCATAGACATCAGTCTGTTTTGGACTCCTCTGCTAGTGTTAAAGATAGAAATAAAACCATTAATTTGAAAAAGTATATATATATAATTCTACTCCATGAACAAGTGGAATTTATTCCAGCTGTGCAAGGCTAGCTCATTATTTGAAAATCAATCCATGTAACCCACCATATTAATAGAATAAAGAAGAAAAATCTATGATTATATCAGTTGAGCCACAAAAATCATTTGACAAAATCCAACACTCACTGTACATAATGGTGAAAGAGTGAATGCTTTCTCTTTGAGATCAGGAAAAAGGCAAAGATGTCTGCTCTCACCACTGCTGTTCAATATAGCCAATGCAATAAAGCAAGAAAAAGAAATAAAAGGCATACAGATTGGAAAGAAAGAAATAAAACTGTCTCTATTTCCAAGTGACATGATTGTTCAAGTAGAAAATCCCAATGAATATACAACAAACTTCCAGAACTAATAAGTGAATTCAACAAGATCATAGGATATAACATTGACATATCAAAATCAATCACATTTATATACTAACAATGAACATGTGAAAACTGAAATAAAAAACACAATACCATTTACATTCACTCCAAAGACAATGAAATATTTAGGTATAAATCTAACAAAACATGTACAGGATCTGTATGTTGAAAATTACAAAATAATGAAAGAAATCAAAGAAGACCTCAATATATGGAGAGATATATGTATTTATTCATTTCAAGACTCAACATAGTAAATATGTGAATTCTCCCAAAATTGATCTATATGTTTAATGTGATTCCTACCAAAATCCTAGGAAAATCTTTTGTAGAAAAAAACACGCTTATTCTAAAATGTATATTGAAAGGCATTGGCCCTGGAATAGCTAAAATAATCCTGAAAAGGAAGAATAAAGTGGTAGGAATTACTCTATTGGATATTAAAGTCTACTATAAGGCTATAGTACTCAAGAAAGTGTAGTATTGGTGGAGGGATAGGCATATATATCAATGGAGCATACTAGAGGACACAGAAATAGTCTCACACAAGTATTCCAACAGATTTTTGACAATGGTATAAAAGCAATTCCATGGAGAAGGGATAGCCATTTCAACAAATGGGGCTGGAACAAGTGAACATTCATAGGCAAAAAAATATGACCCTAAAAATAAACCTCACACTTTATATAAAAATTAGTACAAAAGGGATCTCAAACTTAAATGTAAAACATCAAGCTATAAAACCTTTAGAAAAAAATAGAAAGTTTTAGGGACTTAGAGATACGAGTTCTTAGAGTTCTTAGAATTGACATTGAAAAGTACAATCCATAAAAGGAAAAATTGATATATCAAACCTTACCATAATTAAAACTTTTGTTCTGTGTAAGAACCTGTGAAGAATATGAAATGACAAGGAGAAAATATTTGCAAACTACATATCCAACACAGGTCTTGTGTATAGAATATATAAGGAACTTCCAAAATTCAGTATTGTAAAAACAAACTATCCCATTATATAGTAGGCAAAAGGCATAATCAGACATCTTATTGAAGAGGATACACAGATGGCAAATAAACACATGAAAAGACAGTCAACATTATTAACTGTATTAGTCAGGGTTCTCCAGAAAAACAGAATCAATAGGATGCATGTATTTATAGAAAGAAAGATTTATTTTTAAAAATTAACTCATGTGATTGTGGAGGCTGGCAAGTCCAAAATCTGCAGAGTAGGCCAGTAGACTAGAGACCCAGGGAAGAACTGATGTTGCAGTTTAAGTCTGAAGGCAGCCTGCTGGCAGAATTTCCCCTTCTTCAGAAAAGGTCAGTTCTTTTATCTTAAGGCCTTCAACTGATTGGATGAAGCCCACACACATTATGGAGGGTAATTTGCTTTGCTCAGAGTCTACAATTTAAATGATAATCTCATCTAAAAAGTACCTTCACAGTGACATCCAGATATGTTTGATCAAATATCTGGATACTATGGCCTTGCCAATTGATACATAAACTTAACCATTACATTAGTCATTAAGGAAATTCAAATTAAAATCACAACGAAATATCACTACACACCTTTTAGAATGGCTAAAATTAAAAAAAAAATAGGTATCATGCCAAATGCTAGCAAGTATGCAGAGAAACTGGATCACAAATACTTTGCTGGTATGAATGTAAAATGGCAAAGTCATTCTGGAAAAGAGTATGGCAGTTTATTACACAACCAAACATGCATTGACTATATGACCCAGCAATTGAACAGTTGGATATTTATTCCAGATAAATAAAAGCTTATGCTTCCACAAAACCCTGTACATGAGTATTCGTATCAGCTTTATTCATAATAGCCAATGACTGGAAACAACTAGATGTTCTTCAATGAGTGAATTGTTAAACAAACTACAGTACATTCATACCATGAAATACTACTCAGCAATAAAAATGAATTATTGATACATGCAACACTTGGGTGAATCTCCAGAGGGGAAAAAAAGCCAATCTCAAAAAGTCACATACTGATATGCAGCAAGAGTTCATTTATAAAACTTTCCTTAAATGACAATATTATAGAGATGGGAAACAGATTAGTGGTTGACAGTGGTTAGGGAGAGGGCAAGAGGGAATGACATGAGGGTAGTATGAGGGATCCTTGTGGTGATAGTGCTGTTCTGTATCTTGGCTATGGTGATGAACATATGAATGTACCATGATAAAATTGTATAGAACTAACACACACATGAGTCCAAGTAAAACTGGTAAAATTGGAATAAGATTGGTGGATTGTGTAAACGCCAATTTCCTGGTTGTGGTATTTGTACTATAGTTATGCAATATGGCACCATTGGGGGGAACTGGGTAAAGGACACATGGGATAGCTTAGTATTATTTCTTACAACTACAAATTAATTTTAAATTATCTCAAAATAAAAAAATATTAAAATAACCCCACGCATCACTGTTTCCCACTCCCAGAGTTTAAGATTCAGTAGATCTAGCATGGGTTCTGAGGATTTGCATTTCTAACACTTTTCCAGTTTCTGCTGCTGTTGCTGGTTTGGGATCAGTCTTTGGAACCCACTTTATTACTCATTCCTATCTATCCTTCAAGGTCTCCTCATCTACCACAGCTGACTTGATTATTCCACTTCTGTTTGGTCAATAGATCCTCCCAACTTGACTATTGAAGAAATGCCTAATATGTGCCAGGAAAAGGAATAGGCACTTTGCAGATATTATATTACTTAATCGTAATAAACATCTCTATGAAATAAGTATTATCATGTGCATTTTATAGATGAAGGGAAAGCTTCGAAATGGTTAAATGAATTTCCCGTAGTCACATAGTTAACAAGTGAAAATTCACAATCCACCTGAAGACTCATGATATTTCAATTGCGCCACAGTTTTCTTGGGGAAGGAACACATTTTTTTGAGAAGAAAAATCATCTTTGTTATAGCCTATTGCTTGAGTATCTCCTGCATGCCAAGAATTTTACATATGTTGACCCATTTAATCTTCCCATGAATTCTGCATAATAGATGAGATTTTCATCATTTTACTGATGAGGACATGGAGAGTTAGAAAAGTAAGGTGCATTGCTCAAAGTTACATAGCTAATAAATGGTGGAGCCAGGGCTATAGAGTTTTATCTATTCACCTAACTAGGATTTAAGCTTCAAGAGGTCAGAGAATACAATGGTCTTGCTAATCATTGTACCTCCAGAACCTAGCATAGTACATGACACATAATAAGTGCTCACTAAATGTTTGTGAAAGAATTAATGACTCCAAGGCATGTGTTCTTAAACACTATTCTACATTGTTTCATGTCATTTAACAATTGTATTCTCTTTCAGGTGTCTGTATCTTGTCTCACCTATAAGATTTTTAGTCCTCTGAGGGTAGGGACAGTTTTTACATTTCTTATTCCAAATACTGTATTGTATACATAGTAAATGCTCAAGAAATATCTATCAATTAATAGTTCTTTATTTAAAAGTTAATATTGTACAGAAATATAAATTAGTTTCATCACAGGGATTATATTCTTTTGTGTCAAACCACCCTTTATAAACCTGAGAATATTTACGGAGAATATTGATAGTCTAAAAATGAAGTAAAGCTCCATGACATGTTATCGTTATTCAACACTTTTTGATCCAACAGTTAAGGAGATGCTTCCAAAAACTTTTAGGAAAAAGGATTATACTTAGTTTCTAAGTAGTCAGAAATTTTCTAATCCACTAGCTTAGAGTACAATAGTATTACAAAGTGAAAATATCAAAACACAAATTTCCGCGAGCCAGCTCCCACCTGCAGAATTCCAAGAATCACATGCTCACCCAAATCCTTCCTTTTGGCGTCCTTAAAGTGCCAAGAAAGGTCAGTTCCAAAACAAAGTTAATTTGGTTTAATATTTTATTGCATTTGTCCCACATAAGTTCACTGATCAATGAGAATGCAACTATATGCAGGGCAGCAGGGCCCATGATTACAATCTAATAGCTGATCAGAGATCTTTATCCTACCCTATTTCTATCTGTAGTCAAATAAACCTAATACTTTCTTTCTTATATACAGTTCTGGTATCTCTTGTTGGTTCCTCCTTCTCAACATAGATACTGAGTTATTTTTGTTCACTTGTTTTAACTCTTCATAAACTTATTTTTAAATAAAAATATTTAACCTTCCTGTGGTCATGGTATGTTTAATTTCCTCATTGTCTCTTCCTAAGGCATTCCTTTAACTTCTCTTTTTCTCTGGACCACACAAACATCTTGTCCTCAATAGTGTAGTTCCTATATGTGTCCTATATTTGAAGAAGCTTTCAGCTTAAATTAAAACAATAACTAAAGTGTCAAAGCATTCAGGACAAAGATGTTGTTAGTGGAATCCAAATTAGGCTCCCTTCTTATATCAGGGGAATTAGGAAGATGGGGTCCCTGGAGGACTAAGGGCTTTGCTGGAATGCCGAGGTTGCCACATTAACTGCTGTATTCCAAGTTTCCTTATGGCTCCTGCTTCCAGAATACTGTGGTGGTGCCCCAATCATACAAAAAATATCTAAAAACCTGGATACCATTGATTTTGTCAGTCTGGCACCAACTGCATTTCTCACAGAGTCTAGAAACAAAGGTAAAACTTTTCTTCCTCATCTATATTATGGCACAAATCAGCACATCCTTGTGTTTTCTGGTTTATTTAAGAGTCTTGTACAGGCGTGCATGTGCACACACACACACCCCCGGTGTATTGAGAGCTTTTCGAGTGTCAAACACTGTTCTAGGTGCTTTAAATTTATAGGTTTTATTATTGTCTTGATCTCTCAGTAGTTGAGAACACCAAGGCTTAGAGAAATGTAATATTATTTCAAAGTCATGTGAGTGATAAAAGAGTAGAGCCAGAATGTGAATCTAGGTGGTCTGATTCCAGAACCCATACTCTTACACACCAAGAAATCTGGTCATAAAGTTTTTTTTAACACTTATATTTTATTATGTTCACCTTCCCTCCATTGGTTTAAATGGAAACTATTGGAAGTCTAGCTAAATGTTGTTATACTCTACTGGACTTGTTAATCCCTGTCCTGTCCACAGTGTCCTGTCTATAATGGTTAAGAGGATGCATTAAAGAAACAAATTTCCTGAGTTCTAATTATAGCTGTGCTTTACCAGCTGTGGAAACCTTGGACACATCTCTTAGCTCGTCTGTGCCTTAGTTTCTTCCTCTGTAAAATGAAGATTAATAGTAATATACCTCTCATAGTTGTAAGGATTGCATGAGTTAAAGCACATAAAACACTTAGAATTCATGCCTTGCAGAGAGGAAGCTGTCAGTGGATATTATTAATAGTTGTGATTAATACTGCTCTAATTCATGTTTGAATATTTTAAATCTTACTCAAGAGCACTGAATTTCTTCTTAGCCAGTACAATGCATGAGGGGTTTAAGAGTGAATCTTTTCCTGAGTTTGGAAAGATCATTGTGCAGGGGGCAGTTGTTTGCCACAAAGTATCTAATCACTTATTTTTGTGTTACCAAGCACCTGGATTCTTCATAGAGATAGACTCCTGGTAAATCTTCTCTCCCAGTCCTTCTGTCATGCCCTGCCATGTCTGAATTGGCTTCATATACATGGTTCAGGCACATCAGGCTGAGAACCTCCCTCCATAAATAAAACAGCTATACCAGATTTTGTTGAAAATTAAAGGCATATCCCTTTATGCCTCAGTTTCTCTATTATCACCAAACAATGGACTCTCTTACAGCCTTTCTTGGTGAATATAGACACCAAGGCTGTGGACTTCATGGTGCTATGAATTGCTACAGAAAGTGAAGTGCTTTGAGGCACTACTAAATATTCTGAAATGGCAGCTTTCCTGTGGCCCAAGATTGAGCCACCAGTAAATTTCCGAGTGTGCTTAGGAGCATACATCAGGTAATGGGTAAAAGATCAGCTCTGTGTGTGTGTGTGTGTACACACACACATATTGAAGTATAAATTATTAAATTAGTCAATCCAGAGGGCAGACACCTACTCTTCTGGTTATCTAAAACTAAACATAGATAGTATTTGAAATGTTAGTATATTAATACAAAATATAACACAATGCACATAAAATATATGTTAGTATAACATAGCATATTATGAATTCTAAGCACATAAAACAAATTGTGGATACTTATGAAACTTCTGCTTCAAGATGGCAATGTCAGTTTCTGTATTTAACTCCCATCCTTCCAAATTCCTACGCAAATAACCAAATGGATGTAATACTACAAATAATAAAGTGGAAAAAAAGAGGTGCTATCCAAAAGCCTGAAACTCTGAGGAATTTCTGTGAGAGTAGAATGCCCAGGTTAAGATGGATTTAATGGAAGCACATGCAAAACATTATTCACAGCATGCAAAGGAAAAGCCTACACAGGGAGTAAGTGAAACCCCACCCTCCAGTGGAACTGCACTTCTACACCCTAGAATCACAGCAACTAGGGTCTGAATCCAAAAGGGGTATCCTTTGCCTAGACATCAGGATTCAGAAATCAATTGGGTCTACTTAATTCATTAATATTTGGTTCATATTAGATGAAAACGTTCTTTAACAAATATCTTTAAATAATTTGCAAAGGGAATTATATAAAAATAATAAAACAGCACTGTGGGTAGCTACACAGATTGCTCACTATTCCCCCGCAAAAATACCAGGCCCACTTTGGTAAGAAAGTTAAACCCAACTTACATGAAACAGTTAATTCCAATCTAAATCTAACTGCTTCAGTGTATAGAAAAAGAAATAACACTACTAATTTAATGAGATTAGTATTACCTTGATCCAAAGTCAGACAAGAATAGTATATACATAACAAGAAAACTAGAGGCCAATTTCATCTATGTATTCAGATGAGGAGAAATTGGCAATAAGCATCAAAAGCATACAACATATTATTTATATTTTTTGTATATAAGAATGCTTAAGCTAACTTTACAGTAAACTTTATATAGTTCTTATATCAGAGTGTGGGTTTAGCAATTCTCAATTTTTCCATTATTTTGCTTTTATAAAGTTTTATTAAAGAACTTCTCAAAGTATTGTCATAGATATGTACGAGTGAAAATGCAAAGTTCTTGCATTTAGCATACGTAAGCCATGTAAAATATACCCCTTTATTTTATTTTCCTCTAACAAGAATTATTCCGATATGGGTGTTCTAAATATGAAGATTTGTTGAAATAAAGAAGGGGCTTACTGCATTGCCAAATGTAGCAAGAACAAGATTTGCATGGAATTATAGGATATTAATTTATTTTATCCTAATCCTGTATATTTTCTACTGTCTGAACTGAGAGACTGGATAATGAAAGTCTAGATTATAAAAATTAAATTCATTGAGCACTTCTTACTATGTACCAGAAAGACACTTTTAAGCACATCATATATTAATATTTAATTAGTACCAGGATCAAACGCCTAACTCTAGCCCACCTTTAATCACTGTGCTCTACTGTCTCCTGCTGGTTCTTCCCTGTTCTTTTGTTAAAGACATCTGCCTTATATTATTCCATCAAAGAACACTGTAACTTCAGCACAGAAATTGTTGGTACTTAGCAACTGCTCAATAAATATTTACTGAATGAATAAGGTAATGTGGAAAGTTTATATAAGAACATGATCAGTCAGACCTAGGAGAAAAAAGAGGCTTGACTAGTCTGAAAGAGAACATGATCTCTAATTGTGTCCTGCAGATCTTCAGGTGGCACCGATCCTATAATCACTGCATAAAAGTCATGAACCTCCAAACCATGGAGCTGGCAGCAAGCAGAGTTTAGTTGCACTTTGATAACTGGAGTGGAGGATGGCACATTGGAGTAAGGTTCATATAAGTCCACTTTGTATTGTAGCTACCTGATTGAAAATGTGACCCTTGTCAGAGTCCTAGATTCGTCATCTGATAAGGGGTCATATACATCTTTGCCCTGTATTTCTAAGGGAATATATGTTCAAACAATATGGAAATTTGAAAACAGTCTATAACTATAGCTCTATAACTAGGAGGGGCTAATAGTGGCTATTTTCCAAATAAATGGATACATGAATAAAGTCCTCAATGCCTCTTAATGTCCAAGGTCATCCTTTTCCCTGTGCCTATGAAATGAAGAAAATAGGTAAGGGGGCAGGTTAAGAAAAGTTTTCGTTTGATCCTAGGGGAATTCACCCTACATAAGTCATGTCCAAGAAACAAGAGACCTGGCAAATGATGTTGCCTAGGGGTTAACCAGTATACAAAGAGGTCATCTATCTCCATATATATGAAATGTTCCATAGGAAACAGTTCGCCCTTTCCAGAGACACCTGGCTCCACTGCTTCCTAGATAACAAAGGTGCACTCTAGTGAGGGGTTCAGGTTTCAGCCACATACTTCTGGGGCTTGGCGTGATTACTAGAGGTGTTTGCTTTTTCTTTCACGTGCTCATTATTCTTTTTCTTTCTCTTCCTTTCTCCCAAAGTCCCAGAGTTTCTTATCACTTGTGCTATTGCCTCTCTTTTCCTCTACACATTGTGTTCTCTTTTATTTTCACTCAGAAATCAGGGATGGACAAGCAGTGTGCCAACCACATACACCCCAGCTCAGAACAGGAAGACTGACACTGAAACTCCAGGTCTTCCAGAAACCAAAGAGCGACTCTTCCCAGATCTCAGGCATCCGGCTCCAGAAACACTGGCCTGTTTCAATCAGTCTGTTTCATTAGCTGCTGCCTCGATATACCTGTCTGGCTCCCTGCCAGATGTGAATTTCATGGCGACTACTTCAGTGCTGCCTTCACTAGAGGCTTTTTCTCCCTAACCTCTTATAGCAGTCCCGTATCTAAATCTTCCATCGTCACCCCACCCCCCACCACCATGAAACCTCTTGCTAGAGCAAAAGGGCTAACCTAGCCCACTACAGACTTATGTTCTCTGTTTTCATTTCTGTCATCATTACAACTCATAATTCTTTTACTAAATTTCCACTAGCTTTATAATATACTTTAAAAATGACTTTAAAAGTAATACATGTTCATGGAAAACAGTGCAATAGTATTAGGTCATGAAATATGAAATGTCCGATTTCCAATCAAAAGTTTAGTTTATTATACCTCAAACAAGAAGCAGTACAATTACTCAAGGTATATACCTAAATTATCAACACAGTTTTGCCATCTTAAAGGTAGCTTGTTTATATCAGCAGCGAAGAAGTCTGGAGAGCAAGTGGTGAAGAAATCACGAAAGGCGTTTTCCGTAGCTTGTTGAGAATTTAATATTTTTCCTTGCAAGAAGTGGTCCAAAGCCTGGAAGAAGTGGTAGTCAGTTGGTGCAAGGTCTGGTGAATACAGTGGGTGACAGAAAGTTTCTGAGTCCAGTCTCTGTAGTTTGAGCAGCATTGTTTGTGCAACATGTGGTTGAGCATTGTCTTGCAAGAGGATTGGCTTGTCTCTATTGACTAATCCTGTCTACTTAATCACAAGCATCCTCATTATTTTGTCCAACTGGTTGCAGTAGACATCTGCTGTAATCGACTGACCAACTTTTATGAAGCTGTAGTGGATAATACCAGCACTGGACCACCAAACAGACACCATTAGCTTTTTTGGATGAATATTCAGTTTTGGACTGTGTTTCAACATTTCATCTTTATCCGACCACTGTGCCGAATGCTTGTGATTGTCAAAAAGAATCCATTTTTCATCACACGTAACAATACATTGTAGAAATGGTTCACAAAGAAAGGCAAGCTTTGAGACGATTTCTCTTCTGACGCTCGTTTAATTCATGCGGAACCCATCTATCCAGCTTCTTTACCTTGTGGATTTGTTTCAAATGGTCCATATTGTTGGAATAGTAACATCAAACCTTGCTGCTAATTCATGTATAGGTTGAGATGGATTCACTTCCACTACAGCTTTCAGCTCATCATTATCCACCTTGGTCTCAGGTCGCCCACGTGGCTCATTTTCAAGGTTAAAATCACCAGAAGGGAGCTTCTCAAACCATCGACATACTATGTGTTCATTAGCCACATCCTTCCCAAATACTTTGTTGATATTTCAAGCTGTGTGCACTGCATTGGTTCCATGATGGAACTCATATCTGAAAATAACAAGAATTTTTGATTTAATCATGGTTTCACAAAAATTGCTCTAAAAAAATTTGAAAGCCAACCATACATTTGAAAGAATGAGGATGTACCTTCACAATAAAAATAAAACAAGAAGTGTCAAGGTAAAATGTCAGCAATATCAACTGTCAAATTTAGTCCTTAAGGAAATTGGACATATTTAATAACCTAAATATAAAATAGTGGAAATGGAAAACTACCAAATTCCTCCCAACTCCTTATTCATACTTCCAAGAGATAACCACTTTTTCTCAAATATTTTTCTCAGGAATTGTCTACATCTTTGCAAATCAGTCTGTTCCCCAACCCCAATATAATGTAAACTCATGAGAACAGGAACTTTGTTTTGTTCACTGATACGACACAGCATCTAAAAAACTGCTTGGTACATAACAGGAACTCAACAAATATATGTTGAATAAATGAATAAATCCTTATTTAAAGGGTTTATCATTTGAAAATCACTTATATCATCACGCTACACATACTGTTCAATATTTTCTATTTTTCAATTAATATTTCTTGGGTATCTCTTCATATCTGCCTCTGTAGTTCCACATTATTCTTTTTCACAGAGGTATAGTATTCCTATGTTTAGGCATTGTATGAACTATTTAGCCAGTTATGGTCACTCATTCATTCATTCATTCATCCAACAAGTATTCATTGAATACCTACTTCATACCAGGTGCTATTTGAAGCAAACAAAGGCTATTCTCTCATGACACTTATAGTTCAATAGTGGAGAGAACAATTAACAAATAATCACATTATAATATATTGTCACACAATGATAAATTCTATGAAGAAAAATAAGGCAAATAAGAGGTCAGAGAGTGGGAAGAGTAAAAGTATTCTTTTACATAGGGTGATCAGAAAAGGTTTGTCTGATAAAAATGCACATGGGAAAATGTTTCCTCTCCCAATCCCACTGGTAGCCCACCATCAATGGTTTGCCATATATCCTTCCAAACGTTTTTCTAGGTCTTCCTTTTTAAGTTGTTGATGTTTAGCACAATTTGAATTATACTATACACAATATCCTGAAAATTTGTTTTTATCATTTAACCATGAACCATGTATATTTTTCCTTCTCAGTACATTTAAATCTACTTCATTCCCTTTTAATAACAGCACAATATTCTTTTTATGGATTACCATAGTTTATTTAAGCATTTCTTATTACTTACTTTTAGGTTGTTTCCAGATTTTTTTTTCCTGTTACGAACAATACTGCAATGAATGTCCTCGTAAATATATCTTTATCTACTTGTATAGTATTTCTGAAGGATAGACTCCTAGAATTGGAGGCATGCATATTTTAAATTTTGCTGAATAATGCCAAATTATCTTTCATGGTAGAAACTTCTAATATTTACTGGTATCTGGTTCTCTTCTCCTTTCAGGTACATGGGAGAATTATACTTCCTTGCCCCTCTTGCAAATGGCTGAGGCCATGTGACTATTTCTAGCCAATGGGTTTGGGAGTACAACATCCATCATTTCTGAGCTGAAGCATTTAATTGCAACACCAAGATCCTCTAGCTCTGCTCTTCTGCTGCAGCAATGGATCTTGATACATTGTGTTAAGATACTGTCATAATAAGACAGCATGGAATGAGCACATGGAGCAGAGTCCTCTGGTGATTCATGGTGTATATATAGCATGGTAATATACTTTCATTGCATTAAGCCACTGAGATTTGGAGGTTGGTTTTTACCACAACGTAACCTAGACTTCTGATTGGCATGCCTTCTAAGTTATGTACACCAATTTACATTCACACTAAAAGTGAATTTTGTGTTTTGGTCAAATTTTCCTTGTATTTCTAGCAGTTTTGCTGTATGTATCTAAGAGTTCTGCTCTTTGGTTCATGGCTAGTGAGTGATGTAGCTTCCTGGTGGATAGTATCTTTTATCAATAGAAAATAAAATTCTTTGTACTATTTAATATTTTTCCTTGAGGTATATTTTGTCTTATATAAATATTACCTTCTGATTGCATTTGTCTATTATGCCTTTGCCCATCCATTTTTATTCCTGCCTTTCTCTATCATTTTGTGCTATGTGCTATATCTCTTTATAAGAAAAGTACAGCTGGATTTTGTCTTTTTACTCACTCTTGTATAACAATAGTAGTATAAATTTAGGAGATACCTATTCCCCCAGTCAACTGCTCCAGAACTCCCTTTAGAAACCTGGAAGTAATAACAATATATAATTTTGGGTATAGCTCTATATTGAGCCCACGTGAGAATATGTGTAGGTATTTCCTTAACATTTCTTCTTAGTAATTGGTCCGTGTTTTTGATTTAAAAAAATTAAGGTGTTCTTGAAGTTAAAAAAAAATCTCCTTTTTGGTAAAGATTTACTTCAGCAAATACTAAACATGATCTAACAGATATAATAATCACTGTACTTATTTAGGACAGCACCCATCATTTAAAGGAGTGCATGGCTCACTAGATTGGTTTTGGCTTCAGAAGTACTACATACACTGTTTTAGATGCAGTAACCCTGAATGATAAGGCACTTTTCTTTATGTTTTATCCACTCTTGGGCAAATCCGAGAAATTTTTCTAGGTTTGTTCAATCCCTCCTACATACAAAGTCATTTGCTGACAGTGGAGGGTACAGCACCTGCTTCTTTCTTCATTTTACAGTAAAGTGTGATGACAGCAGCTAGGTATAGTTCCCACTCACAAGCTTTCATCACTTGATTGCCTAACGTAATGTAAAGTATCACCACCACACCACCCCTCCGCCAGTGCTGGCATTTGCTTTCTTCCCATCTGATTTGTTTTTCTTCATGTCATACCTCACAAATATATTTGCAAATACACCTGTTTACATGTTTATCATCTATCTCCCTCATCTGACAGCTCCCTGAGGTCAAAGCATAGCATTTGACCCTAGCATCAAAGCATAGACTAGCATATCATGGGTATCAGTACATATTTGTTGAATGACTGATCACTCAAAGGGGCTCTAATATTAGGCTGCCAGATCAGTGGTTTCTCTGTCTCAAGGTAACTAACCATAGCTCATACTCACTAATGCCATACATATGCAATTTTCAGTCACCCACCTCTCTTTAGGGCAAAACCATTACTCTCTGCTCCTGGCTTTTCCTTATTTTAAACCTTAGGCAGTAGCTAGGTAAATGTCTGTAAGCTAATACTTTGGGATTCCCTATTAAATTACTCTAAATGCCTGCAAAGGGAGAAATGAGGTGATCTCTTTTATTCAATGTTTTTAACAAATTAAATAGAAGAGCTTCTGTTTCAAGATGATTGACTAAACACATACATTAATCTCTCTTCTTCTAAAGCCCTATTAAAATGACATTAAAGGAATAAAAAGGAGAATACAATCATACCATCAAATAGAATGAGGGTGGTTACCAGCAGATGGCAGATTTCAATAAAAATTCTGGAATATAGGTTTTGTATGTAAGTGTTTTGGCAGATAAACTAGAATGGAAGAAGCCAGAGCCCAGAATCAATGCAGGAATGGTATACATATAATTGGGGGCTGATTTCCTCAGAAGAACTCCGAAGAGGTTCCAGACTGGAAGTTGGCAGATATAGAGGGTAGTGATGATATATGAGAGTAGAAAATACTGCTGCATATGCCACCCATCCTCTCCATCATTCCTATTTGCAGAATGACTGACAACATCAGGTTTCTCATCAGGTAAAACTCCAGAGGGCTCTTCCGGAAAGAAACTTAATATGTTGCCTGGGAAGAAATAGAGTATCTAGTGGATAGTTAGTGTCCCAGAGCAAAGCCCCCTCATTCTGGAATTTCACAGGGGAAAACTAAGAGTTGATTTCTGTCTGCTCATCCTACATAACAGGAGAATAAATGCTCTTAGAATAATTGACCTATTCCAAGATTACCAGGTACATAAAAAAGAAACAACAGTAGACTCTGAAAGGTAGGGAGAAAAAGGCAGATCTCTTGGGGACCTCAGGACCCAAGGAAGAACATGGTGGTAAGTTCCCTGAATTTTCTTCTGACCTCACATATCCTAGACTCGGTGCAGCAGAAACTGGCAACCCCCAAACACCGATGAGCATAGGCAAAAAAAAAAAAAAAAAAAAGCCTTAACAGAAGCTTGCTCTTTCTAGCCCAAGGACCAGGAAAGGGGCAGCCTAGAAAGACAGAAAATTCTTGGACCATGTACTCTATTCCAGCTAAACACCAGAGGAAAAAACCTGTGTCCCCTTTCTCACTTTTGTCAACAAAAGCAGAGTGGGGAGCCTAGACTTCCTCCCTTACCAAGCTGTAACGAAGCACCCCAGAACCCCTCTTCCCTGGCATAATGGAGTTGGGAACCTAAACTTCATCCCCACTGGTGGTAAAAATCCCCTCCCAGTGAGGAACTGGGACTTTCACCACCTTCCAAAGGTAACAAGTCTCCTTTCACTTAGTGTCATCAGAGGACAGCTGGTGACCAGAAATAAGTCACTTTTTCTTCCCACCAGGGTTGTGTCAATAGAGGTCTAGTAGGGAACCTGGGCCTCTACTCCAGCCTGGCAGGAACAAGGCCATGCCCTATTTCCCACATCAGTGAGGTGTCAGAGGAGATATGCTATAACTAGAAAAAGAAGATCAAAATAAACCCAAATTAAGCAGAGGAAAGGAAATAATGAAGATAAGAGCAAGAATCAATGAAATCTGAAACAAAAACAAGAGAGAAAATCAATGAAAAGTTTGTTCTTGGAATTGATTTGTAAAATTGAGAAACATCAAGCAAGACTGACAAAGAAAAAAATAAGAGAAAACAAATTAATAATATCAGGAATGAAATAGGATGTATCACTAGAGACTTTACACACATCACAAAAAACCAAAAGAATAGCATAAACAACTCTGCCCAGAAATTTCATAACTTAGAAGAACAGGTCCTGTGAACTAAAATAAAATCTTAAGTGCCCCCCCAAGCTGACTGAACGGACCTCCTCTTGGCCAAGGGGATCAAACCAAACAAAACAGAACAAAAAACCTTAAACTGAGTTGCCAGCCATGAGGAAAAGGGATGTCAGACACACCTAATTATGCCCTTTCACTTTTGGAGTTATTCTTTATAACAATAAAATACAAAATCATTAACAAGCCTAAGGCCAAGTAAGACAAAGTTTAAACCACACCTTCAGGTCATCAATTTACTTAACAGATCACTTGAGTCTCGGTATATGTCCAATATATATCTGGTGGCTTGTCTTTGATTAACATACTTCCTTATCTTAACTTAAAACATTCCAAGCCTTTAGAAAAAGCTTCATTTGTTTAACCAATTACAAATGAAAGAATCTTTAAACCCACCTATAACCTGTAATTCCCCACTTTGAGATGTCCTGCCTTTTGGGGCCAAACCAATGTACATCTTCCATGTATTGATTTATGACTTTATGTGTAATTCCCATCTCTCTAAAATGTACAAAACCAAACTGTAACCCAACCACAGTGAGACTACTTGATCAAGGCTTCTTGGGGGTGGGTCTCTGGACCATGCTTGCACATATTCAGCTCAGAATAAACCTCTTCATATCACTTTAAAGAGTTTGAATTCTTTTCCATTGACAAGAATGTGCCCAAACATGGGGCTCAGAGAAGGCTCAGGACCTCCTCAAGTAGTAGCCCAAACTCAGTGCCTGGTACCAGCAAGGGCCATCCTTGGGCCCCCTGACTCCAAGCTTCTCCTTGGACAGAACTGGTAAGTCCTCCTGAGCCCCAGACCTCACCGTCTTGGTTGATGGTCCTGGTTTATTCTGAGCTGTCAGTTCTTTTCCTAGAAAGTTGTTGTTTGGGATCCTAACTTTGATTTGGAGGTGCATTCTAAAGGGGCTTCTCCATTGCCTCTTCCTCCCCAAATTAATCTCAATTTGTTTTTGTGTACATTTGCAAAAGAAGAAAATGAAGTGTCCTATTTGTAGATAAATGAGAGACTGAGTTCCTCAGCTCTGAAGAGAAAGGGTATTCTACTCCTCCCAGCCAAAATGCACTCCTGGGTGACTGGGGGGCCTAAGTGGGAATTTCTGAGGTGATTCCTCATGACTCAGAGTGGCACTACAGGGAACCCTTCAACAAAAGTAGTTTTAAAAAGGCTCATCCAGGAAATGCATATAAGAGCTGATCACTTGGCATTTTGAGTCTTCTCGGAGGTAGTAGACCCCCAAAGAGAGAAACCGAGACATGTAAGAGGGTGGGAACAACTCTATGGTGAAACACTGTGGAATCTTGACCACAATCAGCACACTATGATCCACTACACTAAACCCTAGACTACAGTTCAGTTTCTCTTTTAAAGAAAATTGGAAATGAATCCTCTAAAAATGAGGAAAGGTGAGGACAACATCCCCCTTCGGGCATCCCAGTTGGTTTATGGTGCCTCTACTTGCAAGTATTTCTGTAAATGGAAAAGTTCAAAGTCATGTCAGGTTTTCTAGGACTTCAGCTGATTATGGACAATTCTTGTGCACATGTTTTAACGGACTGGCACATTACATCAAGGAAAATTCAGAGCTCAAATGGGCGACCTACCAATATAAAGTTAGAATGATGAGTCGCATAAGCTCTCTCTCTATTTCCTTTTCTGACTACTCTGAACCTGCTAATTTTTTCTACTGATGTTGAAATAAACTCAATGTTTATGGTATTACTAATTCAAGGCTACTGGGGGATCTTTCAGCAAATGAGGCTAAGATGTAAACATTGAACATTCATTTTAAACTGAAGAAGAAAAGGGTAAAAGAGGTTTTTAAAAATCAAACTACTATGGAAACTACTTCATCCAAAACTTTGATCCACAGGCTTAATTAGATTACCTATCAAGGCAACTAAAGTTTAGCTATGTGAACAAGTTCCAGTTTTGTCAGAAGTAATCTGGACAAGCCTTCATGTAGACTGGTGAGTTTGTATTACTATCTCATGGCTAGACTTTGGAGGTAAAAGCTATTAGAAATTCGTGTGCATGTGTATGTGTGTATATTTGCTTAGATGTGTTTTTTTTGTATGGACACATATTATATGTTGTGTCTGTGTGGAACCAGACTGGCTTATAAATGACAGGGTGCTCATAAATTAATTAAATAAACCAAATGCTTCTTGAGTTCAGGTGAATGCAGTAATCCTTGATAAATAAGCTGGGCTGAAAAATTATTGATAAAGTTAAAAAATAAAAATGTCTTCAAATTGTGAGCAGACATTTTTGCCTGGATTTTTTTTAAAATTTCAAAATATTAAGAGGGTACAAATGTTTTTGCTACATGGATAGATTTTGTAATGCTTGAGTCGGGGCTATAAGTGTGCCCATCACCCAAATAGTGTTCACTGTACCCATTAGGCAGGTTTTTGCACCTCTGCTCCTCCATCCTACCCCTTGCCTGATTTCCAGTGACATTGACTTACCTGTGTGCACATATGTGCCCATTGGTTAGTTCCAATTTATTAAAGAGTACATGTGGTGTTTGTTTTTCCATTTCTTAGATACATCACTTAGGATAATGGTCCCCAGTTCCATGGAAATTGCTGCAAAAGGCACAAATTCATTTTTTTTTATGGCTGAGTAGTACTCTATGGTACACATATACCACATTTTGTTAATTCACTCATGAATTGATGGGCACTTGGGTTGATTCCACATCTTTGCAATTGTAAATTGGGCTGCAATAAACATTTGAGTGCAGATGTCTTTTTGATAAAATGACTTCGTTTCCTTTGGGTAGATACCCAGTAGTTGGACTATTGGATCAAATGGTAGGTCTACATTTAGTTCTTAGAGAAATCTCCATACTATTTTTGATAGAGTTTGTACTAATTTGCAGTACCACTAACAGTGTATAAAAGCTCCTTTTTCTCTGCATCCATGCCAGCATCTGTTGTTTCTGGACTTTTTTGAAATTTCAAAATGTTCAGGGAGTACAAATGTTTTTGGTTACATGGATCACTTTTGTAATGCTTGAGTCATGGCTAAAGGTGTGCCCATCACCCAAATAGTGTTCATTGTACCCATTAGGTAGGTATTTGTTCCTCCACTCCTCCCTACTCCACTCTGCTTGATTTCCACTGAGTTTCACTTCCCCCTGTGCACATGTGTGCTCATCAGTTAGATCTAATTTAATATCAAGGAGATGTGGTGTTTTTTTTTTGTCCAATCTTGAAATACTTCACTTAGGATAATGGTCTCCAGTTCCATCCAAATTGTTGTAAAAGGAATTAATTCACCCTTTCTCATGGCTGAGTAGTACTTCATGGTATACATATACTGCATTTTATTAATCTACTCATGAATGATGGGCACTTGGGTTTATTTGACATCTATGTAATTGTGAATTGTGCTTCAATAAATATTCAAGTGCAGGTATCTTTTTGATAGAAAGACTTTTTTTCCTTTGCGTAGATACCCAGTAGTGGGATGGATGGATTGAATGATAGGTCTGCTTTTAGTTCTTTGAGAAATCTCCATACTCTTTTCCATAGAGGTTGTACTAATTTGCAGTTCCACCAACAATGTATAAGTGTTCCTTTCTCTCTGCATACATGTCAGCATCTATTGTTTTTGGACTTTAAAATAAAAGTAATACTAACTGGGGTAAGATGATATCTCATTGTGCATTTAATTAGCATTTCCCTGATGATTAGAGAGGTTGAGCATTTTATCATATGTTTATTGGCTATTTGTGTATCTCCTTCTCAAAAGCTTCTGTTCATGTCCTTAGCCCACTTTTTAATGGGGTTGTTTGTTTTTTTTCTTGCTGATTTCCTTAAGTTCTCTGTAGATTCTGGTTATTAGCCCTTTATTGCCCGTATAGCTTGAAAATATTCTCCCATTCTGTAGGTTGTCTATTTGCTCTCTTGTTTCCTTAGATGTGAAGAAGGTTTTTAGTTTAATCAAATCCCATTTATTTATTTTTCTTGTTGCTGTGATTGTTATTAGGGTATTATTCATAAACTCTTTGCCTAGACAAATATTTAGAAGAGTTTTTCCTACATTTTCTTCTAGAATTCTTATGGTTCCATGCCTTAGATTTAAGTTTTTTATCCATCTTGATTAATTCTTTTGAATGGTGAGAGATAGGAGTCCTGTTCCGTTCCTCTGCATGTGGCTATCCAATTGTGTGAGCACCATTTATTGAATAGGGCTTCTTTTCCCCAGTGTACATTGTTTTCTGCATTGTCAAAGATCAGTTGTTGGTAGATAGATGGATTAATATCTAGGTTATATAGACATTCTGTTCCATTGGTCTGTTCCAATGCCTCTATTTTTGTGCCAGTACCATGCTGTCTTGGTTAATACAGCCTTGTAGTATAGTGTAAAGTCAGGTAATGTAATGCCTCCAGATTTGTTCTTTTTGTGTAAGATTTCTTTGGCTACTCAGGCTCTTTTCTGGATCCAAATGAAGGGTAGAATTATTTTTTCTAGATCTCTGAAATATAAGGATGATATTTTGATGGGGATTGCATTGAATTTGTAAATCACTTGGGGTAGTATGGGCATTTTAACAATGTTGATTTTACCAATCCATTAGCAGGACATGTTTTTCCATTTGTTTGTGTCATCTGTGATTTCTTTCCTCAGAGTTTCATAGATTTCCTTGCAGAGATCTTTCATCTCCTTGGTTAAGTATATTCCTTGATATTTTATTTTATTTTTTGCAGCTATCATGAATGGTATTGAGCCTTTGATTTGATTCTCAGCTTGATCATTATTTCATTATTAGTATGTAGAAATGCTACTGAATGGTGGACATTGATTTTATAAACTGAGGTTTTACTGAATTTATTTATCAATTCCAGGGGTCTCTAGGTGGATTCTTTGGGGATTTCTAGATACAAGATCTTATTGTCAGTGGAAAATGAAAGTTTTACATCCTTTTCCTGATTTGGATATCCTTTATTTCTTCTTCTTGCCTTTTTGTTCTGTCTAGGATTTCTAGCACCAAGTGGAATAGAAGGGTTGACAGTGGGCATGCTTGCCTTTTTCCAGTTCTTAGGGAGAATGCTTTCAACTTTTCTGCATTCTGTAAGGTGTTGGCAGTGTGTTCGTCATATACGGCTTTAATAATTTTTAGAAAGGTTCCTTCTATTCCTATTTCGTTGAGTGTTTTTACCATGGAAGTGTGCTGCATTTTGTCAAATTTTTTTTTGCATCTATTGAGACTATCATATGGTCTTTGTTCTTGGTTCTGTTTATGTAGTGAATCACATTTATGGATTTATGTATGCTGAACCATCCTTGCATCCCTGGAATGAAGCCCACTTCGACATGGTGGGTTCTTTTTTTGATGTGCTGTTAAATTCAGTTTGCTAGTATTTTATGGAGGATTTTTGAATCTATATTCATAAGGGATATTGGTCTTAGTTTTCTTTTTTTGTTGTGTCCTCTCCTGCCTTAGGTATCAAGGTGATAGAGGCTTCATAGAATGACTTAGGGAGGATTCCCTCCTTCTCAATGTTATAGAATAATTTCTGTGTTGGGGTACTACTCCTTTGTAGGTCTAGTAGAATTCAGTTGTGAATCCATCTGGTGTGGGGCTCTTTCTTGGTGGAAGAAATTTTGTTACTGCTTTGATTTTGCTGTTCATTATTGATCTGTTCAGGAGTTTTATTTCTCCCTAATTGAGACTTGGGAGGTTGTGTTTCCAAAAATTTGTCCAATTTCTCTATGTTTTCAAGTTTATGTACATACAGATTTTCATATTATTCACAAATGATGTTTTGTATTTCTATGGTATTAGCTGTAGAATCTCATATTTCATTTCTTATTGAGCTTATGTGTGTCCTTTCACCTCTATTCCTGATTGACCTAGCAGGAGGTCCACTGATTTTGTTTATCTTTTCAAAGAACCAACTTTTTATTTCAGTGATCCTTTCTATTACTTTTTTTTAAATCTCACAATATTATGAGGATAAAACACTTTGGTTATATATATTGCCCAAGTCAGAGTTACAATCGAGGACATACCCCAAAATGTGTGCCTTCATTCAGCGAGAGTTTTCCCATCCCCTCCACCCCCCTCCTGCCTACCCACCCCATGATGAATATTATTGCCATATGTGACATAAGTATTGATCAGTTAGTACCAATTTGATGGTGAGTACCAGTGGTTTTGTTTTTCCATTCTTGTGACACTTTGCTTCAAATAATGGGCTCTAGCTCTATCCAGGTTAATTCACTGTTGTTTCTTATTGCTGAGTAATACTCCATGGTATTCATATACCATATTTTATTAATCCACTCGTGTATTGATGGGCACCTGGGTTGTTTCCACAACTTTGCAATTGTGAGTCGTGCTGCTATAAACATTTGTGTGCAGATGTCTTTATTACAGAATGTCTTTTTTTTCCTTTGGGTAAATACGCAGTAGTGGGATTGCTGGATCAAATGGTAGTTCTACTTTTAATTATTTGAGGTATCTCCATATTACTTTCCATAGAGGTTGTACTAATTTGCAGTCCCACCAGCAGTGTATGAGTGTTCCTATCTGTCCGCATCCCCACCAACATTTGTTGTTTTGGGACTTTTTGATAAGAGCCAATCTCACTGAAGTTAAGTGATATGTCATTGTGGTTTTGATTTGCATTTCCCTGATGATTAGAGAAGCCGAGCAATTTTTTGTAAGTTTGCTGGCCATTATTCTGTCTTCTTTTCAAATGTTTCAGTTCATGTCCTTTGCCCATTTTTTAATGAGGTTGTTTGATTTTTTCTTCTTGATTTTCCTAAGTTCTGTATAGATTCTGGTTATCAGCCCTTTATCAGATATGTAGCATGCAAATATTTTCTCCTATTCTGTAGGTTGTCTGTTCACTCTAGTGATAGTTTCCTTGGCTGTGCAGATGCTTTTTAATTTGATCAGGTCCCATTTATTTATTTTTGTTGCTGCTGTGATTGCTTTGGGGGTCTTCTTCATAAATTCTTTGCCTAGGCCAGTTTCCGTAAGAGTTTTTCCAACGTTTTCTATGAGAATTCTTATGGTTTCACGTCTTCGGTTTAAGTCTGTTATCCATCGTGAGTTGATTTTGATGAGAGGTGAGAGGTGTGGATCTAGTTTCAGTCTTCTACATGTGGCCATCCAGTTTTCCCAGCCCCATTTATTGAATAGGGAATCTTTTCCCCAGTGTATGTTTTTGTGAAATTTGTCAAAGATCAGATGACAGTATGAGGATGGTTTTATATTTGGGTTCTCAGTCCTGTTTCATTGGTCTATGTCTCTGTTCTTGTGCCAGTACCATGCAGTTTTGGTTACTCTAGCCTTGTAGTATAGTTTGAAGTCTGGTAGATTGATGAATCCCAATTTGTTCTTTCTGCTTAAGATTGCTTTGTCTAGATGGGGTCTTCTCTGGTTCCACATGAAGTGTAGAATTATTTTTTCTAGGTCAGCAAAAAATGATATTGGTATTTTGATAGGGACTGCATTGATTCTGTAAACCACTTTAGGTAGCAAAGACATTTTAACACTGTTGATTCTACCTATACAAGAACATATTAGGGTTTTCCATCTATTACATCCTTTGCAATCTCTTTTCTCAGTGTTTTTCAACTTTCTCTATATAGGTCTTTCACCTCTGTAGTTAGGTATATTCCTAAATATTTGATTTTCATTGGTGCTATCTTGAAAGCTATTGCATCTTTAATTTGTTTCTCGGCTCGACTGTTATTGGCATATTATGAACGCAATTGATTTGTGTGCATTGATTTTGAATCCTGAGAGTTTGCTGAATTTATTTATCAATTCCAATAATCTCTTGGTTGACTCTTTGGGGTTTTCCAGATATAATATCATATCATCTGCGAACAGTGAAAATTTGACCTCTTCTGCCCCAATTTGGACACCTCTGATCCCTCTCTCTTGTCTGATTGCTCTGGGAAGGAATTCCACCACTGTGTTGAACAGAAGTGGAGATAGAGGGCAACCTTGTCTGGTTCC
The DNA here is from genome assembly GCA_023783475.1 of Daubentonia madagascariensis. Classification (NCBI taxonomy): domain Eukaryota; kingdom Metazoa; phylum Chordata; class Mammalia; order Primates; family Daubentoniidae; genus Daubentonia; species Daubentonia madagascariensis. The sequence goes on from JAKFHU010001693.1 coordinate 1,321,601, forward strand.
AGTTTTAAGGGGGAATGCTTTCAATTTTCTCCCATTCAGTATGATATTGGCTGTGGGTTTATCATATATGGCTTTAATAATTTTGAGGAATGAACCATCTATGCCTATATTGTTAAGAGTTCTTATCATAAAATGGTGCTGAATTTTGTCAAAAACCTTTTCTGCATCTATTATAGGGATCATATAATCTTTGTTCTTGCTTTTATTTATGTGGTGAATTACATTTATAGATTTTCATATGTTGAACCATCCGTGCATATCAGGGATGAAGCCCACCTGATCGTGGTGAATTATTGTTTTGATGTACATATGAATTTGGTTTGCTAGGATTTTATTGAGAATTTTTCCATCTATATTCATAAGGCATATTGGTCTGTAGTTTTCTTTTTTTGTTGTGTCCTTTCCTGGCTTTGGTATCAAGGTGATATTGGCTTCGTAGAATGAGTTTGGGAGGATTCCATCCTTCTGGATGTTTTTGAATACTTTCTGCAGTATAGGAACCAGTTCTTCTTTGTAGGTTTTTTAGAATTCAGGTGTGAACCCATCTGGTCCAATGCTTTTTTTTGTTGAATTTTTTTTTTACTGCTTCAATTTCAGTGCTTGATATTGGTCTGTTTAGGAATTCTGTTTCTTCCTGTTGAACTTAGGGAGATAGTATTTTCTAAGAATTTGTCCATTTCCCCTAAATTTTCGTGTTTTGGGTGTAGAGATTTTTGTAGTATTTGAAGATGATGTTTTGTATTTCCATGATATCAGTTGTGACCTCTCCTTTTTCATTTATAATTGAGCTTATTAGAGTCCTTTCCTTTCTGCTTCTGGTAACCTGTCAATGGCCTGTCTCTTTTGTTTATCTTTTCAAAGAACCAACTTTCATTTTATTAAACTTCTATATTGTTTTCTTGCTCTCAATTTCATTTAATTCTGCTCTGATCTTGGTTATTTCTTTTCTTCTGCTGGCTATAGGATTGGTTTGCTCCTCCTTTTCCATTTCCTTAAAATGATTCATTAGTTTACTGATTTGTGACCTTTCTGTTTTTTGGATGTGAGCATTTAAGGTGATAAGTTTTCCTCTCAGTACTTCTTTTGGTGTATACCACAGATTTTGATAACTTGTGTCCCCATTATCATTTAATTCAAAGAATCTTTTGATTTCCATTTGAATCTCCTCCTTGACCCAATAGTCATTCAGCAACAGATTGTTGAATTTCCATGTTTTTGAATGAAGATGTGAGTTTCTGTTGGAATTGATTTCTAATTTTATTCCACTGTGGTCTGAACAGATACATGGTATGATTTCTATTTTGTTGATTTTGTTGAGATCTGTTTTTGTGGCCTAGGATGTGATCAATTTTAGAGAAAGTTCCATGAACTGTTGAGAAGAATATACATTCAGTATTATTTGGGTGGAGTGTTCTATAGATATCTGTTAGGCCCAAATGTTCTAGAGTCCTGTTTAGGTCCATTTTTTCTTTGCTTATTTTCTGTTTGGAGGATCTGTCCAGTTCCGTCAGTGGGGTGTTGAAATCCCCTGCTATTATGGCATTGCTATTTATTATGTTGTCTTGATCAAGCAGTATTTGCTTTATGTATCTGGGTCCTCCTGTGTTGGGTGCATAAAGGTTTAGGATTGTTAAATCTTCTTGTAAAATATTTCCCTTCACCACTATAGTGTTCATCTTTGTCCTTTACTTTTGTTGCTTTAAAGTTTATATCCTCTGAAATAAGGATGGCTACTCCAGATTTCTTTTGGTTTCCATTAGCATGGAATATTGTATTCCATCCTTTCACCTTGAGTCTCAGTGAGTCCTTGGTGTAATGTGTGTTTCCTGGAGACAGCAGATACTTGGCTTGTATTTTTTAATCCATTCAGCCAGCCTATGTCTTTTCAAGGGGAAATTCAAGCCATTCACATTGAGAGTATTGATATTTGGTGTAGATTTCTGTTTATTCTGTTGGGTAGTTTCTTATTCCGTTTTACCTCCTGGGTCATTGTGAAATCTCCGTTCTGGAGTTTTGGCTTTGGGTAGTTTTTCATTGGTGGGTGCCTGTTGTGCTGGTTAGTGTACAATGCACGTCTAAGCACTTCTTGCAAGTCCGGTCAGGACTTCGCAAATTCTATCAGTGATTGCTTGTCTGGAAAATTCTTTATTTCTCCCTCATATAAGAAGCTTAGCTTGGCAAGATACAAAATTCTGGGTTGGCCTTTATTTTGTTTTAGGAGACTGAGGATGGGTCCTCATTCCCTTCTGGCTTGTAATGTTTAAGCTGAGAAATTTGCAGTTAATCTGAGAAGTTTCCCTTTTTCGGTTACCTGGTATTTTCACCTTACGGCTCTGAGGAGTGCCTCTTTTGTGTTTACTTTGGTCAGTGTAATAATTATGTGGCGTGCTGAATGCCTTCTCATGTTGAGTCTCCCAGGACTCCTGTGTGCTTCTTGTACTTGGATATCAAGATTTCTGTCTAGCCCATGGAAATTTTCCTCTATCATTCCTTCAAATATATTTTCCTGCCCATGCGAATTTTTTTACTCACCCTCATGGATGCCTAGGATCCTTATGTTTGGCTTCTTTACATAATCCCACATATCCTGTATGCTTTGTTCATGCATCTTGCTTTTGTGTTCTTTCCCTTCGACTGATTTATTTAGCACATAGGAGTTATCTTCTGTCTCTGAAATACTTTCCCCTGCGTGATCCAGCCTATGCTTAAGGCTTTCCACTGTGTTTTGTAGATCCTTGAATGCCTCTTTCATTTCTAGAATTTCTATTTGAGTTTTCCGTAATACTTCTATTTCTTTAGAAAATTTTTCATTCATTTCTTGCATTTTTCTTGTGGTTTCTTTGTGTTGGGATTCAATTTTCCCTTGAATTTCATTGAGCTTTCTTATAATCCATAAATGAAATTCCTCTTCTGTCATTCTCCCCATTTCAATTGAGTTGGTTCCGTTGTTGAGGAACTAAGGATATCTTTTGGGGGTGACTTGTTTCTCTTATTTTTCATGGTTCCTGAGTTCTTTTGCTGATTTTTTCTCATCTGGCCTCTTGTTCTGGAGCTTGGGTGTTAGGGCTAGTTTATGGCCCTGTCTCCAAGCCCCAGAAGTTCGTTCCCTGGTACAGCCAGGGAGAGGAGTAATGGTCTGTATTGTCCTAGGTGTATTTTAGCAAGTTTGGTGGATCTTGGGTTACCTCTGACCTGTTGTCTCCTCTTCTTCACTGTGGAGTGTAGTGAGATTGTCCTCCCAGCTTAAGCTCCAAGCTGGTAGATTGTATTTGAGGGTATGAATCCACAGCTCCCTAATCAGCTATGTATTCTGTTGTGTCCATTGCAGACTCTGATCCCCCAGGGGGGTTGTGCAAAAGCCCCAAGATTTGGAGGGGCCTTGAGGCTCCTAGGGGTTACTGTGACCCTGCTCCTCCTGAGGTGCAGGTAGAAACAGAATTGCTTTTGGCTGCAGTGTGAGAGCTGAATTGGAAAAATTCTACACAGCTCAGAGGTTGCTTATCCAGCCACGTATGTCTGTCCCTCTGACATGCATCTCCACGTGACACTGGCTGATAGGGAGATCTCCAATTGTGCACCTCTTTTCCACCACTAGACCCCAGGGTGAGGCGGGTAAGTGTCTGTATCCCCATAAGTCTCCGCCAGGGCTATGTTCCCACGGGGGGGGGGAATAGTGGCCACTGGAGGCACTCTTGGGTGGAGTGAAATTCCCTAATGAAATGGGCAGAGTTACGGGGAGTTGCTCTGGTTCTGCCTGTGGCTCTTGAGGCATTCTGTTGCCGTGGGAACGAGTACTTATACAAAATGAGTCGCTGTAATCAGTAACATTCAAAATGACCTATCTCTGGGGTACAGGAGGGGTGGACCTGAAGAGCAGGCACTAGGACCAGCACGTTGCAGACTCTTAGGAAGCCAGAGCCAGTATAGCAGGACTGGATAGATAGGCTGCACACTGTTTGCAATACACAAAGGTTCTGCCACTATGGTTCCAGGATCTCGTCCCATCTTGAACCCACGAATGCAGCTGTTCCTGGCCACCAACTGTGAAGCCTGTCGCACCCAGGCCAAAGAGCCCCCGGGCCAGTGGCGGAGTCAAGCTAGAGACCTAGCTCACAGCTCCAGGTGGGAGACTTTAAACATGGCTGCTGGCTGCTAACCTGGCATACAGCAGGGCTCAGATTATGCCCGTGAATGCAGCTTTTCTCAACCAGCCTGTGTCACACAGAGGCAATTGCTGGCAGCCCCTAGGGGAGTGTCCCTCTGTCTGTTAAACTCCTGTGCCCAGGTCCCGCTGTCTTCCAGTGGCGAGGTGCCGGTCCATAGATTCCCAGGTACTATCCCAGGAAGCTATACTCTGCCCAGTCCCTACCCAGCCCTGAGCAGTCCCTGTATAGTGCACCTGAGAGCTCCGTATGCCTCCCACAATTATTTCCTCTCCACAGAGCCTGCTGTCTCAAGCAACAGCTTTGCCCTCACTGTGGGTTTGTCCCTGACTGAGTGGATGGGATTTCTGTGGGGAAGGTGCTTAACCTCTTGGAGGTCAGGTTGCGCTCCGCTGACCTGGTGAGTGTGTTCTTCCCGTGCTCTATGCTCTATTGCACTCCCTGCACTCTCCAATCTTTGTGAATGATTCTCCCTGTCACCTGTTTTCTTGGGCTGAGTGTCCACGATGTTTCTCTGTAAATTCACAATGCTGTTTTTGGAGTGAGCGATCTGTGTGTGCAGGCAGCCAGTGGCATTTTTCACCTCCTTCCCTGGGAGCGGTAAGGTGGGAGGACTCTATCAGATCGCCATTTATTTCTCTCTCTGTATTACTTTTTTTGTTTTCTATTTCATTTCATTCTGCTCTGACCTTTGTTGTTTATTTTCTTCTGCTTACTCTGGGTTTTGTTTGCTCTTCTTTTTCTAGCTCCTGTAGATATTACATTAGGTTGTTGATTTGTGATCTTTCTGTCTTTTTGATGTAGGCATGTAAGGCCTACTTTCCCCTGAGGAATGCTTTTGCTGAGTCCCATAGACTTAGATACCTTGTGTCCCCTTTGTCATTGAATTCAAAGAATCTTTTGATTTCTTTCTTAATTTCATTCTTGACTCAATAATCATTCAGCAGCAGGTTGCTTAATTTCCATGACTATTTGTAGATTTGAGTGTTTCTCTTGGTATTGATTTCTAGTTTTATTCAGCAGTGGCCTGTGAAGATACGTGGTATGATTTTGATTTTTTTTTTGAATTTATTGATGCCTGTTTTGTGTGATAAGATATGATCAATCTTGTAGAATGTCCCAAGTGCTGATGAGAAGAGTATATATTCAGTAGTTTTTGAGTAAAATGTTCTCTAAATATCTGTAAGGTCCATTTGATTTAGAATCTTGTTTCAGTCAATTGTTTTGTTCTTTGTTTTCTAGTTTGATGATTTGTTCAGCTCTCAACAGTGAGGTGTTGAGGTGCCTGGCAGTTATGACTGTGCTATTTATTTCTTTGCTTAACTCTAGTAAGATTTGCTTTATGTGTCTGGGAGTTCCTTTGTTAGGTGCATATATATTTGAGATTGTTATGTCTTCTTGATAAATTCCTCCCTTTAGTGTTATATAATGACCATATTTGTCTTTCTTTACCTTTGTTGGCTTAAAGTCAATTTTATCTGATAAGAAAATGGCTACTCCTGCTCTCTTTTGATTTCCATTTGCATGGAACATTGTTTCCATCCTTTCATGTTGAGTCTGTGTGCATCCTTGTGGTTTAGCTGTGTGTCCTGGAGACAGCAGACACTTGGGTTGTGTTATTTCATCCATTCGGTCAGCCTATGTCTTTTGAGAGAGCATTCAGAACATTAACACTGAGTGATAGAATTGATATGTGGGATGTTGATCTGTTCGCCATTTTGGCTAGTTCCTTATTGCTTTGTTTTCCTTTGTGTGCAATTGTTTTAAAAGAGTTGTGAGTTTTAGGTGTTTCTTGGGTGATTTTACACTGGTGGGTATCTCTTGTACTGATTCATGATTAATGCAGTTCTGTGTATTTCTTGCAGGGAAGGTCTGGTCATGGCAAATTCCTTCAGTGCTTGCTTGTCTGGAAAAGACTTAATTTCTCCATCAATTGTGAAACTTAGTTTTGCAGTATACAAAATTCTAGGCTGGCAGTTTTTCTGTTTAAGAAGATTGATGATGGGGCCCAATCCCTTCTGGCTTGTAAGGTTTCTGCTGGGAAGTCTGCAGTTAGCCCGATGTGTTTTTCTTTGTAGGTTATTTGTTGCTTTTGTTTTTCTGCTTGCAGAAATTTTCTCCTTCAGTTTGATTTTGGCCAGGTTTATTACTATGTGTCTTGGATATGTCCCATTTGCTGTTAATCTTCCTGGTGTCCCTTGACCATCTTTTATCTGGATGTCTGAATCTCTGGTGATATCAGGGAAGTTTTCCTCAATAATTCCTTCAAATAGATTTCCCACGCTTTTAGCTCTTTCTTCCTCTCCCTCAGGGACACCTGTAGTTCGAATGTTAGTTCACTTCACATAGGCTCATATCTCTCTCAGTGATTGCTCAGACTTTTTATTCTCTTCTCTGCCTATATTTGAATGACTAGGTTATCTCAAGAGCCTTGTCTTTAAGCTCTGAGATTCTTTCTTCTCCTTGGTTTAGTATGTTGTTCAAGCTTTTTGTTTTGTTTTGAAATTTCCTAAATGATTCTTTCATTTCTTTAAATTCTACTGTATCCTTTCTTATGTTGTGTAGCTGTTTAGTGACTTTCTCATTGATTTCCTGAAATATTTTTGGCTTCTTTTTGTTGATTTTCAACTTTCTCTTCAATTCCATTCAACTTATTTTCCATCCATATTCTGAATTCCATTTCTGTTATTTCAGCAATTTCCATGTGGGTGAAGTCCACTACCATAGCTCCTTTGTGATCCTTTGTGTTGTCAAACTATTTTGTTTATTCATGTTGCCAGGGTTCGTTTGCTGGTTTCTTCTCATCTGGCTCCTCTTCTCTCTGCTCTGGATTTCAGGGGACCAGTCCTCCTTTTCTGGGAACTGAATGATTATTGGGTCAAGAATGAAATTAAGAAAAAAAATCAAAAGATTCTTTGAAGTGAACAACAAAAGGGACACAAGGTACTGAAATCTATGGGACTCAGAAAAAGCATTCATCAAGGGAAAATACATAACCTTACATGCATACATGAAAAAGACAGAAAGATCACAAATTAACAACCTAATGTAACATTAAAGGAACCAGAAAAGGAATAGTAAAGTAAACCCATAGCCAGCAGAAGAAAATAAATAACAAAGGTCAGAGCAGAACTAAATGAATGGAAAACAAAAAATAATACAAAAGATCAGTGAAACAAAAACTGGGTCTTTGAAAAGATAAACATAATTGACAGACCTCTTGCTACATTAACCAGGAATAGAAGAGAAAGGACCCAAATAAGCTCAATTAGAAATAAAAATGGAGATATTACAAGTGATACCACAGAAATACAAAGCATAATCCATGAATACTACAAAAATCTCTATGCACGTAAAGTAGAAATCATAGAGAAAATGGAAAAATTCCTGGAAACACACAACATCCCAAGCCTCAATTAGGAAGAAACAGAACTCCTGAACAGACAGTTACAAGAGTGAGATTGAAGTAGTAATAAAAAAATTTCCAACAAATAAAAGTCCTAGACCAGATGGATTCACAGCCAAATTCTTCCAGATCTACAAAGAAGAGCTGGTATTCTCAATATATAAATTATTCCATTATATTGAGAAGGAGGGAATTCTCTCCCACTCATGCCATGAAGCCAGTATCACCTTCTTACCAAGCCCAGGAAAGCACACCACAAAAAAAGGAAACTGCAGACCAATATCTCTTATGAATATAGATACAAAAATCCTGAATAAAATACTAGCAAACTGAATTCAACAGCACATCAAAAAATTATCCAGCATGACCAAGAGAACTTTATCCCAGATATGTGAGGATGGTTCAACAAACCTGAAACAATAAATGTGATTCACCATATAAAAAGAACCTAAAACAAAGACTATATGATCATCTCAATATATGCAGAAAAATCATTCCACAAAATCCAGCACCCTTTCATGATAAAAACCCTCAGCAGCAAACTAGGCATCAAAGGAATATTTCTCAGAATTTTAAAAGCCATATATGACAAACCCAAAGCCAACATCATGCTGAATGGAGAAAAATTCCCCCTAAGAACTGGAGGAAGACAAGGGTGCCACTGTCACCACTTCTATTGAACATAGTGATGGAAGTCCTAGCCACAGCAATCAGGAATGAGAAAGAAATAAAGGGTATTCACAATAGGAAAAAGGAGGTCAAGCTATCATTTTTGCTGATAATATGATCTTGTATCTGTAAAACCCTAAAGATTACACCAAGAGACTCCTAGAATTTATAAATAAATTCAGCAAAGTCTCAGGTTACAAAATCAATGTACATAAATCAATAGCATTTCTATATACAAATAACCATCAAGCTGAGAGTCAAATATAAGTCTCAGTACTGTACACAATAGCTACAAAAAAATAAAATACCTAGGAATATACTTAACCAAGGAGGTGATTGACCTCTACAAGGAGAACTATGAAACACTGAGGAAAGAAATCACAGAGGACACAAACGTCTAGAAAAATATATCATGCTCATTGATTGGTAGTATCAACATTTCTGAAACGTCCATAGTACCCAAAATGATTTACAGATTCAATGCAATCCCCATCAAAATCTCAATGTCATACTGCACACATATAGAAAAAATAATTTTGTGCTTCATTTGGAGTCAGAAAAGAGCCTGGATAGCCAAAGAAATATTAAGCAAAAAGAATAAATCTGGAGACATCACAGTACTAGACTTCAAACTACACTACAAGTTGTTGCTATTGCAACCAAAACAGCATGGTACTGGTACAAATATAAAGACAAACCAATAGGACAGAATAGAGAACACAGATATAAAACCATCTACCTAAAGCCAACTGATCTGTGACAAAGCAGACAACAATGCACACTTGGGAAAAGAAGCCCTATTCAATAAATGGTGCTGGAACAATTGGATAGCCACATCCACAAGAATAAGACACAACCCCTACCTCTCATCACTCAAAAAAACTAATTCAAGATGGATAAAAGATTTAAACATAAGGCATAAAACCATAAGAATTCTAGAGGAAAATGTAGGAAAAACACTTCTAGATATCAGCCTAGGTAAAGAATTTATGACAAAGACCCCAACGGCAATTACAGCAACAATAAAAATAAATAAAAGGGTTTTGATTAAACTAAAAAGCTTCTGCAAAGCTAAGGAAATAATGAACAGAACAAATAGACAACCTACAGAATGGGAGAAAATATTTGTGAACTCTACTTTCAATAAAAGGCTAATATCCAGAATCTACAAAGAACTCAAGGAAATCATCAAGAGAAAACAAACAACCCCATTAAAAATTGGACAAAAGATGTGAATAGAAGCTTTTCAGAAGAAGATAGAAAAATGGCCAATATACATGTGAAAAAATGCTCAATATCACTAATCATCAGGGATATGCAAATGAAAAGCACAGTGAGATATATCCTTACCGCTGTTAGAATGGCTTTCATTAAAAAGCCCAAAAACAAGAGACGTTAGTGTGGATGTACAGGGAAAGGAACACTTATACACTGTTGGTGGGACTGCAAAGTAGTACACATCTATGGAAAACAGTGTGAAGATTATTCAAAGAACTACAAGTAGATGTACCATTTACTCCAGTAATACCACTACTGGACATTTATTCAAAGGAAACAAAATCATTTTATCAGAAAGACACCTGCACTCAAATGTTTATTTTAGCCCAATTCATAATTACAAAGATGTGGAATCAATAAAGTACCCATCAATTCATGAGTGGATTAATAAAATATGGTATATGTATACCATGGAGCATTACTCAGCCACAAAAAACAATGGTGAATAAATACCTCTTGTATTATCCTGGATGGAGCTGGAGCCCATTATCCTAAGTGAACTATCACAAGAATGGAGAAACAAGCACCACATGTACACACTGTCAAATTGGTACTATTTAATCAACATTTATGTACACATATGGAAGTAACATTCATTGAGTGTCAGGCAGGTGGGAGTGGGGAGGAGGGGATGGGTAAGTGCACACCTAAAGGGTGTGGTGCACACTGTCTGGAATGGGCATGCTTGTATCTCTGACTTGGGTGGTTTAAAGGCAGTATAGGTAACCTAAACGTTCATGTCCTATGCCCATTTTTAATGGGGTTATTTGATTTTTTTTTTACTGATTTTCCTGAGTTCCATATAGATTCTAGTTATTAGTCCTTTGCTGGTTGTATAGAATCCAAATATTTTCTCCCCTTCTGTAGGTTGTCTATTCACTGTAGTGGTAGTTTCTCTGGCTGTGCAGAAGCTTTTTAATTTGATCAGGTCCCACTTATTTATTTTTGTTGTTGATGTGATTGCTTTTGGGATCTTCTTCATAAATTCTCTGCATAGGATTATGTCTATAAGAGTTTTTCCAACATTTTCTTCTATAATTCTTATGGTTTCACATCTTAGGTTTAAGTCTGTTATCCATTGTGAGTTGATTTTTGTGAGAGCTGAGAGTTGAGGATTCTGTTTCAGTCTTCTACATGTGGCTATCCAATTTTCCCAGCACCATTTATTGATAGGGTTTCTCTTTTGCAGTGTATGTTCTTGTTCGCTTTGTCAAAATTCAGATGGCTATATCAGGATGGTTTTATATCTGGGTTCTCAGTCCTGTTCTATTGGTCTGTGTCTCTATTCTTGGGCCAGTACCATGCTGTTTTTGTTACTATAGCTTTGTAGTATAGCTTGAAGTCTGGTAAATTGATGTCTCCCAAATTGTTCTTCATGCTTAAGCTTACATTTGCTGTATGGACTCTTCTCTAGTTCCATACAAAGCATGGAATTACTTTTTCTAGATCTGTGAAAAATGATTTTGATATTTTAATAGAGATTGCATTGAATGTGTAGATCACTTTGGACAGTATAGAGATTTTAACAATATTGATTCTGCCTATCCATGAGCGTGGTATGGTTTTCCATCTGTTTGTGTCCTATGCTATTTCCTTCCTCAGTGTTTCATAATTCTCCCTGTAGAGGTCCTTCACCTCCTTAGTTAAATATATTCCTAGGCATTTTATTTTCTTTGTTGCTATTGTGAAAGGTATTGAATCTTTGATTTGGTTCTCAATTTGACTGTTGTTGTTGTATAAGAATACTACTGATTTGTGTATGTTGATTTTGTAACCTGAGACTTTGCTGAATTTATTTATCTATTCCAGCTGTCTCTTGGCAGAATCTTTGGGGTTTTCTAGATGTAAGATCATATCATCTGCAAAGAGCGATATTTTGACCTCTTCTGCCACCACTTGGATGCCCTTGATTTCCTTCTCTTATCTGATTGCTCTTGCTAGGACATCTAGCACTATGTTGAATAGAAGTGGTAGAGGGCAAACTTGTCTGGTATCACTTCTAAGTGGAAATGTTTTCAATTTTTTCATGTTCACTACAGTGTTGGATGTGGGTTTGTCATATATGGCTTTTATGATATTTAGGTAAAAAATTGATATATAGAAAAATATTGAGGTGTAAAAAAATACAATGAATAAGTGAGCTCAACAAAGTTGTAGGACAAAAGACCAACATAAAAATCAACTTTATTTCTATATACTAGCAATATGAATATTGTAATTGAAAATTCAGTATCATTTACAATCACCCAGAAAAATGAAATAAATGGATATATATCTAATGAAACATATACTGAATTTGAGTGGTGAATATGACAAATGGCTGATGAAAGAAAAAAAATCAAAGATCTTAATAACTTGAGAGATATACTAAGCATGAGTTGCAGGAATCAACCTAGGAAAGATTTCAGTTCTCCTTAAATTGATATATAGGCTTAAGGCAATCCCTATCAAAATGTCAGAAATATTTTTTGTAGGCATAGACAGTATTACCTTAAGATTTACGCAGTTTTGCTGGTTAAATTTTGTTCTTCTTTCCCCCCAAAATATGTTAGAATCATACCCCTCTGTACCTCAGAATGAGATCTTATTTAGAGATAGGATAATGTTAAAATGAGATCATTAGGGTGGAACCTAATCCAATATTAGTGGTGTCTTTATGAAAATGGGAAAGTTGGACACAAAGGTCAACACATACTGAAGGAAGACAATGTGAAGATGCATGAAGAATGTCATGTATAAGCCAAGGAATGCCTGAGACTATCAGAAGCTGGGAGAGAGGCCTAGAAAGAGCCTCTCCAAGAGCCCTTGGAAGGAGTCAACCCTGATGATACCTTGATTTCAAATTTCAAGCCTCCAGAACCAGGAAACAATAAATATCTGTTGTTTAAGCCATCCAGTTTGTGGTACTTTGTTATGGCAGCCCCAAGAAACTAATACATATGTAAAGGCATATGTATTGAATATTATCATTTGTATTTAGATTAGCTAAAGCAATTATGAAAAACAAGAATAAAGTGGGAGGAATCATTCTACTCAATTTTAAGACTTATTATATAGCTAATGGTGATCAAGACAGTGTGGTATGTGAGATAACATGGTATAAGTTACAGAACGAAGAATACCAATATAACTATCTTAATCAGAATATGGGTAACATTGTTATTAAGCCTAGCAGCCCACAGTAATCGACATCACCAACTGGGCTGCATCCTAAGTAGAGTTTTCCACCGGAACCCCTCTCTGCCAACACTGAAATATTATCGGGCATAAGTAGATCATTAGTCATTGATGTGATACATTGGTTGTTCCTTTGGATACTGCCTGAAAATGCTCACTCCCATCAGAAGAATCATTATATACCATGTTTATTCTGAATACCCATGTTATAAATTTTTAGTATGGGTTATGCACCTGTGTTTCCCATTTGCATTGATTGGCTAAACATTCTGAGTGCAATGATTATAGATCCTTCTTTCCTTTGGGTAAATACCCAGTAGTGGGATTCCTGGATCAAATGGTAGTTCTACTTTTGGATTTTTGAAGTATCTCCATATTACCTTCCATAGAGGTTGTACCAATTTTCAGTCCCCCCAGCAGCAGTGCATGAGTGTTCCTATCTGTCCAAATCCCCACCAATATTTGTTGTTTTGGAACTTTTTGATATAAGCCAATCTCACTGGAGTTAAGTGATATCTCATTGTGGTTTTAATTTGAATTTCCTGATGATGAGAGAGGTTGAGCAATTTTTCATATATTTTCTGGCCAATATTCTGTCTTCTTTTGAAAAGTTTCTGTTCATGTTCTTTGTCCACTTTTTAATGAGGTTGTTTTATTTTTTCTTTTTGATTTTCCTAAGTTCTGTATAGATTCTGGTTATCAGCCCTTTATCAGATGTGTAGCATGCAAATATTTCTGCCACTCTGTAGGTCATCTGTTCACTCTAGTGATGGTTTCCTTGGCTGTGCAGAAGCTTTTTAATCTGATCAGGTCCCATTTATTTATCTTTGTTGCTTCTGTGATTGCTTTGGGGATCTTCATAAATTGTTTGCCTAGACCAATGTCTGTAAGAGTTTTCCCAACGTTTTATTCTAGAATTCTTGTGGTTTCACATCTTAGGTTTAAGTCTGTTCTTCATCATGAGTTGATTATTGTGAGAAGTGAGTGATGTGGATCTAGTCTAAGTCACCCACATGAGGCTATCCAATTTTCCCAGCACCATTTATTGAATAGGGATTCTTTTCCCCAGTGTATGTTTTTGTATACTTTGTCAAATATCAGATGACACTATATGGATGTTTTTATATCTGGGTTCTCCGTCCTGTTCCATTGGTCTATGTACCTGTTCTTGTGCCAGTACCATGCTGTTTTGGTTACTATAGCCTTGTAGTATAGTTTGAAGTCTGGTAGATTGATGCCTCCCAATTGGTTCTTTTTACTTAAGATTGCTTTGGCTAGAGGGTGTCTTCTCTGGTTCCACATGAAGCTCAGAATTACATTTCCAGATCAGCAAAAAATGATGTTAGTATTTGGTAGGGACTGCATTGATTCTGTAAATCATTTTAGGTAGTACAGACATTTTAACACTGTTGAGTCTACCTATCCAAGAGCATAGTAGGGTTTCCCATTGGTTTACATCCTCTGCAATTTCTTCTCTCAGTGTTCCGTAGTTCTCTCTATATAGGTCTGTCACCTCCTTAGTTCCTAAATATGTAATTTTCTTAGGTGCTATTGTAAAACTTAATACATCTTTGATTTCTTTCTTGACTCAACTGTTATTTGCATATATGAAGGCTACTGATTTAAGTGCATTGATTTTGTATCTTGAGTCTTTTCTGAATTCATTTATCATTTCCAGTAGTCTATTGGTTGAATCTTTAGGGTTTTCTAGATATAATATTATATCGTCAGCAAAGAGTGAAAGTTTGACTTCTTCGCCTCAATTTGCACACCGCTTATTCTTCTCTCTTGACTGATTTCTCTGGCAAGGACTTCCAGCACGATGTTGAATAGAAGTGAAGATAGTGGGCGACCTTGTCTGGTTCCATTTTTAAGGGGGAATGCTTTCAATTTTTCTCCATTCAGTATGATATTGGCTGTGGGTTTATTGTATATGTCCTTAATAATTTTGAGGTAAGAGCCATGTATGCCTATATTTTTAAGAGTTCCTATCATGAAAGGGTGTTGACTTTTGTCAAAAGCCTCAAAAGCCTTTTCTGCATCTATTGAAAGGATCTTATATTCTTTTTTCGTTCTTTTATTTATATGGTGAATTACATGTATACGTTTCCACATGTCGGACCATCCCTGGTTCTCAGGAACAAAGCCCATGTGATTGTGATGAATTATTATTTTGATGTACATTTGAATTCGGTTTTCTAGGAATTTGTTGAGAATTTTTGCATCTGTACTTATAAGGAATATTGGTCTGCAGTTTCTTTTCTTGTTGTGTCCTTTCCTGGCTTTGGTATCAAGGTGATATTGCCTTTGTAGAATGAGTTTGGGAGGATTCCATCCTTCTCAATGTTATGGAATAATTTCTGCAGTATAGGCACCACTTCTTATTTTTAGGTATGGAAGAATCCAGCTGTGACCTCATCGGGTCGAGGAATTTTATTTCTTGGAATATTTTTGATTACTGCTTCAATTCTGGTGCTTGTTTTGGTCTGCTTAGGAATTCTATTTCTTCCTGATTGAGCCTAGGGACATAGTGTGTTTCTAAGAATTTGTGCATTTACTCCATGTTTGGACTTTTTTGGGCATAGAGATTTTTGTAGTATTCAAAGATGATGTTTTGTATTTCTGTGATATCAGTTGTGACCTCTCCTTTTTCATTTCTAATTGAGCTTATTAGAGTCCTTTCCTTTATGTTTCTGGTCACCTGGAAAGTGACCTATTTTGTTCCTTATCTTTTCAAGGAACCAATTTTCATTTATTAATCTTCTGTATTGTTCTTTTGTTCTCAACTTCATTTAATTCTGCTCTGATTTGGTTATTTCTTTTCTTCTGCTGGCTTTAGGACTGGTTTGCTCTTCCTTTTCCATTTACTTGAGATTATTCATTAGTTTACTGATTTGTGAACTTTCTGTCTTTTGCAAGTGGGCATTAAAGGTGCTAAGTTTTCCTCTGAGGACTGCTTTTGCTGTATACCACAGATTTTGATAACTTGTGTGCCCATTATCATTTAGTTCAAAGAATCTTTTGATTTCCATCTAAATCTTCTCCTTGACCCAACAGTCATTCAGCAATAGTTTTTTAATTTCCATGTTTTTGGATAGGGATGTGTGTTTCTGTTCAAATTGATTTCTAATTTTATTCCACTGTGGTCTGAACAGACACATGGTATGATTTCTGTTTGTTTAAATTTGTTGAGATCTGTTTTGTGGCCTAGGATATGATCAATTTTAGAAAAAGTTCTATGAGCTGATGAGAAGAATGTATATTCAGTGTTGTTTGAGTGGATTGTTCTTGTAGATGTCTGTTAGGGCCAAATGTTCTAGAGTCCTGTTTAGGTCCATTGTTTCTTTGCTTATTATCTGTATGGAGGATCTTTCCAGTTCTGTCAGTAGGGTGTTCAAGTCCCCGGACCTTGTGGCATTGCTATTTATTATGTTGTGAAGATCAAGCAGTATTGGCTTTATTTATCTGGGCACTCCTGTGTTCGGTGCATAAATATTTAGGAGTGTTAAGTCTTCTTGTAAGATTTCCCCTTCACCATTATATAGTGACCATCTTTGTCTTTCTTTACGATTGTTGCTTTAAAGTTTATAATATCTGATATAGGAATGGCTACCCTAGATTTCTTTTTGTTTCCATTTGCCTGGAAAATTGTATGCCATCTTTTCACCTTGAGCCTGAATGAGTCCTTGTGTTTAAGATGTGTTTCCTGGAGACAGCAAATACTTGCTTTTTATTTTTTAATCCGTTCAGCCAACCTATGTGTCTTCGATGTGCAATCAAGCAATTCACATTTATTGAGAGAATTGATAATTGGGGTAGATTTCTTTTTATCATGGTGGGTAGACACTTGTTGTGTTTTACCTCTTGAGCCATTGTGAATCTGGGTTCTGGTGTTTTAGCTTTTGTGTAGTATTACACTGGTGGGTGTCTGTTGCTATGGTTAGTATACAATGCAGGTCTAAGTACTTCTTGCGGGGCCGGTCTGGACTTCACAAATTCTATCAGTGATTGCTTTTCTGGAAAAGTCTTTATTTCTCCCTCATGTAAGAAGCTTTGTTTGGCAGGATAAAGAATTCTGGTTTGAGAATCTATACAGAACTTAGGAAAATCAACAGGAAAAAATCAAACAACCCTATTAAAAAATGGGCAAAGGACATGAACAGAAACTTTTCAAAAGAAGACAGAATAATGGCCAGCAAACATATAAAAAAGTGCTCAACTTCTCTAATCATCAGGGAAATGCAAATCAAAACCACAATGAGATATCACTTAACTCCAGTGAGATTGGCTCATATCAAAAAATCCCCAGATAAAAAATGTTGGTGGGGATGTGGACAGATAGGAACACTCATACACTGCTGGTGGGACTGCAAATTAGTACAACCTCTATGGAAAAGAATATGGAGATACCTCAAAGAATTAAAAGTAGAATTACCATTTGACCCAGCAATCCCACTACTGGGTATTTATCCAAAGAAAAAAAGACATTTTATAATAAAGACATCTGCTCTCGAATGTTCATAGCAGCACAATTCACAATTGCAAAGATGTGGAAACAACCCAGGTGCCCATCAATACACGAGTGGATCAATAAAATGTGGTATATGTATACCATGGAGTATTACTCAGCAATAAGGAACAACAGTGAATTAACACATCTGGTATTATCCTGGTTGGAGCTAGAACCCATTCTTCGAAGCGAAGTGTCACAGGATTGGAAAAACAAGCACCACTGGTACTCACCATCAAACTGGTACTAACTGATGAACACTTACATCACACAGGGCAATAACGTTCATCTGAGGGCGGGCGGGTGGGAGGGGGGTGGAAGGGATGGGAAAAACTCTCACTGAATGGATGCAGAGAGCACAGTTTGGGGGATGACCACGATTGTGGCTCTGACACGGGCAGAACAGGGGCAATGTGAATGGCCAAAGTGTTGTACCCCCATGATATTCTGAAATTAAAAAAATAAATTAAAAGAATAAATAAATAAATAAGTTAAAAAAAAAGAATTCTGGTTTGGTCATTATTTTGTTTTAGAAGACTGAGGATACGGATGTATCCTCAGTCCCTTCTGGCTTGTAAGGTTTCAGTTGAGAAATATGCAGTTAATCTGATTGGTTTTCCTTTGTAGGTTACCTGCTGTTTCTGCCTTACTGCTCGAAGGAGTGCCTCTTTTGTGTTTGCTTTGGCCAGCCTAATAATTATGTGGAGTGGTGAATGCCTTTTCATGTTCAATCTCTCAGGATTCCTGTGTGCTTCTTGTACTTGGATATCAAGATGTCTGGCTGGGCCATGAAAATTTTCCTCTGTTTTCCCTTCAAATAGATTTTCCATCCCATGCGAATTTTCTTCCTTGCCCTCAGGCGTGCTTATGATCCTTATGTTTGGCCTCTTTACATAATCCCATGTTTCTTGTATGCTTTGTTCATGCCTCTTGCTTTTGTGTTCTTTCTCTTCTACTGGTTATCTAAGGCATAGGAGTTATCTTCCAGCTCTGAGATTCTTTCGTTTGCATGATCCAGACTATTCTTAAGGCTTTCCACTGTGTTTTGTAGATCCTTGAAAGCCTCTTTCATTTCTAGAATATCTATTTGATTTTTCTGTAATACTTCTATTTCTTTAGGAAATTTTTCATTCATTTCTTGCATTTTTCTTGTGGTTTCTTTGTTCTGGGATTCAGTTTTCTCTTGAGTTTGATTGAGCTTTCTTATAATCCATAAACTAAATTCCTCTTCTGTCATTCTTCCCATTTCATTTAAGTTGGTATCCGTTGCTGCGGAACTAATGATTTCTTTTGGGGGTGCCTTTTTTCTCTCACTTTTCATGGTTCCTGAGTTCATTCGCTGATTCTTTCTCATCTGGCCTCTTGGCTGAGAGCTGGGTGTATTAGGGCTAGTTTATAGCCCTGTCTCCAAGCCCCCGAGGATCGTTCTCTGGCAGAACCAGGGAGAAGAGTACTGCTCTGTATTTCCTTAGGTGCATTTTAGCAAGTTTGGTGGATCTCTTGGGTTACCTCTGACCTGTTGTCTTCATCTCTTCCCAGTGGAGTGGAGTGTTTGTTCTCCCCACTTGAGCTCCAAGCTGGTTGATTGTACTTGAGTGTATGTATCCATTGCTCTGTAATTAGTTGAGATGGAAGGCAATATTTTTAGCTGTGGGGTTGTTCCAGCTGCCATTGATTGTAGTTTGTATGGAGTAGCCAGTTACCTAGGTATTCTGTTGTGCTCATGGCAGGCTCTGGTCCCCCAGGTGTGGTATATGAAAGACCCAAACTTTCAGAGGGGCCTTGTAGCTCCCAGGGATTACTTTGACCCTTCTCCTCCTGAGGTGGGGGTAGAAACAAATTAGCTTGAGGCTGCAGTGTGAGAGCTAGATTGGTAAAATTCTACACAGCTCAGAGGTTGCTTATCTGGCTGCTAGTGGGGGCCACTGCTATGGAGTTCAGGGCTTTCTCTCTTTGAGTTTAGAGGGATGCTTCTGGTGAGAGGGGCCTGCTGGTGGGATTGCTGAGGTCTCTAGCCAGGTTTTTTCTTCCCTATCCACTAGCTCGGGCACTTTCCCCTTGGAACCACTTGTGGGCTCTCAAGTTTTCCCACAGCTCGTGTGTCTGGCCCTCTGACGTGTGTCTTATGTCACTGGCTGATAGGGGGATCTCCAATTGTGCACCCCTTTTCCACCACTAGACCCCACTCTGAAAAACTGATTGGCAGTTTCTTAAAATACTATACATGCACGTAGCATATGATCCAGCAATTGCACTCCTGGACTTTTACCCTAGATAAATGAAAACTTATATTTACACAAATACTGACGCAGAATTGTTTATTGCAGCTTTATTTATAACAGCCAAAAATTGCAAGCAGCAAAAATGTCCCTCAAGAGGTGAATAGTTAAACTGTAGTGGTAATGTACCATGGAGTAATACCCAGCAATAAAAAAGAACACACTATTGATATAAGCAACAACTTGGATCAATCTCAAGCTATTAAGCTGAATTTTTAAAAAATCCAATTTCAAATAATATACTATATGATTCCATATATATGACATTCTGGAGAGACAAAATTATAGACAGTGGACAGATTAATGGTTGCCAGGGATGGTGGTGGTTTAGGGATTGTGTGACTGTAACAGGTCCTTGAGGCTGATCTGTTGTGGTGATGGAATAGCTCTTTATCTTGATTGTAGCAATGGTTACACAAATTTACATACACAATTAAATAATGTAGAACTAAACACACACATTATACCAATGTTGAATTACTACTTTTGATACTGTACTATAATTATTTAAGATGTGAGTTTTGGAAAGACTTGGTGAAGGGTATATGGACTTCTCTGTACTAATTTTGCAACTTACTGGGAATCTGAAATTATTTTCAAATGTAATAATTTCCCAGTGCCTAACATAGTTCCTGGCACCTAGTGGGTACTTGATAATGTTTATTGAATTAATTAAGAAGCTTTAGCTGAGGAAGGGGCCAAGATTGCAGACTAGAAGCAGCCTGCACATGGCACTATCACAGAGAGGATTGAAAGTGGTGAGTGGATATTCACCTTCAGCTCAGTCATCTAAGAGAGAGCATTGAGGATCGACAGAGAGGTGACAGGAGGCACCCAAAGTGAAGAAAAGGAAAGATATCCTCCTCTGTGGGATCAGAGGTACATGGGGAAGGCACTCACATATAGAGAAGGGACAGAGGAGAGACTCCCAGGGCTGCATACTCCCCCCAAAGTCATGGCTAGTCAAGCTGGGAGAGGGACCCTCCACTGCAGCAGGCTGCAGGACTGGAAAAAAGGAGCTGACTGGAAGTTGTGCAGTTGCATTGCTCCAGAGAGAAAGTAAAGTGGGGACCCACTGGCTTGCAAACCCTGGGCGCTGTGGCTGGCAACATTTTTAGATCCCATACCCAGATCGCTGCCTCTACCAGGGGGTCAGATCTGCTGCTATTGCCTCCCCATCATCCCTACCAGACTGAGAAGAGAGCAGGGAGGCCAGGCACTCTTGTGAGTCCCATGGGCTGGAGCCACGTGCCTCCACTGCCACTGGAGGAACTTAGTGGGGCAAACACTCAGGCTGCTGCAGACGAACACTTGCTGCTGCCCATGGGCTGTGCTTAAAGCCAGCACAGACCAACAAACACCATTTCCCATGGATCTGAATGGGGCAGCTCTTAAGGTGGTTCAGGCCAATAATCACTGCCACTCAGGACTTGGGCAGGGAAACACTCAAGCCCCCACTGGCCAAAAAATGCCACCACCTGCAGACATAGGAGGGGCTGTGCTCAAGCCACCACTGACCAACAAACATCACCACCCACAGATATGAGTGGGGCAGTGCTCAAGGCAGCTTGGGCCAACAATCACCGCTGCTGACAGAACTAGGTGAGGCAATCACTCACGCTGCAGCATGTGTGCTACCAGTTACAACCACAGGGGAACAGTGAGACAGGAGAGTGGATACAAGAGACACAGGAGAGTAGCAGTGTTAAATGTTCACAGTGCATCCACCCCTTTCCTGCAGGGTCAGTTCTCTGGAGTAGGACACAAGTGCACCATCCAGGAACCTCTACTTCTTTGCACTAAGTAGGAGAGTTCCCAGCAGAGGAGAATAGATACACCATACACTTATCTGTCTACAGCTGAGGGAAGAGGTTTCAGATGAGAAAGAAATAGCATAAGAACTCAGTCAAAATGAAAAAAACACAAGCCTTTTCAACACCTCCAAAGGATTACAATAGGTCTCCAGCAATGGATCCTAACCCAAAGGAAATTGATGAAATGTCAGATATGGAATTCAGAATATGGAAGGCAAATAAGATGAATGGGATGGATGAGAAAGAGGGAAACCAACACAAAGAAACAACAAAAAATTCAGGACATGAATGAGAAATTCTCTAGAGATAGATAACATGAGAAAATTCAAAACAAAACTTTAAAGAAATTAGTCACTTAGGGAGTTTCAAAATATAGCTGAAAGCTTAAACAACAAACTACATCAAGCAGAAGAATGAATTTTGGAGCTTGAGGACAAGGCCTTTGAATTAGCCCAGTCAGTCAGAAATGTAGAAAAAAGAATAAAGAAAAATGAACAATCACACAGAGAAATATCAGACTGTACAAAACAAAGTATTGGTATCCCTGACAGAGAATACGAAAAAACTAAAAGCAGGAAAAATCTATTTGAGGGAATCATTGAGAAAAATTTCCTTATTATTGCCAGAGATTTAGATATCTACATAAAAGATGGTCAAAGAACAACTGGAAGATTCATAGTACATAAAACATCAACAAGACACATAGTTTTTTCAATCTGGCCAAAGCCAAAATGAAGGAGAAAAATCCTACCAGCTGAAATATGAAATCAACAACTAACTTGCAAAGAAGACCTCAAAAGAGTAAAAGCAGGCTTCTCAGCAGAGACCTTACAAGCCGGAAGGGACTGGGGTCCCATTTTGAGTCTTCTTAAACAGAATAACTGCCAGCCAAGAATTTTGTATCCTGCAAAACTAAGTTTCATGAATGAAGGAGGAATAAAGTCTACCCCAGAACAAGCAAACACTAAGGTAATTTGTCACCACAAGACCTGCCCTATAGGAAATGCTCAAAAGTGCTCTATACATGGAACAGAATAATTGATACCCACCAATGAAAAAATATCCAGAAGTTAAAGCTCACAGTTCTTATAAAATAGTAGCACAAGGGGAAAACAAAACAACAAGGTATATTCAACATGATGAACAGAACAGTATCCCACTTATCAACAATAACAGTGAACATAAATGATATTAATGTTCTCATTAAAAATTATAGACTGGCTGAATGGATAAAAAAGATACCCCAAGTATATTTTGTCTCCGAGAAACCCATCTAACCCACAAGGACTCTCACAGATTCAAGGTAGAGTGATGGAAAAAATATTCCACGCAAATGGAAATAGACTTTAAATCAACAGTGGTAAAAAAAAGACAGAGATGGTCATTATATAATAATAAAAGGAACAATCCTAAGGATTGTTCTAATTATAAAAGGACAATCCTAAGGAGCAAGAAGATATAACAATCCTAAATATATATGCACTGAACACAGGAGCTCCCAGATTCATGAAACAAATTCTACTAGATCTATGCAAAGAAATAAACAGTAGCATCATAATTTCTGGGTACTTTAACACCCTACTGACAGAACTGGACAGATCACCAAAACAGAAAGTGAACAGTGAAACACTGGACTTAAATGGGATTCTAGAACAAATGGACCTAGCAGACATTTACAGAACATTCTACTCAAAAATTACAGAATATACAGTCTTCTCACCAGCACATAAGACATTTTCCAAGACTCATCATATGTTAGGCCACAACACAAGTCTCAAGAAATTCAAAAAAATTGAAATCATACCGTATATCTTCTCAGAGCACAGTGGAATAAAACTTGAAATCAATTCCAAGAGAAACTCTCAAATCTACACAAAATCATTGAAATTGAACAACCTGCTTCTGAACGATCCTTGCGTCAATTATGAAATTGATGGAAATCAAAAGATTCTTTGAATTGAATGATAAAGGGGACACAAGCTTCCACAATCTATGGGATACAGCAAAAGCAGTCCTAAGGGAGAAATTCATAGCCTTAAATATATACATAAAAAAGACAGAAAGCTCACAAATTAACAATGGAATATCACATTTCAAGCAACTAGAAAAAGAAGAGCAAACCAAACCCAAGGACAGCAGAGGAAAAGAAATAACAAAACCCAGACAGAGCTAAATGAAATCAACACACACACAACAAAAAATGCAAAGGATCACAGAAAGAAAAAGTTAGTTCTTTGAAAATATAAACAAAATCTGTAGACCACTAGCTAGATTAATCAAAAATAGAAGAGAAATGACTCAAATAAGCTCAGTCAGAAATGAAAAAGGAGACATTATAACTGATACCACAGAAATACTAAATATTATCCATGAATACTATGAAAACCTCCATGTACTATGAAAACCTCTGTGCACACAAACTAGAAAACCTAGAGGAAATGGATAAATTCCTGGAAACACACAACCTTCCAAGCCTGACTGAGGAAGGAATAGAAATCCTAAACAGACTAATAACAAGTATCAAGATGAAAGCAGTAATAAAAAAATCTTCCAACGCAAAAAAGCCCTGGACCAGATGGATTCAACCAAATTCTACCAGACCCACAAAGAAGAACTGGTGCTGATTCTATTGATATTGTTCCATAGTATCAAGAAGGAGGGAATCCTTCATAACCCATTCTATGAAGCTAGTATCACCTTGATACCAAAGCCAAGAGGAGACACAATATAAAAAGAAAACTACAGACCAATGTTCCTTATGAACATAGAGCAAAAATCCTCAATAAGTATACCTTCAAACTGAATTAAACAGCACATCAAAAAGATAATTCACCATGATCAAGTGGGTTTCATCCCAGGGATGCAAGGATGGTTCAATATACTCAAATCAATAAATATGATTCACTACATAAACAGAATTAAAACAAAGACCATATGATCTTCTCAATATACGCAGAAAAAGTATTTGATAAATTCCACCCTATAATGATAAAAACCCTCAACAAACTAGGCATAGAAGGAATATACCTTAAAATAATAAAATCCATATCTGGCCAACACACCTCCAACATCATACCGAATGGGGAAACACTGAAAGCATTCCCCCTGAGAACTGGAACAAGACAAGAGTGTCCACTGTCATCACTTCTATTCAGCACAGTGCTGGAAGTCCTAGCCAGAGCAGTCAGGCAAGGGAAAGAAATAAAGGGTATGCAAATTGGGAAAGAGAAGGTAAAACTATCCCTGTTTGCCAATGATATGATCTTGTATCTAGAAAACCATAAAAATTCCACCAAAAGACTCCTGGAATTCATACATAAATTCAGCAAAGTCTTAGCTTACAAAATCATTGTTCACAAATCAATAGCATTTCTATATACTAATAATAGTCAAGCTGAGAGTCAAATCAAGAATTTGATACCATTTACAATAACTGCAAAGAAACTAAAATACCTAGAGATATACTTAGCTAAGGAGGTGAACAATCTCTACAAAGAGAATTACAAAACATGGATGAAAGAAATCATAGATGACACAAACAAATGAAAAAACATTTTATGCTCATGAACTGGAAAAAATTACATTTTTGAAATGTCAATACTGCCTAAAGTGATTTACAGATTTAATGCAATTCCCATCAAAATACCAATGTCATTTTTCACAGATCTAGAAAAAGTTATCCTAAACTTCATAGGGAACCAAAAAAGAGTTCAAATAACCAAAGCAATCTTAAGCAAAAAGGACAAATCTGGAGGCATTACATTACTTGACTTCAAATTGTATTACAAGGCTATAGTTGCCAAAATAGCATGGTACTGGTGTAAAGGTAGACACATAGAACAATGGAACAGAAGAGATAACCCAGGAATAAAACCACATGCCTACGATCAACTTATTTTTGGCAAAGCAAGTAACAACATACCCTGGGGAAAGGACAGCCTATTCAGTAAATGATGCTGGGAAAACTGGATAATCACATGCAGAAGGATGGAACAGAATCTCCATCTCTTACCATGTACAAAAATTAGCTCAAGATGGATTAAATACTTAAATGAAGACATGAAACCATAAAAATTCTAGAAGAAAACCTAGGAAAAACTCTTCTAGACATCAGCTTAGGGACACAATTTATGACTAAGACCCCAATGGCAAATACAGCAACAACAAAAATACATAAATGGGGCTTAATTAAATTAAAAGTTTCTGCACAGACAGGGAATAATCAACAGAATAAATAGACAATCTAGAGAATAGGAGAAAATATTTGCAAACTATATATCTGATGAAAGACTTATATTCAGAATCTACAAAAACTCAAACAAATCAGCAAAAAAAAAAACTACTCCCATTAAAAATTGGGCAAAAGACATGAACAGAGTTCTTTCAAAAGAAGATATACAAATGGCCAAAAAACATGAAAAAATGCCCAACATCACTAACCATCACATCAGGGAAATTCAAATTAAAACCACAATGAGATACCACCTTACCCCTATCAGAATGACCACTATTAAAAAAATCAAAATACAATAGACGTTGGTGTGGATGTAGTGAAAAAGGAATGCTTTTGCACTGTTGGTGGGACTGTAAATTAGTACAACCTCTATGGAAACAGTATGGTGATTCTTCAAAAAGCTGAAAGTAGACCTGCCATTTGATCCAGCAATCCCACTACTGGATATCTACTCAAAGGAAAAGAAGTCACTATATCAAAAAGACACTTACACCCAAATGTTTATTGCAGCACAATTCACAATTGCAAAGACATTGAACCAACCTAAGTGCCCATGAATTGTTAAGCGGATACTGAAAATATGGTATAAATATACCATGGCATAGTACTCAGGCATGAAAAGGAATGAAATAATGTCTTTTGCAGCAACTTGGATGGAACTAGAAAACATCATTCTAAGTGAAATATCTCAGGAATGGAAAAACAAACACCACATGTTCTCACTAATAAGTGGGAAGTAAATGATGGGTACACATGGTCATATCGTGGTGTAAAAGACATTGAAAACTAAGAAGGGGGCATGGTGGAAGGGGGTGTGTGGAATTAAAAACTTGCCTATTGAGCATAATGTACACTACTCTGGTGACAGGCACTCTAAAAGCCCTGACTTCTACATTATACAATTCATCCATGTAACAAAACACTTGTATCCTCCTTAATATTTTGAAATAAAAAAGAGAAGCCTTTAATTTTTGTGTATCTCTTCTTCATTAAAATAGGGAAATATGAGTGATTAATAAATTCACTTTTGCAGAGAAACATCTTTCAACATATGGGGAACACAGGAACATATGAAAAATAATAAAATAAGTCTTTGTTGCAAAACGTTTAGGAAACCACTGTATTATATTGATATCTGCATCCTTCACCCCTGCTGCTGTACTCACATACATCCTACCACCTCCAAATTAGAGGAGAATATTGGAGAAGACTGCAGGAAAAAAAAAACAATTGGATAAAGCACATGCAGCTGGACAGAACATGGTGTCAAAGAAGTGTGATAACAGGCAATAGACAACTGTCCTGGTAGGCAAAAGATCTTAAGGGATAGGATAGCTGGAAGAAGAACGCAAATCTTGTCACAGAGAAACGTGGATATGGAGTAGAGTGTCAGTCATGAAAATACAAGTTAAGAATCTCCCCAGTTGGGACCAGCATAAAAGATGGATTCTGGTCATAAGAAGAAAGTAGAAACCTGAGTTATTAAACTGGGGTCCAAGATCACAGCATGTGTAACAGCAAGGCTTGTGACTTTAGGCAAGTCACTTCAGCTCTTGAACCTCAACTGCAAATTGGAAAAAATAAAGGATAAAAATAATAACTTCATAAAGTTTTTGTACATATTGGACCACTACAGTGCCTGGCACCATGCTTAAGAAATTGTAGTAGTTATTTTTCTTATTACCATTATTATAGACTGGGTTATAAATCACCAAGCTATGAAGTGGCCTCTTTTAACATTTTAGACTAAAGGTCTACTTGTTCTCAGAGCATGAAGTAGCATGAGCTCTCAAGTGAGCATTAAGAATTTTCAGTCATGTGGATTGATGGAGTTCAGTGACAGGAAGAGGACCAGGCTGCCTTCCTGGGCTGCATTGGAAACATAGGTTTAGAACATCAAGCACAAACGGGTTTTTTCTTGAAGACTCGTGCAATGGAATCTATACAGTTCTCGGTGTTCAATCAGATTCCCGTGATTTGCATCAGCAGAGCACTTGCTTTAACAGAAAACATTAGCATGTGAAGAGGGGAAGGAGTGTATACTTGCATAGGACTGAAATGTTCTCTGAAAAATATCAACTCGGCACACTCTGTGAAACTCATTCCATTTATCTACCAGGGAAGACTGAAAAAGAACATTGAATTTGTTCTTTTTAATTTAATGAGCTCCTAATGTCCCATCACAGGTATATTTTACAGTAAAAGTTTTTTCTTCACGTCCAAATTTCCCTCACAGTCCATTTGGCCCATGGCAGGCTTTCTGTAGTTAAGACCACAGGTTATCTATGTATTCACGAGGATGGTCCTACTTCTTAACATCTCTCTTTAAACTCATTTCCTGATATTTAATCCTTATTGGATTACTGCTGATTGTGGTCATCCCTCCTCTGCTTTCTTCTCTTTTAAAAGGAAACTCAAATTTCTCCCAGAAACATTGGAATGTGGCTGTTTCCTCATGAATTGGCCCTACACTGGAGGACTCCATTCCTTTAGCAGAAGAAGAGGGGCTCAAACAGTTAACTTCATTAGTGTAATCAAGTTCAAGCTCCTACCACTCGCTGCAGGACAGCCAATTAATGAGAGGCAAAGTGTTTAGGAAAGGAAAGCAGCTTTTATTTGGAGAGCCAGCAAACCAAGAAGATGGCGGACTAATCTCCCAAAGAATCATCTTAAGTTAGCATGAACTTTAGGCTCCTTTTTATCTTAAGGGAAGGGGAGAAGGAGAGGGGTTGGATTGCAAGAGGTAATCGAGGACTACAGACATCTGGGCATCAGCAAGGGTCTGAGCAGGTTATAAAACTTCTCTGTTCTTGGGCAGTTAACTTTGGAGGATGAAGGTCAGGTCAATATGTCCCTACGCATCTTTAACATAACATTGTTACTTGTGTGTATACTTTTCTTATCTCCCCAGGAGTTAGTTTTGTGAAAGAGACAGTTATCATCTTTCTTCTAGCCCAGTTATCATCTTTTTAAAAGCCTACATGCAGAGCTAACTAGAAGCTTTTAACCTGCAGAATATTACCACAGGGGTTCAGAAGCTGCATGACTTTGTGCAAGAGGCATGAACCCTAGCATCAGAGAAATGCGAGTTCATATACTGTTCAGTCACTTACTATATTTACAGAAGCTACTTTGTCTACCAGGTGGTGAGGTAGAAGAGGCACAGAATTTGGAGCCCTAGTTCTAACAATTTTACTAGCTTTGCAATCTTGGAAAAACCGTTTTACTTTGTTCTTCTGAGACTTTGGGTCCTCATCTGTAAAATTGGAATAATGCCCTGATGCAGGACTGCTGTAAGGATTAAATAAAATGGAAATGTTCAGTACCTAATATGATGATTAGTCCAGAGCAGGCACTCAAGAAATGACAGCAGTATTTTACAACCTTGAGATATAAATTTGCACATCATAGCAACCCCTTTATTCTGAGTGCTCATTTCTAATGCTCAGGTAGAGAAATGACTCATGGTCAGGCTGTACTGAGAAAATGATTAGAGTTGAAAGGAAAATATTTGTATGTTTGGTAGTAATCATAGATGCAACCGCGTGGTGTTGTCATACCTCTATTTTCCAACAGTTAGAGCAATGGTTAGTGGAGGGGGGCCCAAGATGATCTACTAGATTGTGGAAAAATATTAAAAATTTATTTATATTATTTTGTTTCATCTTTTTACAATTTCTAATTTTTTGAAGAGATGGAGTCTTGTTCTGTCGCCCAGGCTGAAGCACAGTGGCATGATTATAGCTAGCTGCAGGCCCGAACTCCTGGGCTCAAATGATCCTCCTCTGTCAGCCTTCTGAGTAGCTGGGACTACAAGCACATGCCACAATGCCTAGCTATTTTTGTTTTTATTTTTCTAGAGACAGGGTATCACTATGTTGCTCAGGCTGGTCTCAAACTCCTGGCCTCAACAGATCCTCCCGCCTTGGCCTCCCAAGTCACTGGGATTATAGGCTGCTACAATTTCTGTTTTTGTGAATGTTTTATAATGTACAATATAATTTGTGCTATAGTGCATGTAAATAATTTATACATAAATGAACATATACTAAAGATATATGCTGATTATCATTCTCTCCTTCACTCACTCAGCTGTAGTCACACTAGCTTCTTGAACACAATAAACACATTTCTGCCTGAGGGCTGTTGCACTTGCCATTTCTTCTGCTTGAAATGGGCATTTCTCAGATCTTCTACTTCATTTAGGCCTCTGCTCAGATGGTACCTCCCCAGAAACATCTTCTTTGACCATCCTATACGAAATTGCAGTTCCAGGCAGTTTTCATCTTTTTACCCTGATTTATTTTTATTCATGGTACATTTACACATTATATTTTATTTATCTTTTTATTTGTCTTTCTGTACCTGGCTTATTTCACTTAACATAATGTCCTCCAGGATCATGTATGTTGTTGCAAATGACAGAATTTTCTTCTTTGTTATGGCCAAATGGTATTCCATTGTGTATATATTGCCCATTTTCTTTATCCATTCATCCATTTGATGGACACTTAGGTTGATTATATATCTTGGCTATTGTGAATAGTGTTGCCATAAACATGGGAGTGCAGATATCTCTTCAACGTCCTGATTTTATTTCCTTTAAATTAGTCTTTTGAAACGGTTTGCATCTTAGCATAACAAAGGCTTTATGTACACTACTTGAATATTTTTGTCTGTTTAGTCTCTTTTTTCTCACATTCTCTTTTGCACAAATTCCTACCCTTCACTTTTTTCCCATTTTTAGGGCATGAAAAGAAGGCTGGTCATTTTAATTGTCATCATACCATCCATTGATCCAGTTTGGGATCCCCCACACACACAAGCACACACTGGGCCAGAATGTTAAGCTTTTTCTAGATTCAGGGTATTCAAAAAAAAAAAAAAAAGTGCAAGAAATGTGCTGAACTCAGGAAATAAAGCAGCAAGAGAGAAAAGCATTCCCAGGAAAATGTTGAGTAAACTGAAGAATGGTTTTGATTTCTCAGAACAAAGGATTTACTGTATGCTGTGCACAGGGTTGTTATTAGACCAGAGGGACCAATGCCACTCTATGGCATTCACGACCCTGATTTTTCCATTTAACTTAATTAGAAACAACTAATTTTTAAAAACTCAGCCACTATGCAAATTTTTAAAACAAAAAATAAATGCTGTGATCTAAAATATTATTTGAACAGTTCATTTTAACTTGTAAAAATCAAGGCTGTTTCCTCTGACCCTAACACACTTTCTCTGGAATCATCCTTATTGTCCAAATCAGGAGGATGATTCAAGAATTAAATTGCAGTTATTAGCTAGCCTGGCAACATTCTTCCTGCTAGGAACTGGTACCCTGCTGAGCATGCTTTTTGACATCTCTTTCTAAGCCTCTCTTCAAGTCATGAGCGCCTGGCCACTGAGGACTAAAACTAATTATGATTAGCAGAGGTCCTGGAGTTTTTGAAAGAGATTTCAGCAATTATTTCACTTTTGTCAATGCTCTATCAGAGTTACGCTCTCAGTCTATATGAAAAGGATGGGGTCATACTGGAGTGTGCTTCTGGTATTTGTTGTATGGCTGTCAGGGAAATTGCTGGAACAGCTTTAACACTGGGTGTTCTTACTAACAAACCAAAACAGACTTTTTGATTGCTTGAAAGAGTTGAACTTCCCTAATTTTAACAGAGGAAGAAAAAGCAGCTTGAACTAGTGAGAAGACTGATATTTTAAAGAAATACAAGGGTAATTCTTTCAAGGAAACACAATAACCAAACTGGATTTTTAAAAAAATGGCTTATAGAGACACATTGACACCTGACAGATAAGCATTTATACCCAGGATATCAATTGTGTTTTGAGATGGGTGCTTCTAAGGTCTTAAAAAATGTGTCCTCTGCATAGTTTGTTAAATATCTACTCTTGCAGGATTGTTTATAGTATACACTTGCTTAGCACACTTTTACCATATGTAGTATAGCAGTTAAATTCAGCCTCATTCTGAATTATTCAAATTTTTAATCAGAAGGTCTAAATTCATGAGATTTGACTATAATAGTATTTATTCAGATGGTTTTCAGATTTTTCTTCATTTGTGTTTAGCCTTGGTAGGAATAGAGGCAGCCAGGTCAAATACTCCCATAAATAGGAAGAGGGGAACAAAAGCTCACATAAGAGCCGGTTCCTCTAAATCAGCCTGTTAGGCAGGTGTTAGATTTACTTTTTAATTTGACAGCCAGAATGCAATGGTGCTCAGAACAGCTGCAACCACAGGAAAAAAGGGGCAGGTGTGATGTTGCGATCAGGCCTTTTCATTCTATTCTTAGGGCCATTTTTTTCCAGGAAAGAGAAGAGAGGTAGGAGACATTCTGAAACAAAGAGAATCTCTTCTTTCTAATTTGTTTAAATTCCTGCCCTGCCTTTTTATTCCCTCCCTGCTTTACATCTTAAAGAGTACCACAGATTTAGAAGGGCCTCAACAAGGCCTGTTTGCCAGATTTGGAAAATAATTGGCTTTGTTCCAGGCTCTTCAATCTAGAGATACTTTTATCCCTATTTTGTTCCCATCCTCCCCTTGCCTCACTAAACTCCAAAAGGAATGCATTAAACTGCTAGGCCTGTACATCACATTGGAAGAATGCAATGTAATAGCTGTTCTCAGCCTAGGAGCAGCAGAGGCTTAACCAAGGGCCAATTTGGCCCATGTGCACATCTTTAGATGATTATAAAAAGGCTTCTTTTATTCTTTACATCCTTGCTCTTTCCCAACTGACAACTTCAGAAAAATTAAAAGAAACATAATTTAGAGGATTATATTATATATATATAATATATATAATATATATAATATGTAATATATTATATGTATAATATGTAATATATTATATATATTATATATTATAATTTAGAGATGTAAGTGGTGGAAAAGGAACATTTTAACAGAGAAATCTGTCACCTATGAATGG
Organism: Daubentonia madagascariensis; assembly: GCA_023783475.1. NCBI lineage: Eukaryota > Metazoa > Chordata > Mammalia > Primates > Daubentoniidae > Daubentonia > Daubentonia madagascariensis. The sequence continues at coordinate 1,354,075 of JAKFHU010001693.1, forward strand.
ACCCTTACACCATCTCCAAATTACCCATGATTATTGTTGCTTCTTGGGAAAACCTGATTTTCCTGTATTTCTGGCCCTATACTGAAAGCTTAGATGCTGGCTCAAGGGTCAAGTTTTATCTATGTGAACACAGTCCTACCTTTCTTCATGCCACTGCTTTTTCCTTTGGAAAATTCTCCAGTGTTCACAGACAGAGTGAAATGAGATGTGAGAAGCAGTCTGGGGTCACCCTTAAGCCAAGGTTTCCAGATCCAATACAGGACACACAGTCAAATTTGAATTTCAGATAAACAACAAATACATTTTAGTATAAGTATTTCCGAAATCTTGCATGAGGCATACATACTTATAGCAAGAATCATTTGTAATTTATCTGAAATTCATTTTAACTGAGTGTCCTGTATTTTCATTGCTTAATCTGGCAATTCTAACTTGAAGCTAATTTATTACCATTGGCTATGGAAAATGTGATCAATAGGAGCCTAAAGTAAAATGAAATGTTGATCTTCAAAGAAGAAATAAAACATTGGTGCTCTGTAATTAAAAAGCTTCATTGGTTAAAAAGATTCACCTCTGAGTAAATAAACTCTTTGCCAGTCAATAGTCTTGACTATCTTTTTGACAAACGCACACATACAAGGACAAAGAGGGTCATGGCACTAATGAACAAAAAGCATTTGCAAATGAATTTACATGCACTCATCTAGCCTGCCCTGACGAACTGGTGATTCAGGTGCATGCGAACCTGGATCAAGGCCGAGGCTGGTGTTGAGTCCAATTTAGCGCACTGGTTCATGTGTGTGTGTGTGTGTGTGTGTGTGTGTGTGTGTGTATATGACTAGCAGTCTTGAGGAAAAGTGGGGGAAGCAGAAGATTGATCACTTAGTTGAAGTGTCTTTTCATATGCAGTGCCAGATGGTCAGAGCGGGAGAAGCAAAGGCCACAGGCAGGGCATCTGAAGGACTTAGCTCCATTGTGCTTCCGGTAGTCCCTGGTGAGCTCATCAGAACAGGCAAAATGCCAGTCACATCCATCCCATGTACATTTATATGGCTTCTCACCTGCAGAGAGAGGAAGAGGAGAGAATGAATCCAAGTTCCAGCTGAAAAGATGGCCCAAGCTAACTTGTATTAAATCTACCCTGAGGAGTATTCACACTCTCAATGTGAGATTGCTCTTTGGGGAACTTTTGCTGAACATAGGTGAAAAGTGAGCACTAACAATAATATCAGGCAATGAACAAAATGATTGTTTTCAATGGAGGGGAAAGAAGAGCTATTAGGGCTATGGCTAATATGTGGAAAACATATCCTTTTACTTCAACATTTTTCTCTTGTTGGAGTCTAAGTATTGGTTCATATCTAGTCTGAAGGATATGAGACAGGAGGGACACAAGCAAAGATATCAAAGAAAGTAAAATTGAGATAGAAAAAGAAGGGGAAATGGATTTGCTTTCCTCCAGCTAGCTTCTCATTCCCAAAGAAGGACTACTACTTGGAAGGAACTACAACTTATCTCAATACATACTGACTGTACCCTTTTCTGGCAGATAGTCACACTATTGTTTCAGTTATCCGAATTTAAGTACCTTGATATTATCTTTAATTTCTCCCTTTCCTTTACACAGCCAGTACTAATCCTTTGACCCATAGTCTGAGTTAATCTGTAAGTCTATGGATGTATGGGGAGCTGCTGCGTCTTCACAGTGCTGTGAGAGAAAATGAAAAAAAGATTAAGTTATGCCTTCTGTCCCCAAGAAGCTTACTCCCAATAGGAGAAATAAAATTAACAAGGAGAAAACAAGACTCTTTTTAGATAAATTTAGTACAATATGTTTCCAGAGAAGGATGACTACCTGTATGGATTGAAGGAGTTAGAAAAGGCTTCAGAGAGAATAAAGAACTTGGATTAGATCTTCAGGAATAAAGACAATTTTGTTAGTAAAGCAGAGGAAGAAGTAGGACTTTCCAGGCAGAAGTAGCAACCCAAACACATATAGGGCATGGGAATGAGTGTGATATGTTCTGGGAAGAGTGCAACAACATACATGGTACAGCAGAGTATATATGTAGAAGAGTAAGAAATAAAGTTACATGAATAGGATGGGGTTGTTATGGAAAGTTATGAATGCCAAGTTAAGAAATGGAGACAACTGAAAACTTTTAAGGAGGAAAGTAACATGATCAGAGGTAGGTTTTGGAAAGATTATTCTGGCATTAAAAACTGATTGGAGGAGGTGAAGACTAGAGGCAAAGGGTAACTATGAGACTGAAGTAACATTCCTTGAAGTGTGCCATAACCAGTTTAGACAATATTTGGCCTTCCCAACAAGTGTGTGGATATATATCTCTGTTCTTACTTTTAACAACGTCAGTGATAACTTGTATCACAGATTTTATTCTTTGTTCCATCACCTGCTCATCTGATCCCATCAATAGTTGTCTCCACCTCCATAAACAGAAATCTTGAGACTTCTTACTCATAATCATCTCATGTAAAAAAAGCGCCATTTCCCTCAATAATGGTGCCTTTCTTTGCCATTGAAAAGGTTTACAGAATTATTTTCCAAGTCCTCTCCACAAACATTGTAATGATTGGCAGTGAAACAGGCAAGAAACAAGCAACTCTTAAGTAATCCAATCCTTTGATGCAGCAAAAGTACTTTATCTCCTCTCTTTTTCTATGTAATTAATGAATCATAATGCAGAGTTTGAAGGAAAAAAGGCCCAGCAGTGGAAGTGTCAACTGAAGTTCATTACACTTATTTTACTGTGGATTTTTAGAAAACATTGAACTATGTTATTGGATGGGAAGGGGATGGATAGGCAGCAAATATTTCCCGTGCTTAAAATTTCTAAAGGTCTTGATCTGATCTTGTATTTGGGCTTCATTTTCTTTTCATGGGAATGAATGAAGAACATTAACTTATCCAGCAGTAAAACATCACTATCTAAATTAATATGTAGTTGAAAGACTACTAGTTTTTGAGCTAGGTTAACCCTGGTTTAAATATTAATTCAGATACTCATTAGCTCTGTGATCTTGGACCAATAAAACTGAATTAATACCTACTTAGTGTGGTTGTCAGAAAGATGAAAGATAGTAGATGCACTCAGCACAATACCTGACAAATATCAAGCAATTTTATCCTGTCAGATACTAAAGAGCAATTAATCCAGGGGAGGTAGATTCTTGATCCCATTTACCACTCAAAGGAAGAGCCAATAAAAAGACAAAGAAACTCTGATAATGAAAACTACAACATACTATGGAATATATAATATCCTTCTCTTCCTAGTATAGCATCTTGTAGTCAGTAAGGGGTTTTCCTTTTGACAGAATAGTTTCTGTGTTACATCAGTGAGTATAGAAAATACCAGCTAAATCTGACTATAATGGAAAGGACCTTAGATATTATTTCATCTGTGATCATCGAATGAGCAAACAGAGGCTGAGAGAGTGGAAGTGATGTGATGGGGCTAGAATCCAACTCGGATTTAAGTTCTTTTTTCTTTTTACTTCACAAGATTGCTTCACTTAGTTGCAGTGGTCAGAAAGTTAAGTATTTTGTGTGGCTGATATTAATCTTTTAATTTTTTTATTTTAACTTTTCATTTTTACATTTATCTTTATTTTATAATTTTTACTTCAAAATATTAGGGGTTACAAGTGTTCATGTTACATGGATGAATTGCAAAATGCTGAAGTCAGGGCTTTTAGTGTGCCTGTCACCAGAAGAGGGCACATTGTACCCAATAGGTAAGATTTTATTCCTCATCCCTCACCATCCCCCCTTCTTACTTTCCATTGTCCTTTACACCACTTTATGACCACCTGTACCCATTCTTTACCTCCCACTTGTTAGGGAGAATATGTGGTGTTTGTTTTTCCATTCCTGAGATACTTCACTTAAGATAATGGTATCCAGTTCTGTCCAAATTGCTGCAAAATACATTAATTCATTTCTTTTTATGGCTGAGTAGTACTCCATTGTATACATATACCACATTTTCTTTATCTACTCATGAACTGATGGACACTTGGGTTGATTCCACATCTTTGTGATTGTGAATTGTGCTGCAATAAACATTTGAGTGCAAGTATCATTTTGATAAAATTACTTCTTTTCCTTTGGGTAGATACCTAGAAGTGGTGTTGTGGGATCAAGTGATAGGTCTACTTTTAGTTCTTTGAGGAATCTCCATAATGTTTTCCATAGAAAATACACTAATTTGCAGTGCCACCAACAGTGTATAAATCTTCCCTTCTCTATGCATCCATGCCAGCATCTATTGTTTTTTGACTTTTTAATAATAGACATTCTGACATGAATGGGGTGGTATCTTATTGTGGTTTTAATTTGCATTTCCCTGATTACTAGTGATGTTGGGCATTTTTTCATATGTTTGTTTTCCATTTTTCTATCTTGTTTTGAAAAGCTTCTGTTCATGTCTTTTGCTCACTTTTTAATGGGGTCATTTGGATTGTTTTCTTGCTGATTTCCTTGAGTTCTTTGTAGGTTCTGGTTATTTGCCCTTTATCGGATGTATAGTTTGCAAATATTTTCCCCCATTCTGTAGGTTGTCTATTTGCTCTGTTGATTATTTCCTTTGCTGTGCAGAAGCTTTTTATTTAAACAAATCCCATTTATTTATTTTTTGTTGTTGCTGCCTTTGGGGTCTTAGCCATAAATTCTTTGCCTAGGCCAATGTCTAGAAGAGTTTTTCCAACATTTTCTTCTAGAAAATGGTTTCATGGCTTAGAATTAAGTCTTTTATCCATCATGAATTAATTTTTGTATATGGTGACAGATAGAGGTCCTGCTTCATTCTTGTGCATGTGGCTATCCAATTGTCCCAGCACCATTTATTCAATAGGGCTTCTTTTCCCCAGTGTATGTTGTTGTCTGCTTTGTTGAAGATCAGTTGGATGTAGGTAGATGGGTTTATATCTGGGTTCTCTGTTCTGTTCCATAGGTTTATGTCTCTATTTTTGTATCAATACTGTGCTTTTTTGGGTATGAAAGCCTTGCAGTATACTTTGAAGTCTGGTAATGTGATACCTCCACATTTATTCTTTTCGCTTAAGATTTCTTTGGCTATTGGGCTTTTTTATGGCTCCAAACAAAGCATAAAATTATTTTTTCTAGATTGGTGAAATATGGCATTGGTATTTTGATAGGGATTGCATTGAATTTTTAAATCACTTTGGGTAGCATGGACATTTTAACAATGATCATTCTACCAGTCCATAAGCATGATATGTTTTTCTGTTTGTTTGTGTCATCTGTGATTTCTTCCATCAGTGTTTCATAGTTCTCCTTGTAGAGATTTTTCCCCTCCTTGGTTAAGTATATTCCTAAGTATTTTATTTTCTTTGTCGTTATTGTGAATGGTATTGAATCTTTGATTTGACTCTCGGCTTGCCTGTTATTGGAATATAGAATCGCTACTGATTTGTGTACATTCATTTTGTAACCTGAGACTTTGCTGAATTTGTGTATCAATTCCAGGAATCTTTTGGTGGAGTCTTTGCAGTTTTCTAGATACAATATCATATTGTCACTGAAAGGCAATAATGTGACCTCCTCTTTCTTGATTTGGATACCCTTTATTTCTTTCTTTTGCCTGCTTGCTCTGGCTAGGACTTCCAGTACTATATTGAATAGAAATGGTGACATTGGGCACCCTTGTCTTGCTCCAGTTCTTAGTGGGAATGCTTTCAACTTTTCCTCATTCAGTATGTTGTTGGCTGTGAGTTTGTCGGACATGGCTTTTATAATTTTGAAGGATGTTCCTTCTATGCCTAGTTTGTTGAGGGTCTTTATCATGAAAAGGTGCTGGATTTTGTTGAATCCTCTTTCTGTATCTGTGCAGATGATAATATGATCTCTGTTTTTGCTTTTGTTTGTGTGGTGAATCACATTTATTGATTTATGTATGTTGAACCATCCTTGCATCCCTGGGATGAAACCTATGTCATCATGGCAGATTATCTTTTTGATTGTGTTGAATTTGGTTTGCAGATATTTGGTTGAGGCTTTTTAATCTATGTTCATAATGGATATTGGTCTGTAGTTTTCCTCTTTTTTGTGTCCTTTCCTGGCTTTGGTATCAGGGTGATACTGGCTTCATAGAATGAGATAGGGAGGATTCCCTCCTTCTCTATATTATGGAACACTTTCAGCAGAATGGGTTCTAGTTCTTCCTTGAAATTTTGGTAGAATTCAGTTGTAAATCCATCTGGGCCAGGGCTTTCATTTGTTGGAAGATTTTTGTATTGCTATTTCAATTGCAGTACTCATTGTTGGTCTCTTCAGGATTTCTCTTTCTTCCTGGTTTTGTTTGGAATGTTGTGTGATTCCAAGAATGTACCGATTTCCTCTTGGTTTTCTAGTGCATAGAGGTTTCATAGTAGTCACGAATGATATTTTATATTTCTTTGGTATCAGTTGTAATGTTTTCTTTTTCATTTCTGATAGAGCTTATTTGAGTCCTTTCTCTTCTATTTCTGATTAATCTAACTAGTGATCTATCAATTTTGTTTATCTTTTCTATGAGCCAACTTTTTGTTTCTTTGATACTTTGTATTGTTTTGTGGTTTCCATGTTGCATAGTTATTCACTGAGCTTTGTTTTCTTTCCTCCTGCTAGCTTTGGGTTTGTATTGTTCTTCTTTTTGTAGTTCCTTGAGATGTTACATTAAATTTTTAATTTGTAATTTTTCTGTCTTTTTCATGTAAGCATTTAAGGCTATGAACTTTCTGCATAGCCTATAGATTTTGGAAGCATGTCACCTTCGTTGTTCAACTGAAAACATTTTTTTTTATTTCCATCTTGATTTCATCAATAACTAAAGGATTATTCTGCAGCTCATTGTTTCATTTCCATGTATTTTTACTGTTTTGAGAGTTCCTCTTGGAATTGATTTCCAGTTTTTTTCCACTGTCTTCTGAAAAGATACATGGCATGATCATGATATTGATTTTTCTAAATTTTCTGATATTTGTGTTGTGGCCTAACATATCATCAGTCTTGGAAAATGTCCCATGTGCTGATGAGAAGAATGTATATTCTGCAGTTTTGGGGTGGGATGTTGTGTGGATGTCTGTTAGTTCCCTTTGCTCTAGAGTCCCATTTAAGTCCAGTGTTTCTTTCTTGATTTTCTGCCTCAATAGTCTATCCAGTTCTGTCAATGGAGTGTTGAAGTCCCCAACAATTATGATGTTGCTGCTTATTTCTTTCCTTATAATCTTAATTTTTCGGGGGGTCCATGTATCCCTCTGAGAATCTGATGAGTGCTGTAGAAACTCTCTTTAAAAATGAACATATACTTACATGCATAAACACACAAAATTTTGCAGACAATGTCAGAGGATTAAAAAATCCCAGTGAAGTCCAAATATCCCTAGTTAAGAACCACTGTTATGGTGAATTCTCAGGAGCTATGGCTAAAAAAGTAAACAAATAAACAAAAAACCTAATGATGATCTAGTGCTAAAGGTTCTGTTTCTGACATTTCATTCTGGAAGAAATTCCTTTGCTGTTGCTCTACGTAAAGATGCCAATAATACTATCTGTACTCTAGATATTGCATGACAGAAGTCCTGTAGTATGGATTATAACATGGTGAACTCAACTTAGTCCAGCTTCACAGTCTTTAGAAAAAGTAAAGGAAAGCTAAATGATACCAAAAAAACAAGGTTGAAAATTAAATTAACTGGAGAGAATATTTGCAACACATCTGATAAAGAAAGAGTTAATTTCCTTGTGTACAAAGATTTAAAATAATTTTTCTTTCATGATTTATTTTCATTTTTAATTGATTCATAATATTTGTACATATTTATGGGTTACAAGTGATATTTTGACACATGTACGCTGTGTGTAATAATCAAATCAGGGTAATTGTGATATCTACCATCTCATATATTTTTCAATTCTTTGTTGTGGGATCATTCAAAATCTTCTCTCCTAGCTATTTTGAAATATACAATAAAATATTTTTAACTATAGTCACCCTACTGTGATATATAGCACTAGAACTTATTCCTCTTATCTTGCTGTAATTTTGTGTCTATTAACCAGCCTCTCACTATCCCCCCACCCCATTACCTTTCCCAGCCTCTAGTAACCACTATTGTACCCTCTACTTCCATAAAAGCAACTTTTTTGCCTCCTCATATTAAGTGAGAACATGAAGTATTTATCTTTCTGTGCCTGACTTATTTCACTTAACATAAAATCCTCTGGGATCATCCATGTTGTTGTAAATTATACACAAAGATTTAAAATAATTTTTAAAAATTAAAAATGAGCAAAGACTTTTCCATATACAATAATACCACATGGCTGGAAACAACTGCAAAGAGAAATATGCATTATAATCACTCAGCCCTGGAAATACTCTCCATCCCCCATAGACAGAAGGGATCCTGTAATGACAATTTTCAGGTTCAGGAAGTGTTCTCTGTTCTCCCATCTATCAAACCCTGCCCCAGGCCTGGGAAATACTTTCCTTACCTAGAGAACCAAGTGGCCTGGCCTGGAGAAACTCCTACTGTCCTCTCAAGCAGCACCAGCAGGGAACAATGTGAACCTCAGTCACATGAGATAAACCAAACAGACCAAAGTAGTACTGCACAGAACTGCATAGGCTCTGAAAACTGTTATTGGAAACACACCCCACAAATGTAGGTCAGGACTTGCATGCCAAACTTAAATAGGATAACTACCTGCTAAATTAAAAAAAAAGTAGAATCCAGATTCTCCTAATGTATGCAAAAGATACAATAAAAAATCACCTATAATAACAGGAATGGGAAATTTTTTTATTTATTATTATTTTTTATTTCAGAATATCATGGGGGTACAACACTTTGGCTATACACATTGCCCATGCACTGCCCGTGTCAGAGCTACAATCGTGCTCATCCCCCAAACTGTGCTCCCTGAATCCATTCAGTGAGAGTTTTTCCCATCCCCTCCACCCCCCTCCCTCCTGCCTGCCCCCTGATGAATATTATTGCCCTGTGTGATGTAAGTGTTGATCAGTTAGTACCAATTTGATGGTGAGTACCAGTGGTGCTTGTTTTTCCATTCCTGTGACACTTTGCTTCGAAGAATGGGTTCTAGCTCCAACCAGGATAATACCAGATGTGTTAATTCACTATTGTTTCTTATGGCTGAGTAATACTCCATGGTATACATATACCACATTTTATTAATCCACTCATGTATTGATGGGCACCTGGGTTGTTTCCACATCTTTGCAATTGTGAATTGTGCTGCTATGAACATTCGTATTACAATTTGAATGAGAGAATACAACCAACTGATGCTATCAGCAAGATAAATCAGATATTGGAATTATTTGACAAAGATATCAAAGCAACCAACATAAAAATGATTCACCAAGAAATTATGAATTCACTTGAAACAAATGAAAAGTAAAAATATCTGACCAAAGAAAAATAAGAAAATTGTGGAAATTATACAACTGAAAAATACAATAAACTGAAACAAATAACATGCTAGATGGGCTCAATAGCAGAGTGGAATTAACAAAGTATAATCAGTGAACTTAATGACAGATCAATAGAATTTAACTATTCATAACAAAAGAAAGACTTAGACTGAAAAAAAATAAACAGAACCTCAGTTACCTGTGAAACAATAACAAAAGATCCAACATTCTTATCATCAGAGGCCCAGAAGGAGAGGAGAGAGAGAAAGTAGGCCTGAAATCTGAAGAAATATGGCTTAAAGATTCCTTACTTTGACAGAAAACACAAAACCACATATTCAAGAAGCTAAGTGAACCACAAATAAGATAACACACCCCAAAATCCATGCCAATATACATCATAACTGAAGTTCTGAAACCAAAAACAAAACAAAAAGAAAGATTTTTTCAAGTGCTAATAGTAAAGAACTATCAATCACTAATTCCATATCTGGCAAAAATATCCTTCAGGAATGAAGTCAAACCATTAACAAAATAGGAATAGTGGGACATACCTCAAAATTATTAAATCTGTATACGACAAACCCACAGCCAACATCATACGGAACAGGGAAAAATTGAAAGCGTTCCTGCTTAGAACTAGAATCAGACACGGTTGCCCACTATTGCCACTTCTATTCAACATAGTGATGGAAGTCCTTGCCAGAGCAATCAGACAAGTGAAGGAAATAAGGGTATCCAAATGAGGGCAGAAGAGGTCAAACTATCACTCTTTGCTGATAATATGATTTTATATCTAGGAAACCCCAAAGATTCAACCAAGAGAGCCCTGGAATTGATAAATGAATTCAACAAGTCTTAGGCTACAAAATCAGTGCACACAAATCAGTAGCTTTCATATATGCCAATAAAAGTCAAGTTGAGAACCAAATCAAAGACTCCATAACTTTCACAATAGCATCAAAGAAAATAAAATATTTTGGGGATGACCACGATAGTAGCTCTGACACGGGCAGTGCATGGGCAATATATCTAGCAAAAGTATTGTACCCCCACAATATTCTGAAATAAAAAATACATAAATAAATTATTTAATAAATTAATTAAAAAAAAAGAAAAGAAAATATTTAGGAATATACTTAATTAAGGAAGTGAGAGACCTATATAAGGAGAACTATGAAACACTGAGAGACGAAATTGCAGAGGTTATAAACAGATGGAAAACCATAGCATGCTCATGGATTGGCAGAATCAATATTGTTAAAATGTCTTTACTACCCAAAGTGATCTACAGATTCACTGCAGTCACTATTAAAATACCAACATCATTTTTCACAGATCTAGAAAAAATAATTCTACATTTCGCATGGAACCAGAAAAGACCCTGTATAGCTAAAGCAACCTTAATCAAAAATAACAAATTAGGAGGCATCAATCTACCAGACTTCAAGCTATGCTACAAGGCTATAGTAACCAAAGCAGCATGATACTGGAAAAAAGCAGAGACATAGATCTATGGATCAGAACAGAGAACCCAGATATGAATCTATCCTCATATTGCCATCTGATCTTTGACAAAGCAGAAAAAAACATACACTGGAGAAAAGAATCCTTATTCAACAAATGGTGCTGGGAAAATTGGATAGCCACATGTGGAAGACTGAAACAGGATCCGCACCTCTCACCTCTCACAAAAATCAATTCACAATGGATAACAGACTTAAACCTAAGGCATAAAGCCATAAGAATTCTAGAAGAAAATGTGGGAAAAACTCTTCCAGACATCAGCCTAGGCAAAGAATGTATGAAGAAGACTCCAAAAGCAATCACGGCAACAACAAAAATAAATAAATCAGACCTGATCAAATTAAAAAGCTTTTGCACAGCCAAAAAACTATTGCTAGAGTGAATAGACAACCTACAGAATGGGAGAAAATATTTGCATGCTATATATCTGATAAAAGGCTGATAACTAGAATCCGTAAAAACTCAGGAAAATCAGCAAGAAAAAATCAAACAACCCCATTAAAAGTGGACAAATCACACTAATAGAAACTTTTCAAGAGAAAATAGACTAATGGCCAACAAACATATGAAAAAATGCTCAACATCTCTAATCATCATATAAATGCAAATCAAAGCCACAATGAGATATCACTTAAGTCCAATGAGAATGGCTTTTATCAAAAAGTCCCAAAACAACAAATGTTGGTGTGGATCCTGAGAGATAGGAACACTCATACACTGCTAGTGGGACTGCAAACTAGTACAACCTCTATGGAAAGTAGTATGGAAATACCTCAAAGAACTAAAAGTCAAACTACCATTTGATCCAGCCATCCCACTACTGGGTATTTACTCAAAGGAAAAAAACACATTCTATAAAAAAGACATCTGTACTTGAATGTTTATAGTGTCACAATTCACAATTGCAAAGATGTGGAAACAACCAAAGTGCCCATCAATACATGAGTGGATTAATAAAATGTGGTATGTGTACACCATGGAGCACTACTCAACCATAAAAAAATATGGTGATATAGTATCTTTTGTAACAATCTGGATGGAACTGGAGACCATTCTTAGTGAAGTATTGCAAGAATAGAAAAACAAACACCACATGTACTCAATACTAAATTAGAACTAATCGATCAACAATTATGTGCACATGTGGAAGTAAAACTCAAGGTAAATCAAGTAGGTGGGCGATGGGAGGAGGGGGGAGCAGGGGATGGGTAAATTCACACCTAACGAGTACAATGCACACTAACTGTGTGAAGAGCACACTTATGACTTTGACTCAATCTGTACAGAAGCAAATTATGTAACCAAAACCTCTGTACCCCCATAATATTCTAAAATTTAAAAATATAAAATAATAAAAATAAAAAAATAAAAATGAGCAAAAGACATGAACAGAAGCTTCTCAAAAGATGAAAGACAAATGACTGATTAACATATGAAGAATTGCTGAAAATCACTAATCATCAAATTTAACAAATTTAAACCACAATGACATATCACCTTACACCAGTTTGAATGGCTTTTATTAAAAAGTCCCAAGACAATAGATTCTGGAGTGGATGCAGAGAGAAAAGAACACTTATACACTCTTGGTGGGACTGTAAATTAGTACATCTCTTATGGAAAATAGTATGGAGATTCCTCAAAGAACTAAAAGTAGGCCTACCATTTGATCCAGCAATCCCACTATTGTGTATATACCCAAAGTAAAAGATTACCTTTCATCAAAAGTGTTGGGCTTGCTCAGGGTGGGAACTCAAAAAGTATATGGAAAGAAATGGGGTAGATGAAGAAGTCAGATAAGGGCCCCTGGAGGCTCCAGAGATTGTAAAGATAACTCTGAATTACAAAGGCTGGGATGGAGTAGGCAGAAACTGGTGGTTGTTCCAGAAGGAACTCCCCCTCCCCAAACTTTCATTCAAACCTTCTATAAAACTCGCCACTCTTCCCCTCCTCGGGGTGGATGCCCTTTTCAGCCTCCACTCACCTGCACCCAGGTGCACAAAATAAATGGCATTTTACCGTGCCCCCACGCTTGCGAGTCTTCCTCTTGGCTCTGACCTAACAAAAAGGACACCTGCACTCAAATGTTTATTGCAGCACAATTCACAATTGCAAAGTACTGTAATCAACCCTAGTACCCATCAATTCATGAGTGGATTAAATCAATGTGGTATATGTATACCATGGAGTACTGCTCAGACATAAAAAAGCTGAATTAATATCTTTTGCTACAATCTGGATGGAACTGGAGTACAGTCTCCTAAAGGAAGAATCTCAAGAATGGAGAAACAAACACCAAATGTATTTACCAATAAATTGGAACTAACCAATGATGTGCACACATGTGCACAGAGGGAAGTAAACTCAGTGGAAATCAACCAGGTGGTGGATAGGAGGGGAAGTGCAAAAACCTACCTAATGGGTACAATGAACACTATTTGGATGATGGGTACACCTATAGCTGCAACTCAAGCATTACAAAAGTGATCTATGTAACCTAAAACATTTGTACCCCCTTCGTATTTTGAAAGAAAAAAATGTTACTCAGGAAGTAGAAAATCTGAACAGACCAACAATCTTAGAATAAACCAGAAAGATAACAATTTACCTCTTAAAAGAAAGTCCAGAACCATGCAGTTCTTCTATTGTGTTTTACTGGATAATTCTCATGTTATATAAACTCCTTCAAAGCACAGGGGAAAAAAATCCTTTTCCAATGTACTTGAGGAGGACAGCATGGTCCTGATACCAATATCAAATGAGAAGAGTGCACACAGAGAAAATTACATGCCAGTGTCACTGATGAATACAGTTTTAAACATCCAAACTCCACAAATATTAACTTGAATTCAGTAAATAATTCAAAGAATAATACAACCAACCTCTATTAATGTAATTCACTACATTAACAAATTAAAGGAGATACTCCTCCCCAAAATTCAGTACCCCTTCCTGAGTTATCCCTCCTTCCCCAACACACATGGAAAACTGGGAATGGAAAGAAACGTATTTAACTCAAGGGAGTCTACCAGAGACTTCTAAACATCATATTTTATGATGGTATATCCTAAATCAGACTCTAATGTGTATCAGAATCATCAAGAGGACTTGTTAAAACACGGATTGCTGGGCCAGGTGCCCAGAGTTTCTAATTCAGTAGGTCTGGGGTGGGTCGCAAGAATTTGCATTTCTAACAAATTCTTGGGACATTCTGTTGCTGCTGGTCCAGGAACCATATTTTGAGAATCAATACCTTAGAGATATACTCTTGTGTCGGCTTAGTTACAAGGCTTGCTAGGGTTTCAACAATGTGCACTACTGAGGAAGAGGAAGAAACCAGAACCATACAGGGATAGGAGAAACATTAGTCTTGGCAAATCTGATGTGGCTATTAGGATATTCCCTAGTAGTATAAAAAACAGTCTGATTACAGAGCCAATATGGAACAGTAATCTAGAAGGGAACAAATCCATTGAGAAATACTGTTGGAGAAAGTTCTTGGCAATAGGTACTACTCTGACTCAAAAGAACCGTTGTGGCTATCCACCCCATCCCATCCCACCCCTATATGGCAATTGCAGCTAAGTCCTTATGAAAGAAATGGACATCTAGTGTTCTTAGAGTTATCTTTTCAACTACCATATGTCACCTGCTTGCACCTCACTTTGTTCTCTATTTATCATTCTTTCTTTACCACTGACCAAGTGTCCAGTCATACCTTGGTTCCTTTAGTTTGGTGGTCTTATCTACCGCTTTCTAGCCCTTAATTCCATTTTCTGGTTACTTCTCTCATTTCTTTGCTACACAAAACAAGGTTTCCATGGTCAAATATTTTATGCACATACTCTATCCCTCTCTTAGAGACTCACAAAGCATAGAAGTACATTAAAGACTCTGAGAAGAGTGCTGCAGTAAATAAGTCCATTTAGGTCTTGCATTTCCTAAAGAGAATACTACCTCCCTTTAAAAATATATAAATTATTCACAGTCCTCTGATCTAGTGTTATATCAAATTTATTTTGGGAAATGCTGACCTAAATAATCCAGTTTTCTCATCTGTGGTAGGCAAAATAATGCCATTCCCCGATCTTTGAAGATGCCAGCACCCTAATCTCTAGAACCTATAAACACATTACCTTACATGACGAAAGAGATTTTGCAGATGTGGTTAAAGTTATATATCTGAGAAGAGTGTTCTGGGTTAAATGCAATCACAAGAGCTGAGAGAAACTTTCCTAGCTGACGTCAGAGATGATACTGAAGAAGAGGCAGAAGAGATTGGGAGCTTGAGAAAGACTTGACCTACATTTGCTAGCTTGGATAATGCAGAATGGGGGCATGTGCCAAGGAATATGGGTGACCTATAGAAACAGGGACTAGCCCTCAGCTGATAGCCAGCAAGAAAAACCTCAGTCCTACAACCACAAGAATTAGATTCTGTCAATAACCCAAAGAAACATTTTTTTCCAGAGCCTCCAGAAAAGAACACAGACTTGCTGACATCTTGAGATTAGCCCAGTGAGACCTGTGCTGGACTTCTAACCCCCCATAACTGTATTATTTTAAGTCACTAAGTTTGTGGTAATTTGTTATGGCAACAATAGAAAGTTACTACATTATCTTACAGATAAGGAAACAGACTCAGCAAAGGGGAAAGTCTTGTTCAGAGTTACATTACTAGACAAAAGCAGATCTGGGAGTCAAATATATTTGGAATATGTTTCACTTAATTTGTTATTACTTTATTTCAGTCAGAGTAAATCTGTTTCACATATTGATCATTCTGATTCTCATCTAAGGCGATGAAGACTTCTGGTCATTTATAATGAGAAAGGTCTTTAAATAGGAATTTAAATCAAGGATTGCACCACTCACTTTGCAACTTGTTCCCACAACTTAAGGAACTAAGTTAAGCTGAACTCCATATGTAGCACTGAGCTTGCTGGAATTGAGTGTGACCCCTCAAATTGTGGCCCTTTAGTAGTCTCAATTCTAGGCAGAGATCAGGAATCTGCTAATTTTCCTGACCTCAAGTAAATGGCATTTCATTGGCCAGTTACAGACAGGTAAAGAGACTCTTGAGTGCCCATGGAAATTCATACTGATGTGAATTTCATGTGTTCAGCAACTGCAAGCCAACAAGATAATTCACAGACACATTACTAAGGCAGTTCAGGCTCATGCATAATGTCCCCACTTTGTTGCACAAACAGTTGCAAACACATACACAAATACACATTTAGTGCTACCTACATTAACATAGGAACACACAAGCTGAGCTGATAACCACGCTTCGTTGATCACCTTCAGTATAGGCATGCATGAGGGCACTTACCCCTTCGCTGACACTGATTCCACCCAGGTACACATACTGTACATTTAGGGCTGTTCCAACTGTGTGGTTTACACATTTTATTATTTTTATTTATTTATTTATTTATTTTTTTGATGGCTTAAAGTTCTTTTTTTTTTTAATTTATTTTTTTAATTTCAGAATATCATGGGGGTACAACACTTTGACCATACACATTGCCCCTGTTCTGCCCGTGTCAGAGCCACAATCGTGGTCATCTCCCAAACTGTGCTCCCCACATCCATTCAGTGAGAGTTTTTCCCATCCCTTCCACCCCCCTCCCGCCCGCCCGCCCTCTGATGAATGTTATTGCCCTGTGTGATGTAAGTGTTCATCAGTTAGTACCAGTTTGATGGTGAGTACCAGTGGTGCTTGCTTTTCCAATCCTGTGACACTTTGCTTCAAAGAATGGGTTCTAGCTCCAACCAGGATAATACCAGATGTGTTAATTCACTGTTGTTCCTTATGGCTGAGTAATACTCCATGGTATACATATACCACATTTTATTGATCCACTCGTGTATTGATGGGCACCTGGGTTGTTTCCACAAGTTTGCAATTGTGAATTGTCCTGCTATGAACATTCGAGAGCAGATGTCTTTATGATAAAATGTCTTTTTTTCTTTTGGATAAATACCCAGTAGTGGGATTGCTGGGTCAAATGGTAATTCTACTTTTAATTCTTTGAGGTATCTCCATATTCTTTTCCATAGAGGTTGTACTAATTTGCAGTCCCACCAGCAGTGTATGAGTGTTCCTATCTGTCCACATCCCCGCCAACATTTGTTATTTGGGGATTTTTTGATATGAGCCAATCTCACTGGAGTTAAGTGATATCTCATTGTGGTTTTGATTTGCATTTCAAAGGGAAGAAATGATCATAAATAAAGTGAGAAATGCTCTCAGAATGAGGAAACAGTCTCTATGTGCCAGTTACTGCATTAGGTACCTTACATGGATTATCTCATGTAATACTCACAACAATCCAGTATGATGTAGATACTACTATTATTTAGATTATACAGATGATGAAACTGAGGCTCAGAGAAGTCCAAGCCCTCTCACAACATGTAAATCGTGGAGTTCAGAATTCAAACCCAGAAATCTGGTTCCACTAAATATATATCTCTCAATACAGCTTCTCATCATGTGATAATAATAGGAATAATTTATAATGATACAAATTGATAGTGATGATGATGAATTTTTACCTTGGTATAGAATTCTGCAGTTCACAAAGTTTTTTGGTTTTGTTGTTATATTATGCCATTTTATTTTCATGACTGTAAGGGGTAGAGTCTATTGTCCTCATTTTATTAATACAAATGGGGAAAATTGTTCAGAAAGGTTAGGTACTTTGCCCAAGATCATATAGCTAGGCAAGGGCCAAGATAGACTTTGAACTCAAATTGTCTGCCTCCCTAACCTGTTTTCTTAACCACTATACCCTCTGAGCTGAGGAATTGTGTCATTGTTACTTTTCTTTCCTGAAGTTGCATCACTGGGCTGCCCCCTATCTAGAAGTAAAATTGAGTAGATTTAGAATCAGCATATATTTAATCTCTGAGAGAGTAAAGCAATCTCTAAACTTCAGCTGATGGTCTAAGTAAATATTTTGATTTGTCCCTTGTAGTTTAGGGTAATGATGATGCATATATGGGAAAGGGCCCTTGACTGCGAGGCAGAAGACTAAGTTCCAGTTTCCTCCTTGGTAAAAAGAGGACAGTGACACCTGCCCAACTCACTTCATACAGTCCTTAGGTTCAACTTAATCACAGAATCATAACTTTGCAGAGTTGGAAGTAACATTATAAATCATTCTTCTCAGTGCAGAAATGCAACCTGCAAACTTCACTAAATCAGTGCTCTAGTCTCTGGTTGAAACCCAGTAGGGATGATTCTGTCCTACCTTCTCAGATAGTGGTGAAGATTTCTTTTTTTATTCTTTTTGGGTAAATTATTTATTTATTTATTTATTCATTTCAGAATATTATGGGGGTACAAACACTTTGGTTACATATATTGCCCATGCACTGCCCAAGTCAGAGATACAATCATGAACATCCCACAGACAGTGTACCCCACACCCATTAGGTGTGAGTTTTCCCATCCCCTCCACCCTCTCCCACTTACCCTGATGAATATTATTTCCATATGTGCACATAAGTATTGCTCAGTTAGTACCAATTTGATGGTGAGTACATGTGGGGCTTGTTTTTCCATTCTTGTGATACTTCACTTTGAAGAATGGGCTCTAGCTCCATCCAGGATAATACCAGAGGTATTAATTCACCATTGTTTTTTATGGCTCAGTAGTACTCCATGGTACACATATACCACATTTGATTAATCCACTCATGTATTGACGGACGCTTGAGTTGTTCCCATATCTTTGCAATTGTGAATTGTGCTGCTATAAACATTCGAGTGCAGATGTCTTTATTATAGAATGTCTTTTTTCCTTTGGGTAAATACCCAGTAGTGGGATTGCTGGATCAAATGGGAGTTCTACTTTTACTTCTTTGAGGTATCTCCATATTACTTTTCATAGAGGTTGTACTAATTTGCAGTCCCACCAGCAGTGTGTGAGTGTTCCTACCTGTCCTCATCCCCGCCAACATTTGTTGTTTTGGGACTTTTTGATATAAGCCAATCTCACTGGAGTTAAGTGATATCTCACTGTGGTTTTGATTTGCATTTCCCTGATGATTAGAGATGTTGAGCAATTTTTTATGTTTCTTGGCCATTATTCTGTCTTCTTTTGAAAAGTTTCTGTTCATGTCTTTGCCCACTTTTTAATGGGGTTGGTGTTGGGTCTGCCCCGGAATGCATGTGGTAGATAAGTCATATCATGACTCTCGAAGGCTGCAGGCTCCAGAGGAATCTCTGGAGGTTGTAAAGATAACTCTGAATCACAAAGGCTGGAATGGAACCAGAAGAAACTGGCAGAAGTCCCCCTCCCAAACTTTCTATAAAACTCACCACCTTCCCCTCTTCTGTGTGGACACCTTTTTCAGCTTCCACCCAGCTGCACCCAGGTGCTCAAAATAAACGGCATTTTACCACGCCCCCAGGCTTGCCTGTCTTCCTCTGGGCTCTGACCCAACATTTGGTGCCGAAACCCAGGGAGATGGGGTGCTCGGGTGGACTTGACCTCCGGGAGTCTAGTGGGCGAGGCTTGCAACTCGGGAAGCGGCAGGCAGCAGCGGCAGTTTATCCTGGGCCTGCTCCAGAATACTGCCTTCCTCTAAGTCCCTAGGTCATGGGTAAGGTATCCACGGATCTTTGACAGAATTGAGAGAGGATATTCTCCTGGGTTGATCACAAGTCCCCTGGACCCATTAACCTCCCTTGTCTCTGACGAGGTGGCTGGGAGAAGTCCCGAGCCGTGAAGGGGTCTCTCTCTAACTTGTCTCTGATCCTGGAGCATAGGCAGAGCGCTGTAGCTCAGCCGAGGTAAGGTATTGTCCACCCAGACCCTTCCGGACCAAGCCAGAGGCAGACACTGGACCGAAACGCGGACCTTCCTTGCTGACCTCCAAAATCCACACCCTGAGATAGCCTGTTCCTGGTAAGTGAGAGTCACAAACTCGTTCTCATTTCCCGATGCCCCTCCTCCTCGCTTCTCCACTCGCTCTCGTCTCTTCTCATCTCCTCTCGACTCATCTCGTCTTGACTCATCTTGACTCCACTCGACTCGAAATTCCTACCGGTAAACAGGAGGATAATCTCGGCCCCGCTGGGGTAATCTTGGCCCCCTGGGGCCCTCGTTCGACACAGGGATGCCTGTGCCAAATCATTTAATGGTGTTGCTCCTCGCTCCTTCAACCATCACTCCCGTGCCATTCCCTCATTCTAGAGATGCCTAGAATTGTGTAGTCTCTACTGTTTCCAGGAACGTGGGAAACTCTCAGTTTACTCCGCCTAAAACCACCCCCTTGGGGTGCCTCCTCTGAAATCTGAAAACATTGAGTCTCACTGATGAAGTCCGGCCAAAATGGCTTCTCTTTTACTGTAATTACAGCATGGCCACAATATAAATTAGATAATAACTCCCAGTGGCCTGAAAATGGAACTTTTGACTATGACATATTACAAGATCTGAACAATTTCTGTCATCGCAATGGCAAATGGTCCGAAATTCCCTGTGTCCAAGACTTTTTTACCCTGCACTCACGGCCCTCCTTCTGTCAAAATTGCAATCTGGCACAAATCTTTCTACTACACACTAAACTCCCTTCCCAACTTCCTCCCTCAGCCCCTGAACCACCTGAAACTCCAGATCCTGATTCCTCAGATCTCAGCCCTCCCCCATATAGACTCCCTCCACCCTCTCTCTCAACCCACTGCACACCTCCTCCCTAGCCCCCCCACTACCAGCTCTTGCTCTGCTCAAATTCCGGGACCGGGGATTCTGCTACATGAGGCTTATACCCACTCAGAGAAGTGGCTGGGTGGAAGGTATTGTGCGGGTACACGTTCTTTTCTAAAACCTGCTAACTTTTTCTATTGAGGTTGAGATAACTCATTTTTTATGGTATTTGCAATTGAAAGGCTACCTGGAGATCCTTCTGGCAGTTCTAGCTAAATAGGTAAACAAAACAAAGTTTTTGGGCATGTTTTATAGATGGTCTGTGCAGGTTGGGATAAAGTTTATAAAGGGAAATTGTGAAGAAATTTTGTATATAATCCAGTTGCTATAATTAAAAAGATAAATTTTAGTTAAAACTAAGTTTTCTTGAGGTATTAATTTGCTCTTAATGAAATTACATAAGATACTCATTTGGATTCTATAATCTGTTCCTTTATTAGGTTTTGACTAACTAGAAATCTAAACTTTAAGGGTTAAGGTTTAATTAATTTTATAGCCTTGCCTTTGACATTTTGGTTTTTATTCTTATGTTGCCTAGAAGGTTTTAAAAGGGTTGATGAGTACTTGTCTACCTCCAGTCCTGTCTGGCCTAAAACACTTATTACTGTATTATCATTATCTATTTCTTGTAAAGGCTATACTGGATATAGGAAAAGGAAAAAACCCAAAGACCTGGATCACGATAGTTCAAAGAACAGATCTGGTCCAGGATGTTTTTTTCAGACTGGCCCCTAGGCTGACTCTCTCTGGCCCCTTGAACAATTCGCTATAAAATCAGGTTGAGTCATGTCCTTCCCCTAAGATGCGACATTGCCAATATTAGAACCATCCTCACCAACACTGGATGACCAAATAGACAATTCTAGGAATGAGCCTTCCTAGAGCCGTGGGACCTCCTGCTATTTGGCCTACACATACATGTATTCCATGGAATGATCTTTGGCCAACAGGGGAAACAGAGGACTAAACTCTGATCTTTTTCTTTTGCCCAAATTCCTTTCTAAAGGGGCCTAGTGAGTCACACCTACAAATTATAGAATCTCAGTAAACAGGTTTTTATGATGAGGTTTACTTCCTGACCTGATTCCAGTATAGCTGCACATGAAAGAAGACCCTACTATAAATATTCGGCCTTCCTTTGAAGCCCTGAAAAATGCCCTAACATCTGCTCAGACACTCACACTTCCTGACCTCACCCAAACTATCCAGCTATATACAGATGAGAGACAGGGTACAGCAGTAGGAATTCTAACACAAAATAATGGCCCAAGATACAGGAGAAAATTTTAAACTCCTATCAGCTTCCCTTAATTCATTAGCTGCCATGGTAATAGATAATAGAATAGCACTAGATTATCTATTAGCATCAGAAGGAGGAGTTTGTGCAATTGCAAACATTTCTTGCTGCTTCTATAAAACACCACAGAGCAGGTAGACTGAAAAAGACATAACAGACTCAATTTGGAACTCTGTCCAATCCGTCCTCCCAAAAATGACCTCGCTCTCACCCTTCTCAGGACCCCTAATAATGATTATACTAACTCTCCTCTTTTGTTCTTATATATTTTAACTTTTTCTACATTTCCTCAAAAACAGAATTCAAGCCATCACCCACAAATCAATTGGAGAAATCTTCATAATGAACAAGCCCTTCCACACTTCCAACTCAATACCCGATCCTGACACCGCCCTTTCTCAGCAGGAAGCAGTCAGAAAGACAACAACGTCCAGCTTCCCAATTTTTAGGGTTTTTACATCTTCCCCTTCTTTCCTCTTCCCTTGTATATGATAAAGAGTGTGGAATGCTGGGTCTGCCCCAGAATGCATGCGGTAGATAAGTCAGATAAGTGCCCCCCCACCCCCCCCACCCCCCGGCAGGCTGCAGGCTCCAGAGGAATCTCCTGAGGTCGTAAAGATAACTCTGAATCACAAAGGCTGGAATGGATGGAATGGAACTAGAAGAAACTGGCAGAACTCCCCCTCCCAAACTTTCTATAAAACTCACCACCTTCCCCTCCTCTGTGTGGACGCCTTTTTCTGCCTCCATCCAGCTGCACCCAGGTGCTCAAAATAAATGGCATTTTACCACGCACCCAGGCTTCATGTCTTCCTCTGGGCTCTGACCTAACGGTTTGTTGATTTTTTCTTGTTGATTTTCCTAAGTTCTGTATAGATTCTGGTTATCAGCCCTGTATCAGATGTGTAGCATGCAAATATTTTCTCCCATTCTGTAGGTTTTCTGTTCACTCTAGTGATAGTTTCCTTGGCTGTGCAGAAGCTTTTTAATTTGATCAGGTCCCATTATTTATTTTTGAAGATTTCTAATTTGAGGACAAGTGTGCTGACTTTTGTTTCCTTGCAACTTTTGTGCATTTGTTCTTTTACTGCTTTTTAGCAGAAATTTACTTTATTCCACATAACAGCCTTTTCAATATTTGGAAATGATTATTGTAAGGGTAAATTTTAAAATATATAATGTTACCATTTACCAAAATGCATAGAGGCCTTCCCTCTCCCTTTCTTAGAGAATTTCCTTGAGATACTTACCAAATGTTTGTAAATCATTCCTCCGTCTCTTTGATATGTATATAAAACTTTTTAAAGGCTAAATAAGCCTCTGGCTAGCCTTACAACCCAAGAATATTTTTCTTAAGGGCCTGGGAGCCATTTCTTTGAAATGTAAACATCAAGGAAGATAGAAGCTCTATCTCTGTGTCTCCCTGGGAGTTAAGCCTAGGTGCCTTGCTCCAAGCTGTAAGCGCCTGCTTTTCCTAGAGATAAGAAAAGTTTTACTATTCTTCCAGATAAAGACAATTAGCTAGCACAGCTGGCTACCTAATTACTAGATGAGTTTTGGATGAACTAGGAATGAAAGTATAGCAAATGGTATTGCCAAATCCTCTTACACGAGGACAAGTTATTGTTTATTTTGAGAACATGTATGTAATGGGTTGTATCTGCTTGGCTATATAAAAAGAGTGGGACTTATTTCCATCTTTGTACTCTCTTTCCAGGATTACCTATGACGTGCATGATACTCTGTTTGTGTTTATTCCGTCATATTGGTATAAAAATACATAAATCTCTGGATTACTTTGCCTTACTAAAGAAAAAAGTTAATTCTCAGAGATTGCCACATACTGTTACAAATATTCATAAAATATCCCTTTAATATTGTACTCTAGAATGTTGTCAGAAATCCAAACCCATTTTACTAGTTTATAGTCTCCAGAAACACCTTTTTCCTCTTTACTTAAAAATGACCCTACTTTTACCAACCCCAGTTTTATAGTAGCTTAAATATATTGTGTTCACAATAATTATTGGCAATATCTAGTATATCATATCTTTATAATATTTCAGAATAAATCCCACCTTTATTGTAGGTCTTATTAGTAAGTGTTTCAGTACAGTGAAACAAAGTCTATTTTTTCCTTTGGGAGCTTCCACAGTCCTAGGCTGGTCAAAGGGAAGATGGATAAAGATTTCTGAGAGAAGATACATTTCTCCCTCAGAGCCATCATTAACTGTAGAACCATCTACAGTCCTACATTAGGACGTTTCTTATCTCCCCTGAGCAAACTTCCAATCCTATCCTATGGTGGACTTTAGCTAAGCAATCATCAGTGGTAGATTCAGTCTTGTTTGTTTGGTATCATATAATTATGGCTGTCCCTTACAATTATGGGTATGGTGTCCAATGCCACATCCTCTGCTCCAACTACTACAAAGAGATCATCACCCAGCCTAGCTGGACAATCTGAAAGATAATTATGTGCATATTCAGTGGAATTTACAACATGCTATGCGATCAAGGACAAATGTTGAAAATATTCTGAGGCTGCAGACTTCATTAAAAGGAATATTCCACTGCTTATAAAGCCAGGGATGTCCTAATTGCAGTTTCTAAAAGTCAACACTTCAATAAGAAATTTTACCCAGGGAACAGGAGGCCTGCAGTCGAAGGTTTGCTGACAAATTCTCAGAATTTATTCAAAATAGACAAGAAGACAATTTCAATCTGGATCCGGTATATGTATATGTAAAAATAATATAAACATTTTTAACACAGGAAGTTTTACTAATTAGAATCTCCTTAAGCAAAAACTGTGAAAGAAACATAGCTTGCTTTATGAAAGATGCAGTTTGTATTTAATTATTTTCTGGGACCTTTTCCTTTATTGCCTCTCTTGTTCTATTTTCCACTCATTTTTATGGGCACCTATCCTCTATCCCAGAGGCTGTGGGCTGGATTCAGACTGCAAATGTGTTTTGTTAGGCCTGCAAAGTATTTAAAATTATTAATTAATCTCCAACATTTGAAAATGGGGAAAGTTTCCATAGAAATCTGTGTACTTGCATATGCCCACACATGTGCATATCTGTTTATGTATTTTTTGTATTTCTTTAACTATATGACATTTTTCTCTTAAAAAATTGAAAGAACTGGCAGAGCTGGATCTGAATGACAATGATGGGCTGAAGCTGAGTAGTGGCTGTCCCTTTAAAGAAAGCAGGTACTGTCCACTTTGCTACACACCTCACCACTCCTTATTGCTTTTAACCATCCCTATTTCACCTATTTACATTACCTATTTGGTCCCTGTAGGGATTTAAGTTTTCAACCTCTATTGTGCTCTCAAGCTCTGCAGAGCTTTCACTAACCTCAGTAATTACTGTGTAAAGTGTAATTTCTGCTAGAAGCAAGGAAAGAAGGCCTTTAACCCTCAAAGGAGGCATTTCCCAATGGTAATCTCCTAATCCATTTATCTCTCACTTTGAAGTATGTGGTGTTCACTCTGGACTTCAGCTCAGTCTTCTTAACTAAATAACACAAAATTCCATTTGATGTAGTTATGACATACCATGTTATGCAGTAATAAAATCTCTGGTTGGAACTTAAGAAGCTAATAATGTTTAATCCTCTTCTCCATATCTGGAAGAATTTATGTCAAAGAGATCTCAGGCTGCTGTAACAACCGAGACAGTGGGGAGTAGTAGTTAAGAACACATTAGAGAAGACAGCTCTAGGCTTGAATACCAACTCAGCCACTTCCAAACTCTGTGACTTTTGGCAGCTACTTAATATCTCTCAGTCTCATTTTTCTTATCTGTAAAATGGGGATAGTAGTTGTCCACCTCTGATTAGTCATCATAAAGGCTCAGTGTTTATATCACTTGACACAATACCTGGCACACACAACAGTCAAGGCTTCTCTTGTATCATTGACACCATTACCTGTGTGGGTCCTCTGGTGGGCCTTCAGGTGAAGCTCTTGGTATATACTTTTTTACAACCTATAAATAAGGAGAGGAGGAGTCACATTTGGTCCCTGCCATTGTGAAACAACAACAGAAAAAAATGTATTAAATATGTGTAAGACTAAGGTTTTACCAATAGGAAAATAGGAGAAAAAGGCAGTTAGAGGGCACATCATATTGTTTTAAGAAGCATTCTATGGTGTTGTTATGGGCTGAAGTGTGTCCTTCAAAATTTATATGTCCAAGTCCCAACCCCCAGTGTGTCAGAATGAGACTGTATTTGGAGTAAGGCCTTTAAAGAGGTAATTAAGTTAAAATAAGGTATTTGGGTGGGTCCTAATTTGATATAACTGGTGTCCTTATAAGAAGAGGGAATTTTGAAAAGATATTCTATAATAAAGACATCTGCACACGAATGTTTATAGTAGCACAATTCACAATTGCACAGATGTGGAAACAACCCATGCGCCCATTAATATGAGTGGATTAATAAAATGTGGCATATGTATACCATGGAGTATTATCCAGCAATAAAAAACAATGGTGAATTAACTCATCTGGTATTATCCTGGATGGAGCTAGAGCCCATTCTTCGAAGCAAAGTATCACAAGAATGGAAAAACAAACACCACTGGTACTCACAATCAAATTGGTAGTAACTGATCAATACTTGTGTCACACGTGGCAGTAATATTCATCAGGGGACAGGCAGGTGGGAGGGGGTGGAGGGGATGGGAAAACTCTCACGGAATGGGTGAGGGGTGCACAGTATGGGGGATGTCTATGATTGTACCTCTGATATGGACAGTGCATGGGCAATATATATAACCACACTGTTGTACCCCCATAATATTCTGAAATAAAAGGAGAAAAAAAGAAAAGGAAATTTGAACCCATATATGTGTGTGCACAGAGGAAAGACCACGTGAAGACAAAGGACGAAGATCATCTACAAGTCAAAAAGAGGCCTCAGAATGAAATCATTCCTGCCAACACCTTGATCTAGGGATTCTAGCCTCCAGAACTGTGAGAAAATAAATTTATGTTGTTTTTAAGTCACCAAGTTCATGGTATTTGCTATGGAAGCCCCAGCAAATTAATACAGGTGTCAATGTCATACAGTCATAGTTTTTGGTCCTTGGGGATAGTAGAAATGTGGCAAATCCTCTATGTATTGGCCACTAGAAAATAACGTTTTCTAAACTGTTAGAATCTGTAATATACAAACTAGGAACACGGATGAAACTTGGTTATAATTTTGAGTGAGAGAAGCAGGACATAAAACAGTGCGAAAGGCATCATTCCATTTACATAAAACAGACAAAATTAATTTATGATCCCAGAAGCTGGAATAGTAGTTACCAGTGTAGGGCGGAATTTACTGGAATAGGGAATGAGGGAGGCTACTGGGGTTAGAAAACGTTCTATATCTTAATATGCGGTGCTAGTTATATGGGTAAATACATCAGTCTGTAGGCTTGATTAAATTTTTTAAATCAAATAAAAACACAAGCAAAAATCATATGTATGATCTCAATTATGTGTTTATGTAAAAAATGGATATATCTATATTTGATAACATATTAAAAAAATTATCCATGGTATGTCAGCCAGCTTGAAAAAATTTCAGTAAGTTGGAATATAGCAATTTGTGCATACACTGCCATTAACCCCTTGGGACACTTTGGATTGCTTAAAGCAGGTGGGACTTCTGATAAAGGTATGGCAAGTTTCATGTCTGTTTCACTAAGTCAATATTAAAGAAAGTTTGATGGAAAACCATGTCTCTACCTGGTTTTAAGCCAAGTGCTTATTTTTCCTTCCAGTTGGAAATTATAGACCTGGAGAAGATCCACTAAGAGTATCTCCTTAATATTGCCTGTGCATACCTTGTCTGTTTTTATGCCATTGATTATGATGTCCTCTAGTATGCATACCTAGAATGCTATTCCTCCTTTCCTATGCTTTTTGAATTTCTACATTTCCTTAGAGCAGGAGAGAGAAAGAAACATCTGGTTATCACTTTCCCCAAGAATTCTTCTGTAAAAGTTGTGTTACATGATGTCTTATGTTTCTAAAATTTTACAATTAGCAGTTGATGCCATATAGTTATTATTAGTACTTTTTGTTCCCTTATTGCTTCATGGGTTTTAATCTCATCTTTCTAGGGTATTATGCAAATATAATTTGATATCAGATCCTGGAGACCTTGAAATGCCAGGGTAAACAATTTTATTTTATTCTGTAAACAGTGGAAAGCCACTAAATCTTTTTAAGCTAAATGTGTGTCCTGCTCGGAACTGAGATTTATTAATAAAAATATTAATCTGCTGGTTTATGTAAAATGGATCATAGAAAGACCAATGAGGAGGCTATAGTTCAAGTGAAAGGTAATGAGAGCCTGAACTTAGGCAGTGCTGGTGGGAATGGAGGGGGGAAAATGCATAAGTTATTATATATAAAGAATGAAGAGCTTAACCAGCTCTTAAAGGCTGGTTAGTTAAAGGGACAAAGGAGAAGAAAGAAACCAAGATAACTCCAAGGTTTGGGGTCTGAATCACTGAAAGTGTGATGGTGCCACTAAAAGTAGAAAAAAAAATAGGAGAAAAGTAGAGTTTGTTTAGATTTCAAATTTTAATAAGTTCCATTTTTATCGTCCGAGGAATTGGAAATGCTGGTGAGCACTTCAGGTGAAATTGTGCTTGGAAGAGAGCTTCGAAATAAATATTTGAAAATTATTTCCAGAGAAGTAATAGGGATATAGAATAGAGTGAAGAGAAGAGGACCATTGCCAGCTCCTATATCACTCAGAATGTAAGTTAACACACTCACACACACACACACGTCATGCCCTATTCATATACCTACACTCACACACACACACACACACACACACATGTACACATGGCATGTAAGAATATATGCAAACTCAAGAATGTGGTTTTCTGGTTACTTAATGACTAGTGATATATCATCATCTAGATTCTAATTGCTATTGGGCATACCTGCATAATCACAGTGGTGAATCCTCCTTTTATCCAACTCTAGGTTGTTCCATTGATTGAATTTAGGTAGTTGCAAAAGCATGTTTCCTGAGATGAAGTCCTGAAGACCAGGGGTTAATGAATGCATATGAGTTGATGGTTGCGTGTACATCAATTCATAACTGGTTTCATAGGATGTTGGGGGTGAAATTGTGTTTATTAGCTCAGGTTGGTTCTCTGGACTTCCAGGCTTTGAGTTAGGAGGTAATAGGGGTAGAGTAATCCCTGGTATAGGATTTAACTGTGCTGGAAAGCCAAAGTTTTCTTGTCTTTGAGGGCTGTTTTGAAAAGACTTCACTTGAACAAGAGGCCATGAAGCCTCATTATATATATTGAGTCCAGTGCTTCCAATTGGTATGGTGTGGTCGCTAAGGCTGTTTATGGCTGTGGGGCCACCATCAAGGGGTAAAACCATAGGATTGTTAACATCCATCCTATTCAAACTGGAAGGCTGTTGGCATAACTGTCTGCCAGCAGGAAGAGATTGCTCTTCTGATCTCTCCTGTTTAATGAACATGTTGTTGTTTATTGTCATTGACTGAGGTAAGTTGAAGAAACTACTGAAATCAGGCAATGTTTGGGTGGGTAAGGCTTGTATAGGCAAAGTTTGGGTGGATAAAGCCTGGGTGGCCAAAAACCGGCTGGGAAAAGTTTCTGTGGAAAGGATGTCTGAGCAGCAAGACTCAATATAACTGTCAACTGATTCTGGCTTGATTTGGGTGTATAGTGGGTGGTATTTAGGAGACTCTTACAGCTCTGTACATAGATGTGTGGTATCAGGTAGAATTATGTTGATGTTCATACTATATGGTGCAGAAGGTGACTTTTCCTTTGCAGAGAAATCATCTGCCACAGAGGCACTCTTGCCTAGGACCATTGGATATGGTGGCACCTGGTTGGTGAACTATTTGTCTATATAGAATGTATCTGGGATTAAGGTACAGAATGGGTTAGGGAAAGGGAATGAAATAGAAACCTCAAAACAATAACTGACTACTCTATAATTCACTAATTGATGAGTATTCATATTACATGGTAAACTAGTACTGATTTCATTCCAGTTTCTACCTTACACTCTTATCCTAATTTTCCCTTTGTCTTATTTTAACTTGTAGTATTGTGTTGTATGTATTTTTCCTTAAATTCTTTCAGGAACAAGGCAGGAGATGCTAAATAAACAAACAAATAAATAAATATTGAGCTAGTCTCTCTTAATAAAGATTAAATGTGTAAGTTCATTAATTTCCCC
This sequence comes from Daubentonia madagascariensis, assembly GCA_023783475.1. Taxonomy (NCBI): domain Eukaryota; kingdom Metazoa; phylum Chordata; class Mammalia; order Primates; family Daubentoniidae; genus Daubentonia; species Daubentonia madagascariensis. The sequence continues at coordinate 1,384,346 of JAKFHU010001693.1, forward strand.
CAAATTATGTGAACAAATTTAATCAATGATATTTCATGAGTATAGAGGAGAAAGAATGACCTGAGTGGCTTTTTATGGTTTTTTTTTTGTTTGTTTTTTGTTTTTTGTTTTTAGCAAATTCTAACATTCAGTATAGAATGAGTGCTTAAACAAGCACTGATATACTCATAGGGGATACAGCAGTAAATAAGATAAATTAGGTGTCTGTCATTGCTATGGTCTGAATGTTGATGTCCCCTTCAAATTAATATGTTGGAACCTAATACCTAATGTCATAGTGTTAAGAGGTAGGGCCCTTGGGAATTCATTAAGTAATGAGGGTGTCACCCCCATGAATGGGATTAATGCCCTTATAGAAGAGGCTTGGGTGGGCTCCCTCTCCCCTTCCACCATGAGAAGATGCAGAGAGAAAGCACTATCTTTGAAGTAAAGAGAAAGCCCTCACTAGACACTGAATCTGTTGGTGCATTGATCTTGGACTTCCCAGCCTCCAGAATTATGAGTACAACATTTCTGTTGTTTATAAATTGCTCAGTCTAAGGTATTTTGTTATAGCAGCCCAAGCAGACTAAGACAATCATTGAGCTTAAGTTTTTGGGCAGAGAGGCATTTGGTGACAGGCAAAAAAATAAATAATAGGATAATTTCAAATAGTGCTGTGATACATACTGCCAAGAAAATCAAAGGATGTTATACAGAGGGGCATTGGCTTAGGTGATTGGGGGTCCTCTGAGAGAAGGTGACATGTGCTTAAATGTACTCTAATGCAGTGATCTTCAAAACTTTTGATCATGAGACACTTAAATATATTTTACATTACAACACAGTACATATACATAGTACATATTTTATTAAACTAAAACCAAAGTTTCATGACATACTTCTTACCCTTACTAATGCACTTGCATATTTTTTAGTCTATTTCATGTGTTTTAAAAATTTGTTTAAAAATTGTGAGTTGATTATTGTGAGAGGTGAGAGGTGAGAGGTGTGGATCCTGTTTCAGTCTTCTACATGTGCCTATCCAATTTTCCTAGCACCATTTATTGAATACAGATTCTCTTCCCCAGTGTGTGTTTTTGTCTGCTTTGTCAAAGATCAGATGGCAATATGAGGATGGTTTTATGTCCGGGTTCTCAGTCCTGTTCCATTGCTCTATGTCTCTGTTCTTGTGCCAGTACCATGCTGTTTTGGTTACTATAGCCTTGTAGTGTAGCTTGAAGTGTGGTAAATTGATGCCTCCCAATTTGTTCTTTTTGCTTAAGGTTGCTTTATCTATACTGGGACTTCTCTGGTTCCATATGAAGCATAGAAATATTTTTTCTAGATTTTTCAAAAATGATGTTGGTTTTTTAATAAGGATTGCATTGGATCTGCAGATCACTTTGGGTAGTATAGATATTTTAACAATGTTAATTCTGCCAATACATGAGCATGGCATGGTTTTCCATCTGTTTATGTCCTCTGCTATTTCCTTCCTCAGTGTTTTGGAGTTCTCCCTATAGAGGTCTTTCACCTCCATACCTAAATATATTCCTAGGTATTTTATCTTCTTTGTTGCTACTGCAAAAGGTATTGAGTATTTGATTTGGCTCTCAGTTTGACTGTTGTTGGCATATATGAATACTACTGATTTGCCTATGTTGATTTTATAACCCAAGACTTTGCTGAATTTATTTATCAATTCCAGTAGTCTCTTGAAGAATCTATGGGGTTTTCTAGATATAAGATCATATCCTCAGCAAAGAGTGATAGTTTGACCTTTTCTGTGCCCATTTGGATGCCCTTGATTTCCTTCTCTTACCTGATAGCTCTGGCTAGGAATTCCAGAACTATGTTGAATAGAAGTGGTGATAGAGGGCAACCTTGTCTGGTACCAGTTCTAAGTGGGAATGCTTTCAATTTTTCTCTGATCAGTATGATGTTATCTGTGACCTTGTCATATAATATGGCTTTTACCATTTTGTGGCAAGTCCTGTCTATGCCAATTTTGTTAAGTGTTCTTATCATAAAAGGGTGCTGAATTTTGTCGAAAGCTTTTTCTGCATCTATTGAGAAGATCATATGGTCTTTGTTTTTACTTCTACTTCTGTGGTGAGTTACATTTATAGATTTGCATATGTTGAACCATTCCTGCATATTTGGGATGAAGCCCACTTGGTTGTGATGGATTATTTTTTTGGTGAGCAACTGAATTTGGTTTGCTAGGATTTTATTAAGAAATTTTGCATCTATATTCATAGGGGATATTAGCCTGTAGTTTTCTTTTTTTTGAGTCCTTTCCTGGCTTTGTTGTCACAGTGATGTTGGCTTTGTAAAACATGTAGGAGAGGAGTCCTTCCTTCTCAATGTTGTGAAATAATTTCTGCAGGATATGCACCAGTTCTTCTTTGTAGGTTTGATAAAATTTGGGTGTGAAACCGTCTGGTCTGGGAATTTTTTTTTTTAGGTAGGTTTTTTATTACTTCTTCAATTTTGGTATTTGATATTGGTCTCTTCAGGAATTCTATTTCTTCCTGATTGGGCCTAGGGAGGCTCTGTTTTTCTAAGAATTTGCCCATTTCCTCCACATTTTCAAGTTTATGTGCATGGAGATTTTTGTAGTATTCAGAGATGATATTTTGTATTTCCGTGGTATCAGTTGTAATTTCCCCTTTTTTTTATTTCTGACTGAGCTTATTAGAATCCTTTCTTTTCCACTTCTGTTTAATCTAGTGAGAGGCATGTCAATTTTGTTACATTTTCAAATAACCAACTTTTTGTTTCATTAATCTTCAGTATAGTTCTTTTGTTATCAATTTCATTTAGTTCTGGACTGATCACGGTTATTTCTTTTATTCCCGTGGGTTTGGGATTGGTTTGCTCTTCCTTTTCCAGCTCTTCAAGTCAGTTCACTAGGTTGTTTATTTCTGATCTTTCTATCTTTTTTATGTAGGCTTTTATGGCTATGAATTTTCCTTGCAGGGCTGCCTCAGCTGTGTCCCACAGATTTTGATAACTTGTTTCCCCTTTATCGTTTAGTTGAAATAATGTTTTGATTTCCATCGTAATTTCCTCCTTGACCTGAATAACATTCAGCAGTAGGTTGTTTAGTTTCCATGACTTTTTGTAGAGACGAGAGTTTCTGTTGGAGTTGATTTCTAATTTTATTCTACTGTGGTCTGAGAACATGCATGGTATTACTTCCATTTTGTATAATTTGTTGAGACAGGTTTATGGCCTAGGATGTTGTCAATCTTAGAGAATGTCCCATGAGCTGATTAGAAGAACATATATTCAGTGGGGTTTTTTCCCCTCATTTTTATTATCTTTATTTTGCAGTATTTCTTCAATAATTTTTAAAATACAGACAAGAGAAAATAATATTTTGAGATTGATAAATGAGATCCAAAAGTGGAAATAGCTGGTCAGACAGGGAACATAGAGAGAGGAGTAAAAGCATGAAGAAAACAAAACACTGCATTTCTAGAGATAGTTACATTTAGAATAGGCATCTTTTTCTTGCTTTAGAACATGGGACTTGTATCAGATGCTTTCTTGGGAACTCTTTTTTTTTTAATTTTTTTTTAAATTTCAGAATATCATGGGGGTAAAACACTTTGGCCATACACATTGCCCCTGTTCTGCCCATGTCAGAGCCACAATCGTGGTCATCTCCCAAACTGTGCTCCCCAAATCCATTCAGTGAGAGTTTTTCCCATCCCTTCCACCCCCCTCCCGCCCGCCCGCCCTCTGATGAATGTTACTGCCCTGTGTGATGTAAGTGTTCATCAGTTAGTACCAGTTTGATGGTGAGTACCAGTGGTGCTTGTTTTTCCAATCCTGTGACACTTCGCTTCGAAGAATGGGTTCTAGCTCCAACCAGGATAATACCAGATGTGTTAATTCACTGTTGTTCCTTATGGCTGAGTAATACTCCATGGTATACATATACCACATTTTATTGATCCACTCGTGTATTGATGGGCACCTGGGTTGTTTCCACAATTTTGCAATTGTGAATTGTGCTGCTATGAACATTCGAGAGCAGATGTCTTTATGATAAAATGTCTTTTTTTCTTTTGGATAAATACCCAGTAGTGGGATTGCTGGGTCAAATGGTAATTCTACTTTTAATTCTTTGAGGTATCTCCATATTCTTTTCCATAGAGGTTGTATTAATTTGCAGTCCCACCAGCAGTGTATGAGTGTTCCTACCTGTCCACATCCCCGCCAACATTTTTTATATGGGGATTTTTTGATATGAGCCAATCTCACTGGAGTTAAGTGATATCTCATTGTGGTTTTGATTTGCATTTCCCTGATGATTAGAGAAGTTGAGCACTTTTTTATATGTTTTATGGCCATTATTCTGTCTTCTTTGGAAAAGTTTCTGTTCATGTCCTTTGCCCATTTTTTAATAGGGTTGTTTGATTTTTTCTTGTTGGTTTTCCTAAGTTCTGTATAGATTCTGGTTATCAGCCCTTTATCAGAGGTGTAGCATGCAAATATTTTCTCCCATTCTGTAGGTTGTCTGTTCACTCTAGTGATAGTTTCCTTGGCTGTGCAGAAGCTTTTCAATTTGATCAGGTCCCATGTATTTATTTTGGTTGCTGCTGTGATTGCTTTGGGGGTCTTCTTCATAAATTCTTTGCCTAGGCCAATGTCCATAAGAGTTTTTCCAACGTTTTCTTCGAGAATTCTTATGGTTTCATGTCTTTGGTTTAGATCTGTTATCCATTTTGAATTGATTTTTGTGAGAGGTGAGAGGTGTGGGTCCACTTTCAGTCTTCTACATATGGCCATCCAGTTTTCCCAGCACCATTTGTTGAATAGGGAATCTTTTCCCCAGTGTACGTTTTTCTGGAATTTGTCAAAGATCAGGTGACTGTATGAGGTTGGTTTTATATTTGCGTTCTTGGTCCTGTTCTATTGGTCTACGTGTCTGTTCTTGTACCAATACCATGCAGTTTTGGTTACTATAGCCTTGTAGTATAGTTTGAAGTCCGGTAGACAGATGCCTCCCAATTTGTTCTTTTTGCTTAGGATTGCTTTGGCTAGATGGGGTCTTCTCTGGTTCCACACAAAGCGTAAAATTATTTTTTCTAGATAGGCAAAAAATGATGTTGGTATTTTGATAGGGATTGCGTTGATTCTGTAAATTAATTTAGGTAGCAAAGCCATTTTTACTATGTTGACTCTGCCTATCCAAGAGCATGGTAGGGTTTTCCATCTGTTTACATCCTCTGCAATTTCTTTTCTCAGTGTTTCATAATTCTCTCTATGTAGGTCTTTGACCTCCTTAGTTAGATATATTCCTAAATATTTAATTTTCTTTGTTGCTATTGCAAGAGATATTGCATCTTTAATTTGTTTCTCAGCTTGATTGTTATTAGCATACATGAAGGCTATGGAATTGTGTGTATTAATTTTGTATCCTGAGACTTTGCTGAATTCATTTATCAATTCCAGTAATCTCTTGGTTGAATCTTTGGGGTTTTCTATGTATAATATCATATCGTCTGCGAATACTGAAAGTTTGACCTCTTCTGCCCCTATATGGACGCCCCTGATTCCTCTATCTTGTCTAATTGCTGTGGCCAGGACTTCCAGCACTATGTTGAAAAGAAGTGGAGATAGTGGGCACCCTTGTCTGGTGCCAGTTTTGAGGGGGAATGCCTTCAATTTTTCCCCATTCAGTATGATATTGGCTGTGGGTTTATCGTATATGGCTTTAATAGTTTCAAGGTATGAGACATCTATGCCTATATTGTTAAGAGTTCTTATCATAAAAGGGTGCTGGATTTTGTCAAAAGCCTTTTCTGCATCTATTGAAGGGACCATATAATCTTTGTTCTTGCTTTTATTTATATGGTGAATTACATTTATAGATTTGCATATGTTGAACCATCCCTGTGTCTCGGGAATAAAGCCCACCTGATCATGGTGGATTATTTTTTTGATGTACATTTGAATTCGGTTTGCAAGGATTTTATTGAGAATTTTTGCATCTATATTCATAAGGGATATTGGTCTGTAGTTTTCTTTTTTTGTTGTGTCCTTTCCTGGCTTTGGTATCAAGGTGATATTGGCTTCGTAGAATGAGTTTGGGAGGATTCCATCCTTCTGGATATTTTCAAATAATTTCTGCAGTATAGGCCCCAGTTCTTCTTTGTAGGCTTGGTAGAACTCAGGTGTGAACCCATCTGGTCCGGGACTTTTTTTTGTGGGAAGATTTTTTATTACTGCTTTAATTTCGGTGCTTGATATTGGTCTGTTTAGAAATTCTGTTTCTTCCTGGTTGAGCCTAAGGAGGTAGTGTGTTTCTAAGAATTTGTCCATTTCCTCCATGTTTTCGTGTTTGTGGGCATAGAGATTTTTGTAGTATTCGAAGATGATGTTTTGTATTTCCATGGTATCAGTTGTGACTTCTCCTTTTTCATTTCTAATTGAGCTTGTTAGAGTCCTTTCCTTTCTGCTTCTGGTCAACCTGGCAAGTGGCCTGTCTATTTTGTTTATCTTTTCAAAGAACCAACTTTTCGTTTCATTGATCTTCTGTATTCTTTTGTTCTCGATTTCATTTAATTCTGCTCTGATTTTGGTTATGTCTTTTCTTCTGCTGGCTTTAAGATTGCTTTGCTCTTCCTTTTCCATTTCCTTAAGATGATTCATTAGTTTATTGATTTTGACTTTTCTGTCTTTTGGATGTGGGAATTTAGGGTGATAAGTTTTCCTCTCAGGACTGCTTTTGCTGTATCCCACAGATTTTGATAACTTGTGTCCCCATTATCATTTAGTTCAAAGAATCTTTTGATTTCCGTTTGAATCTCCTCCTTGACCCAATAGTCATTCAGCAACAGATTGTTTAATTTCCATATTTTGGGACGAAGATGTGAGTGTCTGTTGGAATTGATTTCTAATTTTATTCCGCTGTGGTCTGAAAAGATACATGGTATGATTTCTATTTTTTTGAATTTGTTTAGATCTGTTTTGTGGCCTAGGATGTGGTCAATTTTATAGAAAGTTCCGTGAGCTGATGAGAAGAATGTATATTCAATGTTATTTGGGTGGACTGTTCTGTAGATATCTGTTAGGCCCAAATGTTCTATAGCCCTGTTTAGGTCTTTTATTTCTCTATTTGTTTTTTGTTTGGAGGATCTGTCCAGTTCCGTCAGTGGGGTGTTGAATTCCCCTGCTATTATGGCATTGCTGCTTATTATGTTGTCTAGATCTAGCAGTATTTGCTTTATGTACCTGGGTGCTCCTGTGTTGGGTGCATAAATGTTTAGGATTGTTAAATCCTCTTGTGAGATTTTTCCCTTCACCACTATATAGTGTCCATTTTTGTCCTTCTTTACTTTTGTTGCTTTAAAGTTTATGTCATCTGAAATGAGGATGGCTACTCCGGATTTCTTTTGGTTTCCATTAGCCTGAAAAATTGTATTCCATCCTTTCACCTTGAGTCCAAATGCGTCTTAGTGTGTAAGGTGTGTTTCCTGAAGACAACAGATACTTGGTTTGTATTTTTTAATCCATTCAGCCAGCCTATGTCTCTTCAATGGGCAGTTCAAGCCATTTACATTTATTGAGAGAATTGATATTTGGGGTAAATTTCTGATTATTCTGTTAGGTGGTATCTTTTGTTTTACCTCTTGCGTCATTGTGTAATCTGGTTTCTGGGGTTTTAGCTTTTCCATAGTTTTACATAGGTGGGTGTCTGTTGCTCTGTTTAGTGTATAATGCAGGTCTAAGTATTTCTTGCAGGGCCAGTCTGGATTTCACAAATTCTATCAGTGATTGCTTATCTGGAAACGTCTTTATTTCTCCCTCATATAAGAAGCTTAGTTTGGCAGGATACAGAATTCTGGGTTGACCTTTGTTTTGTTTTAGGAGATTGATGATGTCTCCCCATTTCCTTCTTGCTTGTAAGGTTTCAGCTGAGAAATCTGCAGTTCATCTGATGGGTTTCCCTTTGTAGGTTACCTGCTCTTTTCATCTTACAGCTCTGAGGAGTGCCTCTTTTGTGTTTACTTTGGTCAGTCTAATAATTATGTGGCGTGGTGAATGCCTTTTCACGTTGACTCTCCCAGGAGTCCTGTGTGCTTCTTGTACTTGGATACCGAGATTTCTGGCTAAGCCATGGAAATTTTCCTCTATTATTCCTTCAAATAAATTTTCTAGCCTATGCGAATTTTCTTCCTCTCCCTCAGGGATGCCTATGATCCTTATGTTTGGCCTCTTTACATAACCCCACATTTCTTGTATGCTTTTTTCCTGCCTCTTGTTTTTGTGTTCTTTCTCTTTGGTTGATTTATTTAGTGCATAGGAGCTGTCTTCTAGCTCTGAAATTCTTTCCTCTGCATGGTCCAGCCTATTCTTAAGGCTTTCCACTGTGTTTTGTAGATCCTTGAATGCTTCTTTCATTTCTAGGATTTCTATTTGATTTTTCCATAATATTTCTATTTCTTTGGAGAATTTTTCATTCATTTCTTGCATTTTTCTTGTGGTTTCTTTGTGCTGGGATTCAATTTTCTCTTGAATTTCATTGAGCTTTCTTATAATCCATAAGCAAAATTCCTCTTCTGTCATTCTACCCATTTCATTTGGGTTGGTATCCATTGCTGAGGAACTGATAATTTCTTCTGGGGGTGACTTTTCACTCTGATTTTTGATGTTCCCTGAGTTCTTTTGCTGTTTTTTTCTCATCTGGCCTCTTGGTCGAGAGTTGGGCGTGTTAGAGCTAGTTTATGGCCCTGTCACCAGGCCCACAATTATTGTTCCTTGGCAAAGCCAGGGAGAGAAGTAGTGGCCTGTATTGCCTTAGGTGTATTTTAGCAAGTTTGGTGGATCTTGGGTTAACTCTGACCTGTGGTCTTCTCCTCTTCCCAGTGGATTGTGGTGAGAATGACCTCCCAGCTTGGGCTCTGAGCTAATGAATTGTACTTGAGGATATGTGTCCTCCACTCCCTATTAGCTAGGTATTCTGTTATGTCTGTGGCACACTCTGATTCCCCAGTTGGGGTATGCGAAAGCCCCGTGCTTTGGGAAGGGCCTTGTAGCTCCTTGGGGTTACTTTGACCCTGCTCCTCCTGAGGTGCAGGTAGAAACACAATTTCTTTTGGCTGCAGTGTGAGAGCTGAGTTGGGAAAATTCTACACAGCTCAGAGGTTGCTCATCTAGCCACGTGTGTCTGCCCTTCTGATGTGCGTCTCCACGTGATACTGGTTGATAGGGGGATCTCCAATTGTGCACCCCTTTTCCACCACTAGACCCCAAGGTGAGTCGGGTGGCTGTCTCTATCCCCATCAGTCTCCACCGGGGGGATGTTCCCATGGGGAGGGGGGAGTAGTGGCCACTGGAAGCGCTCTTTGATGGCGTGAAATTCCCTATTGAAGTGGGCAGGATTATGGGGAGCTGCTCTGGTTCAGCCTGTGGCTCTTGTGGTATTTGGTTGTCATGGGAACCAGCAGTTATACCAAATGAGTCACTACAGTCAGCAACCTTCAAAATGACCCATCTCTGTGGTATAGGAGGGCTGGGACCTAAAGGGCGGGCACTAGGACCAGAACGGAGCGGGCTTGTCGGAGGCCAGAGCCAGGGTAGTGGAACCAGATGGACGAGCTGCAAACTGTTTCCAATACCCAAAGGTCCCGCCGCTACAGTTCCGGGATCTCGTCCCACCTGGAACCCACGGATGCAGCTGTCCCTGGCCACCACAGGCAAAGACTGTCTCGCCCCAGCAGAAGAGCCCCGGGCCAGGGTGGGGCGGAGCTAGAGACAAGGCTCACAGCTCCGCGTGGGCGGCTTTAAAGATGGTGGCTGCCGCCAGCCTGGCACACAGCTGGGCTCTGATTGCACCCAGAGCGCAGCTTTTCTCCGCCGGCCACAGCGGCAGTTGCTAGCAGCCTCTAAGGGCGTGTCCCGCTCTCCGTTAAACTCCTGGGTCCAGTCCCGCTGACTTCTAGTGGCGCAGTGCTGGCCTGCAGGTTCCCGCACACTGTCCCGGGAAGCTGTAACTCTGTCCCCGCCCAGTTCCCAGTTCTTCCCCAGCCCTTAGCAGTCTCTGTATAATGCAGCTGCGAGTTGTGTCTGGCTCTTGCAACTTCCTTCTCTCCACAGGGCTTGCCGTCCCGAGCAACCGCTCTGTCCCAACTCTGGGCTTGTCCCTGACTGAGTGTATGGGGAGGCGCGTAACCGCTTGGGGGGCCGGTTGCACTGCGCCGACCTGGCGAGTGCGTCCTTCCCGTGCTCTGGGCTCTATTGTGCTCCGTGCGCCCTCCGATCTTTGTGAAAATTTTGTACCTGTTTTCTTGGGCTGGGCGATCGGCGTTGTTTCTCTGTAATTCGCAATGGTGTTTTCGGAGTGAGCGGTCTGTGCTCGCAGGCAGCCGCTGGCGTTCTTCACCTCCTTCCCAGGGAGCGGGGCGGTGGTAGGATTCTATCACACCGCCATTTTTTCCCCTCTCCTATTCAGTGGGTTTTGGGTAGAATGTTCTTTAAATATTTGTTAGGCCCATTTGTTCTAGAGTTCTTTTTATGTCCATTGTTTCTTTGTTTATTTTCTGCTTGGGGGATCTGTCCTGTTCTGTCAGGGGGTGTTGAAGTTCTCGGCTATTACTGTGCTGCTCTTTTTCATTTTGTTTAGATCAAGTAGAATTTGCTTTATGAATCTGGCCACACCTGTGTGGGGTGCATAACTATTTAGAATTATTATGTTTTCTTGTTGAATTGTTCCCTTTACCATTGTATAGTGACCATCTTTGTCTTTCATTGCCTTTGATGATTTGAAGAATAAGTCATATGAGAACTGCTATACCAGCTTTCTTTTGGTTTCCATTTGCATGGTCTCCATCCCTTCACCCTGAGTCTGAATGAGTGCTTGTTTGTTACATGTGTTTCCTGAAGACAGCAGATACTTGGATTGTGTATATTTATCCATTCAGCCAGCCTATATCTCTTCAATGGGCAGTTCAAGGCATTCACATTTATTGAAAAAATGGATAACTGGGGTGGATTTCTGTTTATCCTGTTGAGTAGCACTTTGTTTCTTTGTTTTATCTCTTGAACCATTCTGGTATCTGGCCTTTGACCTTTAGCTTTTGAGTGATTTTACACTGGTGAGTGTCTATTGTACTGATCCGTGTATAACACAGTTACGAGTACTTCCTCCAGGGCAGGTCTTGTCTTGACCAATTCCCTCAGTGTTTGCTTGTCTGAGAAAGATTTTATTTCCCCCTCATACATGAAAGTTTTTTTGCAGGATACAAAATTCTAGGCTGGGCATTATTCTGTTTGAGAAGACTGAGAATGGGGCTCCAATCCGTTCTGCTTTGTAAGGTCTCATTTGAGAAGTCTGCAGTTTTCAGATGGGTTTTCGTTTGTATTTTGCCTGCTGCTTTTGCCTTACTGCTCATAGGAGGACCACTTTTGTGTTTATTGTGTCCATTCCGATGACTATGTGTTGTGGTGTTTGCCCCAGGACTTGATATCGGTTTGTTCAGGTTTATTATTTCTTCAAGATTCAGGCCTGGGTGGTTGCATCTTTCCTGGAATTTATCTATTTCCTTTATCTTTTCCAGTTTGTGTATGTAGAGATTTTTGTAGTATTCGTGGATGTTATTTTGTATTTCTGCGGTATCTTTTGTAATGTCTCATTTTTCATTGTTGATTGAGGTTATTTGAGTACTTTCTCTTCTGTTTCTGGTTAATCTGGCTAGTGATCTACCAATTTTGTTTATCCTTTAAAAGAACCAACTTCTTGTCTCATTTATCATTTATATTGTTTTTGTTTTTTGGTTCCCATCTCATTTAGTTATGCTTTGAGCCTTGTTTTTTGTTTTCTTCTGCTGGCTTTGGATTTGGTTTGTTCTTTCTTTTCTTGTTCCTGGAGATATGACATGAAGTTGATAATTTGTGATCCTTCTCTCTTTTTGATGTAAGCATTTGAGGCTATTAATATTTCCCTTAGCACTGCCTTTTCTGTATCTCATAAATGTTGAAAGCTTGTGTTGCCTTTGTCATTCAGTTGGACGAATCTTTTGATTTGTATCTAAATTTCATAATTGACCCAAGGATCATTCAGCAGCAGGTTGTTTAATGTCCATGCCTTTGTGTGGATTTGCAAGTTTCTCTTTTAATTGATTTCTGGTTTTATTCCTTTGTGGTCTGAGGAGATACATAGTATGATTTCAATTTTTCAGAATTTGCTGAGATTTACTTTGTGGCATTTGGTATTATCAATCTTGAAAAATGTCCCATGTGCTGATGAGAAGAATTTATATTCTGTAGTTTTTTTGGTAGAGAGTTCTGTAAATGTCTGTTGAGTGCATTTAAGTTCATTATTTCTTTGTTTATTTTCTGCTTTGATGATCTGTCCAGTTTTGAAATTCCCAGAGATTATGATGCTACTGTTTGTTTCTCTGCTTAGAACTAGTCAAATTTGCTTTATGAATCTGAGATCTATTTTGTTAAGTGCATATATATTTAGAATTGTTATGTCTTCCTACATTATATAATGACCATCTTTGTCTTCTGGTACCACTGTTGATTTAAAATCAGTTTTATCTGATATAAAAATGGCTACACCAGCTTGCTTTGTGTTTCCATTTGCTTGGAATATTTTCTTCCATCCCTTTATCTTGAATCTGTGTGCATCCTTTCAAGTGGGATGTGTTTCTTGGATACAGCATATAATTGCATTGTATTTTTTCATCCACTCAGCTAGTCTATGTCTTTTATTTGGGTCATTAGGACCATTCACCTTCAGTGTTAACATTGATAAGTGGGATACTGTTTCTGTTCATCATGTAGGATGATCCTTTGTACTGTTTTCCTTCTTGCACTATTGTTTTATAAGATCTGTTAGCTTTAACTTTTCAGTGTTTTTACACTGGTGAGTATCTATTCTGCTGTTGTATGTATAGTTCACCATTGAGCCCTTCCTGTAGGGCAGGTCTAGTACTGACATTTTCCCTTAGTGTTTGCTTGTCTGAAAAAGTCTTTATTTCTCCATCATTTATACAACATAGTTTTTCAGGATACAAAATTTATGGCTGACAGTTATTCTGTTTAAGAAGATTAAAAATTGGTTCCCAATCCCTTCTGGCTTGTGATATCTCTGCTGAGAATTCTCCTGTTAGCCTGATGAATTTTCCTTTGTAAGTTAGTTGTTGCTTTTGTCTCACAGTATAGAATTTTCTCCTTCATTTTGTCTTTGGCCAGGTTGATGACTATGTGTCTTAGATATGTCCTATTTTCTATGAATCTTCTTGGTGTTCAGTAACCATCTTGCATCTGGATATCTGAATCTCTGGTGATACCAGGGAAGTTTTCCTCAATAATACTCTCAAAATGGTTTTACATGCTTTTTGCTTTTTCTTATTCTCCCTCAGAAATACCTATAATACTTACATTGGCTTGTTTTACCTAGTCCCTTATTGCCCTGAGTAATTGTTCATCTTTCTTTGTTCTTTTTTTCTGCATCTTTGACTGACTTTGTCAGTTTAAAACCTTTTGTTCAAGCTCTGAAGTTTTTCTTCTGTTTGGTCTACCTGTTGTTGCAGCTTTCTGCTATATTTTGAAGTTCCCTATGTGACTTTCATTTTTAAAGTTCTGTTACATCCTTTCTTATGTTGTAAATCTCTTTAGTGACTTTTTCATTTTTTAAATTCATGTCCTGAAGTATTTTTTTAGCTTGTTGGTGTTGACTTTCAACTTTCCCTTCAATCCCATTTATCTTATTTGCCATCCATATTCTGAATTCTATTTCTGGCATTTTGACCATTTCCTTTTGTTTTTGATTCATTGCTGAAAGTTTACTGTGATCCTTTGGGGTATTGAATTAGGTTATGTTTTTCATGTTGCCAGAGTTCTTTTGCTGGTTTCTTCTCATATGAAACCTCTTCTCTCAGTTCAGGGCAGACAGGCTTTCAGTGTTCCTATTCTTCTTTGCTGGGCACTCTCCTATTTCGTAAGAAGAAGGATAGGTCCTTGGAACATGCTTTTATGTCCTATCTGGAAGATTGATCTGGTAGAACATGGGAAGATGCACTGAGATCTTGTAATGTAGCTGTTCTACATTGTCCTGTAACACTGTGGTTGTCACGGCCCAAGCCAATGTTTGGGGATTTTCATGTGAAGTGGTGTGTTGGTCCCTAGGCCACCATTGGAAGCTCGGGCTGGGGGCTGGGTGAGTTCCTCTCCACCAAGGTGGGCATTGCAAGAGACTTTTCTGCCTGGGTCACCTGGCCATGGTGGCAGTGACTGCTTGGTGAGGCTATCTAGGTGGTGGTTTCAGGTTTCAGGACTAGGGGGCTTGCTCCAACCCGGTCTAGGTGTAATAACACTATGCAGTAGGGGATGGCTTGTGGCTAGTGGGCTTGTGGTGGGCAACTAGACCACAAGTATGGCACCATGCAGAGCTATGGGGACATGACCTGCCAACCAGTACATAGGTCCATGAGGGCATTGACCTCTGCATGGTGCATGGGTCCATGGGTGTGTGGACCTTAGCATGATGTATAGGACTGGGGGGCTTGTTCCACTGGTCAGTGCACAGAGTCAGGGGGCATGGCTTGCCACGTGGGGTGTGGGTCTGCAGGGTTGTGGTCCTCCATTTAGCATGCAGTGCTGGTGGTGAGGCCTGCCATGATGCATGGGTCCATGGGGGCATCGGTCACCATGTGGCATGTCAAGTGGGGAGGCTTTCTTTCTCCAGTCAGTGCACAGGTCTGCAAAGGCATAGACCTCTGCTTGGCATGTAGGTCAACAGGTGGGTGGTCCTCTGTGTGAGAGTGCACAGGGCCAGGGGACTTGTTCTGCTGGTTGGCACATGTAGCTGCGGGGCCTGGGCTGCTGGATGGTGGGGTTCTCTACTCAAATAGGTCCCTCTGGGGCTGCTATTGAGGGACTTCTCGAGTGGCATCAGTGCATTAGCCATTTGAATTCCCTTGTGGGGGATGGTGCTTGCCTCACAGTCATGGGTGTGCAACAGTGTCTGCTCTCCCTGCTCCCTCCCCAGCCTGGCAAGGGGTTCTGTGGGGGCAGTTGCAGTGAAGCTGATCCCTATGTGGGCCAGGTGATCTGGACCTGAAAGCTCAGAGTGGAGTCAGCTGCAGAAACCCAGGAACAGAGGCTGGTGGGTCTTTGCAGAGCCTTCTCTCTGGTGCAACTTTATTATAGTTTTTAAGCAGTTCCCTAATCAGCACAGAGGCTGCAGTTGTGGTGGGGGGACCCTCATAGCTCAAGTCACAGTGTCTGCATGGGGAGCATGGGGCCATGGGGTTCTCTCTTTTATCATTTCTCCACGTGGAGGTATCTCCTACAGGTACCTTCCAGTCTTGGTGGTGGATCTCCCCATCCCTGTCTCCTTCTCTCTGTGTGTCTCCCATTCCATCTCAGATGATTTACAGTGCTCTCTCCCAGAGCATCCATCTATATGTGGTCATCTACTTGCAATTTTTTATCCTATTCTAGAGAGCAGCATTTGCAGACTGCTTCCGGTCCACCATTGTGGCCCTTCCCCTCCCATTTTTAATATTCTTACACAGAATAACTGCCATCCACGAATTTTGTATTATGAAAAACTAGTTTTCATAAATTAAAGAGAAATAATCTTCCACAGAAAAAGAAACACTAAGGGAATTTGTCACCACTAGACCTGACTTACAGGAAATGCTCAAAAGTGCTCTATATAGGAAAGAGAACAATCCACATCCACCAGTTTAAAAACACCAAAAACTAAAAGCTCACAATTCTTATAAAACAGTAACACAAGGGTGAAAACAAAGCAATTAGGTGTCATTCAACATGATGAACAGAACAGTACCACACATATCAATACTAACATTGAATGTAAACAGTCAATGCTCCATATAAAAGATACAGACTGGATGAATGGATGAAAAATCACACCCCAAGTATATGTGCTCTAAGAAACCCATCTAATTAACAAGGATTTTAACAGACTCAAGGTAAAGGGATGAGAAAAAATATTCCCCATGAATGATAAGCAAAAGTAAGCAGCAGTAGCTATTCTAATGTTAGATGAAATAGACTTTAAATCAGCAATGGTACAAAAGGGAAAAGATGATTATTATAAAATGATGGAACAATTCAGCAAGAAGATATAACAATCCTAAATATATATACACCCAACATAGAAGCTCCCTGATTCATAAAACAAATTCTACTAGATCTAAGCAAAAAATAAACAGCGCATCATAATTGCTGGGGACTTAACACTCCACTCACAGAACTAGACAGATCATCAAGGCATAAGATCAACAAAGAAACACTGGACTTAAATGAGACTCTAGAACAAATAGACCTAACAGACATCTACAGAACATTCTACTCCAAAAATGCAGGATATACATTCTTCTCATTAGCACATAAGACATTTTTCAAGATTGATCATACTTTAGGCCACAAAACAACTATCGGCAAATTAAGAAAAATCAAAATCATAACATGTATTTTCCCAGACCACAGTGGAACAAACAAAACTAGAAATCAATTCCAAGAGGAAAAGGGGAAAGATGGCTGACTAGTGGGGGCTTCCCAGCTCACCGCTCCCAAGGAAGGAGGTAGAGAGCATGTAGGGCTTTCTGCATGCAGATCTCTGGCCCCTTGGGCAGCACTGCGAATTAGCAGGAACCAGCATGTAACACTCAGTACAGGAAAAAAAGGTGAAGGGGAGATACACTTGCAAGGAGTGGAAAGCATGAGGAGATCAGTGGAAAAGAGAGCTCAGGAGGACCAAATCGCTGTGAGAGGCAAGGAGAGCTGCATTTTTCTGCACTGATGACCAGTGCCTAAGAAGCAGAGAGCAATATATTGATCTGGGTCATCTACTGGGTCGCCTCTAGCAGCTGCCATCCTCAGGCCACTTTGCTTGGAGGTCCTATTTGGAAACTCGGTTTCAAGCTCCACCCCACCCCTGGCCCGAGGGCTCACCTGCAGAGGTGCAGCAGGCTCCACCCTAAATGGCCACCAGTAGCCTCTTCCAGGGGCTCTGTGGGGGACAAAGAAACCCACATTTTCTCATAGAAGAGCCAACATCTGCTGGACTCTGGTGCCTAAATAACAGATTGCAATGTATTAATCTGGGCAATCTGTCCAGTCACCTCCCGTGGCCATCATCTTCAGGCCATTCTACATGGAGGTCTGGTTTGGAAACTTGGTTTCAGGCTCCATCCCACTCCCAGCCCAAGGACTCTTGAAATGGGGCAAAGGTGGCTACATCCCAGCACTTCCTCAGGCCCTGGGTGGAGCAAGGACAGCCAAGCTTTCAGTACAGCATCTGCAGGTTCCTGGAGCCTAAGAGGTAGATTTCAGCCTACCCACCCAAGCCGCCCTTCCAGGCCCTAGCCACCTCCTGCCTGAACCCAGGACCTGAACGAACCCTGCAGTGCAGGTCAGCTTACCATCTGCACGCTCCCAAGCATCTGGATAGCCCTTCTACCTATATGAGCCCAGAGATAGCTGCCATCAGTGAGCAGGAAGATCTCTGTGGACAAAACACCAGGTTCTCAGCACCCCCGGGGTGCATCCCATCCCACAGATTCAAGTCAGACAATAAGCACCATACTGCTTCATGACCACCCAGGCACCTTTGCCCTCCCCAGGGGGCTTCAACTCTGCTAGCCTCAGCCTGCTCACTCACACACCAACATTTCTCAACTTCAACCCAAACTGCAGAAGCCAGAGGTGTCCAGTTGTTCCTGGGACATTCTGTGTGACTCCTGAGCCTGGTCATGTTGGGTTGTCAGCCTCCCAGAGAAAGGGTTGGAGATGACCAGAGGGTGGACTTTCCCGTGCACAGAATCTTTTATCTTCCTTTCCCCTACCTCTCCCACAGCTGCAGAGAGAGACAAATGAGCTGCCACAAGGAGGCTACCACAGGGAGTGGGGCTCAGAACTTCTCTTCTGGGGTCCTGCAGTTGTCTGAAAGGTGTATAGACTGTGAGCTCCCTGCTTGCCATTCCCTCCCTGGTGCTGCTTGCCTGGCAGCCCCAACAAAACAAGACAAGCCCCAAGGCAGTGGGGCTTCAAACCACAGTGGGCATCCCATGGGTGACATGGGACCAACATTCATTTCCCTGGCATGACCAAGGATTGATCTCTGGGGTCCCGAGGGCAAGCTTGCAGACCAGATCCCATACCCCCAGGTCTTGAACACATCGCCCAAGGGCACAGAGGGGATATTTGTGAATTTGACTCATGAAGTATGGGTGCCTACAGGAGCAGAACAGGGGGGAGAGAGGAGTGTGGGTCCTAGCTGAAGTGAGCTAGTAGGTAGCTAAGCAGGAGGACTGTGCTCTCAGCTCAGGCCAGGACACTCATTAAGGAAACTCCTTGCCTGCATCTCAGTAATTGAGAAGCTCGGCTGACTTCCCAGCAGAGGCCCAGACAAACTGAAAAATAGGAGAGGATTGAAAGGAGCAAGGCCTTCTCCAGACCACTGGATTGTGGGTCTCAGACAGCCCCACCTACACAGGCAGACTCTCTGGTTAAGTGGGGCCACTTCAGCCCCACCCCGGGACAGCTCAGCCCAGAAGTGAGTAATGGTCCTTTTACCCTGGCATATCCCTTAACAACATCTGAGGAGCCTGAGGGTGGGCTCACCCAACTGAACCTCACCCAGCCTCATTTTCCCACACACCTCTGTTGTCGTGGTGAATAAAGGACTCACCTGGAAGTCCTAGGGCCCCACCAACACCAGGGACATCAAGGTCCACCCTCCTAAGGAACTAGAGCTGATCATAGGACACAAAAACAACATTGCAGCTAGTGCATTCTGGCAAGCACCACCTACTGAAAGGGAGGTCAAATTGCACGCCCTTTTACTGCATCTACTGACTCATCATACAGGGGTGGTCGGTTCTTACCCACAAGCACCACCTACTGGCTCAGAGAGTAAACTGGGCATGTCATTATCCAAACAAAAGAATATCAAAGAGTAAGAAGCAACACCTGCTCCAGATGAGAAGGAACCAGTGAAAGAACCCTGGAAATATGAAGAATCAGAGCAAAAGGTCATCCCCAGAAGGGAACACCAGGTCCCTAGCAATGGATACCAACCAAAAGCAGAATATAAAAATGACACATGAAGAATTTCAAGCATGGATCATAAGGAAACTTAATGAAATACATGACACAATAGAAATCTAACACAAAGAAACCATAAAAACAATACAGGAAATGAATGAAAAATCCACTAAAGAAATTGAAGTATTAAAGGAAAATCAAACACAACTCCTGGAAATGAAAGATTCTTTCAAGGAATAACAAAACACAGTGGAAAACCTCAAGAACAGGTTAGATCAGGCAGAAGAAAGAATATCAGAGCTTGAAGACAACACCCTCCAATTAAACAAGCCAGTCAGAGAGATAAAGCAGAGAAGCAAGAGAAGTGAGCAAAGCCTACAAGAAAAGTTGGATTATGTAAAAAGGCCTGACGTAAGAATCATAGGCATTCATGAGGGTGAAGAAGAAAATACACAAGGGTTGGATAATATATTCAAGGGAATAATTAAGGAAAATTTCTCTGGCCTTGCTAGACATTTACATATTCAGGTACAAGAAGCTCATAGAACTCCTGGAAGACTCAACACAAAGAGGAATACACCACAACACATAGTCATTAGACTAGCCAAGTTAAACACAAAAGAGGCACTCCTATGAGCTGTGAGATGAAAGCAACAGGAAATTTATAAAGGAAAACCCATCAGACTAACAGCAGACTTCTCAACCTATACCCTCCAAGCCAGAAGGGATTGGGGGCCCTTTGTCAGTGTTCTTAAACAGAATAATGCCAAAACTAGAATTTTGTATCCTGAAAAACTAAGTTTCATGTATGAAGGGGAAATTAAGTCTTTCCCAGATGAGCAAACGCTGAGGGAATTCGTCAAAGCAAGACCACCCCTGCAGGAAATTCTCAGAACTGTGTTATTCAGAGAGTATCTCAAGAAACACTTACCAATGTAAAGTTACCCAAAAGCCAAAGATTGAATGCCACATACCACAATGGCTCAAGAGATAAAACAAAACAACAATGTTCAACTTAAAAGGATGAACAAAAATCCACCCCACTTATTAATTTTCTTAATAAATGTGAATGGCTTGAACTGCCCACTGAAGAGACACAGACTGGCCGAATGGATATATATACACAAGCCAAGTATCTGCTGTCTTCTGGAAATGCATCTCACCCACAAGGATGCATACAGACTCAAGGTGAAGGGATGGAAAAAAAATTTTCATGCTAATAGAAACCAAAAGAAAGTGGGAGTACCAGTTCTCAGAGCAGATAACTTAATCTTCAAATTAACAAAAGTTTTGAAAGACAAAGATGGTCACCATGAAATGGTAAAGGGAACAATTCAACAAGAAGTCATAAGAATCTTAAATATTCACACACCTAACACAGGAGCATCCAGACTAATAACGCAAATCCTACTTGATCTAAACAAAATGATAGACAACAGCACTGTAATATCTATGGACTTCAACACCCTGCTGATGGAACTGGACAGTTCCTCCCAACAGAAATTAGATAAAGAAACAAGGGACTTAAATAGAACTCTAGAACACATGGGCCTAACAGACATTTACAGAACATTCTACCCCAAAACCACCAAATATACTTTCTTCTCATCAGCACACGGGCCGTTCTCTAAGATTGATCACATCCTAGGGCACAGAACATGTCTCAACAAATTTTAAAAAATAGAAATTATACCAGGCATCTTCTCAGACCACAATGTAATAAAATTAGAAATCAACTCCAACATAAACACTCATCTCTACGTAAAGTCATGGAAACTAAACAACCTACTGCTGAATGATTTTCAGGTCAAGGAGGAAATTAGGATGGAAATCAAAAGATTCTTTGAAATAGATGATAATGGGGACACAAGCTACCAAAATCTGAGGAACACTGCTATGGCTGTGAATTTGTTTATAGTTTTGCATATATTGAACCATCCTTGCATCTCTGGGATGAAGCCCACTGGTTGTGATGAATTATTTTTTTGATGAGCTGCTGAATTCGATTTACTAGGATTTTATTGAGAATTTTTGCATCTATATTCTAAAGGGATATTGTTCTGTGGTTTTCTTTTCTTGTTCGATCCTTACCTGACTTTGGTATCAGGATGATGTTGGCTTCATAAAACACATCAGGGATTATTCCTTCCTTCTCAATGTTGTGGAATAATTTCTGCAGGATAGGCATCAGATCTTCTTTGTAGGTCTGGTAGAATTCTGGTGTGAAACCACCTGGTGTGGGACTTTTATTTTAGGAAGGTTTTTTATAACTGCTTCAAGTTTGGTATTTGATACTGGTCTGTTCAGAAATTCTACACTTCCTGTTTGAGCCTAGGGTGGATGTGTGTTTCTAAGAATTTGTCCATTTCCTCCATATTTTCAAATTTTTGTGCATAGAAATTTTTATAATATTCAGAGATGATATTTTTGTAATTCTGTGGTATAAGTTGTGATTTCTATTTTATCATTCCTAATTGAGCTTATTAGAGTCCTTTCATTTCTGCTTTTGATTAATCTAGTGAGAGTTGTCTCAATTTTTTTTTGTCTTTTCAATAAAGGGTGCTGGAAAATTGGATAGCCACATGAGAAGAATGAAACAGGATCCATATCTCTGATCACTCTCAATAATTAATTCAAGACAGATAAAAGACTTAAATGTAAGGCATGAAACCGCAAGAATTCTAGAAGAAAAGGTAGGAAAAACTCTTCTATACATTGGTCTAGGCAAAGAATTTATGACTAAAACCCCAATGGCAATCACAGCAACAGCAACAACAAAAAAAAACTAAATAAATGGGACTTGATTAAATTAAAATCTTTCTGTACAGCTCGGTAAATAATAAATACAACAAATAGACATCCTACAGAATGGGAGAAAATGTTTGCAAGCTATACATCTGATAAAGGGCTAATATCCAGAATCTACAAGGAACCCAAACAAATCAGCAAGAAAAAAACAAAAAAAAAAACTCATTAAAAAGTGTTTAAAAGACATGAAGAGAAGCCTTTCAAAAGAAGATAAATAAATAGCCAATAAACATATGAAAAAATGCTCAGCATCACTAATCATCAGGGAAATGCAAATTAAAACCACAATGAGTTATCACCTTACCCCAGTTAGAATGCCTTTTATTAAAAGTCCAAAAACAATAGTTGCTGGTGTGGATGCAGAGAGAAAAGAATGCTTATACACTGTTTGTGGACGTACAAATGAATACAATCTCTATAGAAAACAATATGGATATTTCTCAAAGAACTAAAAGCAGACCTACAATTCAATCCCACAATCCCACTACTGGATATTTACCCAAAGGAAAAGAAGTCATTTTATCAAAAATACAGCTGCACTCAAATGTTTATTGTAGTACAATTCACAATTGCAATGATGTGGAATCAACCCAAGTGCTCATCAATTCACAAGTGGATTAACAAAATTTGGTACATGAATACCACGGAATACTACTCAGCCATAAAAAAGGATGAATCAATACCTTTTGCACCAATTTGGATGGAACTGGAGACCATTATCCTAAGTGATGTATCTAGGAAATGGAAAAACAAACACCACACATACTCACTGTTAAATTGGAACTAACTGATGAGCAGACATTTGCACAGAGGGAAGTAAAACTCAGCAGAAATCAAATAGAAGGGAGGTCAGAGAAGGGGATGGGTGAAAACCTACCTACGGTGTGCAATGAACACTATCTGGGTGATGGGCTCACTTATATTACTGATTCATGCACTACAAAAGTGACCCATGTAACCAAGAACATTTTTACCCCCATAACATTTTCAAATTAAAAAAACAAATACTTTAAGTGGAATGAATGTAGCTTCACTAAAAAAATTATTAAGTCATTTTCATAAGTAATTACAATAATATGTAACTTATCATGTTTTAAAAACATTTCCAATGTTTTCCAAAGCATGAAAGCATTTCTGCTACTATTTTTAAAAACTTTTTAATAAAAGGATTCAAGTACAGTAAAAAAAAATGAGTACAAATAAGGTGCTATTAAGTTTTCAGAAGGGCACAATATCACTTCATGAAAGAGAAATTACAAAGAGGGTTTTACAGAGGAAGTATCATATAACAGGTAGTGTCATAAAAGTTGAACTTAAAAACTAAATTGGATTTGAACATATCACACTGAGGGTAGAAAAGTCTTTCTAGGCAGAGAAAATAACTTCATCAAAGACATAGACATAGTAAAACACCAAACAAATATAGGAACAATAGAACTTATTGACATTCCCTTCATACTTTTTTGATCATTCCTTTTTGAGCACCTTTGTTTGTTCTTCTCTGTTTCCCAAAGTTCCACCATCAGTCCTCATTTATTTTTATACTATACACTCTCTTTGACTGATCTCAGCAACCCCTACACATGCTGACACTAGATTTCCAATCAGCAATAATATATTCCTACAAGAAGACAATGAATTGAACTCTGCCAAATTATGAAGTAAAGCTAGTTTCAATCTATAACTCTATTACTGGTAAAAATTAGAACTGACTGCAGGGGCAAAATAACGTTCTGTTTACACATGTAAAGATTTAGATACTGTACCATCCTTGTACTCTTTCTGCTGAATTAATTTGAGAATGTGTTCTACCAAAACCAAGAATAAAAGAATAAGTGGGACATAAGAAACTGCAAAACAGATCCAGGAATTAAATAGAAAGAAATTCCAAAAAGACTACTACATAGCAAAGTTACAAAGAAATTGGATCACATTAAAATAGGATATCAGTGGGCTCCCATAAAAACCCTTCAAATGAATTTTATGCAAGAGGAAAAAATGAGCAAACGGCTAATCTGCCATGAACCTATAATATGCCCACCAAATACCTGCTGCATGCCCGCTACACACTGACCACTGACTGTGACATTCTTGTCCATGACAATCACTTGGGAACAGGGATATGTAGGAGATCAGCCATGTTAAAGTGTAACAGTGCATCCACCCCACTTTTGCCTGGTCAATATTCTGGAATAGGAGCAGGCATGCCATCTGGGAACCTCTCCCTTTCTTCACTGAGCAAAAGAGTTCCCAGGAGAGGAGAACAGGTGAACAAAAAACTATCTGTTTTGAGCTGACAAAAGAGTTTCCCAATGAGAAGGAATCAGTATAAGAACTCCAGCAACATAAGCAAATAAGCTGTTTATACCACCAAAGAATAACATCATCTCTCCAGCAAAAGACTCCAACCAAAAGGAAATTGTTGAAATGTTGGATTTGGAATTCAGAGTATGGATCACAAGTAAGATCAATGTGATTGATTAGAAAGTTGAAGACCAACAAAAAGAAGCCAAAAAAATAATTCAGGGCATGAATGAAAAATTCTCTAAATGAATAGATACTATAAGAAAAAAATATAACAGAACTTGTGGAAATGAAAGAGTCATTTAGGGAATGTCAAAATATAGTGGAAAGTTTTAACAACAAACTAGACCAAGCAGAAGAAAGAATTTCAGAGTTTGAAGACAAGGCTTTTGGATTAACCCAGCCAGTAAAAATGAAGAAAAAATAATTAAGAAGAATGAATAATCTCTCTGAGAAGTGTGGGATTATATAAAATGTACAAATATAAGAGTCATAGGTATCCCTGATGGAGAAGAAGAAAAAGCAAAAAGTATGGAAAACCTATTTGAGGAGATATTGGAGGGAAACTTCCCTGGTATTGGTAAAGATTTAAATATCCAGATTGATGAAAGTCAGTGAACATCTGCAAGACTCAGTACAAATGGAAGGTCACCAAGGCATGTAGTTATTAGTGTAGCCAAAGTCAAAGTGAAGGAGAAAATCCTATAAGCTGTGAGATGAAAGCATCAAGTAAGTTGAAAAAGAAAACCCGTTAAGAGATTAATAACAGATTTCTCAGCAGAAATCTTACAACCCTGATGAAATTGGGGTCCCATTTTTACTCTTCTTAAACAGAGTAAAACATAACAAAATCCTGCCTGCCAAGAATTTTGTATATTGAAAAACTAAGTATCACAAATGAAGGGGAAATAATCTTTCCCAGACAACCACACACTAGGGGAATTTACCTGTAGACCTGACCTACAAGAAATGCTTAAAAGTACTCTATACATGGAACAAAACAATCAATACCCACCAGTGTAAAAACGCCCAAAAGTTAAAACTCACACCTCTTATGAAAGAGTGACACAAGGGAGAAAACAAAGTAAATAGGTAACAATAAACATGATGACCAGAACAGTATCTCACATATCAATGCTAACATTGAATGTAATCAGTCTTAATGCCCCACTTAAAAGATATAGATTGGCTGAATGGATTAAAAAAACACACAATCAAATATCTGCTGCGTCCAAGAAACTCAGATAACTCACAAACATTCTCACAGAATCAAGGTAAAGGGGTGGAAAAAATATTCCACACAAATGGAAACCAAAATCAAGCTGGAATAGCTATTCTCATATCAGATAAAGTGACTTTAAATCAACAATGGCAAAAAGAGACAAATACGGTCATTATATAAGGATAAAGGGATCAATTCAACAAGAATATATAATAATCCTAAGTATATATTTACACCAAACACAGGAGCTCCAAAATTCATAAAACAAATTCTACTAGATCTAAGGAAAGAAATAAACAGCAACATCATAATATCTGGGGACATCAACACTCCACAGACAGAACTAAACAGATCATCAAGCAGAAAAACAACAGAGAACCATTTGACTTAAACAGGACCTGGACCAAATGAACCTAACACACATTTAACAGAAAATTGTACCCCAAAACTGTAGAATATACATTCTTCTTGCCAGCACATGGAACATTTTCCATGATAGACCATATGTTAGGCCACAAAGCAAGTCTGAGCAAATTTAGAAAAGTTGAAATCATACCATGTATCTTCTCAGACCACAGTGGAATAAAAGTAGAAATCAATTCCATGGGGAACTCTCAAAACTACACAAATACATAGAAATTAATTAACCTGCTGCTGAATGATCCTTGAGTCAATGACAAAATCAAGATGGAAATAAAATTTTTTTTTAATTGAACAACAAAGGGAACACAAGCTTCAAAAATCTCTCTGATATAGAAAAAGCACTGCTAAAAGGGAAATTCATAGCCTTAAATGTCTACAAAAAAGACAGAAAGATCACAAATTAACAACCTAATATTGCACCTCATTGAACTAGCAAAAGAAGAGCAACCCAAATCTAAAGCTAGCAGAAGAAAAGAAAAAAAAATCAGGGTAGAAATAAATTAAGTGAAAACCAAAAAATAAAAATTACAAAGGATCAAGGAAAGAAAAAGTTGGTTCTTTGAGAAGATAAGCAAAATCAATAGACTAATAACTAGATTAACCAGAAACAGAAGAGAAATAATTCAAATAAGCACAATCATAAATTTAAAAAGAGCCATTACAAATGATGCCACACAAATACAAAATATCATCTAAGACTGCTATGAAAACCACTATGCACACCAACTAGAAAATCTAGAGGAATGGGATAAATTTTGGTAAACACACGACCTCCCAAGTTTGAATCAGGAAAAAAAAAAAAAAACAGAAATTCTAAACACACAAATAACAAGCAGCAAAAAAGAAACAGCAATAAAAAATCTCCCAACAACAAAAAGTCCTGGATCAGATGGATTCACAGTTAAATTCTACCAGACCCACAAAAAAGAGCTGGCACCATATATCCTACTGATACTGCCCCATGACATCGAGAAGGAGGGAATCCTTCCTACCTCATTCTATGTAGCCAGTATCACCCTGATACCAACATCAAGCAAGGAAACAACAGACAAAGAAAACTACAGACCAAAATCTGTATGAGCAAAGATGAACAAAGATAGAAAAATCCTCAACAAATTACTAGTAAACCGAATCTAACACCACATTAAAAAAATAATTCATCACGATCAAGTGGATTTCATCCTAGGGATGCTAGAATGGTTCAACACACACAAATCAAAATATGTGATCCAGTAAATAAACAGAATTAACAATAAAAATCATAATATCATCTCAGTAGATGCAGAAAAAGCATTCAATAAATTCCATGGTAAAAACCTTAAACAAATGAGACATAGAAAGAACATACCTCAAAATAATGAAAGCCATATTTGACAAACAGACAGCCAGCATCATAATGAATGGTGAAAATTTGAAAGCAATTCCACTAAGAACAGAAACAAGACAAGAGTGTCCACTGTCACCACTTATATTCAACATAGTGCTGGAAGTCCTAGCCAGAGCAATCAGGCAAGAGAAAGAAATAAAGGGTATTCATCCACATTGGGAAAGAGGAGATCAAACTATAACATTTTTGCTGATGACATGATCTTATATCTAGAAAACCCCAAAGACTCCACCATGAGACTCCTGGAATTGATAAATAAATTCAGCAATGTCTCAGGTTACAAAATCAATGTACACAAATCAGTAGCACTCCTATACACCAATAATACTCAAATTGAGATTCAAATCAAAGACTCACTACCATTCACTATAGCTACAAAGAAAATATTAATAAAATATCTAGGAGTATAGTTAAACAAGGAGGTGAAAGATCTCTACAAAGAGAACTGCAAATCACTGATGGAAGAAATTGCAAATGACAAAAACAAATAGAAAAATATATCATGCTCATGGATCAGTAGAATCAACATTGTAAAAATGTCCATATTACTCAGTGTTTTACAAATTTAATGCAATCCCCATCAAAATACCAATATCATATTTCACATATCTAGAAAAAATAATTCTATACTTCGCCTGGAAACAGAAAAGAGCCCAAATGGCCAAAGCAATCTTAAGCAAAAAGAACATACCTGGAGGCATCACATTACCAGACGTCAAACTATACTACAAGGCTATAGTAACCAAAACAGCATGGTATTGGCACAAAAATAGAGACATAGACCAATGAATCAGAACAAAGAACCTGGATAGAAAACCATCCTTGTACAGCCGACTGATCTTTGTTAAAGGAGACAAAAATATACACTAGGGAAGGGAAGCCATAGTCAATAAATGGTGCTAGGAAAATTGGATAGCCACATTCAGAAGAATGAAACAGTATCCATATCACTCACCACTCACAAAAATTAATTCAAGATGGGTAGAAGACTTAAATATAAGGCATGAAATCATAAGAATTCTAGAAGAAAATGTTGGAAAAACTCTTCTAGATGTCTGCCTAGGCAAAGAATTTATGAAGACCCCAATGACAATCACAGCAATGGCAAAAATAAATAAATGGGACTTGATTAAATTAAAAGCATCTGCACAACTAATGAAATAATCAACAGAGCAAATAGACAACCTAGAGAATAGGAAAAAATATTTGAAATCTATACTTCTGATAAAGGGCTGATAACTGGAATCTACAAAGAACTCCAGCAAATCAACAAGGAAAAACAAACAACCCCATTAAAAAGTGGGAAAAAGACACAAACAGATGCTTTTCAAAAGAAGATAGACAAATGGTCACTAAACATGTGAAAAAACGCTCAACATCACTAATTATCAGGGAAATGCAAATTAAAACCACAATGAGACATCACCTTATCCCACTTAGAATGACTTTTATTATAAAGTCCAAAAAGAATAGATGCTGGTGTGGATGCTGAGAGAAAGAACACTTACACACTGTTTGTGGAACAGCAAATTAGTAAAACCTCTTTGGAAAACAGTACGGAGATTACTCAAAGAACTAAAAATAGACCTACCATTCAATCCAGTGATACCTCTACTGGATATCTACGTATAGAAAAGAAATTCTCATATCAAAAAAACACCAGCAGTCATATGAATTTTGCAGCACAATTCACAATTG
This sequence comes from Daubentonia madagascariensis, assembly GCA_023783475.1. Classification (NCBI taxonomy): domain Eukaryota; kingdom Metazoa; phylum Chordata; class Mammalia; order Primates; family Daubentoniidae; genus Daubentonia; species Daubentonia madagascariensis. Next base: position 1,413,217 of record JAKFHU010001693.1, read on the forward strand.
TAAAGGTATGAAATCAACTTTAGTGTCCATCATTTGATGAGTGAAAAAGAAAATTTATATATATATATATATATACACACACATACACATACACACACACATACATACACACACCATGGAATTATACTCAGCCATAAACAAGAATTAAATAATATCTTTTGCAGCAACTTGAAAGGAACGGGAGACCATTATCATAAGTGAAGTATTTCAGGAATGGAAAAACAAGTATCATATGTTCTTACTTATAAGGGAGACCTGAACAAAGCTTATACATGGTCATACAAAGTGATATACTGGACACTGGAAACTAAAAAGGGGAGAGTGTGGGAGGTAGATGAGGGATAAAAAATTTTACTTATTGGTACAATGTGCACAATTTGGGTGATGGATATACTAAAAGCCCTGAATTTACCACTATACAATTCATCCATGTAAAAAAAAAATACTTATAATCCCTAAATCTCTCAAATAATATTTAATAAATAAATAAATATGGTATGTTTGAGTCCTCTAACATTTTTTTTCAGGGTTTATTCATTATAAAACACCCATGTAATTTGTGGTAATAATGTATTCCTGTGGTTGCAATTAAAATGAGGCAAACAGTGTGAAATTTTTGTAATTGTAATAGGCAGTCCTGTTGGTTTGGTTTGCAGAGAATTAAGTCATACATAAGAAATGAAAGGACTTTAACCATACTAGGCAATGACAGGTACAAGCATTTTGTAAAGAGCCTCATATTTTATAAAACGTCCTGTCATACATATTCTCACTGAGCTTTATAATAACCAGATAATGAAATTATGATATTCTACATATAGATGAAAAGCTTGAAATACAGAAATCTTTGATTTCCTTAAGTATGCATAAATAGACAGAACAGGTAGACAGAACAGAAATAAAGATGCTTTGTTAATAATTTCTGGCTGTCAACAACACTACACCACACAAATCCACAAAAATTGATCATAAAAAATGATTGAAAAACTGTTGTCTTTCTGGGCAAGACAGGAAAATTGGCATTGATCAAAATTTATGAAGCAGAAGCAGACACGACTTTTATTTCAACCTATTTTGAAGGCTCTATTATGCTATTTCTCTAGACTATATCCATACCTTCACTAGAATCATTGGGAAGATTGGATGGTGTAAAGAATAGGAGTTGAATAAGAAGAGAGGCATAGTGAGAAGAAAGGCTAGAAAGAAAAACTAAGACCATGTCACATAGGGTCTTATTGGAGGTAAGGAGCTCAGATTTTACTGAGTGTTGGAGAAAAATGGAAGTACTTAACCAAGAGTGGTCAGATTTTTAACTTGGCTGGACACAGTTTGAAGAATGTATTGGAAAGGGTATGAGGGAGAATAGACAAACGCTAGTTGAGGGACCAGTTGAGTGGCTGTTATTGTATCTTCTAGATAGAGACGATGGAATCCAGAATGGAGGCATTGGGTGAAGAGGCGTGGATTAATTGCAGAGATATTCGTGAGAATTTAGTGGTTGAATGAAAATATTAGGTGGAACCATATGAAATTGCAAATATTTAACTATTTTTAACAAATTAAATAAGACAACTTTGTATTGTTTAATCTCATAGAATTTAAACATAAAGGAGTTATCATACAAGATTCTCAGGTTTCTGGTTTGAGTATCTGGGTACTTATTAGAATCATTTGTTATGATAGCTAATGCAGGGGAGGTAAGAAGCAATATTTGTTTTCTTTTTTTAAAATTTTGTTTGTTTTTTTGTTTGTTTTTTTTTTATATTTTTATTTGAGAATATTATGGGGGTACAACACTTTGGTTATATATATTGCCCATGCACTGCCCGTGTCACAGCTACAATCGTGGTCATCTCTCAAACTGTGCTCCCCACATCCATTCAGTGAGAGTTTTCCCATCCCCTCCACCCCCCTCCCACCTGCCCGCCCCCTGATGAATGTTATTGCCCTGTGTGATGTAAGTGTTGATCAGTTAGTACCAATTTGATGGTGAGTACTAGTGGTGCTTGTTCTTCCATTCCTGTGACACTTTGCTTCAAAGAATGGGCTCTAGTTCCAACCAGGATAATACCAGATGTGTTAATTCACTATTGTTCCTTATTGCTGAGTAATACTCCATGGTATACATATACCACATTTATTAATCCACTCGTGTATTGACGGGCACCTGGGTTGTTTCCACATCTTTGCGATTGTGAATTGTGCTGCTATAAACATTCGCGAGCAGATGTCTTTATTATAAAGTGTCTTTTATTCCTTTGGGTAGATACCCAGTAGTGGTATTGCTGGGTCAAATGGTAATTCTACTTTTAATTCTTTGAGGTATCTCCATATTACTTTCCACAGAGGTTGTACTAATTTTCAGTCCCACCAGCAGTGTATGAGTGTTCCCATCTGTCCACATCCCCGCCAACATTTGTTGTTTGGGGATTTTTTGATATGAGCCAATCTCACTGGAGTTAAGTGATATCTCATTGTGGTTTTGATTTGCATTTCCCTGATGATTAGAGAAGTTGACCACTTTTTTATATGTTTGCTGGCCATTATTCTGCCTTCTTTGGAAAAGTTTCTGTTCATGTCCTTTGCCCATTTTTTAATAGGGTATGATTTTTTCTTGTTGATTTTCCTAAGTTCTGTATAGATTCTGGTTATCAGCCCTTTATCAGGGGTGTAGCATGCAAATATTTTCTCCCATTCTGTAGGTTGTCTGTTCACTCTAGTGATAGTTTCCTTGGCTGTGCAGAAGCTTTTCAATTTGATCAGGTCCCATGTATTTATTTTGGTTGCTGCTGTGATTGCTTTGGGGGTCTTCTTCATAAATTCTTTGTCTAGGCCAATGTCCATAAGAGTTTTTCCAACGTTTTCTTCGAGAATTCTTATGGTTTCATGTCTTTGGTTTAGATCTGTTATCCATTATGAGTTGATTTTTGTGAGAGGTGAGAGGTGTGGCTCCACTTTCAGTCTTCTACATATGGCCATCCAGTTTTCCCAGCACCATTTGTTGAATAGGGAATCTTTTCCCCAGTGTACTTTTTTTGGAATTTGTCAAAGATCAGGTGACTGTATGAGGTCGGTTTTATATTTGGGTTCTCGGTCCTGTTCCATTGGTCTAAGTCTCTGTTCTTGTGCCAATACCATGCAGTTTTGGTTACTATAGCCTTGTAGTATAGTTTGAAGTCTGGTAGATAGATGCCTCCCAATTTGTTCTTTTTGCTTAAGATTGCTTTGGCTAGACGGGGTCTTCTCTGGTTCCACACGAAGCATAGAATTATTTTTTCTAGATCGGCAAAAAATGATGTTGGTATTTTGATAGGGACTGCGTTGATTCTGTAAATCACTTTAGGTAGCAAAGCCATTTTTACTATGTTGACTCTGCCTATCCAAGGGCATGGTAGGGTTTTCCATCTATTTACCTCCTCTGCTATTTCTTTTCTCAGTGTTTCATAATTCTCTCTATATAGGTCTTTGACCTCCTTAGCTAGATATGTTCCTAAATATTTAATTTTCTTTGTTGCTATTGCAAGAGGTATTGCATCTTTAATTTGTTTCTCAGCTTGATTGTTATTAGCATACATGAAGGCTATGGATTTGTGTGTATTAATTTTGTATCCTGAGACTTTGCTGAATTCATTTATCAATTCCAGTAATCTCTTGGTTGAATCTTTGGGGTTTTTTATGTATAATATCATATCGTCTGCGAATACTGAAAGTTTGACCTCTTCTGCCCCTATCCGGATGCCCCTGATTCCTCTGTCTTGTCTAATTGCTGTGGCCAGGACTTCCAGCACTATGTTGAAAAGAAGTGGAGATAGTGGGCACCCTTGTCTGGTGCCAGTTTTAAGGGGGAATGCTTTTAATTTTTCCCCATTCAGTATGACATTGGCTGTGGGTTTATCGTATATGGCTTTAATAGTTTCAAGGTATGAGACATCTATGCCTATATTGTTAAGAGTTCTTATCATAAAAGGGTGCTGGATTTTGTCAAAAGCCTTTTCTGCATCTATTGAAAGGATCATATAATCTTTGTTCTTGCTTTTATTTATATGGTGAATTACATTTATAGATTTGCATATGTTGAACCATCCCTGCATCTCGGGAATGAAGCCCACCTGATCGTGATGAATTATTTTTTTGATGTACATTTGACTTCGGTTTGCAAGGATTTTATTGAGAATTTTTGCATCTATATTCATAAGGGATATTGGTCTGTAGTTTTCTTTCTTTGTTGTGTCCTTTCCTGGCTTTGGTATCAAGGTGATATTGGCTTCATAGAATGAGTTTGGGAGGACTCCATCCTTCTGGATTTTTTCAAATAATTTCTGCAGTATAGGCACCCGTTCTTCTTTGTAGGCTTGGTAGAATTCAGGTGTGAACCCATCTCGTCCAGGACTTTTTTTTGTGGGAAGGTCTTTTATTACTGCTTCGATTTCGGTGCTTGATATTGAGTCCTCTAACATTTTATTAATTTTCAAAAATTGCTTTGGGTATTTTGGGTCCTTTACATTTCCATATAAATTTTAGAATGTTAAACTTGACAATTTATGCAAAAAAGATCAGCTGGGATTTTGATATGGATTGTAGTGAATCCATAGATTACTTTGCAAATTAGTGAATTTTTTTTTTAAATTTCAGAATATTATGGGGGTACACCAGTTTGGTTATATATATTGCCTATGCACTGCCCAAGTGAGAGCTACAATCATGGACACTCCCAAACTGTGTGCCCCGCACCCATTAGGTGAGAGTTCTGCCATCCCCACCCCCCTACTACCTGCCCGACCCCTGATGAATGTTATTTCCATGCATGACATAAGTATTGATCAGTTAGTACCAATTTGATGGTGAGTACCAGTGGTGCCTGTTTTTCCATTCTTGTGATACTTCATTTTGAAAAATGGGCTCTAGCTCCATCCAGGATAATATCAGATGAGTTAATTCACCATTGTTTTTTACTGCTGAGTAATACTCCATGGTATACATACACCGTATTTTATTGATCCACTCGTGTATTGATGGGCACCTGGGTTGTTTCAACATCTTTGCAATTGTAAAAAATTGCAAAGCGTCACAAAGTGTTGGAAGCATTACTATGAGACAACATTTACTTGTAGAAGGCTATGAAGACAAACTGTATGTAATTTTTCCATACACAGAGTGAAGCCAACCTTTACACAACTGAACATCTAGCTGCTATCTTTCATTGAATAGAAGTGTTTTCACTTGAGACAGTTTTATGTCCTCCAGCAAACCAATTTTTACAAAATTGCCCTTCATCTTTACTTAGAAGCTTAGGTGGGTTACCAGTGAATCTGTGAATCTAGATCTACATCTGAAATTCAGCACACTTCCTATGAGAGGCTTGACTGTGTGACTTGTTTTTCTAATTGAAGCATGTGAATTGTGCTGCTATAAACATTCAAATGCAGATGTCTTTTTCTCCTTTGGCTAAATACTCAGTAGTGAGATTGATGCATCAAATAGTAGTTCTACTTTAAGTTGTTTCAAGTATCTCCATATTACTTTCTGTAGAGGTTGTTCTAATTTGCAGTTCCACCAGCAGTGTGTGAGTGTTCCTATCTGTCCATGTCCCCACCAACATTTGTTGTTTTGGGACTTTTTGATATAAGCAAATCTCACTGGAGTTAAGTAATATCTCATTGTGGTTTTGATTTGCATTCCCCTGATGGTTAGAGAGGTTGAGCAAATTTTTGTATGTATGCTGGTCAATATTCTGTCTTCTTTTGCAAAGTTTCGGTTCATGTCATTTGTCCACTTTTTATGGGGTTGTTTGATTTTTTTCTTGTTGATTTTCCTAAGTTCTGTATAGATTCTTGTTATCAGTTCTTTATCAGATGTGTAGCATGCACATATCTTCTCCCATTCTGTAGGTTGAGTGTTTGCTGTAGTGATAGTGTCCTTGGCTGGGCAGAAGCTTTTTTATTAGATCAGGCCCCATTTATTTATTATTTTTGCTGCTGTGATTGCTTTGGGGGTCTTTTTCATAAATTTTTTGCCTAGGCCAATATCTATAAGAGTTTGTATAAAGTTTTTTTCTAGAATTCTCATGGTTTCACCTCTCAGGTTTAAGTCTGTTATGCATCGTGAGATGATATTTGTGAGAGGTGAGAGGTGTGAATCTAGTTTCAGTCTTCAACATGTGGCTATCCTACTTGTCCAGCACCATTTATTGAATAGGGATTCTTTTACCAAGTGTATGTTTTTGTGGAATTTGTCAAAGGTCAGATGATACTAGGATGATGGTTTTATATCTGGGTTCTCAGTCTTGTTCCATTGGTCTATGTCTCTGTTTTTCTGCCAGTATCATGCTGTTTTGGTTACTACAGCCTTTTAGTATAGTTTGAAATCTGGTAGATTAATGCCTCCCATTTTTTTTTTTTGCTTAAGATTGCTTCGGCTCGATGGGGTCTTCTCTGGTTCCAAAAGAAGCATGGAATTACATTTCCTAGATCAGCAAAAAATGATGCTGGTATTTTGATAGGGACTGCATTGCTTCTGTGAATCACTTTAGGTAGTATAGACATTTTCACAATGTTGATTCTACCTCTCCAAGAGCATGGTAGAATTTTCCATATGTTTATATCTTCTTCAATTTCTTTGCTCAGTGTTTCGTAGTTCTCTCTATATAGGTCTCCCACCTCTTTAGTTAGATATGCTCAAAAATATAAAATTTTCTTCAGTGTTATTGTGCAAGGTAATGCGTCTTTGATTTGTTTCTCAGCTAAACTGTTATTGGTGTATATGAAGGCTACTGATTTGTGTGCATTGATTTTGTATCCTGAGACTTTGCCGAATTCATTTATCAATTCCAGTACTCTCTTGGTTGAATCTTTGTGGTTTTCTAGATATGATATCATATCGTAACCAAAGAGTGAAAGTTTAATCACTTCCATCCCCATTTGGCCACCCCTGATTCCTCTCTGTTGTCTGATTGCTCTGGCAAGGACTTCCAGCACTATGTTGAATAGAAGTAGACCTAGTGGGCAACCTTGTCTAGTTCCACTTTTAAGGGCAAATGATTTCAATTTTTCCCCATTCAGTGATATTGCCTGTGGGTTTATTGCATATGGCTTTAATAATTTTGAGATATTAGCCAATTATGCCTATATTTCTCAGAATTCTTATAATAAAAGGGTGCTGAATTTTGTCAAAAGCCTTTTCTGCTTCTATTGAGAGGATCATATGGTCTTTGTCCTTGCTTTTATTTGTATGGTGAATGACATTAATAGACTTGCATATGTTGAACCATTCCTACATCTCGGGGATGAAGCCCAGCTGATTGTGATAAATTTTTATTTTTTATGTACATTTAAGTTTGGTTTGCTAGGATTTTATTGAGAATTTTTGCATCTATATTCAGAAGGGGTATTGGTCTGTAGTTTTCTTTTCTTGTTGTGTTCTTTCCTGGCTTTGGTATAAAGGTGGTATTGGCTTCGTAGAAGGAGTTTGCAAGGATTCCATCTTTCTTGATGTTGTGGAATAATTTCAGCAGGATAGGCACCAGTTCTGTTTTGTAGGTTTGGTAGAATTCAGGTTTGAAGCCATCTGGTCCAGGAGTTTTTTGTTGTTGGAAGATTTTTAATTGCTGCTTCAAATTCAGTGCTTGATATTGGTATGTTTAGGAATTCTGTTTCTTCCTAATTGAGCCTAGGAAGATGTTGTGTTTCAAGGAATTTGTCCATTTCTTCCACGTTGTCATGGTTTTGGGTATAGAGGTTTTTGTAGTATTCATAGATGATGTTTTGTATTTCTGTGATATCAGTTGTGACCTCTCCTATTTCATTTCTAATTGAGCTTATTAGAGTCCTTACCTTTCTGCTTATGGTAAACCTGGCAAGAGGCCTGTCTATTTTGTTTATCTTTTCAAAGAACCAATTTTTTCATTTTATTAATCTTCTGCATTTTTCCTTTGTTCTCAATTTCATTTAATTGTGCTCTTATCTTGGTTGTTTCTTTGTTTCTGTTGGGTTTAGGATTAGTTTGCTCTTCCTTTTCCATTTCCTTGAGATAATTGATTAGTTTACTGATTTGTGATCTTTCTGCCTTTTGGACGTGAGCACTTAAGGTGATAAGTTTACCTCTCAGGACTGCTTTTGCTGTATCCCACAGATTTTGATAACTTGTATCCCCATTATCATTTAGTTTGAAGAATCCTTTGATTTCCATCTGAATCTCTTCCTTGTCCCAGTAGTCATTCAGCAACAGATTGTTTAATTTCCATGTTTTTGGATAGAGATGTGTGTTTCTGTTGGAATTGATTTCTAATTTTATTCTGCTGTTGTCTGAAAAGATACATGGTATGATTTCTATTTTTTTTATACATGTTGAGGTCTGTTTTGTGGCCGAGGATGTGATCAATTTTAGAGGAAGTTCCATGAGATGATGAGAAGAACGTATATTCAGTGTTATTTGGGTGGAGTGTCTTGGAGATGTCTGTTAGGCCCAAATGTTCCAGAGTCCTGTTCAGGTCTATTGTTTTTTTACTTATTTTCTGCTTGGAGGATCAGTCCAGTTCTGTCAGTGGGATGTTGAAGTCCCTGGCAATTATGGCATTGCTACTTATTATGTTGTCTAGATCAAGCAGTATTTTGTTTATGCATCTGGGCACTCCTGTGTTGGGTGCATAAATATTTAGGATTGTTAAGTCTTCTTGTAAGATTTTTCCCTTCACCACTATGTCAGGACCATCATTGTCTTTCCTTACTTTTGCTGCTTTAATGTTTATAATATCTGACATAAGAATGACTTCCCCAGATTTCTTTTGGTTTCCATTTGCCTGGAAAATTGTATGCCATCCCTTCACCTTGAGTCTGAATGAGTCTTTGTGTGTAAGATGTGTTTCCTGGAGACAGCAGAAACTTGGCTTGTATTTTTTAATCCTTTCAGCCAACCTATGTCTCTTCAATGGGCAATTCAAGCCATTCACATTTATTGGGAGAATTGATATTTGGGGTGGATTCCTGTTTATCCTGTTGAGTAGACTCTTCTTTTGATTTACCTCTTGAGCCATTGTAAAATCTGGGTTCTGGAGTTTTAGCTTTTGGGTAGTTTTACACTGGTGGGTGTCTGTTGTGCTGGTTAGTGTACAATGTATATCGAAACACTTCTTGCAGGGCCGGTCTGGTCTTCACAAATTCTATCAGTGATTGCTTGTCTGGAAATGTCTTTATTTCTCCCTCATATAAGAAGCTTAGTTTTGCAGAATAAGAAATTCTGGGTTGGCCATTATTTTGTTTTAGAAGACTGAGGATGTGTTCCCAGTCCCTTCTGGCTTATAAGGTTTCAGTTGGGAAATCTGCAGTTAATCTGAGAGGTTTCCCTTTGTAGGTTACCTGCTCTTTTCCCCTTTCTGCTCGAATGAGTGCCTCTTTCATGTTTACTTTGGCCAGCCAAGTAATTATGTGGCGTGGTGAATACCTTTTCACATTGAATCTCCCAGGAGTCCCTTGTGCTTCTTGTACCTGGATATTGATATTTCTGGCTAGGCCATGGAAATTTTCCTCTATTACTCCTTCAAATAAATTTTCCAACCCCTGCAAATTTTCTTCCTTGCCCTCACAGATGCCAATGATTCTTCTGTTTGGCCTCTTTACATAATCCCATATTTCTTGTATGCTTTGTTTATGACTCTTGTTTTTGTGTTCTTTCTCTTCGACTGATTTATTTAGCATATAGGAGTTATCTTCCAGCTCTGAGATTCTTTCCTCTGCATGATCCAGCCTATTCTTAAGGCATTCCTGCATGTGTTGTAGATCCTTGAATGTCGCTTTCATTTCTGGAAATTCTATTTGATTTTTCCATAATACTTCTATCTCTTTAGAAAATTTTTAATTCATTTCTTGCATTTTTCTTGTGGTTTTTTTTTTGCTGGGATTCAATCTTCTCTTGAATTTCATTGAGCCTTCTTATAAGCCATAAACAAAATTCCTCTTCTGTCATTCTACCCATTTCATTTAAGTAGGTATCCATTGCTGAGGAACTAATGATTTCTTTTGTGGGTGACTTTTTGCTCTGATTTTTCATGTTTCCTGAGTTCTTTCGCTGATTTTTTTCTCATCTGCCTTCTTGGTTGAGAGCTGGCGGTGTTAGTGCTAGTTTATGGCACTGTAATGAAGCCCCTGAGGATCATTCCTTAGCAGAGCCAGGGAGAATAATACTGGTCTGTATTGCCTTAGGTGTACTTTAGCAAGTTTGGCGAACCTCATGTTGTATCTCTGACCTGTTGTCTTCACCTTTTCCCAGTGCAGTGTAGTGAGTTTGTTCTCCCACCTTGAGCTCTAAGCTGGTGGATTTTACTTGAGGGTACGAATCCACAGCTCCCTAATAATTTCAGGTAGAAGGCAATATTTTTAGCTGTGAGGTTGTTCCTGCTGTCATTGATTGTACTTTGTATGGAGCAGCCAGTTACCTGGGTATTCTGTTGTGCTCATCGCAGGTTCTGTCCCCCAAGCAGGGTATACAAAAGCCCCAAGCTTTGGGAGGGTCCTTGTAGCTCCTAGGGGTTACTTTGACCCTGCTTCTTCTAAGGTGGGGGGAGAAACAAAATAGCTTGTGGTTGCAGTGTGAGAGCTCGACTGGTAAAATTCTACACAGCTCAGAGGTTGCTTATCCAGCTGCTAGGAGGGGCTGCTGCTATGGAGTTCAGAGCTCTCTCTCTGTGGGCTTGGAGGGCTGCTTCTGATGGGAGAGTTCCACCAGTAGGATTGATGAGGTCTCTAGCCAGGTTTTTTGCTTCCCTGTCCACAAGCTTGGGCTCTTTTCCCTCTGGACCACTTGTGGGCTCTAGAGTTTTCCCACAGTTCGTGTGTCTGGCCCTCTGATGTGCATCTCCATGTGTCACAGGCTGATAGGGGGATCTCCAATTGTGCACCCCTTTTCTACCACTAGACCCCAGGTGAGGTGAGTGGACATTTCTATCCCCATAAGTCTCCACCTGGGGGATGCTCCCACTGAGGGAAATAGTGGCAGCTGGAGGCACTCTTGGATTGAGTAAAATTCCCTAATAAAGTGGTCAGGGTTATGGGGAGCTGGTCAGGTTCAGCATGTGGCACTAGAGGCATTCAGTTGCCATGAGAACCGATACTTATACAAAATGAGTAACTATGGAAAGTAACTTTCAAAATGACTGATCTCTGGAGTACAGGAGGGGTTGGACCTGAAGAGTGGGCACTAGGACCACCACATAGCGGGCATGTAGGAGGTCAGAGCTGGGGAGGTATGACAAGATTCATGGGCTGCAAATTGTTTCCTATGCACAAAGGTTCCAGGGATAAATATCTAGGACTTCATCCCACCTGGAACCCATGGAGGCAGCTGTCCATGGGCACCAAGGGCATAGCTTGTTGCACCCAGGCCAAAGAGCCCCTGGATCATGGGTGGGGTGAAGCTAGAGACCTAGTTAACAGGCAGCTCCAGGCGGACGTTGAAGATGGCTGCTGACTGGCCAGTCTGGTGTACAGTAGGGCTCAGATCACACTGTGAACTCAGTTCTTCTCAACCAGCCTGGGTTCTGCAGAGGCAATTGCTGGCAGATGCTAAGGGTGTCTCCCATTGTTCTCCATTCAACTCCTGTGCCCTGATCCCTCTGACTTCCAGTGGTGAGGTGTCCACTGCCAGATTCCCGCATACTTTCCCAGGAAGCTGTATCTCACCCCAGTCCCTACCCAGCCCTGAGCAGTCTCTGTACAGTGTAATTTAGAGTTCCGTATGGCTCCCACAATTGCTTCCTTTCCACAGAGCCTGCTGTCTCAAGCAACAGGTTTGCACCAACTCTGGGCTTGTCCCTGACTGAGTGGATGGGAAGTCTGTGGGGATGGTGTGTGACCACCTGTATGTCAGGTCACACTGTGCTGACCTGGCATGCTTGTCCTTCCCGTGCTCTGGTCTCTATTGTATTCCCTGCACTGTCCGATATTTGTGAATGTATCACCCAGTCACCTGTTTTCTTGGGCTGAGTGTCCCACGATGTTTCTCTGTAAATTCACAGTGCTGTTTTTGGAGTGAGCAATCCATTTGCAGACAGCTGATGGTGTTTTTCACCTCCTTCCCTGGGAGTGGTGAGGTGGGAGGTCACTATCAGACTGCCATTTTTTTTTGTAGACAAAGTTCTAATCAAATTAGTAAAATTTTAACAACAGTAAGTCTTGCATTCAATAAACATAGCATGTCTTTCCTTCCTTTAGATCTTTTACAATTCATTTCAACAATGTTTTTCAGTTTTCAATGTACTGACCTTGTAAATATTTGGTTAAATTTGCTTTTAAGTATCATGTTCTTATTGTTGCTATTACAAATGGAATTATTTTCTTTATTTCATTCTTGGATTGTTTATTGCTAGTGTATAGAGAATATGGAGCTTTAAACATTAAACTTGTATCTTATAGCCTTTCTAAACTCATTCGTTAGCTCCAATTTTTATTTGGTAGGTTATTTAGAATTTTCTCTGTTCAAGATTATCTTCTACAGTATAGAGATAGTTGTATTTATTCCTTTTCAGTCTGGATAATTTTCTTTCTTTTTCTTGCCTAATTTCTCTTGCTAGAACCTTCCATACAATGTTGAAAACAGTGGTGAGTTGATATTCTTATCTTATTCCTGATGTCAGGAAGGAATCATATGATCTTTCGTTCACCATTAAGCATGTTAGCTGTAATTTTTCATAGATGTCCTTTATAATATTGAGCACATTCCTATCTATTTCTAGTTTGTTGAGTGTTTTTTTAATCATGAAAGGATATTGAATTTTGTCAAATTCCTCTTCTACATCTATTAACTTGATTATGTTCTTTGTTCTATTAATGCGGGCAATTACATTGATTGATTTTTGTGTCCTGAAACAACTTTGCATTCCTGAGATAAACACCACAGTCATGGTGCATAATTTTTTATATGCTTGTGTTTCTCTATTGGTCTTTTACTAGAATTGTTGTGAGAATATTTGCACCTATACTAAAAAAAGATATTGGTATGTAGAGTTCTATTCTTGTGATGTTTTTTCTTTGGTTTTGATATCAGGATGATATCAGTGAGCATTCTCTACTTTTCTATTTTTATTTTGGGAGAGTCTATGAAGAATTGGTATAAGGTTTATCAGTTTCTTAGAGTTGACCAGGGTTGTAACTTGGTCTTGGTATTTTCTTTCTGAACTTTTTTGAGTACTAATTTAACCTATTTACTAGGTATGTTCAGATTCTCTATTTCTTCCTCAGTCTGTTTAGCAGTTTTTGGTTTTCTAGGAATTCATCCATTTCATTTAGGTGATATAGTTTGTTGGCATACAATTGTTTTTAATTCATTTATTTTTAATTGAAAAATTAAAATTGTATATATGTATTGTGTTCAACATGATGTTTTGAAAGATGCATACATTGTGGAATGGCTACATTGAGCTAATTAACATTTGCACTGCCTCACTTACCTATCATACTTTTTGGTAAGAACACTTAAAATTTACTCCCTTGGCAATTTCTACATATAAAATGTGTTGTTTTTAACTATAATCACCATGTTGCACAATATCTTTTGAATATATTCTTCCTATATAACTAAAATTCTGTATCATTTGCTCAACATATTTCCAACTCTCCCACCTAGCCTCTGGTAATCACCATTCTACTCTCTACATTTATGAGATTAACATTTTTAAATTACACATATGAGTGAGATTATGCATAATTTGTTTTTCAGTGCCTGGTTTATTGCACTTAACATAATGTCCCTTGGGTTTATCCATGTTGCCACAAATGGCAATATTTCCTTCTTTCTAAAGGATGAATAGCATTCCATTACATTAATATACATTTTCTTTATCCATTCATCAACTGGTGGTCACTTTTTTTTTCATTCCATATCTTAGCTATTAGGAATAATGCTGCAATGAATATGGGAGGGAAGATATCTCTTTGAGATCTTGATTTCAATTCCTTTAGATATATACTCAAAAGTGGAATGGCTGGGTTCTATGGCATTTTCATATTTTTAAATTTTTTTTGAGGAATATCCATAGTTTTTCTATAATGACTGTACCAATTTACATTCTTATCAACAGTGTAAAAGTGTTCCCTTTTCTTCACATCTTCACCAGCACTAGTTATTCATCTTTTTGATAATCATAATTCTAATAGGTGTGAGGTTTTAATTTTAATTTCTCTGGTAATTAGTGATACTTGAGCATATTTTATATATCTGTTGGTTATTTATGTGTCTTCTTGTGATGAATATCTATTCAGGTCTTTGCCTATTTTTCAGTTGGGTTGTTTGTCTTCTTGCTATTGAATTGTGTGCGCTCTTTATAAATTTTGGGTATTAATTCTATCAAATACGTGGTTTCCAAATATTTTTCCTATTCTATAGATTGTCTCTTTACTCTGTTGATTATTTTCTTGGCTGTACAGAAACTTTTTAGTTTGACATAGTCCCATTTGTCTATTTTCTCTTTTGTCACTTATGATTTTGGAGTCATATGCAAAAAAAGTCATTATACAGAACAATGTCATGGAGCTTTTCTCCTATGTTTTCTTCTAATAGTTTACAGTGTCAGACCTTACATTTAAATGTTTAATCCATTTTAATATAGTTTTTGTATATGGTGTCAGATAAGGGTCTAATTTCATTCTACTGCATGTGAATATACAATTGTCCAACACTATTTAATAAAGAAACAGTCTTTTTATCTATTTTGTGTTTTTGGCACCTCTGACAAAAATCAATTGACCATGAATGTATGGATTTATTTCTGTGCTCTCTATTCTGTTCTATTTGTCTATATGTTTGCTTTAATATCAGTACCATGCTATTTTGATTACTCTAGTTTGTAGTACATTTTGAAATCAGATGGTGTGATGTTTCCATCTTTGTTTTTGCTTTAGATTTCCTTGGCTATTTGGGATCTTTTATTATTCCATATTAATTTGAAGACCGTAATTTTTTTATTTCTGTGAAAAGGGTTATTGGAATTTTGACAAGGTTTGCATTGAATCTGTAGCTCACTTTGGGTAGTATGGACATTTATAACATTAAATTTTCCAATTCATGAACACATAATATCTTTACATTTATTTGTGTCTATGTTAATTTCTTTCATCAATGTCTTACAGTTTTTATTGTACAAATCTTTCACTTCCTTGGTTAAATTTATTCCTAAGTATTTTTCTTTCCTGCTATGGTAAATGGATATTTTCTTGATTTCCTTCTCAGCTCACTGTTAGTATATGGAAACATTACTGATTTCTTTTAAATATGAGAATATTACGGGGGTACAAATATTTAGGTTACATATATTGCCCTTGCACTGCCTGATTTTGTATGTTGATTTTGTATCTTACAACATTACTGAATTTATTAGTTCTTAGAAATTTTTGTGCAGTTTTTAGGATTTTCTGTATATAAAACCAGGTCATCTGAAAAGAGGGACAATTTAACTTCTTCCTTTCCAATTTGAATGTCTTTTATTTCTTTCATTTGTCTGATTGCTTTGGCTGGGTCTTCTAGTACTAGGCTGAATAGAAATGCTGAGAGAGAGCATTTCTGTACTTTTCTTGATGTCAGAAGAAATACTTTGAAATTCCCCCATGGAGTATTATGTTAGCTGTGGGTTTGTCATATATGGCTTTTATCTTGTTGAAATACATTTCTTCTATATCTAATTTGTTGTGAGTTTTTATAATAAAAAGATGTGAAATTTTGTCAAATCTTTTTCTGCATCTATTGAGATAAATCCCACTTGTTTGTGGTATTTTTTTTATTTCAGAACCTTTTGGGGGTACAAACATTTTGGTTATGTGAATTGCTTTTGTACAGTTTGAGTCAAAGTTACAAGTGTGTCCATCACCCAGATAGTGTGCATTGTACCCATTAGGTGTGAATTTACCCATTCCCCTACTCCCCTTCCCACCTGCTTGATTTCCGTTGAATTTTACTGCCATATGTGCACATGAATGTTGATCAATTAGTTCTAATTTAGTAATGAGTGCATGTGGTGTTCGTCTTCCCATTCTTATGATACTTCACTTAAAATGGTGCTCTCCAGTTCCATCCAGATTGTTACAAAAGGTATTAGTTCACCATTTTTTATGACTGAGTAATACCCCATGGTATACATATATATTTTGATATGTTGTTGGATTCAGTTAGATAGTATTTTGTTGAGGAATTTTGCACCTATTTTCATCAGGGATATTGATCTGTAGTTTTTTTGTGTGTGTGTCCTTGTCTGGTTTTGGTATTAGGGTAATGCTTACCTTATAGAATGAGTTAGAAATTTTTCCCTCCTCTTAATTTTTTGAAATAGTTGAAGAAGTATTGGAATTAGTCATTCTTTAAATGTTTGGTAGAATTCAGCCATGAAGTTATCAGGCCCTGGGCTTTTCTTTGATGGGAGAATTTATTACCTATTAAATCTCCTTGCTCATATTTGGTCTGTTCAGATTTTCCATCTCTTCATGGTTCAGTCTTAGGTTGTATGTGTCAAGGAATTTTTCCATTCCTTTTATGTTATCCAATTTGTTGTCATATACTTTTTTATAATAGTCTTTTATGACCCTTTACATTTTTGTGGTATAAGTTGTAATGTCTCCTCTCTCATTTATGATTTTATTTATTTTGGTTTGCTCTTTTTATTTTCTTAGTTATAGAATAACTATAGCTAGTTTAAAGTAAATAAATTTATTTGTCAATTTCTTTATCTTTAAAAAAACTCAGTTTTTATTCTTTTTTTAGTTTCTACTTCATTTATTTCTGCTCTGATGTTTATTATTGTCTTCCTTTTAGTAACTTTGTACTTAATTTTTCTTGTTCAACAGTTCCTTGAGGTGTAACATTAGGTTGTTTATTTGAAATCTTTCCTCATTTATGATGTAAAAATGTATTGCTATAAATTCTAGTCTTTTTATATAATTTTATATAAATTGCTTTTGCTCTATTCCATAACTTCGCTATGTCATAATTCCACTTTCACTTGTCTCAAAATATTTTTTAATTTCAATTTTAATTTCTTTTTTGGCCCATTTGCTGTTCAGTAACATGTTGTTTTATTTCTAGATATTTGTGAAGTTTTCTGAACTTTCTCCTCTTCTTGATATCTAGTTTTATACCACTGTGGTCAGAACAGATACTTAATATGATTTAAATCTTATTAAATTTGTTAAGACTTGTCTTGTGACCTAACATATGATCTATTCTAGACAATTTTTTATCTGTGTTTGAGAAAAATGTGTATTTTGTTGCTGTGGGTTGGAATGTTCTCTATATGTCTGTTATGTCCACTTTGTCTATAGTGTTGTTCAAGTCCAAAGTTTCCCTAGTGATTTTCTGTCTGGATATATGTCCATTGTTGAATGTTGTCTGTTGAAATCCCCTACCATTATTGCTTTACAGTCTATCTCTCCCTTCATATCTGTTAATATTTGCTTTATATATTTTTGCATTCCAAAGTTGTATGCATATATATTTATAAATGTTATATTTTCTTGATGAATTGACCCCTCTGTCATCATATAATGACATTCTTTGTCTGCTTTTAGTTTTTTTACTCAAAGCCAATGTATCTGATTTATGTGTAGCTGCTCTGTTCTCTATTGGTTTTCATTTGCATAGAATGTCTTTTTCTATCCCTTCACTTTCAGTCTATGTGTGAATACTAGTATAAGTCTCTTGTAAGCAGTGTATAGTTGGGTCTTGCTTATTTATCCATTCAGCCACTCTATGTCTTTCAATTGTAGAATTAGTCCATTTACATTCAAGGTAATTATTGATAGGTAAGGATTTATGGCTGCCATTTTAATCATTGTTTTCTGGTTGTTTTGTAGATCCATTGTTTCTTTCTTCCTCTCTTGCTATGTTCCTTTGTGACTAGAAGGTTTTCTCTAGTGTTATGCTTTGAGTCTTTACTTTTTATTTTTTGCATATCTATGATAGATTTTTGCTTTGAGTTTACATAAGGCTTACATAAAATGTCTTATAAAACAATTTACAGCTTTCTGCATTGTATATCCCTTAACAAATTATTTTAGCTATTATTATTTTAATAGTTTTTGTCTTTTAAATTTTATGTTAAAAGTAGAATTAATTTTCTCACCACCATTACAGTATTAAAGTATTACTAATTTGACTGTGTACTTACTTTTATGAAGGAATTTATACTTTCATATGTTTTCATGTAGTAATTAATTTTTTGTCTCAGGTTGATGAACTCCTTTTAGAATTTCTTATAAGACAGTTCTGGTAGTAATGAACTCCCTTATCTTTTCTTTTTTGTCTTAGAGTATTTATCTTTCTTTTATTTCTGAAGAATGGCTTTTCTGGGGGTTAAGTATTCTTGGTTGGCAATATTTTTTCCTTCAGGACTTTGAATGTAGCATCCCACTCTCTTCTGGGCTGTAAGGTTTCTGTTGAGAAATCTGCTCCTAGTCATAGTGGAAATCCTTTGTATATGATTTGCTTATTTTCTCTTGATGTTTTCAGGATCATTTCTTTGTCTTTGATTTATGACATTTTGATTATAATTGGTATGGTCTTATTTGTATTGAATCTGGTTAGAGATTTATGAACTTTCTGTGTCTGAGTATTTACCTTTCCTCAGATTTGGAACATTTCTGCTATCATTTCTTTGAGTAAGCTTTCTACCACATTAGCTCTCTGTTCTCCTTTTTGAACTCCTATAACTTGAACATTTGTTCTTTTGATGCTGTCTCATAAATACTATAAGTTTTCTTTATTATTCCTTCTTTTTTCTCTTCTTACTTTATATTTTTAAATTACCTGTCTTTGAGTTTACAGATTTTTTTCCTACTTAATCAATTTTTCTATTGATGCTCCCTATTGCATTTTTCATTTCATTTATTGTACTCTTCAGCTCCAAATTTTCTGTTTAATTTTTTTATAACTTCAGTCTTTCTGTTATTTTTAAATTTTTTTGGTGTTTATTGTTTCCCTCATTTTATTGAATTCTTTCTCTGTATTTTCTTAATGTTTACTAAGCTTCCTTAAAGCAATTACTTTGAATTTTTTATCAGGTGGTTCACATATCTCCATTCATTTTGTTCAGGTGTTCAGGTACTGGAAGATTATTGTGTTCTTTTGGTGGTGTTATGTCTTCATTGTTGTTCGTGTTTCTTCTAGCTGTATATTTGAAGAATTGGATACTTACTTCAGACTTTGAAGACTGGCTTTTTCTAGGAAAGCCCTTCACCAGGCAGCCCATCCAAAGATTATGGGAAGGCCATCTGGCATGGTCTGTGGCAGGGCTTGCTGATGGAATCCTCAGAAAGGTTGGCCTTGTGCCTAGGTCAGCAAGTAGGTGGGCCTGGCACCTGAGCCCATGGAGCTGGTTTTGGGCAGTGGATCTTGGATCCATTGAGGGTAGACCCATTGACTGGCTCTACATTGGTGGGCTTGGAGTCTGCATCTGTGAGAATGGGATGGAGCCTGTTTCTGTGGAGGCTAGTCTGGCTCTGGGGTGGGCTTGGAGCCTGAATTCAGCTAGATGAACCTAGAGCCAAGACCATTGAGGCTGGCCTGGAAACGGTGCAAACTTGGAGCCTGAGTCTGTGGGGGCAGGTCTGCTTTGAGGTCCCCAGGTCCTGGCCTGGAGTCTGTGTGTGCAGAGGTGTGCCAGGAGCTTCAGTCCATGGGGGCCAGATACCACCAGGATTTCCTAGAGTGGTCTTGTACCTTGGATATACTGGAACAGGCCTGGACCTTGAGTCCTCTGGATCCTGAGGTCACAGGGACTGGCCTGAAACATGGGGCTGGCTTATTGCTGGAGCAGGCATTGTTCCTGGATCTGCATGTGCTGATCTAAAGCCTGGGATCATGGGGAAAGGCCTGGTGCCTAGATCAAATAGGGCTGGCCTGGAACTTGGGGCTATGAGGATTGGGCTGGATTCTCAGTCCCCTGTGGCTGACCTGGAGGCTGGATGTGAAGGTACTGGCCTTCAGGCTAGGTTCACAGGGATAGCCTGCATCCTGGGGCCTCAGGAACCAGCCTGGAAACTAGGTCCACCAGAGTGGTCCTGGAGTTTGGGTCCATGGTGGCTGGTCCGTCAGTGGAGTTGACTGGGATAGGCCTTTACCCTGAGTCTGCTAAAGCTTTGTCCACAAGGGCTGACCTGGAGGTTGGGGCTGTGGATACTGACTTGGCATTGGGCAGTTCTATAACCTGTGTTTGCAGGTGCCAGCCTTGTGCCTGAGGCTAAGGATGCCAACCCTGTGCTGCATGGAACTGAAGCCTGAGCTGTGTGGACCTGGGCTGGTCTGTAAGCTGGGGTGGGCATGGAGCCTCTATGCACAGGGTGTAGCCTGGAGGTTGGGTCTACTGGTGCCATCCTGACAACTAGGTCTACAGGGGCCACTATGTTACTGGGAAGAGCCTAAAGTCTGTGTCTGTTCAGGCCAGTTTGGCATTGGAGGTCATCCATAGCCTGGAGCTTCTGGGGTTGGCCTGGCCCTGAAGAGTACCTTACACCTGAATCTGTGGGGGCTAAACTTGTGCTAGGACAGCCTGAAGACTTGGGGCCACAAGGGCTGGGCTGACACTGGGTTCAGTCTGGAGCTCAGGGCTGCTGAATTTGGTGTGGGACTGGGACAGGCCCAGAGACTGAGTCTGGTTGGCTCTGCTGGAGCCTGGGGCTGAAGGATTCCTTCTGCTGCTAGGGTGGACTTGGTGGCTCAGTCTGTGGCTGCTGGCCTATAGCTCAGAGCCACATAAGCTGGCCTGGAATTGAGCTGACCTTGAATCTGTATCCACAGGGGACAAACTGGAGGCTGGGTCCACAGGTCCTACCGGCCTGATGACTAAGGATGTAGAGGCTGACCTATTCTTGAGGTGAGCCTAAAGTTTGGGTTTGTGGGTGTTAGCCCAGTGCTGGGAGTGATCAGGAGGCTGGGGCCACAGGGGTCAGCCTGGTCTTGGGATGGCCCAGAGACCAAGTCCACTGGGCAGTCCTGGGCCTGGGGCTACAGGATCCTGCCTGGCACTGAGGTGGGCCTAGAGTCTAAGTCTGTGGGTACCAGCCTAGAGTCTGGGGCCAGGAGGGCTTGTCTGGTGCTGGGTTTTACTAGGGAAGGCCCAGTGTTGGGATTCAAGACAAAATTCTGGTGCTCAATTTCTTCTCTTTCCCCCAAGTACAGGGTACTTCTCTTCATATTGTGCTGCCTGGGGTTGGGGTAGGAGTGGCACAAGTAATGTAAAACTGTTCTTACCTTCTTCAATGCATCTTTTCTTGTATCTGTGCATTAATCTCTCACCTGGTTTCCTTAGTCTTGTAGTTATGTTCATATGTAAATAGTTGTTCATACTGATGTTTCTGTGGGGAAGATGGGTGCTCAAAAGTCCTATTATGCCTTCTTGGTAATGTCTGTCTTGTTGACATACAATTTTAATAGTAATAACATAAATTCCTTTTTATTCCTTTATAGTCTATAATAATGTCTCTGTTTTTATTCTTGATTTTGGAAATTTGAGTCATCTTGCTTTTACTCTCATTTCAGTCTAGCTAGAAGTTTTTCAAGGATGTTGATCTTTTCAACAAACCAGTTTTGGTGTGCTTGATTTGCTCTATTGGTTTACTATTCTCTGTTTTATTTATCTGTACTCTAGTCTGTATAATTTTCTTACTTTTGCTTGCTTGCTTTGGATTTAATTTTCTCTTCTTTTTCTACTTTCTGATGATGGAAATTTAGACTATTAACTTGAGATTTGCCTCCTTATTAATATAGGTCTTTATAGCTATAAAGTTCTTCCTAAGCACAACTTTTCCTACATCTTCTATGTGTTAATATTTTTAATTTTCATTCATCTTGATGTGTTTTATAATTTCTTTAGTGATTTCATTATTCACTTACTGGTTATTTTAGAATGTTTTGTTTAATTTTTATATAATTGTGAATTTTCCATATTTCTTTTTGTATTGATTTCTAATTTCATTGCATTGCAGTCAGAGAACATGCTCTTTATGGTTTCAATTATTTTAAATTTGCTGAGACTTGTTTTATAGTGTAACATATTTTCTATCCTCGAGGGGTCCCATGTGTACTTAAGAAGAATGTGCATTCTGTTGTTGCTAGGTGGAGCGCTCTGTATGTGTTTATTAGGTCTAGTTGGTTTTATAGTGATGTCCAAGTCTTCTACTTCATTGCTGATCGTCTGTCCAGTTGTTCTACCTGTTATTGAAAGTGGAGTATTGAAGTCTTCAACTACCATTGTTGAGTTGTCTATTCCTCCCATCAATTCTGTCAGTTTGCTTCGTGTATATTTGGACTTTGTTGTTAGGACCATATATATTTATAATTGTTATATCTTCTCGATAGGTTGACTATTTTATCATTATAGTATTAACTAAGCAACAGTTTTTCAGCAGATGAATGGATAAACAAAATGTAGTATATCCATACAACGAAATATTATTTATCCATAAAAAAGGAGTGAGGTACTTATACATGGTCTAACATGAAGGAAACTTGAACATATTATGCTCAGTGAAAGAAGCCCGTCACCCCAAAACATATATTATACAATTTTATTCATATGAATTATCTAGCATAGAGAACTCTATAGAGAAAGAAAGTAGATTAGTAGTTACTTAGAGCTGGGGGAATGGGGCATATGGGGTGAAAGATAAAGTCTATGGGATTTCTCTTTAAGGTGATGAAAATGTTCAAAAATTGGCCATGGTGATAGTTGCACCTACCTGTGAATATTCAGTTGGCCTTTTGTATCTATGGGTGATTGGTTCCAGAAGCCCCTTCAGAAACCAAAATCCATGGATGCTCAAATTCCATACATAAAATGGTATGGTATAG
The DNA here is from genome assembly GCA_023783475.1 of Daubentonia madagascariensis. Taxonomy (NCBI): domain Eukaryota; kingdom Metazoa; phylum Chordata; class Mammalia; order Primates; family Daubentoniidae; genus Daubentonia; species Daubentonia madagascariensis. The sequence goes on from JAKFHU010001693.1 coordinate 1,436,032, forward strand.
TTGGCCCTCTCTATCCACAGGTTTTGATCTGTGGTTGGTCAAATCCACAGACGCAAAACCCACAGATGTGGAGAGCCAACTCTACTAAAAACCATTTAATTATACACTTTAAATGGGTGAATTATATAGTATAGGTGCAAAGAGAAAACTTCCCCTTCACCCTTGGAAGTGTTACCAAAAGTTCAGTACTTGTTCCTAAGGCAGAATCAGTGAGAATATAGAATGAAGACAAGTGGTTTGAGGAAAAAGAAAGAGTTTATTAATTTGCTGGCAAATGAGGTGGGTGACAGACTAGCATCTTAAAAGGCAACCATCCTGACTTTAAGCAGAAAAACAGGGCTTCTTAAAAGGGGGGGTTTTGGCAGTAGGGTTTGGGCCAGTTTGACCAATGTCACGTGTTGTGGCTTTAGGCTATTGTTGCTAAACTATAATCGGTGTTTTTGGTCTTGGATCTTGGGCCATTGTGACTTTATCTCCAGTGACTATGACCTGTGGTCCTTGTCCTTGTCCAGACAATCCTGTTTTAAGATAATAAAGAACAAACAGCAAAAAACATTTTTCTTCCCCTTTGATCACTGACTTTGGGATGGAATGAAATTTTAATTCCAAAAAAGGGTGGGGGTTTTAGAGAGACAAATCTTCAAACATTCCATTGCCTTTTTCCCAACCTTTACCTAAGTTACATATTCCCCACTGCCAATTTTATCCTTCTATATCTATGGGAGAAGAGGTGATGTCATCATTGAACTAGAAATGGGGCAACACTTTAGATGGAAGTTTTGTAGTTGTTTATTCCCTTGCTCTTTCTTGTTTGTCAAAGCTTTAGCAGTAGATTTAAAAAATAAAGAACAAAACAGATTACCAGGCAAAAAAGAACATAAGCAACAACTACGACCATGAGGATTGACAAGGCAAAATGTAGGATACCCAATAAAAGGGATTTTACCCTGCTTGGTATCCAAGAAAAAAAATTAGGAAACCAATCACCTATCCCTACTGCCAGATATCCACTTTCTGCAGTTTGCTGTAACCAAGTGACTTGCTGCCTAATTTTGTCAACATGTACTTCCACCTCTGCAGAGGAATTTATATAAGCACAGCATAAAGAATTAGCCATAACACAAACCACTCCTTGTTCTGCTAAAATATAGTACAAAGTAATGTGATTATCAAGAACTACTAGAGCTAAAGAGTCTAAATATTTTTTGTTGAGCAGCTATTATCAATATGGTTTCATCGGCAATAATCCTCGAAGCACATGTTGATGAGCGGCCACCCCCCACCAGGGTAGTAGACTGTACCCAAAGAAGTACTCATCTCCACCTTGGATTCCCCCTGGGAGATACTGTTTTGGGGCCACCCAGATGGAGTGCCTGTCTAAAATTCCCCTAGTTATTCATGAAAATAATTTCAGGGAACTAGTCCAGTGAACAGTCTCACATCTGTTTTGGACCAAATAGAGAGTGGTGAGAAGCCCCAATAAACAAGTGCCACCCACTGTCAAACTATTTAAGCAATCGTAAGCCCATGGAGTCCCTTCCTTACCTCCACAGACAAAAATGTATCCAAGGGGTGCACAGATAGTACCTGTTCCTGTTTGAAAGTTTACAGAGCCTTTCTTGGGTAGCGTTAAGGTTAAGTTATTAAAGCAAGGGTCTGTATAAGGAAGTTGATCTTGTCCTTCCCAGAGCTGACAGTCTACTAATTTTCCCAAGCCTTGAGGATACATTTTTTTTTCCTGGCATACTGTGGTACAAATGGGAGTCTTTTGGTCCTTATCTGAGGAGTTAAAGCACTTATTAACAAGGTAATCCAGAGAAGGAGGGGCTGAAAAGACTGTAACAGTTGCATTCTTACAATAAGTAGTCAATTTGGAGAGATAATTAGGCCAGTGGAAAGTGCAATGGTAGGACTGTGTGTTCTTACTATTGCCTTGTACATAGTGTCTGATATGGGGCTGGGTAAGAAAGAAACATGGGACCTCTGAGTACAGAGCTATTAGTTGCACCCTGGAGGTGATTCAAGAGACTGGCTTCTGCAAATTTAGACTGTAGGAAGGTATATTAGTAAAATTATATACAGGAATAAACTATTGGATCAGAACAGTCTTGCACCAAAAGAGGTTTAGGATGAAAAACCAATTAGCAAGACAGATTAGCAGAAGAGGTGATAGTTTGGGAAATCCTCACTAAGGAGTTGTCTCTCTGTTCTATAGACAGAAAAAATAACAAAAGAAAGGTTAGCAAAGATATCAACATTTTCATTTTTTTCTTCTTCTTAAACAGATACTTTAGATCACCTAATGGCTGGTCCATCCACTGGGGGCTTGTGTCCTCTTCTTCCATAGGACACCTCTTTACTCTGGTATGATGGACTCAAGGTTTTACTCCTGACAATTTAAATGAGGTGTGAGTTGTAGAAGTCCTTCATAGGGTCCCTTCCATTTCTCTGCCAGTTTTTGTTTGAGTCTTTGTCCTTTCCAGGCTTTAAGCAACACCTGTTCTCCTGGTGAAAAGGTTGGAGGAGTACTTCCAACTGGGGCAGGGACCTGAATGAGACAAACTCATGTATAGTGGTTGATATTTGATTTATTTGTTTGACATATTCCTTTACTCTGTTTTCTTCACTTATTGTTATATTACCATACTTACCTTAGGGTGCTAGGAAGAGTCTCCCATAAACTATTTCATAGGGGCCTAACTTAAGCCCGCTTCTAGGGGCTACACTTATCCAGAGGAGAGCAAGTAGAAACACCTTATCCCACTTTATATGGGTTTCCTGCATCAATTTTGATGTAGTTTTCTTTAAAGTGTGATTAATTTTCTCCATTTTTCCCATAGATTGAGGTCTCCAAAATACATAATATTTCCATTCCAGATGAAGAGCTTTACTTACTTGTTGAGTTACCTCCAATATAAAGGAGGGTCTATTATTACTCTGTATGGAGGAAGGAAGCCCATACCTCAGAATGAGTTCCTTCAGAAAGATTCAGGTAACTTCAGATGCTCTCTCCATGTGGGTAGGATAAGCCTCTACCCAGCCTGAAAAAGTATTCATTAACACAAGCAAGTATTTGTAGTTTCCAGCCATTTTAAGCATCTTAGTGAAATCAATGTGCCAATCATCAAAAGGGTGGGCCCCCACATGTTGGGTTCTCTGTGCAACAGGTCACTTTTCTGTTTTTGGATTCTTTCAAGCACATAAAGGACAGCTCTGAGTTATTTGCTGAATAGTTTGTTGCAAATGGGGTCCTCTTAAATGAGATCCCACCACATCCATTAAGGCATCATGCCCATAATGTGTGCATTCATGTAGCTGCCTCATAAGGGGCTGAAACAAGGCTTCGGGTACAAGAATGTGCCCATAAAAATTCTGTCTCCACTTAGCTGTGTCATCCCAAGTGTCAAAGCCTCAGTCTTTAGTTCTCTTCTCATCCTCATCAGTGTAGTGGGGTTTATATTGATCTAAAGCTATCTGGGGTATCAAGGCCCTGAGGAACAGATCACTTTTAGTAGCCTTCTTGGCAGCTTCGACAGCAGCCTGATTACTTTTTGCAACGTAAGTGTCTCCTTTTTGGTGACCAGAACAGTACATTATTGCCACCTGCTTGGGCTCAGCCATGGCCTATATTAGGCTCATTTTTTCAGTGGCATACTTAATATCCTTATTTCCTGCCATCAGAAGCCCCCTTTCCTTCCAGATGGCGCCATGAGCATGCATGATCTTAAAAGCATATTTAGAATCCTGCATAAATGTTTTCCTTTTTCCCTCTGGATAACTGAAGAGCCCTGGTTAAAGCTAAGCCTTCTGGGCTGAAGTCCCAGGCAGAAGTGCCATTGTTTCCAGTACCTGTCATTCTGTGATCACCACATATCCAGCCCTTCATTGTCCATTGACCATAAAGCTGCTCCTGTCAGTGAAATGATCCCAACCTGACTCTGGAACTGGCTGATCTGAGAGAAACATACTGCTAGAATAAACAGCATCCAGAACATCTAAACAGTAACACTGTAAAAGCTCATTCTCTTCAACTGGTAACAGAGTGGCAGGATTGAGAGTAGACATAGTCTTTAATTCAACATTTGAATTATCCAAAAGGATGGCTTGGTATTTTCCTAGCCTTCCTGTGGTCAGCAAATAACCCACCTTCTGTTCTAATAAAGTCAGAAACTGGTGAGAGGCATTTATTACAACAGGTTGTCCCAAGGTGAATTTTTCAGCTTCCTGTAACAAGTCACAAGTAGCTGTTACTGTCTGGAGGCAAGGAGGCCATCTTCTCACAGTATTGTCTAGTTGCTTTAACAAGTATACCACCAGTCATGGGACATCTCCCAGTGTCTGTAACAAGAATCCAAGGCTCATTCCTTGATTTTATGAACATATAATTTAAATTCTTCCTGTAAGTCAGATAACCCCAAAGTGAGGGCAGTCATAAGACTCTGCTTTAGATTTTCAAAGTCATTTTGATAGTCTGTGGTCCAGATCAGAGGTTCTACATCTGTTCCTTTAAGGGCCTTATACATGGGCTTTGCTATTAGTCCAAAGTCTGGGATCAAGATTTGACAGAAACCTACCATTCCTAAAAATCCATACAGTTGTCTTTTATTTTGGGGCACCTTAAGATTCAAGATGACTTGCCTTCAGTTTGACAGTAGGCTGTGGGTTGCCCTGATCATTTGGAATCACAAATAAGTAACCTGATGTTTGCAAATCTCTGCCTTTTAGGGTGAAACTTTATAGCCACAGGAAGCCAGATGATCTAACACAGCCACTGTATTTGTGAGACAATTATGATAATTGGGAACGGTTATAAGTAAATCATTCACTTATTATAAAAGAATCCCTTGGTCCAATTGCAGGTTCTGCAAGTCTCTTGCTAAGCTCGCACTAAACAGGGTAGGAGAGTTTTTAAACCCCTCGGGAAAAACAGTCCAGCAGTACTCTAAGGTAATACTAGTCTCAGGATCCTGCCATTCAAATGCAAAAAGGAGTTGGGTCTCTTTTTCCAAAAGAATGCAAAAGAAAGCATCTTTATTTTGCTTTCTTTAAAATTTCAGAATATTATGGGAGTACAAACGTTTAGGTTACATATATTGCCTTTGCAGCACCTGAGTCAGAGCTACAAGTGTGACTCTCCCACAGACAGTATGCACCATACCCATTAGATGTGAATAAACCCATCCACTCCTTCCCCTCCCACCTGCATGACATCTGATGAATGTTACTTCCATATGTGCACAAACGTGTTGATCAATTAGTACCAATTTGATGGTGAGTACAAGTAGTGTTTGTTGTACCATTCTTCTGATACTTCACTTAGAATAATGGGCTCCAGCTCCATCCAGGATAATACAAGAGGTGTTAGTTCACCATTGCTTTTTGCACCTGAGTAGTACTTCATGGTATACATATATCACATTTTACAAATCCACTCATATATTGATGGGCACTTGGGTTGTTTCCACATCCTTGCAATTATGAATTGTGCTGCTACGAACATTCGAGTGCAGATGTCTTTATTATAGAATGTCTATTTTTCCTGTGGGTAGATGCCCAGTAGTGAGATTGCTGGATCAAGTGGTAGTTCTACTTTTAGTTCCTTGAATTATCTCCATATTACTTTCCATAGACGTTGTACTAGTTTGTAGTCCCACCAGCAGTGCATGAGTGTTCCTATTTCTCTGCCTCTATACCAACATTTGTTGTTTTGGGACTTTTTGATAACAGCCATTCTCACTGGAGTTAAGTGATATCTCACTGTGGTTTTGATTTGCATTTCCTGATGATTAGACATGTTGAGAATTTTTTTCATGTTTCTTAGCCATTAGTCTATCTTCTTCTGTAAAGTTTCTGTTCATGTTCTTTGCCCACTTTTCAATGGTGTTGTTTGATATTTTCTTGCTGATTATCCTGAGTTCTATATAGATTCTAGTTATCAGCCCTTTATCAGAGGTATAGCATGCAAAAATATTCTCCCATTCTCTAGGTTGTCTATTTGCTCTGGTGATAGTTTCTCTGGCTGTGCAGAAGCTTTTTAATTTGATCAGGACCGATTCATTTATTTTTGTTGATGCTGTGATTACTTTTGGGCTCTTCATCATAAATCCTTTGCCCAGGCTGATGTCTAGAAGAGTTTTTCTAATGTTTTCTTCTGGAATTCTTATGGTTTCATGCCTTAGGTTTAAGTCTGTTATCCATTGTGAGTCGATTTTTGTGAGAGGTGAGAGGTGCAGATCCTATTTCAGTCTTCTGCATGTGGCTATCCAATTTTCCCAGCACCGTTTGTTGAATAGGGATTCTTTTCCCCAGTGTATTTTTTTTCTGCTTTGTCAAAGATCAGATGACAATATGAGGATGGTTTTATATCTGGGTTCTCAGCCCTGTTCCATAGATCTATGTCTCTGTTCTAGCGCAAATACCATGCTGCTTTTGTTACTATAGCCTTGTAGTATAGCTTGAATTCTGATAAATTGATGCCTCACAATTTGTCCTTTTTGCTTAAGGTTGCTTTAGCTATATAGGGTCTTCTTTGGTCCATACAAAACATAGAACTATTTTTTTCTACATCTGTGAAAAATGATGTTGGTATTTTAATATGGATTGCAGTGAATCTATAGATCACATTGGGTGGTATAGACATTTCATCAATGTTGATTCTGCCAATCCATGATCATGGTATGGTTTTCCATCTATTTATGTCCTCTGCTATTTCCTCCCTTAGTGTTACATACTTCATCCTGTAGAGGTCTTCCATCTCCTTGTTTAAATATATTCCTAGGTATTTTATTTTCTTTGTTGCTATTGTGAAAGGTATTGAGTCTTTGATTTGGTTTTCAGGTCGACTGCTGTTGCTGTATATGAATGGTACTGATTTGCGTACATTGATTTTGTAACCTGAGACTTTGCTGAACTTATTTATCAATTCCAGTGGTCTCTTGGTTGAATCTTTGGGGTTTTCTAGATATAATATCATATCATCAGAAAAGGGTGATAACTTGACCTTTCTCCCCCATTTGGATGCCCTTAATTTTCTTCTCTTGTCTGATTGCTCTGCCTAGCACTTCCAGCACTATTTTGAATAGGAGTGGTGATAGAGGGCAACATTGTCTGGTACCAGTTATAAGCAGAAATGCTCTCAATTTTTCCCCAGTCAATATGATGCTGACTGTGGGTTTGTCACATATGGCTTTTCTCATTTTGAGGTAAGTCCACCTATGACTATTTTGTTAAACATTCTTGTCATAAAAGGGTGATGAATTGTGTCAAATGCTTTTTCTGCATCTATTGAGAGGATCATATGTTGTTTGTTTTAACTTCTGTTTATGTGTTGAATTATATTTATAGATTTTTGTATGTTGAACCATCCCTGCATCTCTGGGATGAAGCCCACTTGGTCATGATGGATTATTTTTGTGATGAGCAGCTGAATTTGATTTGCTAGGATTTTATTGAGAATGTTTTTTGTCTATATTCATAATGGATATTGGCCTACAATTTTCTTTTTTTGTTGAGTCCTTTCCTGGTTTTGCTATCAGGGAGATGTTGGCTTCTTAAAACGTGTTGGGGAGGATTCTTTCCTTCTTGATGTTATGGATTAATTTCTGCAGGATAGACACAAGTTCTTTGTTCGTCTGGTAAAATTTGGATATGAAAACATCTGATCTGGGAATTTTTTGTAGGAAAGTTTTTTATTGCTGCTTCAATTTTGGTATGTGATATTGGTCTGTTCAGGATTTCTATTTCTTCCTGATTGAGCCTAGGAAGGCTGTAACTTTCTAAGAATTTGTCCATTTCCTCCACATTTTCAGGTTTATGTGTATAGAAATTTTTATAGCATTCAGAGATGGTATTTTGTATTTCTGTGGTATCAGTTGTAATTTCTCCTTTTTCATTCCTTATTGAGTTTCTTAGAATCCTCTCTTTTCTGTTTCCTGTTAATCTAGTGAGAGGTGTGCCAATTTTGTTTATCTTTTCAAAGAACCAGATTTTTGTTTCATTAATCTTTTGCATAGTTCTTTTGTTTTCAAATTCATTTAGCTCTGCTCTGATCTTGGTTATTTCTATTCTTCTTCTGGGTTTGGGTTTGGTTCGCTCTTCTTTTTCCAGTTATTTGAGTCAATTCATTAGATTGTTGATTTATCATCTTTCTGTCTTTTGGATGTTGGCATTTAAGTCTATGAATTTTCCTCTCAGGAGTGCTTTAACTGGGTCACACAAATTTTGATAACTTGTGTCCCCTTTATCTTTTAGTTAAAAAAAATCTTTGGAATTCCATCTTAATTTCCTCCTTGACCCAATAATCATTCAGCTGAAGGTTGTTTACTTTCCATCATTTTGTGTAAAGATGAGTGTTTCTCTTGGAGTAGATTTCTAATTTTATTCAACTGTGGTCTGAGAAGATACATGGTATAATTTCTATTTTTTTTTAATTTGTTGAGACATGTTTTGTGGCCTAGGATGTGGTCAATCTTAGAGAATGTCCCATGAGCTGATGAAGAATGTATATTCACTGGTTTTTGGGTAGAAAATTCTGTAAATGTCTGTTAGGCCCATTTGTTCTAGAGTTCTGTTTAAGTCCATTGTTTCTTTGTTTATTTTCCGTTTTGAAGATATGTTCTGTTCTGTCAGTGGGGTGTTGAAGTCCCGAGCTATTACAATGCTATTGCTTATCATTTTGTTTAGATCAAGTAGGATTCACTTTACAAATCTAGGTGCACCTGTGTTGGGTGCATAAATATTTAAAATTGTTATGTCTTTTTATTGAATTTTTCCCTTTACTATTATTTGACCATCTTTATCTTTCATTACTTTTGTTGATTTGAAGACTAAGTTATCTGATATGAGGACTGCTACACCAGCTTTCTTTTGGTTTCCATTTGCATGGAATATTGTTTTCCATCCCTTCACCTTGTGTCTGAATGAGTCCTTATGGGTTAGATGTGTTTCCTGAAGACAGAAGATACTTGGCTTGTGTATATTTATCCACTCTGCCAACCTATGTCTCTTCAGTGGGCAGTTCAAGCCATTCACATTTATTCAAAGAATAGATAATTGGGGTGGTTTTCTGTTCACCTGTTGAGTAGAATTTTGTTGCACAATGCATCTTTTAAATCAGATACTGAGTACCATTCATAGTCACCTTGTACTGCTGTCAAAAGAGTATATGGATGTGGCACCGTAGGGTGTATGTCTTGTATAATATTATTAATGGCACATAGATCCTGCATGAATCTGTACTTGGTATGGGGCTGCTTGACAGGTAAAATTGGCATATTACAAGGGGAGGAACAGGGATGAATTAGTCCATGCTCTAGGTATCTGTTCAATACCAGTTGAATTCCTTCCAAATCTTCCTTTTTAGGGGGTATTATTTCTTAAGAGCATGTGAGGCCCCTTCTTTTAACAGAACTGTAATTGGTTCAACTGTTATGGCACATCCTTAGGTCCCATTGGCCCATGTGGTCTTACTCACTTTTGGTTGGCCTCAGAAGGAATAAAATTTGTTTCTTCTTTGTCAGTAACTAGATGTTGAAAACAGAGAGCATGTTTCGGTGGGACCTGCAGGTGGAGCTGTCATTTCTCTGGAGAAAAAGTTATTTAGACATTCAACTTTTATAAAAAATCATGACCTAGGAGAGGTATTGGACAATATGGCATACATAGGAAACTGTGTCTCAACATTTATTCTCCCCATTGGCACTCAAGAAGGTGGAGCATGGGTCATTGTTGGGTCTGACCAGTTACAGCAACCACCACCACCGTGTCCTCACTAAGGGAAGTAAGTTTAGAGTTTAGAATAGAAAAAGCAGTGCCTGTGTAAACTAAAAAGAACACTAATTGAGGTCCCACTGTCAATTGTACCCAGGGCTTCTGTAGGAATATTTGGATTGGAGACACTACTGACCCTTGGAGGCCCAGGCCCTTTCATTTATCATCTGAGTCTTGGACTAGTGAAACTATTTGCTCTCCTGGGGGTGTCTTGTTACCTACAGGCTTTTGAAATTTCAGGCAATGTTATTTCCAATGTCCTTCCTCTTTACAAAAAGTACACTGATATACTTCAACCTAGGGTGGCCTTTTCGACCTTTTCCTTTTGACTGTCTCAAACGAGCCTTGGTTGGCACAGCTATGAGAACACACATAAGTTTCTGTTCTTCTCTAGCATTATATACTTTAAAGGTGATATCAACAAACTGCAAGGGATTCATGCCAATTTCCCCTTTTCACACTGTAGTTCCTTCCTTATATCTAGAGAACTCTGCCCTATAAAAGTCATATTAACCATGTGCCTATTTTCATGGGCCTCTGGATCCACATTTACATATTTTTGATATGCCTGATAGATGTGTTCCAAAAATTCCAAGTGATCTTCATTAGCTTTTTGTTGTAATTCGTGGGCCTTGTTTTAACTCTTCTTTTTTCTATTGCACAGTATTACGGGGGTACAGATCTTCAGGTTACATGTATTGCCTTTGCTCTGCCCGACTTAGAGCTACAAGTGTGCCCATCCCCAAGATAGTGTGCAATGCACCCCTTAGGAGTCAATTTACTCATCCCCTTGTCCCGCCTCCCACCTGTCCAACATCCAATGAATGCTACATATGTGTGCATAAGAGTTGATAAATTAGTACCAATTTGATGGTGAATACATGTGGTGCTTGTTTTTCCATTCTTGAGATACTTTGCTTAGAAGTATGGGCTCCAGTTCCATCCAGCATAATACAAGAGGTGTTAGTTTACCATTGCTTTTTGTGGCTGAGTAGTACTCCATGGTACACATATACCACATTTTATTAATCCACTCATGTATTGATGAGCATGTGGGTTGGTTTCACATATTTGCAATAGTGAGTTCTGCTGCTATAAACATTCAAGTGCAGATGTCTTTATTATAGAATGTCTTTTTTTCCTTTGGGTAAATACCCAGTAGTGGCATAACTGCATGAAATGGTAGTTCTACTTTTAGTTCTTTGTGGTATCTCAATACTACTTTCCATAGGAGTTGCACTAGTTTGAAGTCCCACCAAAAGTGTATAAGAGTTCCTATCTCTCTGCATCCAGGCCAACATTTGTTGTTTTGAGACTTTTTGATATAAGCTATTATCACCAGAGTTAAGTGGTATCTCATTGTGGTTTTGGTTTGCATTTCCCTGATGATTAGAGATGGTGAGCATTTTTCATATGTTTCTTAGCCATTAGTCTATCTTCTTTTGAAAAGTTTCTGTTTATATACTTTGCCCATTTTTTAATTCAGTTGTTTGATTTTCTCTTCCTGATTCTACATAGCTCTATATAGATTCTAGTTATTAGTCCTTTGTCAGATGTATAGCATGCAAAAATTTTCTCCCATTCTGTAGGTTCTCTATTCATGCTAGTAATAGTTTCTTTGGCTATGCAGAAGCTTCTTAATTTGATCAGGCCCATTTGTTTATTTTTGTTGTTGCTGTGCTTGCTTTTGGGGTCTTCTTCATAAATTCTTTGCCTAAGCCGATGACTATAAGAGTTTTTCCAATGTTTTCTTCTAGAATTCTTATGGTTTTATGTCTTAGGTTTAAGTCTGTTATCCACCATGAGTTGATTTTTGTGAGAGGTGAGAGGTGAGGATCCTGTTTCACTCTTCTACATGTGGCTATCCAATTTTCCCACCACCATTTGTTGAATATGGATTCTTTTCCCCAGAGTATGGTTTTATCTGCTTTGTCAAAAATCAGATGGTTATATGAGGATGGTTTTATGTCTGGGTTCTCAGTCCCTTTCCATTGGTCTGTGTCTCTGTTCTTGTGCCAGTACCATGTTGTTTTTGTTACTACGGCCTTGTAGTATACTTTGAAGTCTGGTAGTTGATGCCTCCCAATTTGTTCTTTTCACTTAAGGTTGCTTAGGCTATACGAGGTCTTCTCTGCTTCCTCAAAAAACATATAATTATTTTTTCTACATGTGTGAAAAATGCTGCAGGTATTTTGATAGGGATTGCATTGAATCTGTAGATCCCTTTGGGTAGTATACACATTTTAACAATGTTGATTTGGCTGCTTCATGAGCATGGTATATTTTTCCATCTCTTTGCAACCTTTGCTATTTCTTTCAGTGTTTTGTGGTTCTCATTGTAGAGATCCTTCACTTCCTTAGTTAATTACATTCCTAGGTATTTTATTTTCCTTGTTGTTATTTTGAAAAGTATTGAGTCTTTGATTTATTTTTCACTTTTAGTGTTGTTGGTGTATTTGAATGCTACTGATTTGTGTTTGTTGATTTTGGAACCTGAGACTTTGCTGAACTCATTTATCGATTCCTGTAATCTTATGGCTGAGTCTTTTGGGTTTTGTAAATATAAGATCATATCCTCTGCAAAGAGTCATACTTTGACCTCTTCTGCTGCCATTTGGAAGCCCTTGATTTCCTGCTCTTGTCTGATTGCTCTGGCTAAGACTTCCAGCACTATGTTGAATAGAAGCAGTGATAGAGGGCATCATTGTCTGGTGCCAGTTCTAAATGGGAATGCTTTCAATTCTTCCCCATTCAGTATGATGTTGGCTGTGGGTGTGTCATACATGGCTTTTATCATTTTGAGGTAAGTCCCATCTATGCCTATTTTGTTAAACATTCTCATTGTAAAAGGCTGATGAATTTTGTCAAAAGCTTTTTCTGCATCTATTGAGAGGATCATATGGTTTTTCTTTTTCTTTTTTTTTTTTGAGATAGATTATATTTATAGATATGCACATGTTGAACCATCCCTGCAACTCTGGGATAACGTCCACTTGGTCTTGATGGATTATATTTTTGATGAGCTGCAGAATTTGATTTGCTAGAATTTGATGGAGAATTTTTGCATCTATATTCACAAGGGATATAGGTCTTTGCTTTTCTTTTCTTGTTGGGTCCTTACCTGACTTTGGTATCAGGATGATGTTGGCTTCGCAAAATGTATCAGGAAGGATACCTTCCTTCTTGATGTTGTGGAAAAATTTCTGCAGGATAGGCACCAGGTCTTCTTTGTAGGTCTCTTAGAATTTGGGTGTGAAACCATCTGGTCTGGGACATTTTCTTTTTATTAGGAAGGTGTTTTATTTCTGCTTCAATTTCAGTACTTGTTATTGATCTTTTCTGGAGTTCTATTTCTTCCTGATTAAGCCTAGGGAGGCTGTGACTTTCTAAGAATTTGTCCATATCCTCCACGTTTTCAAGTTTGTGTGCATAGAGATTTTTATAGTATTCAGAGATGAGATTTTGTATTTTGTATTTCTGTGGTATCAGTTGTAATTTCTCCTTTATCATTTCTAATGGACCTTACTAATGTCCTTTCTTTTCTGCTTCTGGTTAATCTAGCAAGAGGAGTGTCAATTTTGTTTATCTTTTCAAAGAACCAACTTTTTGTTTTATTAATCTTCTGCATATATCTTTTGGTTTCAAATTCATTTAGTTCTGCTCTCATTTTGGTTATTTCTTTTCTTCTGCTGGGTATGGGATTGGTTTGCTCACCCTTTTCCAGGTCTTTGGGATGATTCATTAGATTGTTGATTTGTGATCTTTCCATCTTTTGGATGTAGGTTTTTATGGCTATGAATTTTCCTCTCAGGACTGCTTTATGTGTGTCCCACAGATTTTGGTAACTTGTGTCCCCATTATCATTTACTTCAAAGAATCTTTTGATTTGCATCCTAATTTCCTCCTTGACCTGAAAATCAGTCAGCACTAGGTTGTTTAGTTTCCATGACCTTGTGTAGAGATTAGTGTTTCTGTTTGAGTTGATTTCTAATTTTATTCCACTGTGGTCTGAGAAGATGCATGGTATAATTTCTATATTTTTAAATTTGTTGAGACACGTTTTGTGCCCTAGGATGTGATCAATCTTATATAATGTTCCATGTGCTGATGAGAAGAAAGTATATTTGGTGGTTTCTTGGTAGAATGTTCTGTAAATGTTTGTTAGGCCCATGTGTTCTAGAGTTCTATTTAAGTCCCTTGTTTCTTTATTTATTTTCTGTTTGGAGGATCTGTCTAGTTCCATCAGTGGGGTGTAGAATTCCCCAGCTATTATAGTGCTGCTCTCTCTTTTTGTTTAGATCAAGTAGGATTTGCTTTATGAACCTCAGCACACCTTTGTTAGGTGTGTCAATATTTAAGATTGTTATGTTTTCTTGTTGAATTGTTCCCTTTACCATTATATAGTGACTATCTTTGTCTTTCATTACTTTTGTTAATTTGAAGATTAAGTTACCTGACATGAAAACTTCTACTCATGCTTTCTTTTGGTTTTTGTTAGCATGGAAAATTGTTTTCCATACCTTCCCCTTGAGTCTGTCTGCATCCTTGTGGGTTAGATGTGTTTCCTGAAGACAGCAGATACTTGACTTGTGTATATTTATCCATTCAGCCAGTCTGTGTTTCTTCAGTGGGCAGTTCAAGCCATTCACGTTTATTGAGAGAATTGATATGTGGCATGGATTTTTGTTCATCCTGTTAATTTGAACATTGTTGTTTTGTTTTATCTCTTGAGCCATTGTGGTATGTGGCCTTCAGTCTTTGGCTTTTGTGTAATTTTGAATTGGTGAGTGTTTCTTGTGATGTTCTGTGAATAGCGCAGTACTGAGAACTTCCTGCAGGGCAGGTCTTTTTTTCTCAAATTCCCTCAGTGTTTGTTTGTCTGGGAAAGATTTCATTTACTCTTCATATATGAAACTTAGTTTTTCAGGATACAAAATTCTAGGCTGGGCATTACTCTATTTGAGAAGACTGATGATGATGCTCCATTCCCTCCTGGCTTGGCGGGTTTCAGTTGAGAAGTCTGCTGTTAGTCTGATGGGTTTTCCTCTGTAAGTTATCTGCTGTTTTTGCCTCACAGTTCATAAGAGCTCCTCTTTTGTATTTATTTTGATTAGTCTGATGTCTATGTTTCATGGTGTATTCCTCTTTCTTTTGAGTCTTCCAGGAGTCCTATGAGCTTCTTGTACCTGAATATCTAAACTTATAGCAATGCCAGGGAAATTTTCTTCAATTATTCCCTCAAATAGATTATCCAATCCTTGTGTATTTTCTTCCTCACCCTCAGGGATGCCTATGATTCTTATATTAGGCCTTTTTACTTCATCTGACATTTCTTGTAGTCTTTGCTTTTTCCTCTCACTTCTCTGCTCTATCTCTGTGACTGACTTGTTTAATTAGAGGGTGCTGTCGTTAAGCTCTGACATTCTTTCTTCTGCCTGATCTAACCTGTTCTTAAGGCTTTCCACTGTGTTTTGTTATTCCTTGAAAGAATTTTTCATTTCCAGAAGATCTGTTTGATTTTTAATACTTCAATTTCTTTTGTGAATCTTTCATTCATTTCCTATACTGTTTGTTTTGGTTACTTTGTGTTGTGTTTCTATTTTGTCATATATTTCATTAAGTTTCCTTGAAATCCATGCTTGAAATTTTTCATCTGTCATTTCTATATTCTGCTTTTTTTTGTATCCATTGC
Organism: Daubentonia madagascariensis; assembly: GCA_023783475.1. Taxonomy (NCBI): domain Eukaryota; kingdom Metazoa; phylum Chordata; class Mammalia; order Primates; family Daubentoniidae; genus Daubentonia; species Daubentonia madagascariensis. Next base: position 1,451,492 of record JAKFHU010001693.1, read on the forward strand.
TAGGGAGCTGGTGTTTCCCTCTGGGGGTGATGTTTCACTCTGATTCTACATATTTCAAGAGTTTGTTCATTGGTTCCTTCTCATCTGGAACAGGTATTGCTTCTTATTTTTTTATTTTCTTTTGTTTGGATAATGACACACCCAGTTTAAACTTTGAGCCAGTAGGTGGTGCTTGAGGGTGAGAACTGATCACACCCTGTATGATGAGTTAGTAGATGCAGTAAAAGTGCATGCAATTTGACCTCCCTCTCTGTAGGTGGTGCTTGCTGGAAGGAACAAGCTGTGATGTTGTTTTTAGGTCCTGAGATCACCTCTAGTTCCTCAGGAGGAAGAACTCTGATGAGCCTGGTGTTTGTGGGGCCTTGGGACTTCCAGGTGAGTCCTTTATTCACCACCACAGAGGCAAGTGAGGGAATGAGGGTGGGTGGGGTTAGGTTGGGTGAACCTGCCCTCAGGCTCCTCAGATATTGTTAAGGGATATGCAGGGGTTAAAGTCAGTTCTCCTTCTCTGGGCTTAGTTGCCTGGGAGGTGTTGAAGTAGCCCCTCTCAACCAGACAGCCTGCTCTCTCCCCAGAAGACTCTGCCAAGGGACTCTATCCCCAGGGGAATTTTGGCAGCTCTAGAAACTCTTGGATCATGCTGACCTCCCTTTTAACGTGACTAATAGTGGGGGCAGCTTCTCCTATTCAGTGTGTGGCACCAGAGGCATTTGCTTGCTATGGGAACCAGTGCTTATGCAAATTGAGTTTCTTAGTTTCATCAAACTCCAATCTTGTTTTTCTCTAAGGGAGGGGCTGATTCAGCAAACTTCAAAATGAGGGTTCTCAGGGGACGGGCTACTTCAGCAAACTGTGGTATGGTGGTTCTCTGAGGGGGTGGTGCACATTTACAGATCTCTGGTCTCCTGTGGACCTCCACACCCTCCTAAGGAGACGGAGTCTCACTGGCCAACCATGTCTTGAATTCACCACCCCTCCCCAACATCTCCATGCCCCGGCGTCTGTTCTTTCCTTCCACAGGTGGACTCACCAAGGACTGCTCTGCTGGCTTGGGGCCAAGATGCACCCCCTGCACTGATGTGGACCACTCAGCCCAGAAATTTCCAGTGGCTGCTATGGTGGTGGGGGAGGGGGTCACAGTCTTTCTGCATTACTCTCGAGCTAAGGGACAAAAACTGGACTACCCTCCTCCTCTCCACAGCTACTCTGTTAGTGGCAAGCTCACCAAGTGTGCATTCCCCACCACCAGATATGGGCCCCAGCCCTTAGCATGGGCTTGGCTGGGAGTGTGCTTTCCATAGCCCATGCAGACCAGTCACTCTGTTTTAACTCTTCTGTCCAGGAACTCCCCTCCAGAGGTCTGCCAAAATATACTTTTGGTAATGACTTACTTTTATACTGTGTGCACATTAGGATCTCAATTTGGTTTTGTCATCAGAATGGCAGCATTGGCATCTGGGGTCTAATTAGGATCCTTATCATGGAGATGAGTGCCTCCTCCTTGGCCTTTTCCACCACCAGTCTACTCTCATCTGTAGGAAGTAATATATTCATTAGGGTCTGTACATCCACCCAAGCAGGGTGGTGCTTTGCAAAGGTGGTTGCAAACAATTCTCTCCTTCTCTGATGGTCCTTTCTATAGGTTGGGTTTGAGTTTTTCCAGTTCAATAAGTCAGGGGTGTTAAACAGGCTGTAAGTCCAACAATACCCTGACAGCTATCTTTGTGCATTCAAGCTCGCTATCAGATATTGCTGTAGTGGAAATTGCCCTGACCTGGCTATGGGTGCCCTTTTTAGAAATTGAGTTCCCTGCTGGATCTTAGAAGGAGAGACCATTCCCACAGCTGAGTCATATCCTGGTGGGCTTTGGACTGATGAATCAGTTCCAGTTGTGCCTTCCCCAATGGTGGTCCCCTCCACCAGCAGTGGTGGGTGTAGGGGAGCTGGCAGTGAAGGAGCAAGTCCTGTTAGGTTTGGATTGAAAGGGTTCATGAGATTCAACCTGTTTAATTCCTTCTTGGTCTTATCACCTGGATATCTGACTATCCTCTCACACTGGTGGTGGAGGTTTCCTTTGTAGTATTGACTTTGTCCCAGGCCTTTCAGCCTCCTTGTCATACAATTGCATGAATGATTGTACATATGGGATCTTGTGCATTTTACCTGACCTTTGATAAAATAATTCCAGTTGTAAGATAGTATAATAATTCAAGGTTCCATTCAAAGGCCACTTCTCCTCACACTCCAACACTTACATTGGCCAAGCAGTATTACAATTAGACATCATTCTCTTTTTAGAGTAAGCTTAGAGCTATAAGGTGGCCATTTAGCCAAGATTCTCCCCAGGGGACTTCCAGATGGAATAGAAAAAGAGCCTCCCATGTTCAAACAAAACTCACAAACAATACCACCAAACACAAGTTGACAAGTAGATGGTACAGGGAATTCCCAAGGCAAACAATCTTGATCTCAATGCCAAGACCAACAAAACAAATGGGAACCATACAAAAGAGAACTGAATTCTCCTAACCCAAAAGGGGATGAACCCCCAGGTTCCCTAGTTCCACTCAACCGTGGCTTCCACACCTACAGCACCACAAATGCCCTTCTACAGGTCTGGAAGGTTCACAACCTTCCCCAAATTGGTGGAATCAAGGGTCTCGGTGTGCATACTGGTGAATTTACCAAAAGGGCTGTGGTGGTGTGACTCTTCCCAAATATGTTTCCTTTTCTTCAATGAGGTTGAGGCTGTGAGGAGTTGCATCTAATTCAGGGAGGAAGAGACAGGAGTTCCCCAGAGCTAAACAGGCTCTGGCAGCAGCTGGGGCAGTCCCTCACCCTGAAAAACTATGCTTCTACTGGTGAAGACCCATGGCTTGACCTGGGGCTGCACCCTGCCTTTTCCAGCCAAAGCAGCAGTCACAGGGTACTGTTCAACTGGGGCACCAACAGGCCCACCCAGGGATGCCAAATTTTGTTACTGAAAGTTTGTTACTTGTCCCCAACACCAAATCAGTGAGAGTGAAGAATGAGGACAAGTGGTTTGATGAAAATGAAAGACAAGTTTATTAATTTGCTGGCAAATGAAGAGGGTGGCAGACTAGTATCTCAAAAGACTGCCATACTGACTTTAAGCAGAAAAACAGGGATTTTTAAAATGGGGTTTTATTTTTAGTAGTAGAGCTTGGGCCTGCTTGGCCAGTGTCTCATGTTGCAGCTATAGGCTATAATTATTTAACTATAATCAGTGTTTTTAGTCTTGGGTCTTTGGCCATCAGGATCTTTTCTCAGGTGACAATGACCTTGTGGTCCTTGCTCTTATATGGACAGTCCTGTTTTAAGATAATAAAGAACAAACAGCAAAGAACATTTTTATGCCCCTTTGATCACTGGCCTTGGGATGGAATGCAAATTTTAATTCCCAAAATGGGTGGGGGTTTTAGAGAGATAACTCATAAAACATTCCATTCCCCTTTTCCTGACCTTTACCTCTGTTACAGAAGATTTGCTGAAAAACCAACTAACAAAAAGGTAGACTAATAAGAGAAAAGGCATTCAAATTTATTATTAATGTGTGCATGGATAGCATCACAGAATGATTACCCAGCCCCTCCATGAGGTGCAGAAACTTATATACCATCTTGATGTTACAGAAAGAATGGAGGCTTGGATTGTGGCAAAACAGGTTATGGGAGGGAGGGAAGTTTAAGCCTGGCTATCAAAGGTGGTCTTGTTATGTAAGTGAAACATTATAGGTAGTATCCTCCAAAGAGAATAGATAGTAAATGTTTCTTTCAGACCTTTAAATGTGTCAGACTCTTGGTTAATCTTTCCTACATCCAGAAAATTGAAGGCCTGGCTTAAACAATGCAGATTCTGTACAGATACAAATCATCCCCACAAAGAACACCTCTCCAGGGCTACAATTTTTTGCTGGCTTTCTGACAGCCATCTCACAATATGTCAAAGAAATATATTTTGGGGTAAAATATTTTGGTTTCCTTTTATAGTATATGAATAAAACTCAATAAATCTATTAAAAATCAGAGGCATGTTCCAGTGTGCTGGTAATGTTCAGTTTATTCATCTGAGTGTTAGTTATTCCACTATACTTAATTTGTGAAAATTCACTGTAATATGAAATTATGGTTTAAGCTATTTTACATCAGTATTTTATAACTCAAGAAAATTTATTTAAAAATATATAGTCCAGTGGAATTTATTTTTTAAAAATTGTTTTAGATAGAAATATACCCTTCTTTCTCCTTAAGTTGTTAACTAAATGAACCAACATCATTGAAAAATCCATTCTTTCCTTACTGTTTTATAATATGTACACAAAAACACAAACACTAAGTATATGCAGGGACTATGGACTCACTACTAAGTATATGTAGTGAACTAAAGGTTCATTGAAAAATCAACTCACAATGATGCAGATTTCTAAGAGAAAGGGCATCCAAATTTATTTAATTGTGTGCATGGGGAGAACCAGTGTGATTGCCCAATATCCCCATGGGGTCCAGAAGTTTATATGCTATCTTGAGGTTACAGAAAAAATAGGGGTTTGTATCCTAGTAAAACAGGTTATGGGAGAGGAAATAGAGTAATTCTACTGAAGGGCAACAAATGATTACCATGGCGAATGATTAGATCAGGTAACAATTTAATTTGTAGATAGTTTTCTTTGGAATTTAATGTTCATTGCAGACAGTCATTATCTTATAAAAGGATCTGTTCAGATGTGGTTACATTCTTGGTAATGAGATAACAGGGAGGAGAATAAGGCCCATTGTTCTTCTTGGTGGGTCCTTTCTATCTTTATGTAGATAGTGGAAAAGTCTCTTCCAACTCCTGCTGATCTCTAAGGGTTTTTAATTAAAAATACTCATTTTATCAGGGATCCATATTTTGGGATGAAATTCCCTGCATATCTTCATATACATGGGTCTTTTTTTAAAATTTGCTTTATTTTTTTTATGTATCTCTTTGCCTTATTCCAATACCACTGCATTCTAACAGCTATAGCTTTATAAAATATTTTGACAAATTATAGGGAAAGTCATGCCTCATTTTTCTGCCTTTACAAAAGTATCTTGGTTCTTCTGACAAACATGTACTTCCCAGTGAAATTTATTAGTTATATTTTATACTTCTTTTTTTAAATTTCAGAATATTACAGGGGTACAAAAGTTTTGGTTACATGTATTTTTTTTATACAGTTTGAGTCAATGTTATAAGTGTGCCCATCACCCAGATAATGTGCATGGTACCAGTTAGGTGTGAATTGACCCAAACTTTCCTACCCTCTCCCACCTGCTTGATTTCCATTGAGTTTTACTTCCATATGTGCATATAAGTGTTGATCAGTTAGTTCCAGTTTAATGGTGAGTGCATGTGGTGTTTGTTTTTCCATTCTTGTGATAGTTCACTTAGAAGAATGGTCTCCAGTTCCATCCAGGTGGTTAAAAAAGGTATGGCTAAATAGTACTCCATGGTATACATATACTGAGATGGAAAATAAAAACTCACTGAAAACCTTTCACCTTGAAAGATTAAGCTATAGCCCTGTTTATGTGAGATTGCTTAATCTGCTTTTGTAAGACTGTTTGTTGCAACCTCCTGGTCACAAGAATGCTTGTAAAACTGCAGCTGTTGCAAGAAAGATAACTGACAACTGGTTAAGGTGACCCAGCTTATGCTCTTTCGACCAGCTCCCTCCCTGCAATAAACCACTCTGTACCCTTCCCCCTTGTTCTAAAGTATAAAAGACAAGTCCCCCTTACTGGGGGTGCTCAGATTTTGGCAGAAGATCCTCTGAGCCCGCCGGCATTAATAAACCTGACCTCTCTGCATCCTCATGTACCTCTCGGTGTTTCCTTGGGCAGTGTGACTACGGTTTTTGCCGTTACAATACCATATTTTATTAATCTATGCATGCATCATTGGGCACTTGGGTTGATTCCACACCTTTGCAATTGTGAATTGTGTTGCAATAAACATTCTAGTGCCAGTGTCTTTTTTTATAAAATGACTTTTTTTTCCTTTGGGTAAATGCCCAATACTGGGATTTCTGGATCAAATGGTAGGTCTACTTGTAGTTCTTTGAGGTAACTCCATACTGCTTTCCATAGAGGTTGTACTAGTTTGCAGTCCCCCAACAGTGTGTAAGTGTTCCTTTCTTCTTTAATAAAATCCATGAGACTTCTGATTGAATTTGCATTAAATGCAAACAGTAATTCAAAGGACAAATGACACCTTTACAATATCAAGTTTTTTGGTTATTTTTATTTTTATAACTATACATTTTGTAATTTTTTATTTTATATATATAATTGTAATAATCGTAATTATCTTCAAAAACATTTTCTTATTTATTCATATGTCTCTCCCATTGTTACTAAGTTTATTTCTAGACTGTTAATAGTTGTTATTGATATTATTGTCTTGTTTCTATTGTATCTATTAACTGGTTATTGATGACATAAAGAAAACTGTTCTTGGTATTTATGTCATATCTGAAGATCTAGTGAACTCTTATTTTGTGAAATAATTTTAAAGTTGTTTCATTTTTCTTTTTTAGGTATACAAGTACATATTATAAAATAAAGAATTTTTTGTATCTTCATTTCCAATATTTATGCCTAAGTAAAAAATACTAAGATGGAAAACTTTTAATATCTTTCTTCCCTGGGTCTTCGCCCTTTTTTGACCTCAGGTACAGAAGGTTGACTTAATCATATTCCTTATTTCATGTATTTTCATTGACCTCTGTTTTGTTTCATACATTTACTTATTAATTAATCCATTCTCTTTTATCCCCACACCTCATACTGATTCCCATCCCTCTATAGATAACGGTTTTAATGTGTTTGCTCTGAATTTTTGTATTTGACTATATTTTTGCATTATGTGCATTGTCAATTTTTATGTAAGTATTTCTAACTTACACAAATGGCACTGTATATTGTATGTAATACTATTGCTTTTTTTTAGTAAACACTACATTTTATAAGATCCATCCTTTTTGCTGTTTGCACATTTAATTATAAGTGTTTAATGCTCCAATTTTATGTCTTATGTTTTTCCTGTTTACATTATTTTCATTTCAATATCACATATCTACAACTACATCAAGTTGTTTCTGACCAAACTTTCAGTGCTCACGTTACATAAATGTTACGTGGGAGTGGGATTGGAGAGGGAGGTCTGGAAGCTTGCCAGAGGGTCCTAAAAAAGTTCAGGTAAGAAACAGCAGAGGTAGTTTAAAGAAATAAGCTGGAAAAATATTTTTTAAAACCCTAAAAACAGAAGGGGAGCCATTACATTCATTCATAGTTATTCAAGGACTTTATATTGTCAAGGAAATTGCATTAGAGCCCTGGCTGAGAAAAGGGAAAAGGACTCAGAAGTTTTTCTATTGACAACTCAAATTTATACCAGTTTTTCTTGGATATCTTGTTAACAGTAAGTTTCTATAGCACCAGGCCTGTCAAGTCATAATCTTCGTTAATTTTTACGTTTTTGTGTGTATTATTTTGTGGTGGCTGAGATTTGAGGTCCTCCAGGGTCTTTCTCTTTCTGGGAGTAATGTAAGGACAAAGCAGAAAAGGAAGTTTGAGAGAGTCCGAGTGAAGCCATTTTGACAAATACCAGACCCTAAGCACCCTGAACAAAGAGTCACCAGCAAGTTGCCTGCTTAGGACCACCTGACGATGGAAGAATTACTAAACCAGATGCCTTACAAACTGTTTTCACTTACCGTTCTGTGACAGCAGTTTATGATTAACCTTTATGGCCTGACCACAAGACAATGCTGGTCACATACATCTGTTTCCCAACAGGGTTTTTGAACATTTAAAAATGTTACCATTTCCCCATAAGAGGTCCACCTCCTGCTAGGAAGAGAACCCTTACTCTGTCTGTGGGGTAAGATCTGTTGCCTTTCTCTATCTCAATAAGCCTTCCTATCTCTGGTTGGCTCTCTCTTGAATTCTTTTCTGTGCAAAGCCAAGAACCCACTTGGCAAGTTCAGGGGGCTTTCCTCCCTTCATTGGGACAATCCCTACATCATCTTTTTGGTGAGCCAGATGGATGAAGAGAGACTCCCACCTGGACCCCAAATTAGGGCTGTATGGCATTATTTAGAACACGACAGGTGGGTGAGTCTCTTGGTCTCGTTTGGTTTGGTATCCTTGGGTTCTTTCAGGTTTTTTTTTCTTCTAAAGTCATGAACTCTCTCATTCTCACTCTGATCTCCAACGTGAGTGTTTCTCTCAATTTCAGACAAGTAGGGAGGTGGCTGCAGGGCTTCTGACTTGGTAGCTGATGTGTATGTTCCTGTCATCTGGGTGTCATGGAAGGGACTACTGCTGGCTGGTCATGTCTTTAGCAGCCTGCCTGGCAAGTCTATCTCTTTCCAACTCTGTTCTTGAGAATTTCTTCTTGAAATAGAAGACACAAATTCACTTTGTCTGTCTAGCTATGGCTCTCCCAGTAACAGGGTGGCAGAGGTTTTAATCCCCAGGCCATGGAGATTCAAGTAATTGGTGGACATTGTGTGACCCCTAACCTTGAGAGTTGGTAGGGATTTTCTCCCACATTGAGAATGAGTTCAATAATTCACTTACTGCTTTTATGTCTCCTCAGTTTCTTGTGTTTTGGATTGTGATGCACTGATCTGTCTTGCTCTTTAGTGCATAAATGGATGCTTATGCTTAATTTGTTGTTGCATTTATAATCTCTGCTTTGGCCATTTGGGCAGTTGTTTGCATTTTGTGTAGGGCAGGACACTTTCCTTGTTTGCTTTGAAATTTTGTTCCTTTTGTTTAGAGAGATCCCTTATTGTGGTGACTCTGGGATGCCAGAGCCACAGTTGTTTTGCAGACCCCAATTTGGAGGCTAAAACAGGCCTTTTGGGGACACCAGTTGGCTGAAACAGGCTGCATGCCACTCCATGGGTGCCCCAGGCTTTCAGCATTTGGAAAAAGGGATCCTCATTGATTAGCTTAGCATCTCTGTCTAGAACCCAGGATTCTATTAATAGATGGGTAATTGCATTAGCAGCTGGTCCCAGATTTGTCTCATTCTTACTGAAGACCGAGCAGCCCTGCACCTTCTGCCAGCATTTTTTCTGCTGCCTCTGTCACACTACTCATTTATAATGACCTATCTTTGCCTGCCCTAAAGTTAAGATTTATCATTTTCCCCAGCATCCAGCCGATTGTTATTCCTTCAGTTGTTTGCTTCACCATTGCAAGGGTTATCACTGGGATGATCGGCAACAAAAAGATTTATTTTTACTGTATTACTACCACTACATAGGTCAGTGGCATGAATCTAGGACTCTTCAGCTCCAGCTTTATCTTTGGTTTCTTAAGTGAGTTGGATTTGTAATTCATTTGACTTGCTTGGGATCTCAAAAACCTATTCCTCTGTCCAAAGTCTCTTCTTGCTGGCACTCAGGTCAGTACTTCTGCTGTCAGATTTCTTTCTTTGGCCGAAACCCTAAACAGTTTCTCTGATTTTTGTGGAAGTCGTATTATAATTGCCGTTTTGGCCCCCAATGTTGTCTATTTACTCAGATTGAAGCCTGCTCTGGCCTCCCTGCTTTTATCCCTGATTCTATGATTTGTGTGTTGAAGCATTTCTTTTGCTGTGTTCCTCATGCTGGAAGACATAGCCCTCATTCTTCTGCACAGATGTATCTTTTAGCTTCTACTCTTCATGCTTTTTCAGCTGTGCCAGGTTTGACTCTGCAACATTTAGCCGCTATGGCTTTGTTAATTTTCCTTAACAAAAAGGGAGAGTGGGAATGGGAAAGAGAAAATAATTTGTTTACTGCAAACCTTAGGAGGACCCCAGCTTCTAGTCGGGACCCTTTTTCATTATAAGAACAGCTGTGAACATCCTGAGCGACTTGCCATTAGAGTGCCCTCTGAACAACTGGGACAAATTTAAATTGGAAGGGTTAAAGAAAAATAAACTTATTTTCTATTGTAATGCAGTTTGGCCTCAATATAAATTAGGAGATCAGGAAATCTGGCCAAGGACTTGTTCTCTAAACTGTAATACCACAGTGCAATTAGGTTTGTTTTGCAAAGAAAAAAAAGAAGGAAAGTGGGGTAAGGTCCTTTATGTACAAACTTTTATGGCCCTTTATCAGGGTCCTGACTTAAGGGATGGTTGCAGACTGTGCCTAGCTCATGTAACTTCTAGGCACCAGGAAGTCACACCAGATATTCTGGGTGATCCTCTCCTAGCTGTCCCTCCTAGATAGCCGACACCACTATCAAAGCCTCCTCAGTCTCTCAACTCTGAAGGGGGTTCTCTTAACTCCTCTACATAAGATTCTACCCCAAGGTTACTGGACACCCCTCCCCTTTACCCAACTAGCACCAGCCTATATCCTCCATTACCAGAGGAAGTGGCACTACAAGCACCACTAGGAATGGGGCCCCATATCAGCCTCTAAAATTAAACATGTGCCGATTGCATGAGGTGGCTAAAGGACACAGGGGAATGATTAGAGTGTATGTGTCTTTTACCATGTCACATTTGGCCATATGTAAGGAAAAGTTTGGTCAGTTTTCCAAGGACCCAGGAAAATTTATTGAAGAACTTGTTAAATTGACTATGTCTTTTGACTTAACCCAGAGGACTTACAGATACTATTGTCTACTTGTACTGTAGAGGAAAAACAGAGAGTCCCAGGCACTGCCCATGAACACACAGATGGGATTGTCACTTGAAATCAAGGCTATGCCATCTACTGTGTAGGGAGAGATGATGTTTCTGACTTAGATCCCCAGTGGAATTATCAGAGAGGAGCTATAAACTGTGAATGACAAAATCATATGATAACTCATCTAATAGAAGGCACAAGAAAATGCACAGTGACACTAGTAAACTATGACAAGTTCAGAGAGGCAACCCAAGGAAAAGATGAGAACTCCACCCTATTTCATGGTCACCTGATTGAGGCTCTTGGAAAATATACTAACACAGACCTGTTACCAAACCCAAAGAAAAGGGTCCAGCCTTGGTCCCATCACTTGCCACACAAAGAACCAATTAATGAGACAACAAAGATTGCCAAGGAAGAAAGGAATTTTAATGCAAAAGGTTTTCTGTTGGAAGAACTGGAGAAATAGTCTTAAATCTCTCTCCCAGACCAACTAAGGACAAGAGCTTTTATAGTGGGTTGTATAATGCTGGTCAGGTTGCTTGGGGTTTGAAGTCATAGGGTTTTCATGTGGTTTCAGCTCTTGGTGATGGATGGTGAGTCCTGTGGAAAGGCTAGTTAAGTCTGGTTGTTAGGCTTGACTGGTAAAGTCATAGGGAACAAAAAATAACTTAGGGAGGAAGTTATTTTGCAAGGCCTATCACAGACCCAGATTCCCTGGAGGGATGGGTCCTCTTAGGGAATGCATTTTATCTCCTAATCCACCCCTGATATCAGAAGAAACCTGCAAAAACCAGAAATGGGCCCTCAGAGTCTTATGAATCAGCTTCTAGTTATGGCCTTTGGAGTTTATAACAATAAGGACAGGGTAGAGGAGGTAGAAAAAAAACAAAAGAAATAATCAGAATTTCCTTAAACTCTCTGCCACCTCAAGCTTAGCCCCCTTATAAAAAAACAGCAAGGTTGGGACCTGGGATGCCCAGACAAGAGCTTCTTGCTCGCCAGCCCTTGGATCCCAATCAATGTGCATTTTCTTGGCAAGAGGGCCACTGGAAAAAGGACTATCCCAAGCTCCAAAGGGACCCTGGGCTACTCAAACCTATAATGGCTGAGAGAACAGTGGGTTGATGAGTCCCAAGGCTCCCTATAGCACCCACTGGAAATCTCACCATCTCTGTAGAGGAGCCTCAGGTAACCCTAGATGTGGTAAGTAAGAATATTAAATTCTTATTGTATACAGGGACTGCCTTCTCAGTCCTGACCCATTTTTCAGGGCTGTTACCTTCTTATTCTTGTACAGTAACTGGAATTGATGTACATCCAAAGATTAAAAGATTTACCCACCCTTTAGATTGCTCTCTAGGGAACCATTTATTTTCCCATAGATTTCTGCTTATGCCTGAATGGCCAGCTTGTTTAATGAGGAGAGAGATTTACTTTCCTAGTTACAGGTCATGGTTCAATTGGATGAGCCTTATCAAACCACCAGCCCAGAGGAAACTTTGCTTTTGACTTTGAATGACTGCCTACATACAGATGGGGAAGAGTCTAGCCTTCCATCACATATTACTACCTGGCTGGACCCCTCCATTTGGAACACGAAAGTTCATGGCAGGACTGTTAATATACCCCCAGTTTGGATTGCTTTAAAGCCTAATGTTAAGTATTGCTGGAAAAGAACATACCCTTTGAGATCTGAGGCTCAAAAGTGTATTCAGCCTTTGATAACCAAGTTTTTAAAACATGGGCTGCTATGGCCTTGCCAGTCCCCATGTAACACCCCCATCTTGCCAGTAAAGAAACCAAATGGAGAATATAAGTTTGTCCAAGACTGAAGGGCAGTAAATGAGGCCATGATTCTGGTCCATCCAATAGTTTCCAACACTTATACAATACTGACCAGAGTGCCTGAAGATGCTAGATGGTTTACAGTATTAGATTTGAAAGATGCTTTCTTTTGCCTTCCTTTACACCCAGATTCTCAATATATTTTTGCTTTTGAATGGACTGATCTAGATACTCCCATGATGTCCCAGCACTTAAACAGTTTTACCACGAGGGTTGAGGTATAGTCCTCATTTGTTTGGAAATGCTTTGGTGAAAGAATTAAGAACACTACAATTAGATAAGGGGACTCTCAAATAGGTTGTAGAAAATTTATTGATGTCCAGACCCACTAAAGAGGACTCTAACAAAAACATTAACCACGTCCTAAATGTTTTGGGAAATTGGGGATATTGAGTGTCTCCTGACAAGGCACAGATCTCTATCCAAGAGGTTAAATATCTAGGTTATATGCTCACTCCTTGAGCCAGGACTTTGGCACAGGATCATAAGGAGGCTATATTGCCATTTCAGCCCCCTCAAACAAACAAACAAACAAAAAAACAGCTAAGAACTTTTCTAGGAATGCACGAGTTTTTCCAAATCTGGATTCTCAGGCTCAGATTGGAATGAAATGTGTCAGCAGGTTTTTTTTTTTTTAACTTTAAGGGAAAAATTAGGGACAGCTCTAGCTTTAGGACTGCTAAAGCCAAAGAAGCCATTTACCCTTTATGTGGCTTAAAAACAAGAGACAGACTTGGGAGTTCTACCCCAAAAGCTCAACAGTAATCCCAGACCAGTGGCATATTTTTCCAAACAGTTGGACCAAGTGGTGGTCAGATGGCCGGGGTGCCTGCTGACTGTCACTGCCACTGCTTTACTGATGGAAGAAGCCTTAAATTTACCTTAGGACAACAGTTGCAAGTAATGATTCCTCACCAGGTACAAGGAGTTTTAGAAGATAAGGAACACCAATGGTTAACAGGGGTATGTCTGCTTAGGTAACAGACTCTTTTGCTCGACACCCCAGACATTACCCTTAAAGTGTGTCAGATTCTGAACCCTGCCACTTTGCTACTTGATTTTACCCTTCAGGAGAAAGGGTCCCAACCCACCCTTTCTTATATTGAGATCATAGAACAGACTTATTCCAGTAAACCTGACCTTAAAGATGAACCCTTGCTAATCCCTGATGTTGAACAGCTTATAAACAGAAATAGATTTGTCCATGAAAAAGAGAGAAGAGCAGAGTATGCTGTAGTTAGTCAGTAGTAAGTTACTGAAGCTAGGGCTTTACCTCCCCCAGAGTTCTGCCCAGAAGGCAGAGATAACTACTTTAATTAGAAATCTCCAATTGGAAAAATACTTGAGAGTCAATATCATTATTGACTCTAAATATGGTTTTTGGTGTTTCATGTCCATGCAGCTATATGGAAGGAAAGGAGATTATTGAGTGCTAAAGGCTCCCCTATAAAGCACCATTCTGAAATCTTAGAACTTATGGAAGCAGTTTAACTCCCCAAAGAAATAGCTGTTGTTCATTGTAGAGGACACCAAAAGGGGGATACTTCCATTATTAAAGGAAATGCCCTGGTGGATAGGACAGCTAAATCCATGGCAAAAAGAGAAATTAACATTGCAGTTTCCAGTGTTAGTATTAGAGAAGCCACATATGTCAACACTGCCTTGTTATGAGACAGTATAGGGACAGGACTCGGGCCTCACATCTGACCAAGGAAGGCAACATGAGGCTGCATGACCCAGACTAATTAACTATAAAAAAGTTTAAAAAAAGTGACATCCTAGCTGTTAAAATTCATCCCATACACACATAAGGAGGGGACCAAACCCTATGTCTCTTCAGTAATATTTTTCCAAGACCACTGAAACAAGATGCTGATGCTAGATGATAAGGAACCTGACTACAAAGAAACCAGGCCTATCCAAATCTAACCATCCCAGGCCAAAAAAGACCCCCACACTAAAATTAACCTGACTTTTCCCTCTTTATAATTTCATTTCAAAACTAGAAATCGCACCCAGCGTGGAGATCTAACATGCTAATAAAACATATGGCACGTGAAGAAGCAAATAATAAAACTATGCAGGTGCAAGAAAATCTCCACCTCTGACATGCTTACACATCACCCTTTTCCTGCTATAGCCTCTTTAAAACTGTCCCTGAACACCCCTCAAGGAGACAGCCTGAGGACTTTTCTTTTGTGCTGCTTCCCTTATGTTCAAACATAAGCCCCAATAAAAGTCTTGTCGGCAGCTCCCATTTGGCCTCTTGTTAATTTCTAGTACATAGAGAGCCCAAGGCCCTAAGCCAGTAACATCTCCTTGTGACTCTGACAGGACTACCGTGGGGCCTTTTGACCCTCTGGGAGAGAGTCTGGGGTGGCCAGACCACATGAGATGATCTCCTCTGTGTCTAACAAGCAGCCACCTGAGTTTCTTTGTCTGTGTCACCACATAGGTGAGTTTCTCTGGTGCCTGCCTTGGCCTCCCACCTCCCTCACTCAGGCAATGCTTTCCCTTCTTTCCCATTCCTGATCTCTCTCTCTCTCTCTCTCTCTCTTTCTCTCTCTTCCCTTTCCCCTCCCCTCTTTTTTCTCTAGTGGTGGCTGAATTGTAAGGATGTTCTCACTTTCTACTTTTCTCTCTTTGTCTTTCTTTTTTTTCCTTTTCTCTCCTCTCCCTTTCCCTTTCCAATGGTTAACGGGGGGGGGCTCTTTTATCTTTCTCTCTCTGCCTTCTGGAGTCAACTGAATAGACACCCATAAAGGACAGGTTGAAATGGCTTCTCTTTGCTTTTGGATCTCCTGAATAGATATGCATGAGGGATGGATTGAAATGGTCAACTCCCCAGGACTGATCACTCCAGCAGGCAGCAGGACAGGGTGTCCCTCTCCCCTGGCTTCTGATAGAAAAACTCTTTCTGGTGCCTGGCTCTCAATTCTATAACTTTATTTAAACTCCTTATTGCTTTGCTTCCCTTTGCCACATTGTGAGATTAAGGACTCACTTTTGAGAAATTCAGAAACATCTCTATTGTGAGACCTAAATGTTGTGGGTTCCAGTTCTATCTGTTCTCTGTAGGTTCAAGTATCACGAGATAAGGTGCCTAAGAAAGACCACCTAAAAGAAAGGGACTGGGGATTCCTGTCTGACCTTCAAGAAAGCACCAGGGACACCTGAGAGTGATGATCTATACTGGTTTTGTGCACATTTTGGGTTATTTCCTTTTTTCTTCCTCTGCTTCATCTTCTTGTAATTCTGACTAGTAAGTGTCAAGCCACCTCTTCCTTTCTTATTCTCCTGACTCAATACTCTCTACTAGTCCTCTATTTGCAATTACTCTCCAGTTTATGTACAGTTTTGGTACAAGAATTCCTCAAATTTCCACCCAAACTGGTGAATATTTCAAATGGCTTTTGTTTAAAACCTCTTGAATTTACTCCAATGGCCAATGTGCCACAATAGAATTAATATGTGGAGCCTAATAAGCTCTCTGTCTATCTCTGTATTTCCTTTTCTACCTGCTTTAAATCTATGGTTGCTAAGTTACTGGTGTCAAGATAAGACTCACTCTCTACAACATCACAATTCTAAGTTACTTGGAACAGCCAGTTCTAGTTACAATGTAATCACTGAAAACTCATTTAACATAAA
Source organism: Daubentonia madagascariensis (assembly GCA_023783475.1). Taxonomy (NCBI): domain Eukaryota; kingdom Metazoa; phylum Chordata; class Mammalia; order Primates; family Daubentoniidae; genus Daubentonia; species Daubentonia madagascariensis. The sequence goes on from JAKFHU010001693.1 coordinate 1,467,675, forward strand.
AGAACAAAAGGGAAAAAGGGGCTTTTTAAAATCAAGCTACCATGGAAACTGGACCAAAGTTTTGGGTAAACTTTGGTCCATAGCTTTTATTACCTACTGGGGCAATTAAAGTTTAGACATGTAAACAAGCTATGACTTTATCATGACTTTATCAGAAACAATTTAGATCTGTGGGCTTTCTAGAGGCGGCGACCGCTGTGACTGCACACCCATGCCAGCAGCATGCACAGGGGTGGTGTCTACAGACACCAGGGCCACATGGGTCTGCCCAGCCCTTGGTTCCTACCTCAACCTCCAAGGGAGTGTCCCCCAACCGGACTCCAAAGGGCCCTTTTGATAACTAGTGAATTTATATTGTTATCTCAAGACCAAAATTCAGAGATAAAAACTATTAGATCTTTATGTGCATATATATATATTTGTTTAAATGTGTTTGTGGGAGAGAGCCAAGATGGCAGACCAGAGACACCAACTGCCAGATTGTCTCAGAAAAAAGGAAAAGTTTTAGATGAAAAAGAAAAAACAGACAAACAACCAAACTTAGATCAGGTGTAATTCTGAGGGAAATGTGCCAGAACCTACCAGAGATTCTACAGGAAGAAATTACAGAGTAGAATAAGGAGGAGCAAGATATCAAAAGAGATCAACCCCTAAGAGGCTTGAGTGGCTAAGTGAGAAGGCTAAGTGGTTTGTTTCTCCCTCCCCCACATCTCTGGCAGTCAATGGGCTCCTGAGCTTCTGGAGAGCCCTTCTACTCTCACAAGCCCAAAAGCTGCTGCCACCAGTGAACTGGAAGATTATTGAGGATAAAGCAACAGGCTACCAGTGCCCTTGGGGCCGCTTCCTATCACCACAGAACTGAGCTGAGATGGCAGGTGCCATATTGCTTCTCCACTCACTGTGCACCTTTGTCCTCCCCAGGGGGTTTCAGCCCCTCAGTTCTCATCTTGCATGTTCCCTCACAAATATTTCCCAACTCTGGCCCAGACCGAAGGAGACAAAGGGGCCAGAGGGTCCCAGGGGATCTGCATGACCCCAGAGCCTGGACATTCTTGGCAAGCTGCCTTCTGGAGAGAGGGACAGAGATGACCAGAGTGCTAGTTTTCCTCCATCCAGACTCTTTTTTTTTCCCATTACCCTCCCTGCCAAGAGAAAAAATTGAGCACGGGGTCACAAGAGCTGATATTCCTCTCTGTTGGTGTGTCCACCATTCTCAGGCTTCTACAAAGGGTGGGGCTCAACCTTTCCTCTTAAAGACTTGCAGTGGAGTAAGGGATGCTTGGACTGTGATCACCCTGCTCACCAGCCCTCCCCAGTGCTGGTGGCCTGGCTGCTCCATCAGAGCAGGGCACACCCCAAAGCAGAGAGACATCAAACCTGCTTGAGCATCCCATAGGCAACTCAAAACAAGCACACTTCTCCCTGGCACAGTCAGGGATTGATCTTCAGGAACCTAGGGACAGGCCTACAGGACAGATCTTGCAACCCCAGGACTTGATTATGTTGCTCAGGTGAAAGGAGGGGAGATTTGTGAACTAATCTTGGGAGGTGAGGGAGGCTGTGTGGGCAGAACTGAAAAGAGAGGGCAGAATGGGTGCCAGCTGCAGCACATCTGTGGGGAAACTCAGCTAGTTTGAACTCCTGCTTGCTGGCAGACACTGGAGGGAAAGTGACGAGCAGGGAAGGGGGAAGAGGAGGAAAACCTGCTCCTGATGGCCAGATGGTGAATCTCAGACAGCTCCTCCCACACAAGCAGATTTTCTGGCTGGGTGGGGTCACTTCATCTCCTCCCTGGTGGCTTTCCCAAGAAGCTGGGAGCAGAGTTTTGACCTGTGCTAAAACAGCTACATTACCAGCTTTTGTGGAGTCTTAGGGCAGGCTCAACTGACCCAGCCCCACCCAGCCTTACTCCCCCACCTGCCTCTGCTGTGGTGGAGAATAAGGAATCACTTGGATGTTCCAGGGCCCCACCCACAACCTGGGACATTTGAGTGCTTCTCCTAAGGGACTAGAGTGGGTCACAGGTTCCCAAAACAACATGGAAGTCTGTTTCTACTGACAAGTGCCACCTACTGACAAGGAGGTCAATTTTCACAGCTCTTTACAACATTTAATGGCTCAAAAATACAGGGTGAGATTAATCATTACCCACAAACACAAACTACTGTCTCAGAGATTAAACTGGGTGTGCCAATATAATTCACATTGTTAAGAAGACCACAGGGCTAGGAAAACAGAAAGGACTTCAAAGACCTCCACCCTCCCTCCTCAAAGAGAGAGAGGGAATGTGCCCACACACATAGGTCAACACTGCTACTGCCTATAAACAACTAACAACTGAGAAAACCACAACACTAAGAATATCTATAACCAAGGCATCCATCTAGAACCTAAATTGCCATCAAAGCACCCCCAAGCAAAGCCAAACTTTCTCACCCAACATATGCTACAGACATACCCTTATGAGTGAGGGGGGAAAAACCATCTAAACAAAAGAAAATCCAAAAACAAGAAGTGACAGCTTCTCCAGATGAGAAGGTATCAATGAAAGAGCTCCAAAAGTATGAAAAATCAGAGTGAAAGTACACACACAAAAGGGAATACCATCTCTCTAGCAATGGATAAACACCAAAATGAAAATTTTGAAATGAAATGACAGATAAAGAATTCCAAATATAGATTGTAAGGAAGCTCAATGAAATCCAAGAGAAAATGGAAAACCAACTCAAAGAAACAAGAAAAACAATTCAGCAAATGAATGAAAAATTCACTAAAGAGATCAACATATTAAAAGAAAAACAAGTAGAACTTTTGGGAATAAAAAATTTATTTAAGGAATTACAAAACACAAAGGAAAGTTTTAAGAATAGACTAGACCAGGCAGAAGAAAGAATCACAGAGCTTGAAGACAACTCTTTCCAATTAACTCAGTCAAAAAGAAAGAACAGAGAATTACAGGGAATGAACAAAGCCTACAAGAAATATGTGATTATGTAAAATGACCAAATATAAGAACCATAAGCATCCCTGAGGGTGAACAAGAAAATGTGCAAGGGCTTGAATGCCTCGTTGAGGAAAAAATTGAGGAAAACTTCCCTGCTCTTGCTAGAGATTTAGGCATCCAGGTACAAGAAGCTCAAAAATACCTGGGAGATTCATTGCAAAGAGGCAATCACCAGGACACACAGTCATGAGACTGGCGAAAGTCAACACGAAGGATGAACTTCTGTGAGCCATGAGGTGAAAACATCAAATAACTTACAAAGGAAAACCCATCAGGCTAACTGCAGACTTATCAACTGAAACTTTACAAGCCAGAAGTGATTGGGGCCCCATCTTCAGTCTTCTTAAACACAGCAACTGCCAGCCAAGAATTTTATATCCTGCAAAACTAAGTTTCATACATGAAGGAGAAACAAAGATTTTCCAGACAAGCAAACACTGAAGGAATTTGTCAAAACCAGACCTGGCTTACAGGAAATACTCAGGTTTGCATTATACATGAATCAGCACAAGAGCTACCCATCAGTGTAAAACCACCCAAAAGCTAAAGCTCAGAGCTCATATAAAAAAATAGTACAAGAGGTAAAAAAAAAAAGTAATAAGGAATTACCTAACAGGGTGAGTAGAACAGCACCCCACATATCAATTCTATCAATCAATATGAATGGTTTGAATTCCTTATTCAAGAGATGTAGGCTGACTGAATGGATAAAAATATGCAAGCCAAGTGTCTGCTGTCTCCAGGAAACACATCTAACCCACAAGGACTCATACAGACTCAGGGTGAAGGGACGGAAAAAAATATTCCATGCAAATAGAAATCAAAAGAAAGTGGATGTAGCTATTTTCATATCAGATAAAATTGACTTTAAATCAAAAAGAGTAAAGAAAGAAAAAGACGGTCATTATATAACAGTAAAAGAAGCAATTTAACAAGAAGACATAACAATCCTAAATATTTATGCACTTAACACAGGAGCACCCAGATTCATAAAGGAAACACTACCAGATTAAGCAAACAGATAAAAAGCAGTATTGTAATTGATGGGGAGTTTGACACCTCACTAACAGAACTGGACAGATCTCCCAAGCAGAAAATAAATAAAGAAATACAGGACTGAAATGGGACTCTAGAAAAAATAAACCTATCAGACATCTACAGAACATTTTACCCAAAAAATACTGAATGGGCATTCTTCTCATCAGCATATGGAACATTCTCTAAGATAAATCATATCTTAGGCCACAAAACATGTCTCAACAAATTCACATAAATAGAAATCAAACCATGCATCTTCTCAGACCACAGTGGAAAAAAAAAAACCTAGAAATCAACTCCAAGAAAACCACTCAATTCTACACAAAGTCATGGAAATTAAACAACCTTATGCTGAATGATTATTGGGTCAATAATTACGATGGAATTCAAAAGATTCCTTGAACTGAATGACAACAAGGACACAATCTATCAAAATGTATGAGATTCACCAAAAACACTCCTAAGGGGAATATTCATAGCCTTAAATGCCTACATCAAAAAGACAGAAAGATCACTAATTAACAATACTATGACATGTCTCAGGGGGCTAGAAAAGGAAGAGCAAACCAACCCCAAATCCAGCAGAAGAAAAGAAAGAAATAAGGTCAGAGCAGATCTAAACAAAATGGAAAAAAAAAAAAAAAACCACAATGGATAAATGAAACAAAAAGTTGGCTCTTTGAAAAGATAAACAAAATTGATAGATGTCTTTCTAGATTGACCAGGAATAGAAGAGAGTGGACCCAAATAAGCTCAATCAGAAATGAAAAAGGAGATATTACAACTGGTACCACAGAAATACAAAATATCATCTGTGAATACTATGAAAATCTCTAGGAACATAAACTCAAGAACATAGAGGAAATGGACACATTCCTGGAAACACACAACCTCCCAAGACTCAGTCAGGGAGAAATAGAACTCCTGAACAGACAAATTATGAGGAAAAAGATTGAAGCAGAAATAAACAGTTTTCCAAAAAAAACAACAAAAAAACCCTGGTCCAGAAGGACTCACAGCCAAATTTTACCAGACCTACAAAGAAGAGGTGGAACCCATATAATAGAAAGTATTCTACTACATTGAGAAGGAGGGAATCCTCCCCAAATCATTCTACAAATCCAGTATCACCTTGATACCAAGGACACAACAAAAAAAGAAAACTACAGACCAATATCCCTTATGATTATAGATGCAAAAATCATCAATAAAATACTAGTAAACTGAATTCAACAGCACATCAAAAAAAAAATAATAATGATCCACCGTGACCGAGTGGCCTTCATCCCAGGGATGCAAGGAAGGTTCAAAACATGTCAATCAATAAAAGTGACTAGAGGACATGGAAGATGGCAGACCAGAGCCATCACCAGCCAGAGCATCTCTGTAAGAAGGAGTAGTTTTAGATGAAAGAGAAAAACAAACAGACAGACAAACATAAATTGGCTGGAGGTCTGAAGGAAGGGTGCCTGAGCCTACAGGAGACTCCATGGGAAGAGGTTGCAGAGAAGAACTGGAAGGAGAAAGGCTTTGGTGGGGATTAAGCCCTGAGAGGCTTGGAGACCAGAAAGAAGGGTAGGTGGAGCTGTTAACATCCCCCTCCCTTGCACCACAGACTGCTGGGGGTTTTCCCAGCTCCTGGAGAGACCTTCTGCCAACATGTGCCCAGAGACTGCTAGTGCCAGTAAGCAGAGAGCTTCTTGTGGACAGGGCACAAGGCTCCCAAACCCCCTGGGCTACCTCCCACCCCACAGAACTAAGCCAGATGGCAGGCGCCATATTGCTTCTCTACCCACCGGGCACCTGTGTCCTCCTCAGAGAGCCTCAACCCCTCAGGTTCCATCTTGCTCCTCCTCACACAAACATTTCCCAACTTCAGCCCAGACTGCAGGATCAACAGGGGTCCAGAGGGTCCTGGGTGATCTGCGTGACTCAAGAGCCCAGTCATTCTGGGTGTACTGCCTCCAGGAGAGAGGGTCAGGGATGACCAGAGTATGGACTTGCCTTCAAATAGACTCTTATTCTCCCCTTCCCATTAACGACCCGTGGATGCTGAGAGAGACAATTGAGCCACCACATGGAGGAATCCACAAGGAATGGGGCACAGACCTTTCCTTTAGGGGTCCTGCAGTGGACCAAGGGGTGCTCGGACTTTGAACTCTCTGCCTGCCAGATCTCTCTGTTGCTGCTTGCCTGGTGAGTCCAGCAGAGCAGGGCAAACCCTGAGGCAGAGGGACATTGAACCAGCTTGGGCACACTGTGAGTGACTTGGGACCAGTATCCTTCTCCCTGGCATGGTCAAGGATTGGTCTCTGGGGCCTGGGAGACAGGCCTGCAAGCCAGATCCTGTACACCCAGGTCTCGATTGCATTGCCCAGGGCACAGAGGGAATATTTGTGAATTAGTCTCATGAGGTGTGGGTGCCTGAAGGGGCAGATTAGGGGGGAGAGTACAGTGTGGGTTCTAACTGTGGTGTGCTCATGGGGCACCCCTCCACACACAGGAGGGCCATGCCCCCAGCTTAGGCCAGGAGCCTGGGCAGGGAAACTCCTGGCCTGCATGACATTCATTGTGGAACTTTGCTTGCTTGAGGGTCTGCCTGCCAGCAAAGGCCTGGAGCAAACCGTGGAATAGGGGAGGGTGGAAAGGAGTGAGGCCTGTACCAACCTGCCTGCTTGAGGGTCTCAAACAGCCCTGCCTCCATAGGCAGACTTTCTTGTTCAGTGGGACCACTTCAGCCCCTCCCTGGATGCTTTGCCCAGAGGCGAGGAATAGACATTTGACTCCTCATAAAAGCATTTGTGGAGCTTCAGGGCAGGCTCACCCAACTCAGCCATGCCCAGTGTCAGACATCCACGTGACCCTGCTGAGGTGGAGAATAAGAACACACCTGGAAGTCCCAGGGTGACACTCACATCCTGAGTCATTAGAGTGCTCCTCCTGAGGAGCTAAAGCTGGTCACAGGACCCAATAAAACAACATTACAGCTTGTTCCCTCTGGCAAGTGCCATCTACTCACAGGGAGGTCAATTTGTATGCCCTTTTAGTGCATTTACTGACTCATCATACAAGAAGCTGTTGAATCTCACTGATGAGCACCACCTACTGGCTCAGAGATCAAACTGAGTGTGTGATTATCTAAACAAAAGAAAATTCAAAGGTAAGAAGCAACAACTGCTCCAGATGAGGAGCAATCGGCAAAATAACTCCAGAAGTATGAAGAATCAAAGAGAAAGGACACCCCCAAAATGGAGCACCAGCTCTCTAGCAATGTATACAACCCAAAATCAGAATATTGAAATGACACATAAAGAATTTTGAACATGGATTGTAAGGAAGGTCAATGAAAAGCAAGATAAAATGGAAACCTAAGGTAAGGAAACCAGAAAAACAATACAGGAAATGAATAAAAAATTCACTACAGAAATCAAAATATTAAAGAAAAATCAAACCGAACTTCTGGAAATGAAAAACTCATTCAAAGAATTACAAAAGACAGTGGAAAGCCTTAAGAATAGGTTATATCAGGCAGAAGAAAGAATCTCAGAGGTTGAAGACAACAACTTTCAATTAAACAAGTCAGTCACAGAGATAGAGAAGAGAAATAAGAGGAATAAGCAAAGCCTACAAGAAATATGGGATTATATAAAGAGGCCAAAAATAAGAATCATAGCCATCCCTGAGGTTGAAGAAAATACACAGGGATTGGATAATTTATTTCAGGGAATAATTGAGAAAAAATTTCCCTTGCCTTGCTAGAAATTGAGACATCAAGGTACAATAAGCTCAAAGGACACCTGGGAGATACATGGAAAACAGGCAAATACCACAAAACATAGTCATCAGGATGGTCAAAATAAATATAAAACAGGCATTCGTACGAGCTGTAAGGTGGAAGCAGCAGGTAACTTACAAAGGAAAACTCATCAGACTAACCTCAGACTTCACAACGGAGACCTTAAAAACAAAAAGGAATTACGGCCCCATTCTCAGTCTTCTCAAACAGAATAATGGCCAGCCTAGAATTTTGTATCCTGCAAAATTGCATTTCATTTATGAGGGGGAAATAAAGTCTTTCTCAGACAAGCAAACAATGAGGGAATTTGTCAAGACAAGACCTGCCCTGCAGGAAGTACTCAGAACTGCCATACACACAGAACAACACAATAGACACTCACCAGTGTAAAACCACACAAAAGCTAAAGATCAAAGGCCAGATACCACAATGACTCAAGAGATAAAACAAAGCAACAAACTTAAATTCAACAGAATGAACAGAAATCCACCCCACTTACCAATTCCTTCAATAAATGTTAATGTTTTGAACTTCCCACTGAAGAGATATAGGCTGGATGAATGGATAAATATACACAAACCAAATATCTGCTGTCTTCAGGAAACACATCTAACCCACAAGGACTCATTCAGACTCAAGGTGAAGGCATAGAAAACAATATCCCATGCAAATGGAAACCAAAAGAGAGCTGGTATAGCAGTTCTCATATCAGATAACTTAGTCTTCAAATCAACAAAAGTAATGAGAGACAAAGATGATCATTATATAATGGTTAAGGGTACAATTTAACAAGAAGACATAACAATTCTAAATATTTATGCACCTAACACAGTTGCACCCAGATTCATAAAGCAAATCCTACTTGATCTAAACAAAATGATAAACAGCAGCACTGTAATAGCTAGGGACTTCAACACCCCTCTGACAGAACAGGACAGATCCTCAAAACATAAAATAAGCAAAGAAACAATGGATTTAAACAGAATTCCAGAACAAATGGGCCTAACAGACATTTACAGAACATTCTACCCAAAACCCACTGAATATATGTTCTTCTGCTCAGCTTCTGGGACATTCTCTAAAATTGACCACATCCTAGGCCATAAAACATGTCTCAACAAATTAAAAAAAAAACAGAAATTGTATTACAGACCACAGTGGAATAAAATTAGATATCAACCACAACAGATACGCTCATCTCTTCATGAAGTCATGGAAACTAAACAACCTACTGCTGAATGATAGTAAGGTCAAGGAGAAAATTAAGATGGAAATCAAAAGGTTCTTTGAACTAAATGATAAAGGGGACACAAGTTGTCAAATTCTGTGTGACAGAGCTAATGAAGAGAGGAAAATTCATAGTCATAAATGCCTAAATCCAAAAGACAGAAAGATCACAAATCAACAATCTAATGAATCATCTCATAGAACTGGAAAAGGATAAGCAAACGAATCCCAAACACAGCAGAAGAACAGAAATAACCAAGATCAGAGCCAAACTAAGTGAAATTGATAACAAAAGAACTATACAGAAAATGAATGAAACAAAAACTTGGTTCTTTGAAAAGATAAACAAAATTGACACATCTCTCACTAGATTAACTAGAAGCAGAAAAGAACAGTAATAAACTCAATTGGGAACAAAAAAGGAGAAACTACAACTGATATCATGGAAATACAAAATACCATTCTGAATACTATAAATATCTCTCTGCACATAAACTTGAAAACATGGAAGAGATGGATAAGTTCTTAGAAACACACAACTTCCCTTGGCTCAATCAGGAAGAAATAGAATTCCTGAACAGACCAATATCAAGTACCTACATTGAAGTAACAATAAAAAAAATCTTCCAACAAAAGAAAAATCCCAGACCAGACGGTTTCACACCTGAAATTTACCACACCTACAAAGAAGAACTGGTGCCTGTCCTGCAGAAATTATTCCACAACCTTGAGAAAGAAGGAGTCCTCCCCAACACGTTTTATGAAGCCAATATCATCCTGATACCAAAGCCAGGAAAGTACTCAACAAAAGGAGAAATCTACAGACCAATATCCCTTATGAATATAGATGCAAAAATTCTCAATATCATTCAAAATTGATTTCAGCTACTCATCAAAAAAATAATCCATCACAACCAAGTGGGCTTCATTCCAAAGATGCACGAATGGCTCAACATACACAAATCTATAAATCTACTTTACCACATAAACAGAAGTAAAAACAAAGACCATATGATCCTTTCAATAGATGCAGAGGAAGCATTTCATAAAATCAGCATCCTTTTATGATAGGAAAGCTTAACAAAATAGGTATAGATTGGACTTATCTCAAAATGATAAAAACCATATGAGACACACCCACAGCCAACATCATACTGAATGGGGAAAAACTGAAAGCATTCCCTCTTAGAACTGGCTCCAGACAAGCTTGCCCTTTATCACCATTTCTATTCCACATAGTGCTGGAAGTCCTAGCCAGAGCAATCAGACAAGAGAAGGAAATCAAGGGCATCCAAATGGCAGCAGAACACTTCAAACTATTGCTCTTTGCTCACAATATGATCTTATATCTAGAAAACTCAAACAGTTCTGCCAAGAGACCACTGGAAGTGGTAAATAAATTCAGCAAAATCTCAGGTTACAAAATCAATGTACACAAATCAGTAGCATTCATATATACCTACAACAGTCAAGCTGAGAAACAAATCAAAGACTCAATACCTTTCACAATAGCAACAAAGAAAATAAAATACCTGGTAGTATATTTAACTGAGGAGGTGAAAGACCTCTACAGGGAGAACTATGAAACATGGAGGAAGGAAATGTCAGAGAACATAAACAGATGGAAAACCATACCATGCTTATAGATTGGCAGAATCAACATTGTTAAAATGTCTATACTTTCCAAAGTGATCTACAGATTCAATGCAATCCCTTTCAAAATATCAACATCATTTTTTGCAGATCTAGAAAACATAATTATATGCTTTATATGGAACCAGAGAAGACCCTGTATAGCCAAAGCAACCTTATGCAAAAACATCAAATTGGGAGGCATCAATTTACCAGACTTCAAGATATAATACAAGGTCATAGTAACCAAAACAGTATGGTACTGGCACAAGAACAGAGACATAGACCAATGGAACTGGACTGAGAACCCAGATGTAACACCATCCTCATATAGCCATCTGATATTTGACAAAGCAGACAAAAACAGAAACTGGGGATAAGAATCCCTATTCAATGAATAGTGCTGGGGAAATTGGATAGCCACATGCAGAAGACTGAAATAGGATCTGCACCTCTCACCACTCACAAAATTCAACTCATGATGGATAACAGACATAAACATAAGGCATGAAAACATAAGAATTCTAGAAGAAAATGTTGGCAAATATCTTATAGACATCTGCCAAAGAATTTATTAAGGGGACCCTAAGGGAATCACAGCAACAACAAAAATAAATAAATGGGACCTGATCAAATTAAAAAGCTTCTGCACAGCTAAAGAAGCTATCATTAGAGCAAATAGAAAACCTACAGAATGGGAGAAAATATTTGCTTGCTATACATCCAATAAAGGGCTGATAACTGGAATCTATATAGAATTCAGGAAAACCAGCAAGAAAAAAATCAAACAACCACATCAAAAAATGGGCAAAGGACATGAACAAAAACTTTTCAAAGGAATATAGACTAATGGCCAACAAACATATGAAAAAATGCTCAACATCTCTAATCATCAGGGAAATGCAAATCAAAACCAGAATGAGATATCACATAACTGCAGTAAGAACGGCTTTTATCAAAAAGTCCCAGAACAACAAATGTTGGCATGGATGTGGAGATATAAGAACACTCATACACTGCTGGTGGGACTGCAAACTAGTACAACCTCCATAGAAAATAGTATGGAGATACCTCAAAGAACTAAAAGTAGAACTACCATTTGATCCAGCAATTCCACTACTGAGTATTTACCCAAAGGGAAAAAAAAACATTCTATAAAAAAGACATCTGCACTCGACTGTTTATAGCAGCACAGTTCACAATTTCAAAGATGTTTATACAACTTGTGTGCCCATCAATACAAGAGTGGATTAATTAAATGTGGTATATGTGTACCGTGGAGTACTACTCAGCCATACCAAAAAAGGTGAAGTATCTATTGTATTATCCTAGGTGGATCTGGAGCCCATTGTTCTAAGTGAATATCACAAGAATGGAAAAACAAACACCACATGTACTCACCATTGAATTGGTTCTAATCAATCAACAGTAATGTGCGCGTATGAAAAGTTACAGTCATAGGTTATCAGGCAGGTGGGAAGGGGGAGAAGGGGATAGGTAAATTCACACCTAACAGATGCCATGTGCACTGTCTGGGGGAGGGGCACGGTTGTAGCTCTGATTCGGGCAGTGCAAAGGCAATTTATGTAACCAAAGTCTTTGTACCCCCTTAATACTCTGAAATTAAAAAATCAAAATGAATAAAAAGAAAGAAAAAAGATAAATATGATTTACCACATAAACAAACAAAAGTAAAAACCATATGATCATCTCTATAGATGCAGAATAACCATTTGGTAAAATTCAACATTACTTCATGATAAAAACCCTCAACAAATTAGGCATAGAGGGAACATACCTCAAGATTATAAAAGCCATATATGACAAACCCACAGCCAACATCACACTGGATGGGGAAAAGCTGAAAGCTTTCCCACTAAGAACTGGAACAAGAGAAGTGTGCCCACTGTCACCACTTCTATTCAATATGCTGCTGGAAGTCTGATTCAGAGAAATCAGGGAAGAGAAAGAAAGAAATAAAGAGTTTCCAAATCAGGAAAGAGGAGGTCAAACTATCATTTTTTGCTAATGATATGATCTTATATCTAGAATACCCTAAAGACTCCACCACCAGACTCCTGGAATTGATAAATAAATTCAGCAAAGTCTCCAGTGACAAAATCAACGTGCACAAATCAGTAGCATTACTATACACAAATAACAGTCAATCTGTGAGTCAAATCAAAGAGTCAGTAACATTCACAATAACTGCAAAGAAAATACAGTACCTAGGAATATACTTAACCAAGGTGCTGAAAGATCTCAACAAAGAGAACCATGAAACACTGAGGAAAGAAATTGTAGATGACACATACAAATGGAAAAACATGTCATGGTCATAGATCGGGACAATCAACATTGTTGAAATGTCCATACTACCCAAAATGATTGACAGAGTCAATGCAATCCCCATTTGAATAGCAACATCATATTTCACACATATAGAAAAAATAATTCTAGGCTTCGTTTGGAATCAGAAAAGATCCTGAATAGCCAATAAATTGTAAGTAAAATGTACCAATCTGGAGACATCACATTACCATACTTCAAACTATACTACAGGGATATAGAAACCAAGGAGCATGGTACTGGCACAAAAATAGAGACATAGACCAATGGAACAGAAAAGAGATCCCATATAGAAAATCATCCACATACAGCCAAGTAATCTTTGATAAAGCAGAGAACAATATGCACTGGGGCGAATAAATCCCATCCAAGAAATGGTGCAGAGAAAATTGGATAGCCACATTTAGAAGAATGAAACATGATCCATATCTCTCACCACTCACAAAAGTTAATTCAAGATGGATAAAAGCCTTAAATGTAAGGCATGAAACCATAAGAATTCTAGAAGAAAATGTTGGGAAAACTCTTTCAGATATTTGCCTAGGCAAAGAATTTATGAAGAAAACCTCAATGGAAATCACAGCAACAACAACAAAAAATAAATGTTACTTGATTCAAATAAAATGCTTCTGCACAGCTAAGGAAATAATCAAAAGAGCAAGTAGACAACCTACAGAATGGGAGAAAATATTTCCAAGCTTTACATCTGATAAAGTGCTAATAACCATATTCTACAAAGAACTCAAGGAAATCAGCAAGAAAAAACAAACTACCCCATTAAAAAGTGGGCAAAAGACATGAACAGAAACTTTGCAAAGAAGATTGACCAATGGCCAATAAACATATGAGAAAATGTTCAACATCACTAATCATCACGGAAATGCAAATTAAAACCACAATGAGATATTGCCTTACCCCTGTTAGAATGTCTTTTATTAAAATGTCCAAAAAGAACAGATGCTGGCATGGATGCAGAGAGAAAGGAATGCTTATACACTGTTGGTGGGATTGCAAATTAGTACAATCTCTATAGAAAACAGCATGAAACTTCCTCGAATAACCTAGACATTCTTTTCCTGAACATACTGGTCAGGCAGGTTTATGTTATCTCAGCTGAATAATTTAAGGTCATAAAATTGTGATTTTTTAATACTTTCTTAACTTGTTTATAATCTTATGACTACATTAGAGCCTTTTGGATATGGTAAGGCCTAGAAGAAAAAACACCAGCCTGTTCTTCCTGGCCCAACGATGTTAATAAGGATGAGGTACTCCAGACAATGTCTTCTGTCCTGGACTCTGTATCTGATACATAATTAAAATTTCTTGCCTCCTAGGTTTTTCACACAGAAAATGAGGGTTGCTAAGAATTAACATTATGGTTAATGTATGTAATTAAAACTACTAGATATAAGAAAAACAATTCTGTATATAAAATATGTTAATAAAGTAGGATGTATTTTCTAGGAAAAAAGAGTTATAAAAGACACAACATATGGTTTTTATTGAATTGAAAATAATTTTGCCTAATTTCAAGGTTTTGAAAATAGTTTTAAATAAAATAAATAAGTAAATGGTAGATAAAACCAAATAGATACAAAAGTTGAAATATGGTAAAAATTATATAAAGCTTATTGGAATCTTACCTATGGTCAGATTGATTAAGATTAAATAGATTTGTTTATAAGATTTTATTAATGTTAACTTCAATATTTAATACTCTAATATAAAGTTGAAAAACTGATTTCCTCTTTTAAACAAAATTTTCAGGTAATATTAATAAAAATAATAATTTTTCACCTTTTCTGTAAACTGCAAATGAAAAGAGGAAAGAAAGAAACAGATTCAACTGACCTTCTTTATTGGCTTGCTTTTCAGTTTGTCTTTATTGAGTTTATTTGTTTGGGAAACGGAGTCTCTTCTCTACTAAAGAGTAAAGTTGTTGCCTTAAAATCTTTGAATTATCACTTTGACTGGATAAATGACTATTATTTTTTAGTAACCTGTGATTCTGTTTCATGAAAAATGTTTTAAACCTTTGATATTTGACAAATTTTCCAAATTCTAAATTCTAAATTCAGTGTTTTTGACCTCAAACTAACTTTTCTAATTATTAGAGCTACTGAAAGCCCAAGAGAGACACATTTGGCTTATTTGACATGTTAAAACTATACAGAAAGCATTGTCAAATATAAAATGATATTTAATTTTTTTAGTTACATTTTTAAAAACATGTTATTAATAAATGTTCCAAAATTATATGAGATTCCTAAAATTCTGATATATCTTGGTGTATGCTGTCAGTAATAATTACGGTTATGTTAAATTCTTACGTGCCAAAGAAATAGCCAAATTTCTTTGTCAATTGTCTCTTTAACCATGGCTATTCTAAGATTCTTTGTCATCCACAGAAAACTATTATTTTACTTCAATTCTCAAAAAATCGTTTTCAACTGACTATAGTCCAAAATTTGCTTCAAGAAAATTTATAAGAAGGGCTGTAAAAAGTACTCTTAAACACAGGTTTCAGATACATAGAGAGATCATACGGTTTGGACTGAATCCTGAATTCTTTCCCTGCTACAGGTCTCCAGATATTTTTTTTTCAAACTCTTCTTCCATTTTTCTGACTTGGACTTGATGAAATTGCCACCACCTTTTTCTTGAGGCTGTACAAGTACACCGGTGACGTTCAAACTCCAGGATAAACTATTTGAAACATTAATATTTGTTTTTTGTTTAAAATATACTTCCACTGTAACTGAAGATGCTTTGAGCTTAACATCTAGACACTTCATCTAGATGCCCTCCAGACTCTAAAGAAACTGACTTATTTGAACTAAAAAAACTGATTTGTTCCTTGTTTTCCAGAAGTCAAGAACAGTTCTTCTTTGAAGTATTTATAGCTTACAACAAATTAGTGTTTTTGTAAACAATTTGAAATATTTTTCACTCTCCTTGATTTCTCCAATATTTAAAAACTATAAATGTTCTTATTTTATTGGCAAGTTATTTGCATAAGTTCAATAAGATCTTTTTATAACAGGACAGAATTAGAAATACTGGTTACTTTACCAAGGCTTTGACTGGAATGGCATATTTTCAGACATGCCAAGACTCCTTTGAGGAATTAGGTTGAATTTATAAGGCCAAAAAAATTCCCTTTGAAAACTGGCCTGGTACTTCATCTATGACATTTCCATATCTGTGATAAGTAAATAATGCCAATTTCTGACAGGTCCAGGAACCCCAAGTTACATTGTGACCTCACAAAGAGGAATTTACCCAATTCCTACAGGTATTTACAGGCACATTTAAATCCTTGGTTTGGCTTGGCTCAAGAGGCTTTTAAGTCTAACCTGAAATTCTTTATAAAAAAGTTCCAGCAAAGCAAATTTAAAAAAAGAAAAGGTCTATATGGCCAATAATTATTCTTGCTTTACTTTGTGCAAATATTCAGGCCAAATAGAATGAGACCAAAATTTCTTTTGCAAATAAATTTATCCTATTATGATTTGTCTTTGATAAAAATGAGAAACTAGAGAGAGATAATTATGTTCCATAAAAAATATAGTGAACTTATTGTTAGATTCTAGCCTTGTCCATTGTTTCTGATTTTTATTATTTATTATACTTACAATTTTTTGTCATTAGTTCTTTATCCTCTGAGGGACATGATCTTGTAAAAATGAACCTTCTTAGTTGTGTGGGATTAGATTTTTAAAAATACAACCATGAACTCATGTCTTCTACAATGATTTCTCCTGAAGACTTTGAAGAATGGGGGAATATAAACAGAAAATAGAATCCTCAAGGACACTCCCCCAACTCCTTATGCAAAAGACAAGGTTAACGCCTCAGGTAACTGTGAAGAACTGGCCCCACAGATCATCCATTAAGGAAATTCTTGCTGACCTCCCATAAATAAAAACAGGCAAGTTGTAGCTATGTCTAACACCTAAAACTAAAGCCGGTTTGATTTAACAGTGATAATGAATTGCAAGTTTATCTTTACAGGTAATAGAACTGGAGACAAGATATTCTTCTACCTACCCAGGTACATTTGCAAAATTGATGCTTCCTTCACTCCCTTTTTCTTTTCTAAAATTCTCCTTATTTTATGTAAAAGGTAAATTTCCTGGGCCTCACAAGAATGTAAAAATTTTGCCTCATCAGCTCCCCCCCACACACCTTTTCCTTTCTCTCTGTATGCCTTCAAAATGTTGACGGTTCCAACTTCCCCTTCGGAATAAAACAGTCACAGCTTGCCTGTGATTTGTGTTTTTCCTGAGCACATCCTCAACTTTGGCTTAATAAACCTCCATTGATTGATATTTTTTGCCTCAGCCATTTACTTTTGTTGCCATTCTATACATTAAATATCCTTGGTATCCAGATAGGGTTAAAAATATCTACTGAATTTATTTCATAAAACTACTTTCTATTTTAAAGAATTTGGTTCTAAATTTGCACAACCTCATCAGCTGCTCTCCATTCCCAAGACCAACATTTTTGTATATCTTGAACTATTTTTCCACTGAATGGTAAGGAGTAGGGATAAAGTTTTGCTCTGTAGAATTCTTTAAGACCATGATCGACAAGCTTTTATCATGTTCCTGTAGCAATTTGGTGAAGAGAGACTAGTGGAGGGTGAATAGGAGAATTTGAGTTAGAAGTCCAATACTTAATTCCCAGTTATGTGCTTTAACTAGTTTTAAAACCGTTTTATTGAGGTATGATTGACATAAGAAATTTGTACATATTTAATTTATGTAACTCAGTGATTTAGGGGATAAGTATACACTATGAAACCATCACCACCATCAAAACTATAAACATATCCATCACCTCTCAAAGTTCCCTCTCAACCCCTTTATAATTATTTTTTGTGGTAAGAACACTTAACATAAAATCTACCTTCTTAATGAATTTTAAGTATACAATACGGTATTGTTAGCTATAGGCACCATGCTGTACAGTAGACCTCCAAAACTGATTTATCTTGGATAAAAGAAACTTTATAACCTTTAACCATAAATTCCCATTTCCTTCTCCCCCAAACCCCTGGAAACCACCATTCTATTTCTGCTTCTATGATTTTGACTATTTTAGGTTCCACATATAAGCAAGATAAGTTAGTATTTGTTTTTCTGTGCCTGGTTTATTTCGCTTAGCATAATGCCTTCAAGGTCCATTTATGTAATCACAAATGAGAGGATTTAAATCTTTTTGAAGGCTGAATAATATTTCATTGGATGTATATACCACATTTTCTTTTTTTCAAGTTTATATATTAAATTTCATAACAGATGCGACAATTTGGATAAATAAATGATATGCACAGTGAAACAAACATGAAACATGCACCCTATAATGTTATGCTTTTATTCTTTTCACTCGTTGTTTAAATCCTCTCCCCTTCCACCTACCCTTGTTTCATAAACTCTTGTTTATCTTTAAAATCTTTCTTAAGCATTCCCTTTCTTGTCCATTTGCATATAACTTTCCGTTTATAAAATAAAGACAACAACCTAGACTATGTAATTGACATAGGCTGTGACTGAAAAAAACATCTGTGTTGGCTCTGCTCAGGGTGGGAACTCCAAAAATGCATGGAACAGAATGGGGTAGATGATGAACTCAGACAAGGATGGCATGGAGGGTGAAACAATAGCCACAGGGGTCTGGAGAGTCTGGAGGTTTTAAAGATAACTCTGACTGCAAAGGGCTACAGTGGAGCGGGCAGGAACTGACAGCTGTTCCAGAAAAAACTCCCCCTCCCCAAACATTCTTCCAAACCGTCTATAAAACTCACCACTCTCCCCTTTGTCAGGGTGGATGCTCTTTTCAGCCCACCCATCTGCACCCAGATGCCCAAAATAAATAGCATTTTGCTATGTCTCAGGCTTGAGTGTCTTCCTCTTGTCTCCAACCTAACAATATGCATAACTGCTTTGAGTTGTTTGTGAAATTATGCTACTAACAAACAAGTATTATTATATTTCTAGTTACTCTAATAGAGATATTAAAAGGTTGAGTCTTTGGGGATAGTACTTTGGGGCATAATACAATAGAAATGCACACATTATTCCCAATAATTACATTATGATGTAAATAAACTTTTAGAGTAAGGGGTTCAATTTCACATAAAAGGATTTCTACATTTAAAAAATCAGTTTTAATTTGATTTTTTTAGTGCAACATTTTCATAAAAAAAGGAAATATTTTCCAATGTCCTGATGTATATGGTAGAAATTTATAATGTATATTTACAACATTATAAATTACTATTTCACTATATGAGACAAAGCAGGTACTTAAAATATATATGTTCCATGAATGAATGAATAAAAAATTATGACAGTCATACTGTCTATGTCATAAGATGTTAGGAACTCTTTTCCAGCAATTTGGATGGAACTGGAGACCATCTCCCCTTCCCCCCTTCTTTATTTCCAATGACTTTTCCTTCTGTCTGTGCCAATGTTTGCCCATTAATCAGTTCCAAATTATTAAAAACTACATGTGGTGTTTGTTCTTTCATTCTTGAGATACTTCACTTAGGATAATGGTCTCCAGTTTCATTAAAATTGCAATAAGATGTTTCAAAAGCTAATCTTAACATTTGTAGCTCCATACTGGAAAGATAAAATAAATGGTGATATTTTTACAAATAATTGCAATTCTTCATATAACATAAAATAGCAAATAATCAATATCATATTCTGCTTGGGCTGCTAAGACAAAAATACCACGGACTTGGTGGCTTATACAAAACAGAAATTTATTTCTCACTGTTCTGGAGGCTGGAAGTCAAATATAAAGGTATCAGCAGATTTGGTGTCTGGTGAGATCTGCTTCCTCATAAATGGACCCTCTTCCCACTGTAACCTCACATGACAGAAAGGGCAAGAGAGTCTCTAGGGTCTCTTTTGTAAAAACACTAATCACCTCCAAAGGCCCCACATGTTAATATAATCTTAGGGATTAAAATTTCAACATATCAGTCATGGGAGAACATAAACATTTAGTCCATTGCAGTCAGTAATTGAAATATTTAATTAAGCAAAAAAAAAAATAGACATCAACATTTTAATTGTTAAAATGACTTAATTTCTGTAATTGATAGCATTTTATAGACTTAGACTATTGGTGTTAATGGACCAATATTAAAGAATAACAAAGTAGTGATTATTATGGGTAATATATTTGAAAAGTTCAAATGGGTAAAATGATGCTTGGTATAGTTCAGTTATTCCTATTTTATTTTACAGAGAAAGAAGCACTTTTATACAATGTGAGATTGGGGATACTTCCATCCACAACTCTTCACAATTAAGGGCACCTAGGACATTTGCTATCATCAGTTATAATTCACATTTCCAAAATTGGCAGTTAGGCTGCTTCTACAGACAGCTAACTATGTTTGTTTTATTTGTTTCAAAATATTAAGGGTGTACAAATGTTTTTGTTATATGGATAGTTGTTATAATGCTTAAGTCAGGGCTATTAGTGTGCCCATCAACCAAATAGTGTTCATTGTACATGTTAGATAGGTTATTACCCCTACCATTCTCCCCCAATGCCCTTCTTGATTTCCAATGACTTTTACTTCTCTCTGCGCCCATGTATGCCCACAAATCAGTGCCAAATTATCAAAGAGTACATATGGTGTTTATCCATTCTTGAGATAGTTCACTTAGGATAATGGCCTCCACTTCCATCCAAATTGTTGCAAAAGAAATAAATTCATTTCTTTTTATGGCTGAATAGTATTCCATGGTACACATATATACCACATTTTGTTAATCCACTCATGAATTGAAGGGCACTTGGGTTTATTCCACATCTTTGCAATTGTGAATTGTACTGCAATAAACATTCAAATGAAGGGCTTTTGATAAAATGACTTCTTTTCATTTGGTTAGATACCAAGTAGTGGGATTGCTGGATAAAACGGTAGGTCTACATTTAGTTCTTTGAGGAATCTCCATACTGTTTTCCACAGAGATTGTACTAAATGGCAGTCCCACCAATAATGTATAAGTGTTCCTTTTTCTCTGCATCCATGCCAGCATCAATTGTTCTTAACTTTTTAGTAATAGCCATCTGAGAGGAGTAAGGTGATTTTAATTTTCATTTCCCTGATGATTAGTGAAGTTTAGCATATTTTCATATGTTTCTTGGCCATTTGCCTATCTTCTTTTGAAAAGCCTCTGTTCATGTCTTTTGCCAAGTTTTTAATGGAGTTGCTTGTTTTTATCTTGCTGATTTGTTTGAGTTCTTTTATCTAGACTCTGGATATTAGCCATTCATTGGATGTATAGTTTGGGAATATTTTCTCCCATTCTTTAAGTTGTCTATTTGTTCTGTTGATTGTTTACTTTGCTGTGAAGAAGCTTGTCAATTTAATCAAGTCTTATTTATTTATTTTTGTTGTGACTGTAATTGCCTTTGGAATCCTACTCATAAATTCTTTGCCTATGCCAATGTCTACAAGAATTTTTCCAACATTTTCTTCTAGAATTTTTATGGTTTCATGCCTTACATTTAAGTCTTTTAGCTATTCTGAATTAATTTCTGTAAGTGGTGAGACATAGGATCCTGATTCACTCTTCTGCATGTGGCTATCCAATTTTCCCAGCACCATTTATTGGATAGGGCTTCTTTTGCCCAGTATATGTTGCAGTCTACTTTGTTGAAGATCAATTGGTTGTATGTAGATGGTTTTAAATCTGGGTTTTCTGCTCTGTTCCAGAGGTCTATGTCTCTATTTTTGTACAAATGCCATGCTGTTTTTGTTACTATAGCCTTGTAGTATAGTCTGAAGTCTGGTAATGAGATGCATCCAGATTTGTTCATTTTACTTATGATTGCTTTGGCTATTCAGGCTCTTTTTTGGTTCCAAATAAAGCATAACATTATGTTTTCTAAATCTGTGAAACATGACATTGGTATTTTGATGGGGATTGTGTAGAATCTATAAATCACTTTGGCATTATGGACTTTGTAACAACGTTGATACTACCAATCCATGAGCATGAGATGTTTTTCCATTTGTTTATGTTATCTGTGATTTTTTTCTCATTGTTTTGTAGCTCTCCTTCTAAAGATTTTTCATCTCCTTGGTTAAGTATATTCCTAAGTATTTTAGTTTCTTTGCAGCTATTGTGAATGGTATTGATTCTTTGATTTGACTCTCAGCTTGACTGTTACTAGCATATAGAAGTGCTACTGCTTTGTGTACATTGATTTTGTATCCTGAGATTTTACTGAATTTATTTATTAACTCTAGGAGTCTCTTGGTGAAGTCTTTGGGATTTTCTAGGTAAAAGATCCTATCATCAGCAAAAAGCAGTTGTTTGACCTCCTCTTTCCCAATTTGGAGACCCTTTATTTCTTTGTCTTTCCTGATTGCTCTGGCTCAGAATTCTAGAACTATGTTGAATAAAAGTGGTGACAGGGGCACCCTTGCCTTTTTCCAGTTCTTAGGGGGAATGATTTCAAAATTTCCCCATCCACTATGATGTTGGCTGTGGGTTTGCCATACATGGCTTTTATAATTTCAAGGGATGTTCCTTCTATGCACAGTTTGTTGAGGGTTTTTATCATGAAAGGGTGCAGGACATTGTCAAATACTTTTTCTGCATCTATTGAGATGATCATATGGCCTTTTTTTGCTTCTGTTTATGTGGTGAATCACATTTATTGACTTATGTATGTTGTACCATCCTTGCATTCCTGGGGTGAAGTCCACTTGGTCATGTTGGATTATTTTTTTGATGTGCTGTTGAATTTGGTTTGCTAGTATTTTATTGAGAATTTTTGCACCTATATTTATAAGGGATATTTGCCTGTAGTTTTCTTTTATTGCTATGTTTCTTCCTGGCTTTGGTATCAAGGTGATACTGGCTTCATAGAATGAGGTGGAGAGGACACCTTACTTCTTGATGTTGTGGAATAATTTTTACAGGATGGGTACCAGGTCATCTTTGTAGGTTTGGTAGAATTCTGCTGTGAATCCATCTAGACTTATTTTTTTAATTGGGAGATTTGTTATTACTGCTTTGATCTCACTGCTCATTACTGGTCTGTTCTGGAGTTTTATTTCTTCCTGATTAAGTCTTGGGAGGTTGTGTACTTACAGGAATTTGTCCTTTTCCTCTATGTTTTTTAGTTTATGTGCATACATATTTTTGTATGTACATACAAAATATTCATGGATGTACATACAAAATATTCATGGATTCATACAAAAGTATTCATGGATGATATTTTGTATTTTTGTGGTATTAGTTGTAATCCCTCCTTTTTCATTTCTGATTGAGCTCATTTGGGTCCTTTCTCTATTCCTTGTAAATCTAGAAGGAGGTCTATCAATTCTGTTTCTCTTTTCCATGAACCAACTTTTTGTTTTGCTGATCTTTTGCACTGTATTTTTGTTTTACATTTCATTTAATTCTGCTCTAGCCTTTGTCATTTCCTTTCTACTACTGGCTTTCAGTTTGGGTTGCCTTTTCTTTTCTAGTTCCTTGAGATGTGAAATTATGTTATTAATTCATGACCTTTCTGTCTTTTTATAAAGTCATTTAAGGCTATGAATTTTCCTCTAGGGACTGCTTTTGTCACATCCCACAGATTTTGATAGCTTCTCTCCACTTTGTAATTCATTTTGAGGAATCTTTCGATTTCCATCTTAATTCATTATTGCTCCAATAATCATTCAGCAGTAGGTTGTTCAATTTTCATGACTTTGTGTAGATTCTAGTGTTTCTCTTGGAATTAATTTCTAGTTTTATTTCTCCATGGTCTGAGAAGATACATAGTATGATTTCATTTTTTAAAAATTTGTTGAGACATATTATGTGGCATAGTATATGACCAATCTTGGAGAATGTTCCATGTGCTGATTAAAAGAATGTATATTCAGCAGTTTTTAGGTAGAATGTTCTGTAAATGTCTCTTGTGCAATTATTCTACAGTCTTATTTAAGTGCAGTTTTTCTGTATTTATTTTCTGCTTTGATGATCTTTCCAGCTCTGTCAGTGGGAAGTAGAATTCTGTGGCAATCATGATGCTACTATTTATCTCTTTGCTTACATCTAATAGAATTTGCTTTATGAATCTAGAAGCTTCTGTATTAGGTTCATATATATTTAAGATCATTGTGTCTTCTTGTTGAATTGCTCCCTTTACCATTATCTAATAACTGTCTTTGTCTTTCTTTACCATTGTTTACTTAAAGTCAATTATATCTGATATGAAAATAGATAAACTGGCCCTCTCTTGGTTTCCATTTGCATGGAATATTTTTTTCATTCCCATGACCTTGAGGCTTTGTGAGTCCTTGTGGTTTAGATGTATTTCCTGGAGACAGGAGACACTTGGGTTGTGTTTTTTCATCCAGTCAGCCAGCCTATGTCTTTTGAGGGTGGCATTCAGACTTTTAACATTAAGTGATAGAATTGATATTTGGGATGCTCTTCTGTTCATCATGTTGCATAGTACCTTATGCCTTTGTTCTTCCTCTTGTGCTATTGGGTTTTTTTTTATTTCAGAATATTATGGGGGTACAAACACTTTGGTTACATATATTGCCTAGGCACTGCCCAACTCAGAGCTACAATCATGAATATCCCCCAGACAGTTCACCCTACACCCATTATGTGTGAGTTTTCCCATCCCCTCCACCCCTCTCCCACCTGCCTGACCTCTGATGAATATTATTTCCATGTGTGCACATAAGTATTGATCAGTTAGTACCAATTTGATGGTGAGTACCAGTGGTGCTTGTTTTTCCATTCTTGTGATACTTCGCTTCAAAGAATGAGCTCTAGCTCCATCCAGGATAATACCAGATGTGTTAATTCACCGTTGATTTTTATTGCTGAGTAATACTCCATGGTATACATATGTGACATTTTATTAATCCATTCATGTATTGATGGACACTTGGGTTGTTTCCACACCTTTGCAATTGTGAATTGTGCTGCCATAAACATTTGAGTGAAGATGTCTTTATTATAGAATGTCTTTTTTTCCTTTGGGTAAATACCCAGTAGTGGGACTGCTAGATCAAATGGTAGTTCTACTTTTAGTTCTTTGAGGTATCTACATATTTATTTCCATAGCAGTTGTACTAATTTGCAGTCCCACCAGCGGTGTATGAGTGTTCCTATCTCTCCACATCCCTGCCAACATTTGTTGTTTTGGGACTTTTTGATATAAGCCAGTCTCACTGGAGTTAAGTGATATCTCATGGTGGTTTCGATTTGCATTTCCCTGATAATTAGATGAGCAAATTTTTTATATGTTTGCTGGCCATTATTCTGTCTTCTTTTGAAAAGATTCTGTTCATGACCTTTGCCCACTTTTAAATGGGGTTATTTGTTTTTTTCTTGTTGATTTTCCTAAGTTCTGTATAGATTCTGGTTATCAGCCCTTTACCAGATGTGTAGCATGCAAATATTTTCTCCCATTCTGTAAGTTGTCTGTTCACTCTAGTGATAGTTTCCTTGGCTGTGCAGAGGCTTTTTAATTTGTTAAGGTCCCATTTATTTATTTGTGTTGCTGCTGTGATTGCTTTGGGGGTGTTCTTAATAAATTCTTTGCCTAGGCCAATGTCTATAAGAGTTTTTCCAATGTTTTCTTCAAGAATTCTTATGGTTTCACGTCTTAGGTTTAAGCATGTTCTCCATCGTGAGTGGATTTTTATGAGAGGTGAGAGTTGTGAATCTAGTTTCAGTCTTCCACATGTGGCTATCTAATTTTCCCAGCACCATTTGTTGAATATGTTTTGTTGAATATGAATATGTTCCCCAGAGTACATTTTTGTCAACTTTGTCAAAGATCAGATGACAGTATGAGGATGGTTTTATATCTGGATTCTCAGTCCTTTTCCATTGGTTTATGTCTCTGTTCTTGTGCCAGTACCATGCTGTTTTGGTTACTATAGCCTTGTAGTATAGTTTGAAGTCTGGTAGATTAATGCCTCCCAATTTGTTCTTTTTGCTTAAGATTGCTTTGGCTGCATGGGGTCTTCTCTTGTTCCACACAAAGCATAGAATTGGCTTTTGGGTGATTTTACACTGGTGGGTGTCTATTGCGTTGATCCATGTATAATGGAATTTTCAATATTTCCTGTAGGGCTGGTCTGGTAATGAAAAATTCCTTCAGTGTTTGCTTGTCTGGGAAAGTCTTTATTTCTCATTCATACATGAAACTTAGCTTTGCAGGGTACAAAATTCTAGGATGGCAGTTGTTCTGTTTAAGTAGACTGAAGATGGGGCCCCAATCACTTCTGGCTTGCAAGGTCTCTGCTGAGCATTCTGCAGTTAGCATTGTGGGTTTTCCTTTGTAAGTTACTTGATGTTTTCACCTCATGGCTTATAGGAGTTCCTCCTTCATGTTAATTTTGGTCAGTCTGATGATTACATGGCTTGGTGATTCCCTCTTTGCATGAATCTCCCAGGTGTTTGTTGACTTTCTTGTACCTGGATGTTTATATCTCTAGCAAGGTTAGGGAAGTTTTCCTCAATTGTTACCTTAAATAGGTTTTCCAGACCTTGTGCTTTTTCTTCTTCACTCTCAAGGATGCTTAATACTCTTTTATTTGGCCATTTTACAGAATCCCTTATTTCTCATAAAGTTTGTTTGCTCTCCTTGATTCTTTGTCCTCTATTTTTCACTGGGTTAATTAATTTGAAAGTATTGTCTAATGCTCTGAACGTCTTTCTTTTGCCTGGTCTAGTCTATTTTTAAAGCTTTACACTGTGTTTTGTATTTCCTTGGATGATTTTTTCACTTCCAGAAGTTCTATTTTGATTTCTTAAATATGTCTAGGTCTTTAGTAATTTTTCCATTCAGTTCCTGAATTGTTTTTCTGCTTTATTTGAGTTGGTTTTTCATTTTCTCTTGGATTTCATTGAGCCTCCTTATAATCCATTTTTGGAAATCTTTATCTATCTTTTCAATATTATCATTTTGTTCAGGATCCGTAGCTAGAAAGTTGGTGTGCTCCTTTGGTTGGTTTCTTTTCACTCTGATTTTTCATACTTCCAGTGTTCTTGCCCTAATTTCTTCTTATCTAGAGCAGCTGTAACTTCTTATCTTTGGATTTTCTTTTGTTTAGATCAGGCTTCCCCCCCACCACTATTAAGGGTTTGCCTATAGCATATGTTGAGTAAGGACCTTTGACTTTGCTTGTGGGTGCTTTGATGGGGGTCTAGGTTTTGGATGGATACTTTGGTTATAGATATCCTTAATGTGGTGGTTTTCTCAGTTGTAAGTTATTTGTAAGCTGTAGCAGTTGTGTACTATGTGTGTGGGCAGATTCCCTGCCTCTTGTTGTTGAGGGACTATGGAGGTCCTTAAAACCTTTTCTCTTTCCCCAGCCCTGTGGTCTTCTTAACAGTGTGAGTTATGTTGGGATGCCCAATTTAATCTCTGAAACAGTAGATGGTGCTTGTGGTTAAGAATCAGACATTCCCTGTATGATTGAGTCAGTAAATGCTCTAATGGGCAGTATAAGTTGTCCTTTTCTGCCTGTGAGTGGTGCTTTCCAGAAACAGGCAGCTGCAGTGTTGGGACTACAACTGGCTCTAGTCCCTCAGGAGAAGCATTCAATTGTCCTAGGTGGTAGGCAGGACCCTGGAGCTCCCAGGGGACTCTTTATTCTCCACCACAGCAGATGTGGGTAGTGGAGCAGAGGCTGGGTAGGGCTGGGTCTGGTAGGCATGTCTTCAGGCTCCACTAAGGCAGACCCAATAGGTGTCTCAGCAGGGATTAAGAATCTTCTCCCAGGCCACTGGTGAAAGCCACCAGGGCAGGGCTGAAGTGACCCCTTTAAGCCAGAAAGTCTGCTCATTTCAGAGGGGCAATCTGGGATTCACAGTCTGGCTGTCAGGAGTGGGTTTTGCTCTTCTCCCTCCTTCCCTGCCCAGGTCTCCTGGACACAGGCACGAGTTAGCTCAAACTAGCTGAGATCACCAGCAATAGAGCTGCAAACTGGGCACTTCTCTGTCCAGGATTCCACTATGGACAAAAACCATGGCTTTCCTATGGTGGGAGGAGTGCTCCACAATTGTGCTGCAGCTAGGACTCACTCTGCATTTTCCTTTCAGTTCTGACCACATGGACTTCCTTGCCTCTTAAAATTAGTTCACAAATCTCCCCTCTGTGCTCCTCAGCAACACAATTGAGTCTTAAAGGTATGGAATCTGGCCAGTAGGCCTGTCCCCTGGTCACCCATTTCAATCCCTGATCATACCAGGGTGAAGTGTGCTGGTCCCTACTTGCCAGTAGAGAGCTCAAGCAGGTTAATTGTCCCTCCACTTTGGGGTATCCCCTGCCCTGCTGGAGCAACCAGCCAAGCAGCACCAGGGAGGGCCAGTGGGCAGGAAACTCAGTCTGAGCACCCTTTGGTCTGCTGCAGGTCTTTAAGAGGGAAGGCATGAGCCCCACTCTCTGTGGAAGCCTCAGTGTGGTGGCTGCACCAACAGAGAGGAAGGAGCCACTGCTGAGTGACTCGGCTCAATCATCTCTTGGGGCACCTGTGCCACTTGGCAGCAATGGGTAGAGAAGGAAAGGGAGGAAAAGAGTCTGAATGGAGGAGAGCTGGTGTTCTGGTTGTCTTTCTCCCTCTCCCTGTAAGGCAGCCCACCTGAAATATCCAAGCTCTGGGGTCACATAGATTCCCCCTGGGACCCGGCGGCCCCTGTGGCCACCACAGTCTGGGCCAGAGCTGGGAAATATTTGTGTGGGAACAAGCGACATGAAAACTGAGGGGCTGAAGCTCCCTGGAGAGGACAAATGCACAGTGTAGTTGGAGAAACAGTATGACACCCGCTATCTCAGCTTGGGTCTCTGGTGATAGGAAGTGATCCAAGGAAGTTGGCAGCCTGGTGCTTTGTCCTCAAGAAGCTCCCAGTTCACCGGTAGCAGCAGCTTTTGGGCTCGTGAGGGTAGAAAGGCTCTCCAGCAGCTTGGGGGCCTCCTGACTTTCAGAGATGTGAGGGAGGAAGACACAAAAGCCCCACCTGCCCTATACACTGGGCTCCAAGCCTCTTGGAGGTTGATCTATGCCAATATCTCACTCCTGTTTGTTCTGCTTCACAACTTCTTCCCATGGAATCACCAGTAGGTTCTGGCACTTTTCCCTCAGAATTACACCTGAGCTATGTTTTTTTATAATCTAAAATTTTTCCTTCTTTCTGAAAAAATCTGGTGACTAATGTCTGTAGTTATCCATGTTGCCTCCTCCTGTCTATGTACCACATTTTGTATCCATTCATCCATAGGTGGAATTTATGTTGTTTCCAGATCTTGTCTATTGTAAATAATGCTGCAATAATCAGGGGAGTGCAGACATATCTTTGAGATTCTGATTTTAATTCCTTTGTATGTATACCCAGAAGTGGGATTACTAGATCATATGGTAGTTCTATTTTAATTTTTAAAATTAATATTACTTTTAATTGAGAAATAATATTTGTATGCATTTATGGGATACAATGTGATATTTGGAGTTATGTGTACAATGTGGAACAATTAAATCAAGCTAATTAACATATCCATCACCTAGTTTACCTATCTTTTTTTTATTGGAAGACATTTTAAATTTATTCTTTTAGTTATTTTGAAATATATAATACATTATTAATTATAGTCACCCTGCTGTGCAATTGATCTTAAAACTTATTTCTCCTACTCTCTATCTGAAACTTTTTACCATTTCTAATTTTTGAGGAATCACCATACTGTTTTCCACTATGGCTGTACCGATTTACATTCCCAACAGTGTACTCTTTCTTGCACACCCTCAACACTTTTTATTTCTTGTCTTTCTGATGATAGCTGTCTTAATAGGTGTGAAGTGATATTTCACTGTGGGTTTGATTTGCATTTTCCCAAGGATTAGTAATGCTGAGCACCCTTCCATATATCTGTTGTCCATTCATATGTCTTATTTTGAGAAATATCTATTCAGGTCCTTTGCCCATTTTTAGTTGGATTATTTGTTATTTATGTTTTTGCTATTGAGTTATATGATTTCCTTATATATTTTGGATATTAACCCACTATCATCTGTATGGTTTTCACATATTTTCTCCCATTCTATGTGCTTTCTTCACTCTGTTGATTGTTTTCTTTGGTGTGCAAAAGCTCTTTAGTTTGACGTAGTCCCACTTGACTATATTTGGTTTTATGCCTGTGTTTTTGGTGTCATATCCAAAAACTCATTGCTGAGATTAATGACAAAGAGATTTTTCTCTGTGTTTTCTTCTAGAACTCTTATGGTTTCAGGTCATGTGTTTTAGTCTTTAGTCAATTTTGAATTGATTTTTGTATATGGTGTAAAGTAAAGGCCCAATTTCATCATTTTGCACCAGAATATACAGTTGTCCACAACATTTATTGAAGAAACTCTTTTTTTCATTGTTTGTTCTTAGCACTTCTCTTGAAAATAAATTGACCATGAATGTATGGATTTATTTCTGGGCTTTCTATCTGTACTATTGATCTATGGGTCTGTTTTTGTATCAGTACCATGATGTTTTGATTACTATAGCTTGGATTATATTTTAAAATCAAACAGTGTGATGTCTCCAGCTTTGTTCTTTTTGTTCAAGATTGCCTTGGCTACTTGGGGTCTTTTGTGATTCTATTTGAATTTGCTTAAACTATTCAACATAGCACTGTATTACAGAGTTTGAACCCAGTTGTTACACTCATTTTTCAGGAGCATGGATCCAAAATTTTAAGTCATAAAATCTTATGAACTCAAAACTCAATGATTTCATAAAACACAATGATTATATATTCATCCAACAAACATATTGTGAGCATCTAATAAGTAGCAGGCACTGTTCTACACAAGAGAAATATAGCATTAAAAAATACATAAACCTTTGCTCTCAAAAAGCTTACATTTTATCAGTTGGGGGAAAATAAACAATAGGTAAATATATAATATGTCAAATGATTATAAGTGCTGTGAAGAATAAAACAGATTAAGATGGAAGAGAAGAACAGTGAGGTACAACTATTTCATATACAATTATCAAGAATATTTCTCCGATAAGGTGATTTTGAGTTGAGAGCTAAAATAAGGGAGTGCTGTGGCCATATGGCTAACTGGAGAAAGATATTTTATACAGAGGTAGCAGCAAGTTCAAATACTCTGAAGCAGGAATGTGCTTGGCATGCTCAAGGAATATCAAGATAGCAGTGTGGTTGGAGAATCATATGTTCAGAGGAGAGGAAATGTTGGAGACATTGTGAGGAATCAGATCATATAGAGTCTATGAGTCATAGTGGGGACTCTGGTGTTTACAGTGAGTGATGGGGAAAGCTATTGGAGAGTTTTAAGCACAATAGCAACAAAAACTGATATTTTTAATACAGTCACTCTGATTAGATTAGAACATAGGGGACCAAGGGAAACTGCAGGGAGTCCAGTTGGAGAGATATGAGGTAGTACAGGTGAGCAGTAATGGTTTGTGCTGTTTTTAACTCTTCCTCATAATAAAAAGCATGTGTGGTTTGCCAGAATAGGAATGTCCCTTTCCTGTAATGAATAATTACAACTGATAAATGTTGCATAATACACAAACATTGTTTTTCTTGCATATTAGCAAGTCTTGGCTTTTCTTAGAATTGTTGAAGTGGGAAAAGATGCTGACTACAAAATGCCTGTTGCCATAGTAAGCTAGAAATTGGCAGTATTTATAACATCCAGTCTTGTCCCAGAAACATGCTCTTCTTCAGGGCTCTGTCTTGTGTTAAGAGAATGTCAATGAGCTTCATTTCTCTTCAGTGTCACCTAAACCTTCTAAAGATTCTCAGATTTATGGTTGCTTTAAAGAGAAATAATATTGAAGAATTGAAGAAACATAAGAATACTTGAACTCAAATGCTCTGATGTTCACTAGCTGTGTGAAATTGGGCAATTTACTAACTTCTGTGAGCCTTAGTGTGCTCATCTGTGAAAGGGGATATTACACATAGCTGGGATTTTGTTCAGGTACTAAGCAAGTAAAGTATGTATAACACTAAACTAAGTGTCTGGTACATAGTACTTAACATGCTCCCCCCAAAACCCTTTACTCCCTCAACTCCACAGAATTTTTCCTCTCCATCACTACTATTTCAGTTAACCATAATCCATCAAGTAATTCACATTAAAAACTCAGAAAAATCTACTTTTAAAACACATCCCAAATCCATTCACTTCTCTCTGTGTTTTCCTACATTTTTTCAGACTACCACCAACTCTTATCTGAATTACTGCAACAGTTTCTTCTCTGGTCTCTATGCCTTCTCCTTTATTTCCTTATAAACCAGCATCCAGAATACTATTTTGAAAACGTAAATCAGATGATAACTTTTCACTACTTAGAACCATTCAGAGGCTCCCATAAAACTAAAAATAAAAGCCAAAATTCTTTTTTGAATGTTCATAGCAACTTTATTTATAATAGACCAAAATTAGAAATAATCCAAATGTTCATCAACAGGTGAATATATAAACAAGTTGTGATATGTCCACACTACTCAACAACAACAAGAAAAATAAAATAGAACTACTGTTACACACAAAGCATATGCAATATGCTGAGCAAAAGAAGCCTTTCACAAAAGAGTGTACATTTTATGATTACATTCATATGATATCCTACAACAGAAAAAACTCTCTGGGGACAAAAAGCAGATCAATGTTTGCCTGTGGCCAAGAGTGACATATTGACTTCAGAGGAACACAATAGTACTTTTCTGAAAAAATTTAAATGTTGTATGTCTTCACCTTGTTGGTAGTTACTGAGGTTATTATATATGTAGAAACTCTTTTTTATTGTATGTAAATTATACCTTCATGAAATTGGTTAAAAAAAAAGAAAAAAGCATACTTTTAATTAAAAAACAAGTAAATGAAATCACTGTTAGAAAAAATCTTCAGGTTAAAAAATTCCTTAGGGGAGATGAAAAAGTTCTGGAGATGGATGGTGGTGATGATTGCAGAACAATGCAAATGTACTTAATGCCACTGAACTGTACACTTAAAAATGGTTAAAATGATTAATTTTATGTTGGGATATTTTACTACATTAAAAAGATTTTTTAAAAGAGCTATGGAAAAAACAATCTTTCAGGATGGCTGACCAGAGACATCAGCTGCCAGATCACCTTGGAAAAAAGGAAAAGTTTTAGATGACAAAGAAAAAAAGAA
Source organism: Daubentonia madagascariensis (assembly GCA_023783475.1). Classification (NCBI taxonomy): domain Eukaryota; kingdom Metazoa; phylum Chordata; class Mammalia; order Primates; family Daubentoniidae; genus Daubentonia; species Daubentonia madagascariensis. The sequence continues at coordinate 1,500,948 of JAKFHU010001693.1, forward strand.
AACATAGGTCAGGTATAATTCCAAGGAAAAAATACCAGAACCTACCAGAGATTCCATGGGAAGAAGTTGCAGAGCAGAACAAGAAGGAGCAGTAGAGATCAGTAGAGATCAACCCCTGAGTGGCTTGGAACCCAGTGAACAGGGTAGATGGGGGTTTTGTTTCTCCCTCCCTCACATCTCTGACTGTCGGCAGCTCCCAAGCTACTGGACAGCCCTTCTACCCTCGCAAGCCAAAAGGCTGCTACTGCCAGTGAAGTGGGAGCTTCTTGAAGACAAAGCATCAGGCTGCCCATTCCCTTGGGTCACTTCCTGTCACCACAGACCCAAGACAAGATGGCAGGCACCACATAGATTCTCCACCCACTGTGTATCTCTGTCCTCCCCAGGGAGCTTCAGCCCCTCAGTTTTCATCTTGCTTGTTCCCACACAGTCATTTTCCAACTTCAGCCCAGACCATGGGAACTACAGGGGCCAATGGGTCCTGGGGGATCCACATAACCCCAAAGCTTGGATATTCTGAACAGGTTGCCTTCCAGAGAGAGGGACAGAGATGACCAGAGTGCTAGCTCTCCTCCATTCAGACCCTTTTCCTCTCCTTTCCCCCTCCCCCACTCACTGCTGACAAAAGAGATGATTGAGCCAGGGCTCTCAGGAGCAGCTGCTTCCCCTCTCTTGGTGTGTCCATCACACTGAGGCTTCCACAGAGAGTGGGGCTCAAACCATTCCTTTTAATGACCTGCAGCAGACTAAGAGATTCTCAGACTGTGACACCCCTGCTCACTGTCCCTCCCTTGTGCTGCTCAACTGGCTGCTCCATCAGAACACGGCACACCCCAAAGCAGAAGGACATCAAACCTCCTTGAGCATCCCGTAGCAATTCAGGACCAGCATGCTTCTCCCTAGCACAATCAGGGATTTATCTTCAGGAACCCAGGGGAAGGTCCACAGAACAGATCTCGCACACCCAGGATTCAATCATGTTGCTTGGGGGCACAAAGGGGAGATTTGTGAACTAATCTCAAGAGGTGAGGGAGCCTATGTGGGCAGAACTGAAAACAGAGTCCAGTGTGGGTGCCAGCCACAGCACACTTGCATAGTGCCCCTCCCCACACAAGAAAGCCATGCTCTCAGCCCAGGGCAGGATCCTAGACAGGGAAGCTCAGAGCCCACAGTGCCATTGCAGGGGAGCTCAGCTATTTTGAGATCCTGCATGCCAGCAGACACCAGAAGGAGACCATGGAGCAGAGGAGGAGGAAAAGAGTGAAACTCACTACTGACAGCCAGATTGTGAATCTCAGATGGCCCTGCCCCCACAAGTAGACTTACTGGTTTGGTGGGGTCACTTAAGCCCCTCCCTGGTGACTTTCTCCAGTAGATTGGGAGTGGACATTTGAGCACTGCTGAGACAGCTACCTTACCAGCTTTTGTGGAGCCTGAGGGAAGGCTAACCTGACTCAGCCCCACCCAGCCTCACTTCCCAACCCCCTTTGCTATGGTGGAGAATAAGGACTTGCTTGGAAGTTCCAGGGCCCCACCCACCATGTGGGAACTCAAATTCTTCTCCTGAGGGGCTAGAGCTGACCACAGGTCCAGAAAATAACACTGTAGCTGGTTCTTTCTGGCAAGCACTACCTACTGACAGGGAGTTCAATTTGTACAGTCATTTACAACATTTAGTGACTCAATCATACAAGGTGTGGTTCGTTCTTACCCACAAGGACCACCTACTGTCTCAGAGATTAAACTGGGCATCCAAATATGATTCATGCCATTAAGAAGACCACAGGGCTAGGGAAAGAAAAAGAATTTCAAAGACCCCCATCCTCCCTCATCAACAAGAGACAGGGAATATAACCACACAAATAGCTCACCACTGCTTCAGCCAACAAGGAAACTAGCAACTGAGAAAACCACCACACTAAGGATATCTAAAACTGAGGCATCCATCCAGAATCTAGACCCCTATCAAAGCACCTACAAGCAAAGGCAAAGATTATTACCCAACATATGCTACAGACCCACCCTTATGAGTGAGGGGGGTGAGAAAGCCCTATCTAAACAAAAGAAAATCCTTATACAGGAAGCAACAGCTGCTCCATATGAGAAGGAATCAGTGCAAGAACTTCAGAAGTATGAAAAATCAGAGTGAAAGTTCACTCCCAAAGGGGCATACCAGCTCTCAAGCAATAAATCACACCCATAATAAAAATATTGAAATGACAGATAAAGAATTCAAAATATGGGTGGTAATGAAGCTCAATTAAATCCAAGAGAAAATAGAAAAACAACTCAAAGAAACCAGAAAAACATTTCACACAATGAATGAGAAGTTTACTAAAGAGTTAAACATATTAAAAAAAATAGAACTTCTGGAAATGAAAAATTCATTCAAGGAAATACAAAACACAGTAGAAAGCTTAAAGAATAGACTGGACCAGAGAGAAGAAAGAATTTCAGAGCTTAAAGACAACTCCTTCAAATTAATACAGTAAGGCAAAAATAAAGAACAAAGAATCAGAGGAACAAACAAAGCCTACAAGAAATATGGGATTATGTAAAATGACAAAATATAAGAATCATAGGCATCCCTGAGAGTGAAGAAGAAAATAGAAAATGCACAAGGTCTGGAAACCTATTTGAGGGAATAATTGAAGAACTTTTTCCAGGTCTTGCTAGAGATTTAGATATCCAGGTACAAGTAGCTCAACGAACACATAGGGGTTTCATTGCAAAGAGGGATTCACCAAGACATACAGTCATCAGACTGGCCAAAGTCAACACAAAGTAGAAAGTATTGTGAGCCATGAGGTGAAAACATCAAGTAACTGACAAAGAAAAACCCATCAGGCTAACTACAGAATGGATTGAGGCCCTACTTTCAGTGTTCTTAAACAGAACAACTGCCATTCTAGAATTTTGTATCCTGCAAAAGTAGTACATATAAAGTTTCACATATGAAGGAGAAATTAAGTCTTTTTCAGACAAGTAAGCACCAAGGGAATTTGTCAAGACCAGATACTCAGAACTGCATTATACATGGATCAACACAATAAACACTCACTAGTGTAAAATCACCCGAAAGCTAAAGCTCAGACCTCACATAAAACAATATCACGAGAGTGAAAACAAAGCAAAATGGTACTTCCCAACATGATGCAGAGAACAGCATCCCACATATCAATCCTATCACTCAATGTTAATGGTCTGAATGCTCCACTCAAAAGACTTAGACTGGCGGGATGGATTAAAAAATACAACCCAAGATCTTTTGTCTCCAGGAAACACATCTAACTCACAAGGATTCATACAGACTCAAGGTGAAGGGATGAAAAAAATATTCCACACAACAGAAACTAAAAGAAAGCAGGTGTAGCCATTCTCATATCAGATAAAATAGACTTTAATAAAAAGATGTAACAATCCTAAATATTTATGTACCTAACAGAGGAGCACCCAGATTCATAAAGCAAATGCTGCTAGATCTAAATAAGGAGATAAAAGGCAGCATCATAATTACTGGGGACTTCAACACCCTACTGACAGAACTGGACAGAAGTTCCAAGCAGAAAATAGATTCAAAAAACACCAGAATGAAACAGGACTCTAGAACAAATGGGCCTAACAGACATTCACAGAACATTTTATCGAAAAACTACTGAGAACATATTATACGAACCAGCACATGGGATATTTTTCATAATTGATCATAACCTAGTCCACAAAACATGTGTAAACATATTCAAAAAAATAGAAATCATACTATGTATATTCTCAGACCACAGTAGAATAAAAGTAGAAATCAATTCTAAGAGAAACACTCAAATCTACACAAAGTCATGGAAACTAAACAACTTTCTGCTTAATAATTATTGGGTGAACAAGGAAATTAAGATGGAAATCAAAAGATTCCTCTAACTGAATGACAAAGGGGACACAAGTTGTCAAAATCTGTGGGATTCAGCAAAACCAGACCTTAGGGGAATATTCATAGCCTTAAATGCCTACATCAAAAAGGCAGAAAAATCACAAATTAACAATCTAATGACACATCTCAAGGAACCAGAATAGGAAGAGCAAAGCAAATCCAAATCCAGCAGAAGAAAAGAAATAACTGAGGTTAGAGCAGACCTAAATGAAATGGAAAACAAACAAACAAAAAAATGAAATGCATAAATGAAACAAGAAGTTTGTTCTTTGCAAAGATAAAAAAAATTGACAGACCCCTTGCTAGATTAACAAGGAATAGAGGAGAAAAGACCAAAATATGCTCAATCATAAATAAAAAAGATTTTACAATTGATACCACAGAAATACAAAATATCTTCTGTAAACACTATGAAAATTTCTACACACATAAAGTAGAATATGTAGAGAAAATGGACAAATTCCAGTAAACACACAACCTCCCAAGACTCAAGCAGAAAGAAATAGAACTTCTGAACAGACCAATAATGAGCAGTGAGATAGAAGTAGTAGTAAAAAAAAATTTCAACAAGAAAAAGCCCTGTACCATATGCATTCACAGCCAAATTCTACCAGACCTAAAAGAAAAGCTGGTACACATACTGCAGAGATTATTCCACAAAATCAAAAAGGTGGAAATCCTCCCCAGCTCATTCTACAAACACCTTGATACCAAAGCCAGGAAAAGACACAACAAAGAAAAAAAACTACAGACATATATCCCTTGTGAATATAGATGCAAAAATCCTCAATAATATACTAGCAAAATGAATTCAACAACACATCAAAAAAATAATCCACAATGACCAAGTGGGCTTCATCCCAGGGATGCAAGGATGGTTCAACATACATAAATCAACAAATGTGATTCACCACATAAACAAGAGCAAAAACAAAGACCGTATGATCATGTCAATAGATGCAGAATAGGCATTTGACAAAATCTAGTACCCTTTCATGATGATAACCCTCAACAAACTAGGAATAGAGGGAACATATCTCAAAATTATGAAGCCCATATATGACAAGTCAATAGCCAACATCATACTGAGTGGGGAAAAGGAGAAAGCTTTCACCCTAAGAACCTGAAGAAAATAAGAGTGCCAACTGTCACCATTTCTATTTATCGTAATGCTGAAAGTTCTACCCAGAGCAATCAGGCAAAAGAAAGATATAAAGCATATCCCAACTTGGGAAGGAGGAGGTCAGACTATAGTTTTTCGCTTATGATATAATCTTTCATCTAGAAAACCCCCAAGACTCTACCAAGACGGTCCTGTAATTGATAAATAAATCCAGCATAGTTTCCGGTAACAAAGTCAATGTACAAAAATTAGTAGCATTTCTATATACCAATAACAGTCAAGCTGAGAGTCAAAACAAAGACTCAATACCATTCCCAATAACTACAAAGAAAATACAATATCTAGGAGTATACATAACCAAGGAGGTGAAAGATCTCTACAAGGAGAACTATGAAACTCTGAGGAAAGAAATCACAGATGACAAAAACAAATTGGAAAAACACATGGTGCTCATGGATCGGTAAAATCAACATTAATAAAATGTCCATACTACCCAAAGTGATTTACAGATGTGTGCAATCTCCATCAAATTACCAATGTTGTATTTCACAGATATAGAAAAAATAATTCTATGCTTCATTTGGAACCAGAAAAGAGCCCAAGTAGCCAAAGCACTTTTAAACAAAAAGAATAAATCTGGAGGCATCACATTACCAGACTTCAAACTATACTACAAGGCTATAGTGATCAAAACAGCATGGCAATGGCACAAAAATAGAGACACAGACCAATGGATCCAAACGGAGAACCCAGATATAAAACCACCTACATACAATGAGCTGTTCTTTGACAAAGCAGACAAAAATATACACTGTAAAAAAAAGTCCTATTCATAAATGGTCCTGAGAGAATTTGATAGCCACATTCAGAAGAATGAAACAGGATCCATATCTCTCACCTGTCACAAAAATTAATTCAAGATGGATAAAAGACTTACATGTAAGGCCTGAAACCATAAGAATTCTTGAAGGAAATGTAGAAAAACTTTTCTAGATATTGGCCTGCCAAACACATTAGGACTAAGGCCCCAATGGCTATTACAGCAACAACAAAAATTGATAAATGGTACTTGATTAATATAAAGGGCTGATAACCAGAATCTATACAGAACTAAGGAAAATCAACAAAAAAATCAAACAACCCCATAAAAAATTGGGCAAAGGACATGAACAGAATCTTTTCAAAAGAAGACAATAATGTCCAACAAACATATAAAAAATTGCTCAACTTCTCTAGTCATCAGGGAAATGCAAATCAAAACCACAAAGAGATATCACTTAACTCCAGTGAGATTGTCTCTCATCAAAAAGTCCCAAGACAACAAATGTTGGCAGGGATGCAGAGAGATAGGAACACTCATACACTGCTGGTGGGACTGCAAATTAGTATAACCTCTATGGAAAGTAATATGGAGATACCTCAAAGAACTAAAAGTAGAACTACCATTTGATCTAACAATCCCACTACAGGGTATTTACCCAAAGGAAAAAAAAAGACATTCTATAATAAAGACATCTTCACTCGAATGTTTATAGCAGCACAATTCACAATTGCAAAGATATGGAAACAACCCAAGTGCCCATCAATACATGAGCGGATTAATAAAATGTGGTATATGTATACCATGGAGTATTACTCACCAATAAAAAACAATGATGAAGTAACACATTTGATATTATCCTGGATGGAGCTAGAGCCCATTGTTCAAGGCAAAGTATCACAAGAATGGAAAAACAAGCACCACTGGTACTCACAATCAAATTGGTACTGACTTATCAATACTTATGTGCACACATGGAAATAATATTCATCAGGGATTGGGCAGGTGGGAGGGGGTAGAGGGTATGGGAAAACTCACACCTGATGGAGCGGGAATCACTGTCTGGGGGGTGTTCATGATTGTAGCTCTAACTTGGGCAATGCATAGTCAATATATATAACCAAAGTGTTTGTACCCCAAGAATATTCTGAAATTTAAAAATAAGAAATAAAAATAAATAAAAATAAAATTGAAAAATAAAATAAAAAGTTTCTGCACAGCTAAGGATATAATCAACAGAGCAAATAGATGACCTACAGATTGGGAGAAAATATTCACAAACTATACATGTGATAAAGGGATAATATCCAGAATCTACAAAAAAACTCAAGCAAATCAGCAAGAAAAAAATAAACAACCTCATTAAAAAGTGTGCAAAAGACATGAACAGAAGCTTTTCAAAAAGAAGATGGACAAATGGCCAATAAACATATAAAAAATGCTCAACATCATTGATCATTAGGGAAATACAAATTAAAACCACAGTGAGATAGCACCTTACCCCTATCAGAATGGCCATTACTAATAAGTAACAAAACAGTAGGTTCTGGCGTGGATACAGAGAGAAAGGAACACTTATACAGTGTTCCTTTGGTGGGATTACAAATTAGTACAGCCTGTATGGAACACTGTGTGGATATTTCTCTAAGAAGTAAATGTACACTTACCATTAGATCCCCCAATTACACTATTATACTATCTACCGAAAGGAAAAGTCATTTTATCAGAAAGACTCTGGGGCTTGAATGTTTTTTGTAGCACAGTTCATAATTGCAAAGATGTGGTATCAACCCAAGTGCCCATCAATTCATAAGTAGATTAACAAAATGTGATATATGTATACCATGAAGTACTGCTCACCCATAAAAAGGATGAATTAATGCCTTTTGCAACAATTTGGATGGAACTGGAGAGCATTATCCTAAGTGAACTGTCTAAAGAATGGAAAAACAAACACCACATGTACTCACTATTAAATTGGAAATAACCAATGAGCACACATGTGCACAGGGGGAAGTAAAACTCAGTGGAAATCAAGCAGTGGAGAGGGGCATGGAGGAGAGGGGCAGAATCCTACCTAACAGGTACAATGTATACTATTTGGGTGAGTGGCACACTTATAACCATGACTGAAGCATTACAAAATTGATCCATGTAACCAGAAACATTTGTACTCCCTTAATATTTTGAAATTAAAAAATGGTATCTAAAAAAATTTTTCAGGAAGTAGAAAAATACATAGGTTTTTATTATCTTCAGATGGCACTTGCTTTATGCCCCTCAAAAATGACTTTTAAAAATAAGATGGAGTCTAAAATATTATAAAAGTCTTCTGAGTTTCTTTAATTGAAAGGTCAAACCACTTGGTCTAATTATAAATGATTAATATCTAGTGTGTTAGCCTCTATTCATGAAATACAGCAAAGATAAAGATTTTAGCCTTGAAGCATTTATGTTTTAAGTGTAAAATAAATGAATAAAAACTAGGAGTATCAATTGGCCAGGTGTCATTCACTGTAAATCAGAGTCTCCCAACAACCTTGATATTTCTAGAACAGAATTTAAACTGAAGGATATGGCTCATAAAACACTCTGCATTTCTAGTATCTTCTCGGTGATTGCCTGCTGGTTTTTGTAAATATTTTATTGCAATTTTTTTTCTTTCAAAATAGTAAGGGGGTATAAGTGTTTTTGTTAAATGGATTAATTGTATAATGCTGAAACTGGGTGTGTCCATCACCAGAATAGTGTACATTGTACCTGATATGTAAGTTTTTATCCCTCACCTCCTCCCACCCTCTCCCTTTCTTAATTTCCAATGTCAGTTACACCACTTTGTGATCACATATACCCATAGTTTATCTCTCAATTATTAGTGAGAACATGTGGTGTTTGTTTTTCCATTTGTGAGATACTTCACTTAAGATAATGGTCTCTAATTCTGTCCAAGTTGCTGCAAAAGACATTATTTCTTTCATTTTTATGGCTGAGTAGTACTCCATTTTTTTATCCACTCATCAGTTGATGCGCACTCAGGTTGATTCCATATCTATGCAATTGTGAATTGTGCTGTCATAAACACTCAGATTCAGGTGTATTTTTGATATAATGACTTGTTTTCCTTTGAGTAGATATCCAGTAGTGGGACTGCTGGATCAAATGGTAGATCTACTTTTATTAATAGTTCTTTGAGGAATTTCTGTACTGGCTTCCATAGAGGTTGTGCAAATTTATAGTCCCACCAACAGTGTATGAGCATTCCTTTTTCACCACATCCACGCGAACATCTATTGTTTTTCAATTTTTTTTAGTAATGTCCATTCTGATAGGGTAAGGTAGTATCTCATTGTAGTTTTAATTTGCATTTCCCTCATGATTAGTGATGTTGAACACTTTTTTTATATGTTTGTTGGCCATTTGTCTATCTTATTTAGAAAAATCTCTGTTAGTGTCTTTTGCCCACTTTCTGATGGGGTTGTTTGGGTTTTTATGCTGATTTGTTTGCATTCTTTGTAGATTCTGGATATTAGTCTTTTGTCAGATGTATAGTTTGCAAATATTTTCTCCCATTCTATAGGTTGTCCACTTACACTTTTGATTATTTCCTTGGCTGTGCAGAAACTTTTAAATTTAATCAAGTCCCATTTACTTATTTTTGTTCTTCCTGTAATTGTCATTGAGATCTCAGTCATTATTTCTTTGCCTGGGATGATGTCCAAAAGAGTTATTCCAATGTTTTCTTCTAGAATTTTTATGGTTTCAGGTCTTATATTTAAGTCTTTAATCCCTCTTGGTTGATTTTTGTATATGATGAGAGATGGGGATCCTGCTTCATTCTTCTGCATGTTGCTATCCAGTTTTCCCAGCACCATTTATTGAATAGGGCTTCTTTTCCTGAGTGTATGTTCTTATATGCTTTGGCAAAACTCAGTTGGTCATAGCTATATGACTTTATTCTTGGGTTTTCTTATGTGTTCCATTGGCCTGTATTTCTACCTTTACATCATACCATGTTCTTTTTGTTACTATAGCCTTGTAGTATAATTTGAAGTTAGGTAATGTTCCTTGGGAAAATGGTGGTGATATCCTGGAGTCTAAAGGCCAGACAGCCAGGAGTTCTGATGTCTAAGAGTGTAAGAAGAGTGTCCCAGCTTCAGGAGGGGGGGAGAATCTTTCCTATGCCTTTTTGGTTGTACCTGAGTCCCCAGCCAATTTGATGATGCCCATCCACATTACGGGCAGATCTTTGTCACTCAGTCTACTGACTCCTATGCCTATCTCCACTGGAAAAACCCTCACAGACATGCCTAGAAATAATGCTTTACCCATTCTCTAGGTATTTTTTAATCCAGTCAAGTTGACTCTAATATTAACCATCATGAAGTTTCATGAGAGTAGTAAAGGACTTTGTCAATTTTGTTTACACTGTTATAACCCCATTGCCTGGAGTAATGTACATAATAAGTGATCAATAAATATTTGTTAAAATAATATATAGAAGAATTTAGTTTCTATGATTATTTTTTAAATGTAATAATCTTCAGGCCAGGTGTGGTGGCTCACGCCCATAATCCTAACAGTTTTGGAGGCCGAGGCAGGAGGATCACCTCAGGTCAGTTCAAGACCAGCCTGAGCAAGAGTGAGACCCTCATCTCTTCTAAAAATAGAAAAAATTACAGGCATAGTAGTGCCCACCTGTAGTCCCAGCTACTCAGGAGGCTGAGGCAGGAGTATCACTTGAGCCCAGGAGTTTGAGGTTGCTGTGAGATAGGCTGATGCCATGGCACTCTAGCCCAGGTGACAGAATGAGACTGTGTCTCAAAAAAAAATAATCTTCATTCCCCTAGTATACAAAGCAAATCCTGTAGTTTTATTTGCATGATTTGGCTTTGGGTTTGACACCCTCTTCTCCAATATCCTTGGTAACAAGAGTTACCTACTTTGAAACAAATCTTAAAGGAACAAGCAGGGGGCAGGTCAGATACAGCAGAAAGCAATTAGGAATATCATTTCCTCATTTATTACTATAAGTAAATATTTAATTACTGTTGCTCATGCCTTGTCTGATACAGTAATAGTCATAAGAACTTGTTGAGGGAAAGTGATGATAGAAGCATTCACCTCTTTAAAGCACACACTATTAGGTTCTATCTAAGGTCACACAGACCTTAATTCACATCCCACATCTATCACTTACTGTGTACTAAGTTCCATTAAATATTATTCTACCAATTATACAGATGAAGAAATTAAGGCTCCAAGTGAGGAAGGCACATAGCTGAGATAAAATTTGAACTCCAAATCTTTTTAACTTCAAAATCTGCCCTCATTCATTGTGCTACACTATCAGGAAGATTTTTATTATTTTCCCCGCAAAGGTAAAAGGGAAAAATAAGTCCACTCATCATATGCATATGTTCTTCGAGTTTCCAAGAAAAATATGCTGTAAATCTCTTGTTAAAACTCCCCTTCAATGAGGTGTTCTGTAATAATTTTAATCCACATTTATACTGCTTTTACAAGTTCCTTTTGTTTCTTTACATGTTCTATACATTTTCAGGCACCTTTGGTAAGGGAATACAAGATAATACAGAACAGGGACTATGGCTTTTCCTGGTTTTAAGTCTAGCCTTACTTTCATGTCCCAGTGATCAGAGACCCATATGTCCACAGACGATATTGTTGATGTAATTTTAGAGTTCTCTCAATTTTATTCATTCATTCATTCATTCATTCATTATTTTTTATTTTGTAAATTTTTTACAAGTTTTGTCAGGCCATGGGGAAGGCAGAAGTGAATAACATAAACAATTATTAGTGTCCTTGTGGAGCGTGGATTCTGAAAAGGAGACAAATAATAACCAAATAAAACATGCTATCTGCATGGAAGACTTGCCCCAGAAGCCCCAGCGTCCTTTGAAAAGACAATTACACACACTTTCCATGGAAATAGGCTTCACTAAATAATTCCAGCTGAGTTGGTATCAATAACAAAATAGCGGAAAACTTCTTCAAGCCTAACCTGTTATGAAAAATATCTCTATTCATTCTTCATGTCACTTACAGTTTCTCTCTAACTCAATGCAATTTATTTCAACAATAATTTGGCTCCTCTTTCATTTATGCTTAGCATGTAGCTTCTTGCCAAGAAAGTCATTGTTGACTCTGTAAAAATTATCAAAACAATGCAAAAGTGTAGGAATTTCAAAGTGACCAGCCTATCCTTCATAAATTCCTGTATAACATAAATTCTTGTCTGTTCTAAGTTTAAGTAGCATTATATGGTGTAAGGGGTGCCTTTCCAATTACATCACCCACTTTGCGCTGCCTGAAATCCTACTGTTAAGAATCACAAGGGGACTTCCTAAGTTTGGAATGTGTTGAAAGAAAAAGAAAAAAAAATTACAAGGGGAGGGCAAACACAGATGGAAAGCATTAGGAGTGGCTTTCTTCCTCTGATCCTTTCCTCCAGTGGACAATTATGAAAGCACTCCATTGAAATAATAAATAATAAGAGTTTGAAGAATAAAGGGGTATTGTATTGGTATTTCAGGTGATTTTAGAGGGTAATAAGTTATGGATAGGGTTTCATAATTTGTGACAATGCATCCCTGGAGAAAATTATATAAATGTATAAAGAAAGGGGAGGTAAAAGCGATTTTGACATGTTTGCCAGTTTCACAATGTTGCACAGGGCTGTTCCAGGGTCAAAAGGCAGGGAGGAAGCTTGGGTCTTGTCCAAACGCATCACTCATAATCATATTAAAGATCAAGCCATTATTTTTATAGAGTGTATTCATCTATGTGGCTAGGACATAAAAGAACATCATGTGACTTTTTTCTACTATGTTCTATTTTATGTTTCTGGAAAAAGGGACAAATTTATATTGAAAAATTCCATACTGGGTACATGATGAAAGTCCTGTTTGCATGGGGCTCCCACAATATTTGTGTGAAAACAGTGACAGAAACTTCTGAACTCATAATAACACCCTTAAGACACTAAAATACTACTCTCAAATAAAGAGGAAAGATGAAGGCTTTCTAATCTAGGCATCCTAAAATGGTAGGGAGTGCCTTTGGGAATCACTTGGAAAACAAAGACATTGTATCCCATCTTAGAAAACACAGTCAGGGTTAGTGAGGTACTGTTGCAAATGGTCATGGATAGTGTAACTCAAATGTCTTCCAGCCCCAGGATCTGTGCATTGAAAGTTCATTCAGTCATTTATTAATTAATAAATAATTAATTTATGAACTTATTGCATGTTTACCCTGTATTGACACTGTTTAAAGCACTGGGAATACATCACCGAAAAAGAGACGAGTTCTTTGCCCTCATGGAGGTTCCATTCTAGTGAGATAAACAGATAATAAGTAGACAAATAAATAAGAAAATGATAAATTCACCGATGATGAATGCAACTACTATGGAGGAATTTAATGGGGTAAGATAATAGAAAATATATATCTGGGATGGGGGAAACTCCTTTAGATAGGGTGATAAGAGAAGGTCTCTGAGGAGATATCATTTGAGCAGAGACCTAAAGGATAAAAGAGAAACAGTCATTTGAAGAGGACAGCAAATGCAAAGATCCTTAATGGAGAAAAGATTTGTAATGCTTCATGAAGAAGAAAGCAGTATGATTGGTCAAAATGACAGAGGGGGAAAGGTAGTCAGGTATCATATCATGCAGAGTGTTACAGGTCATGTTACAGGTCAGCATAAAGTGGTTGAATTTTATTCTGGAAGCAATGAGAACTTTAGATTTTAATCTTGGGAATGATATAACTCGATTTATACTTTTAAATGATTTTGTAGCTGCCAAATGGAGAATGCTTAAATCTGCTAATGAGCCATTAAGTGAATTTTTTTTTAGTTATTGTACATTTCAATTACAGAATTTCCATTTTGTTATTTTTTTAAAGTTTCTGTCTCTATTTGTGAGATATCATTCTCATAGTTTCCTTTAGTTCTTCAGGCATGTTTTCTTTTAATGCTCTAGACATATTTAAAATATCTGATTAAAAAATTTTTGCCTATAAACACAACACTTGAGCTTCATCATGAATAATTTCTACTGATTGTTTTTTTCTTGTGAATTACAGGGGTGAGGAGAAACTTCCCATTTACCCTCAAAATGTTCACTGAACAATCAACTCACAATAAGGCAGATTAATAAGAGAAAGAGATGTATTTACCATACACATGGGCAGAATCACGGAGTGATTACCCAATATCCTAATGGGATCCAGAAATTTATATACCCTCCTTTTAGAAGGGAAGGGAGATAAGGAATATACATAATTCTGTTTAGGGGCTATAAATGGTTACTTGGGAGGATAATGAATGGGGGAAATAGGTTGACTTGTAAATGACTCTTTGCAAATTAAATTAACCTCAGAGACAGGTATTATATTTAAAATGATTTGGGCCAGGTCTGGTTGTATTCTTGGTCTTCTTTCCTGCAATATAAAGAGATAACAGGGAGGGGAAGGGAAGTCAGTTGTTCTTTTGATGGGTCTGTCTGGTTATGCAGATAGAAGGAAAACCCCTTCCAAGGGCCTGTTGATCTCTAAGGGGCTTTAATTCAAAATACCCTTTCTACCAAGGAGTGATATTTGGGGGTGAAATTTCCTGAGCTCCTTCAGTATGAACTATACTTTCTTGTTTCTTTGGGTGCCTTATAATTTTTTGTTGAAAACTGGACTCTTTCAATATTATTCCTGATTACTTAGGAAACCAGTGGCACTATGGTAACATTTTATTTCTTGTGTTATACCATCATCCAAACTTATCCAGATATTTTATCTCTACTCTCTGCCAAATATAGTTTAAAGCTATATAAATGAAATTACCAGTTTTTGATCAAATGAGTCTTCCACATTTCTATGAGGTACACTCCATCCCTAGGCAAGAGTCTGTCATTCAAATTCTTCGGATTGTTATTCAGGAACGTGTATTATTTTATTTTAAATTTGTGAAATGTATCGTAGATATTAAAGGATATATAACATCAATGTGAAAGGAATACTGCTAAATCCAACAACTGGGTTCCCACCATCCAGCTTATCACATAGCAAATTGTAAATTACTTTGATGCTCTTATGTGCCTCATCTCAGTCACCAGTCCCAAAGTAGTGCCTTTTCTGATTTTGTGCTCATATTCTTATTGTATGTTTTCTATGTTTCGTTTACCACGTATAGGTGTCTCTAAAAAATATCTTGCTTACTTTGCATGTCTTTGAACTTCACAGAAATGCAATCATACTTTATGTTTTCTTCTCTCATTTGCTTATTCTTTTCAACATAATGTTCTTGAGATTTACCCATATGGATGTGTACAGCTATATTCATTAATTTTCACTGTGGCATAGTGTTGCCTTATGTAACTATAACACAATTTAAATATCCATTCTCCTGAATTGGTAAGATTTTATGTGGTTACATTTTTAAATATCTTATTTAACACTCTTTTAAACTGTCTCAATGGGAATTTAGTGTGTAAAATTTGTACCTTTTTGTCCTTGTGGATAATTTTATTTCCTCTGATTGCTTTTATGTTGTTTTATGTAAATTTAAGGGGTACAAGTGAAGTTTTGCTACATGGATACATTTTAAAAAATTTATTTATTTATTTATTTCAGAGTATTATGGGAGTGCAGACATTTAGGTTACATGTATTGCCTTTACTCTGCCCAAGTCAGAGCTTCAAGTGAGCACATATCCCAGAGAGTGCACTCTGCACCCCTTAGGTGTGAATTTACCCATCCCTTCTTCCCTCCTCCCACCTGCCTAACACCTGATGAATGCTACTTCCATATGTGCACGTAAAAGTTGATCAATTAATGTGTCACTTCCATATGTACCCATATAAATTGATCAATTAGTATCAACTTGATGGTGAGTACATGTGGCACTTGTTTCTCCATGCTTGAGATACTTTGCTTAGAAGAATGGGCTCCAGTTCCATCCAAGATAATACAAGAGGTGTTAGTTCATCATTGTTTTTGTGGTTGAGTAGTACTCCATGGTGTATATATATCACATTTTTTAAATCCACTCATGCATTGATGGGCACTTGGGTTGTTTCCACACCTTTGCAATTGTGAATTGTGCTGCTATAAACATTTGAGTGCAGATGTCTTTGTCATAGGATGTCCTTTTTCCTTTGGATAAATACCCAGCAGTGCGATAACTGGATCAAATGGTAGTTCTACTTTTAGTTCTTTGAGGTATCTCCAAACTCTTTTCAATAGAGGTTGTACAAGTTTGCAGTCCCACCAGCATTGTATAAGTGTTCCTATCTCTCCACATCCCTGCCAATATTTGTTGTTTTGGGACTTTGTGATATAAGCCATTCTCACTGGAGTTAAGTGGTATCTCATTGTGGTTTTGATTTGCATTTCCCTAATGATTAGAGATGTTGAGCATTTTTTCATATGTTTCTTAGACATTACTCTATCTTCTTTAGAGAAGTTTCTAGTCATGTCCTTTGCCCATTTTTTAATAAGGTTGTTTGATTTTTTCTTGCTAATTTTCCTGAGTTCTATATAGATTCTAGTGATTAGTCCCTTGTTGGATGCATAGCATGCAAAAATTTTATCCCATTCTGTAGGTTGTCTATCCACTCTAGCAATAGTTTCTTTGGCTGCGCAGAAGTTTAATTTGATCAGGTCCCAATTGTTTACATTTGCTGTTGTTGAGATTGCTTTTGGGGTTTTCTTCACAAATTCTTTGCCTAGGCTGATGTCTATGAGAGTTTTTCCAACATCTTCTACTAGAATTCTTATAGTTTCACGTCTTAGGTTTAAGTCTGTTATCTATCGTGAGTTGATTTTCATGAGAGGTGAGAGGTGAGGATGCTGTTTCAGTCTTCTACATGTGGCTATCCAATTTTCCTAGCACCTTTTATTGATTAGGGATTCTTTTCCCCAGTGTATGGTTTTGTCTGCTTTGTCAAAAATCAGATGGCTATATGAGGATGGTTTTATGTCTGGGTTCAAAGTCATGTTCCATTGGTCTATATCTCTGTTCTTGTGCCAGTACCATGCTGTTTTGGTTACTATAGCCTTGTCGTATAGCTTGAGGTCTGGTAGATTGATGCCTCCCACTTTGTTCTTTTTGCTTAAGATTGCTATGGCAGTACGAGGTCTTCTCTGGTTCCATACAAAGTGTAGAATTATTTTTTCTACATCTGTGAAAAATGCTGTTGGTATTTTGATATGGATTGCATTGAATCTGTAAATGACTTTGGGTAGTGTAGACATTTTAACAATGTGATTTGCCAATCATGAGCATGGTATAGTTTTCCATCTGTTTGCATCTCTGATATTTCTTCTTCAGTGTTCGTAGTTCTCCCTGTAAGATCCTTCACCTCCTTAGTTAAATTATTCTAGTATTTTTTTCTTCTTGCTATTGTGAAGGGTATCGAGTAATAGATTTGGCTCTCTGTTTGACTGTTGTTGGTGTATATGAATGTTACTGATTAGTGTATGTTGATTTTGTATCCTGAGACTTTGCTGAGCTTATTTATCAGTTCCAGTAATCTCATGGCAGAGTCTTGGGGATTTCAGATAAGATCAATCATCTGCAAAAGTGATATTTGACCTCTTGGTCCCATTGGATGCCCCTGATTCCTTCTTGTCTGATTGCTGTGGCTAGGACTTCCAGGACTATGTTAAATAGAAGCAGTGATAGAGTGCATCCTTGTCTGGTGCCAGTTCTAAGTGGGAATGCTTTCAATTTTTCCCCATTCAGTTTGATGTTGGCTGTAGGTTTGTCATATATGGCTTTTATCATTTTGAGGTAAGTTCCTTCTATTCCTATTTTGTTAAGGACTCTTATCATAAAAGGGTGCTGAATTTTGTCAAGTGCTTTTTATGCATCTATTAAGAGGATCATATGTTTTTTGTTTTTGCTTTAGTTTATGTGATGGATTACATTTATAGATTTGAGTATGTTGAACCATCCCTGTATCTCTGGGATGAACCCCACTTGGTCGTGATGGATTATTTTTTTTTATGAGCTGCTGAATTTGATTGGCTAATATTTTATTGAGAATTGAGAATTTTTGCATCTATATTCATAAGGGATATTGGTCTGTACTTTTCTATTCTTGTTGGGTCCTTACCTGGCTTTGGTATCAGGATGATGTTGGCTTCTTGAAACATATTGGGGAGGATTCCTCCCTTCTCAATGTTGTGGAATAATTTCTGAAGGATAGGCACCAGCTCTTCTTTGGGGGTCTGGTAGAATTCTGGTGTGAAACCATCTGGTCTGGGACTTTTTTTTTAGGAAGGTTTGTTATTACTGCTTCAATTTTGGTACTTAATATTGGTCTGTTCAGAAAATCTACATCTTCCAGGTTGAGCAAAGAGAGGCTGTGGGTTTCTAAGAATTTGTCCACTTTTTCCACATTTTCAAGTTTGTGTGCATTGAGATTTTTACAGTATTCAGAGATGATATTTTTTATTTCTGTGGTAT
This sequence comes from Daubentonia madagascariensis, assembly GCA_023783475.1. Lineage (NCBI taxonomy): Eukaryota > Metazoa > Chordata > Mammalia > Primates > Daubentoniidae > Daubentonia > Daubentonia madagascariensis. The sequence continues at coordinate 1,519,303 of JAKFHU010001693.1, forward strand.
CAGTTGTAGTTTCTACTTTCTCATTTCTAATGGAGCTCAATGGAGTTTTTTTCTCTTCTGCTTCTGGATAATCTAGCTAGAGGTGTGTCAACTTTGTTTATCTTTTCAGAGAACCAACTTTTTGTTTCTTCTGTATTAATCTTTTGTTATTAATTTCATTTAGTTCTGCTCTGATCTTGGTTATTTCTTTTCTTCTTTTGGGTTTGGGACTGGTTTGCTAATCCTTTTCCAGGTTCTTTGAGACAATTCTTTAGATTGTTGATTTGTGATATTTCCATCTTTTGGATGTAGGTACTTATGGCTATGAATTTTCCTCTCAGGACTGCTTTAGCTGTATCCCACAGATTTTGGTAACTTGTGTCCCCATTATCATTTACTTCAAAGAATCTTTTTATTTCCACCCTAATTTTATCCTTGACCTGAAAGTCATTCAGCACTAGGTTATTTAGTTTCCATGACTTTTTGTAGAGATGAGTGTTTCTGTTGGAGTTGATTTCTAATTTTTTTACACTGTGGTCTAAGGAGATGCATGGTATAATTTCTATTTTTAAAATTTGTTCAAACATGTTTTGTGCCCTAGGATATGATCAATCTTAGAGAATGTACTGTTAGTTCATGAGAAGAAAGTATATTTGGTGTTTTTTGGGTAGAATGTTCTGTAAATGTCTGTTAGGCCCATGTGTTCTAGAGTTCTATTTAAGCCTCTTGCTTCTTCATTTATTTTCTTTTTGGTGGATCTGTCCCGTTCTGTCAATGGGGTGTTGAAGTCCCCAGCTATTGCAGTGCTTCTGTGTACTGTTTTGTTTAGATCACAAAGGATTTGCTTTATGCATCTGGGTGCACCTGTGTTAAGTGTGTAAATATTTAAGATTATTATGTCTTCTTGTTTAATTGTTCCCTTTACCATTATAATTGTTCCCTTTACCAATATATATTATATATATATATATATATATATAACGAGCATCTTTGTCTTCCATTACTTTTGTTAATTTGAAGATTAAGTTATCTGCTGTAATAACTGCTACTTCTGCTTTCTTTTCATTTCCATTAACATGGAAAATTATTTTCCATCCCTTCACCTTTAGTCTGTATGCATCCTTGTGGGTTAGATTCATTTCCTGAAGACAGCAGATACTTTGCTTGTCTGTATTTATCCATTCAACCAGTCTGTGTCTCTTCAGTGTGCAGGTCAAGCCACTCACATTTATTGAGAGAATTGATAAGTGGGGTGGAGTTTTGCTCATCCTGTTAAGCTGAACTTTGTTGTTTTATTTTATCTCTTGAGCCATGTGGTATCTGGCCATCAATCTTTGGCTTTTGGGTAAGTTTACCTTGGTAAGTGTTTCTTGTGATTCTCTGTGAATAACACTGTTCTGAGAACTTCCTACAGAACAGGTCTTGTCTTGACGAATTCCCTCAATGTTTGCTTGTCTGGGAAAGTCTTAATTTCCCTTTCATATGTGAAATTTAGTTTTGCAGGATACAAAATTCTAGGCTGGGCATTATTCTGTTTGAGAAGACCTACAATGGGGCCCCCATCACTTCTGGCTTGGAGGGTCTCTGTTGAGAATTCTGCTGTTAGTCTGACGGGTTTTCCTTTGTAGGTTACCTGTTCCTTTTGCCTCACAGCTCGTAAGAGCACCTCTTTTGTATTTATTTTGGCTAGTCTGATGACTATGTGTTGTGGTGTATTCCTCTTTATGTTGAGTCTTCCAGGAGTCCTATGAGCTTCTTGTGCCTGGAAATCTAAATTTCTAGCAAGGCCAGGGAAGTTTTCCTCAATTACTCCCTCAAATAGATTATCCAACCCTTGTGTAGTTTCTTCTTCACCCTCAGGAATGCCTATGATTCTTATGTTAGGCATTTTTACATAATCTGACATTTCTTGTATGCTTTGCTCATTCTTGCTTCTCTGCTCTATCTCTGTGATTGACTTGTTTAATTGGAGGGTGTTGTCTTCAAGCTCTGAGATTCTTTCTTCTGCCTGATCTAACCTGTTCTTGAGGCTTTCCACCATGTTTTGTTATTCCTTGAAAGAGTCTTTCATTTCCAGAAGTTCTGTTACATTTTTCTTCAATACTTCAATTTCTTTGGTGAATGTTTCATTCATTTCCTGTATTGTTTTGTTATTTCGTTGTGTTGGATTTCTATTTTGTCATGTATTTCATTTAGTTTCCTTACTATCCATGCCTGAAATTCTCCATTTGTCATTTCTATATTTTGCTTTGGGTTGGTATCCATTTCTGAGGATCTGGTGTTCCCTTTTGGGAGTGACCTTTTGCTCTGATTCTTCATATTGCCAGAGTTCTTTTGCTGGTTCCTTCTCATCTGGGACAGGTGTTGTTTCTTACTTTTTGATTTTCCTTTGTTTAGATATTGACAAGCCCTGTTTAAACTTTGAGCCAGTAGGTGGTGTTTGTGAGTGAGAACTGACCACACCCTGTGTGGTGAGTCAGTATATGCAGAATAAGGGCATACAATTTGCCCTCACTGTGAGTAGGTGGCACTTGCCAGAAGGAACAAGCTGCAGTGTTATTTTTGGATTCTGTGATCAGCTCTAATTCCTCAGGAGGGAGGACTCTGATGCCTCTGGTGGTGGATGGGGCCCTGGGATTTTCAGGTGAGTCCTTTATTCACCACTGCAACAGAGGTGGGTGGGGGAATGAGGCTGGGTGGTGTTAGGTTGGGTGAGCCTGCCCTCAGGTTCCTTAGATGTTGTTAAGTGATATGCAGGGGTTAAAGGGCAGTTCTCTGTCTCTGGGCTTAGTTGCCTGGGAGGAGTTGATGTGGTCTTGCTCAACCAGATTGTCTCCTCTCTATCCCTACACAACTCTGCCAGGGAACTCTACCCCCAGGGGAATATTGGCCACTCAAGAAGCTCTTGTATTAAACTGGACTCCTTTTTAAAGTGAGTGGTGGTGGGGGCAGCTGCTCTGATTAAGCCTATAGCACCAGAGGCATTTGGTTGCTATGAGAACCAGTACTTCTGCAAATTGAGTGTCCTAGGTTCATCAAACTCCAATCTGGTGTTTCTCCAAGGAATGGGCTGATTCATCAAAACTTCAATATGAAGAGTCTCAGGGGAGGGACTAGTTCAGCGAACTCTGGTATGGTGGCTCTCCAAGCTGGGGGTCACACCCACAGATCCTTACTCTCCTGTGCACCTCCAAGCCCTCCCTATGGGCCCTCGCCCACCCAATCCTGAATCTGTGACCTCTCCCCCATGTCTCTAAGCCCTGCTCTCTGTGCCTTCCACAGGCAGGCTCTCCAAGTGCTGCTGTGCCGGTTCAAGGCAGAGATGTGTGCCCTGTGCCCCCTGTGCTGAAAGAGGGCCCCTCAGCACAGAGATGTCCAGCAGATGCTATGATGATGGGGGAGGGGTTCACAGTCCTTCTGCCCTGTGCTCCTCTTCTCCACAGCCACCTGGTTAAAGGCAGGCTCACCAGGTGTGCAATCCCCATGGGAAAGGGGCCCAGTCCCTTGCAGGTTTGGCCAAGACTGCTCTGTCTTTAGCTGCATGGACCAGTCACTCCACACGGTATCAGTGAGAGGGTATTTCCCATCCCCAGGCAGTGCAACTGGCCCAGTAACTCAGGGTGCACCTAGCCAGGCAGCGTGCCAGTACTGCACAGCCCAGTCATTCTGCTCAGATTTGGGGGGAGGGCACTTCCTGCACTCAGTCACTCTGCAGGGGCACAGTGAGAGCAAGCTCCCTACCGCCGGACTGTCAGGCAATGCATCTTGGCTTTTGCTATGGGGTAGATGCAGCCATAGGGCTTCCAGCAGCTTGAGCCAATATTACTTTCTGGAGTGCAGAGGATGGGTCTTCCAGATGCAGGGATGCAGATTCTCTGGTTCCTCATGGCAGTCCCCCTGTATGAGAGCCCTCTGTTCCGGTGCATGCCCAAGGCACCCCAGGGGGGTAGAAGAAAAAAATCCCCCACCCTTTCCCTGGTTTCTGGCACTCCCTTGATTTGGTTTGGTTCCTGCAGACTTTTCTCCTCTGTCCTCCTGTCTCTCAGCTGTTCAGTCCCTGCTGGTGGTATCCTGGACTTCTCTGGTGTCAGACCCCGTGGTCCACTCTGATCAGCAATCCTCCTCCACCCCTCTCAGTCTGATCCTCAACTCCTCCACTGGGAAGTTCTGACAAGCCCTGACTCTAGTTGGCCATCTTGCCTCACACTCTACATGGATACATTTTGAAGGAGCTTAGGAAATTTCACCCCAAAATATGACTTCTTGGTATAAAGAGTGTTTTGAATTAAAGGCCCTTAGAGATCAACAGGCCCTTGGAAGGGGTTTTCCTTCTATCTGCATAACCAGACAGACCTATTGAAAGAAAATCAACTTCCCTTCCCTTCCCTGTTATCTTACTATATTGAAAGAAAGAAAATCAAGAATGCAACCAGACCTGGCCCAAATCATTTTAAACATATTACTTGTCTCTCAGATTAATTAACAAGTCAATCTGTTTTTTCCCATCCATTCATCCTCCCTAACAACCGTTTATCTCCCCTAAACAGAATTACCTATTCCTCATTTCCTTCTCCCCTCTTAAAAGAGGGTATTAAAATTTATGGATCCTACTGGGATATTGGGTAATCACTCTGTGATTCTGCCCATGTACATGGTAAACACACCTTTTCCTCTTATTAATCTGCCTTAATTGTGATTTGATATTTCAGCAATCTTTCAGGGGAAAGGGATGTTTTCCTTCACCCCCACAATTTCATAGTGGTGAAATGTGGGTTTTTAGTTAACCATCACAAGAACCATAATTTCTGATTCTTCACTCTTCTCCCACTGTCTTACCCTTCTGAAACTCCAATTGCTATCATTCCATACTTTATGTGCATGTGTACAATTATTTAGTTCCCACTTACGAGCAAGAACATGTAGTATTTGACTTTCTGTTTCTGAGTTGTTTCACTTAAGATAATGGCCTCCAGTTCCATCCATGTTGCTGCAAAAGACATGTTTCATTATTTTTTGTAGCTTAATGGTATTCCATTGTGTGTGTGTGTGTGTGTATATATATATATATAATCACATTTTCTTTATCCAATCATCTGTTCACGGACAAGTAGTTTTATTCCATGTCTTTGCTATTGTGAATAGTGCTGTGAAAAACATATGAGAGAATATAATGATTCCTGACATAATGATTTCTTTTTCTATGGGTATATACCCAGTAGTGGGGTTGCTGGATCAAGTGGCAGTTCTATTTTTAGTTCTTTGAGGAATCTCCATACTGTTTTCCATAGAGGTTGTACTAATTTACACTTCCACGACAATATATAAGAGTTGCTTTTTCTCTACATCCTCACCAACGTTTGTTGTCTTTTGACTTTCTAATAATGGCCATTCTGAGTGGTGTAACATGCTTTCTTATTACGGTTTGAATTTGCTTTTCTGTGATGATTAGTGATATTGGGCATTTTTTTGTGTGCTTACTCACAATTTGTATGTTTTCTGTTGAAAATGTCTATTCATATCCTTTACCCACTTTTTAATGATGTTGTTTCTTTTGTTGTTGTTGTTGTTGAGTTGTTTCAGTTGCTTGGAAATTCTGAATATCAGTCCCCTGTTGGATGCATAGTTTGCAAATATTTTTTTGCACTATGTAGATTCTCTGATTACTCTGTTGCTTATTTCTTTTGCTGTGCAAAAGTTTTCAATTTAATTAAGTCCTATTTGTCTATTATTTTGCTACTGCTTTTGAAGTCTTAGTCATGAATTATTTGTGTACAACAGTTTCCAGGAGAGTGTTTCATATGTTTCTTCTAGAATTTTTACAGTTTCAGGTACTACATTTAATTATTTAATCCATCTTGAGTTAATTTTTGTATATGGTGTGAGATAGGATTCTTGTTTCCTTCTTCTGCATATGGCTACCCAATTTTCCCAGCAACATTTTTTGAATAAGGTATCCTTTTTCCAGTGGAAGTTTTTGTCACCATTGTTGAAAATCAGTTGACTGTATGTAGGTGGCTTTATTTCTGAATTTTCTATTATGTTCCATTGATCTATATGTCTATTTTTATACCAGTACCATGCTGTTTTTAATACTATAGACTTGTAGTATAATTTGAGGTCAGAGGTCAGGTAATGTGATGTCTCCAGCTTTTTGTTTGTTTGTTTGTTTGTTTGTTATTTGCTTGGGATTACTTTGGCTATTTGGGATCGTCTTTTTTTCCATATGAATTTTAGGATTGTTTTTCCTAATTCTGTGGGAAATGACATCGGTATTTCAATAGGGATTTCATTCAATCTGTAGATTGCTTTGATCCACATGATCATTTTAACAGTATTAATGTTTTCAATCCATTAGCATAGGAAGTTTTTCTATTTGTTTGTGTCATTTAAATTTCTCTCATCAGTGTTTTGTAGTTTTCCTTGTAGAGATCTTTCACCTCTTTGGTTAAAGATGTTCTTAGGTATTTTATATTTTTGTAGGTATTATAAATGGGATTGTTTTCTTGTTTTGGTTCTCAGCCTGATTGTTATTTATGTACAGAAATGCCACTAATTTTTGTCTATTAATTTAGGATCCAGAAACTTTACTGAATTAGTTTATCAAATCTGAGAGATTTTAGTGTAGTCTTTAGGGCTTTCTAGGTATAAGACAATATCATCAGCAACCAGAGATAATTTGACTTTCTGTTTTCTAATTCAGATGACTTTTATTTCTTTTTCTCACCTAATTATTCTTGCTAGCACTCCAGTACTATGTTGAATAGGAATGGTGAAAGTGGGCATCCTTTTTCTTCCAATTCTTGGGGGGAATGCTTTCTTCCCATATAAGTATAATGTTGAGTATGGGTTTGTCATATATAATCATTATAATTTTGAGGTATGTTCCTATGCCTAGTTTGTTGAGGGTTTTAATCCTGAAGGGATACTGAATTTTTCAAATACTTTTTTGCATGTATTCAGATGATTATATGGTTTTTGTCCTTAATTCTGTTTATGTGATGATTCACGTTCATTGATTTGTGTATGTTGAGCCATCCTTGCATTCCTAGAATAAAACCAACTTGATCATGGTGTACTATGTTTGTGATGTGCTGTTGGATTTAGTTTGGCAGTATTTTGTTGAAGAAATTTGCGTCTATGTTCATCAGATATTGCTGTGTAGCTTTCCTTTTTGTTGTGTCCTTTTCTGGTTTCAGTATCAGAGTGATACTGGCTTCATAGAATGAGTTAGGGAGAATTCCCTCTTCCTCAATTTTTTGAAAGTTTCACGAGGATTGGTACCTCTTTGGTGTTTGGTAGAATTCTGGTATTGGTATATCTGGTAGAATTCTGCTGTGAATCTGTATGCTCATGGCTTTTATTTATTTTTTTTGGTTGGGAAATTTTTTATTAATGATTCAACATCATTATGTGCTGTTACTCTGTTCAGAATTGCTATTTCTTTCTAGTTTAATCTTGGAAGGTTGTGTGTTTCCAGGAATTTATTTATTTCCTCTAAGTTTTCTAGCTTATGAATGTATATTGTTCATAGTAGTCTCCGATGATCTCTTGATTTGTGGTATGAGTTGTGATATTCCCTTTTTTGTTTCTGAATATGTTTATTTGGATCTTCTCTTTTCTTTTCTTGGTTAGTCCAGCTATCAGTTTATCAATTTTGTTTATCTTGTCAAAGAATCAACTTTTCATTTCATTCATCCTTTGTATCATTTTTCTTTGATGTTTTAATTTCACTTATTTCTGCTCTAATCCGTGGGATCTGTTTGCTCTTGTTTTTCTAGTTCCTTGAGTTGGGACATTAGGGTTGCAATTTTGTGATCTTTATACTTTTTCTACATTTAATGCTGTAAACTTTCCACTTTCCACTCTCTTTGCCATATCTGATACTTTTTGACACATTGTCTCATTTTTATTTGTTTAAAATATTTTTTAACTTTCTGTCTTTATTTTGTCATTGACTCAAAGATCATTAAGGAGAATGTTGTTTAATTTTCATATATTAGTACAGTTTTGAGAATTCCTCTTGGTATTGGTTTCTAGTTTTATTTCACTGTGGTCTGAGAAGATACTTGATATGGTTTTTATTTTTTAAGATTTATCCAGGCTAGTTTTATGTTCTAAAATATGGTCTGTCTTGGATAACTTTCCATGTGCTGATAAGAATGTATATTCTGCTATTGTTGGATAGAATGTGCTGTAAATGTCTGTTAGGTCAATTTGGTCAAAAGTCCAATTTAAGTCCAGTTGTTTCTTTGTTGCTTTCCTCTCAATGATCTATCTAGTGCTACCACTGGGGTTTTGAAGTCACTCACTATAATTGTATTGCTGACTATCTTTAGGTCTACTAACATTTGTTTTATCAATCTGTGTTCTCTAGTTTTGTGTGCACATATATTTAGGGTTGTTATATCCTTTTATTGAATAGATCCTTTTGTCATTATATAAAGACCCTCTTTGCCTTTTTTAAAAATTGTTTTGGTTTTAAAGTTTGCTTTATCTGATATTTTTGTGGAATATTTTTTTCCACTGCTTTACCTTTAGGCTATAAGTGTCTTTACCAGTAAGAAGGTGTTTTTCTCGTAAACAATATATAGTTGGTTTATATTTTTTATTCATTCTACCAAACTATATCTGTTATGTGGAACACTTAATCCATTTGTGTTCAAGATTAATATTGATGTGTGAAGTTTTGTTTCTGTCATGTTAACTGTTATTTGTCTGTTTTATGGATTCTTTGTTTCTTTTTTCCCTCTCTCCTTGTCTTTGTGGTTTGGTGACATTCTGTTGTGCTGCTATTTTATTTCTTTCTCTTCTTTTTTGTAATTATTTTAGAAGACCTGTGAGTTGTACTTTTGTATATTTTTATGATGGTGAGTATTGACTTTTTGTGTCCCTGTTTAGAACTCTTTTGAGCATTTCTTGTGAGGCTGATCTAATGATAATGAATTCCCTCAACATTTGCTTGTCTAGGAAAGACTTCATTTCTCCTTTATTTATGAAGCTTATTCTGGCAGAATATTAAATTCATCATTGAAAAGTTTTTTTCTTTTTGAACCTTGAAAATATTATCCCAATCTCTTGTGGCTAGTAATGTTTCTGCTGAGAAGTCTGCTGTTAGTCTGATGGGATTTCTTTTATAGATGACTAGACTCTTTTACCCTGCTGATTTTAAGATTTTTTTCCTTAAAATTGATTTTAGACAGTAACTATATGTTGTGGTGAAGTCCATCTTGCAATGTATTTCCCTGGTGTTTGCTGGGCCTCATGGGTCTGAATGTCTAAATCTCTTGCTAGATTGGGGAAGTTTTTTTTCAATTATTTCTTTAAATATGTTTTCTCAAATTTTTGCTTTATTTTCTGCCTCAAAAATAACAGTTATTTGTATGTTTGGTCACTTTATGTTATCTCATACTTCTCAAAGTCTTTGCTCATTCTTTTTTCTTCTTTTTTCCTTATTTTTTGTCTGACTGGATTAATTTTAAAAGACATCTTCTAGTTCTGAGATTCTCTCTTCTACTTGGTCTATACTATTGTTGAAGCTTTCAACTCTATTTTGTAATTCTTTCAATGAATTTTTTATTTGTAGAAGTTCTTTTTATGGTATATATCTCATGAGTAAATGTCTTGTTTATATCTTGAATTGATTTTCTGATTTTACTGTGTGTTGGTTTTTAGAATTCTCTTGGACCTCATCAAGGTTTTTAAATATCATTATTTTGAATTCTTTATCTGGCATTTCAAAAATTTTATTTTGGTTAGGATCCACTACATAGTTAATATGATCCTTTGGGGGTGTCATAATACACTGCTTTTTCATACTTCCAGTACTGTCACCTTGATTTCTTCACATCTGGAGAAATGCTCATATCTTATTTTTGAGTATACTTTTGTTTGGATAAAAAGCTTTTTGGGGAGAGAGGATGTGACTGTAATGTATGCCAAATAGGGCCATTTGGCTTTGCTTATGGGTGCACTCAGTGGCAAAGACTCTCTATGAATTTCTTTGTTATAGATAGCCTTAGTGTGGTGGCTTTCTCAAATGCCAGTTTTAGTAGTGGTGTACCAGGTAGATGATCAGGCTCATGGTTTCTTGAAAAGCTGGGGTGGTGGATATCACAACTTATCTTCTTTATATGTGATGTGTACTTGTGGCTGCTGATTTTGTATTGGGTTGTGAAGATTGACCTACAGGTCAGTAGGTGGCACTTGGAGGTAAGATCGAGCTGCGGTGGTAGCCGCAGGGTTTGTGCTTGATTTTTGTTTACCAGGAAAATCTCTCTGGTGCCCCAGGCAATATACTGAGCTGTGAAATGGTCAGTGGTTTGGATTTAGCTCTCAGCCTCACAGGTGAGGGTGAAGTTAGACAGAGCTAGACAGGGAAAGCCTCACTCAATCCCACCAGTGGCAGGTGTAAGCACCAGCTCTGATGGAGATCTGGTGGACAGTTGCCAAACACCTGGAGATATGCCTGGGCAAGGAGTGGAGAAACTGCTGCTGCACCAAGTCCTTCACACGGGGGGGGGGGTCCAAGCACCTAGTCCAGGTGAATGAGCAGGTGTAGGACACATTTCTCTCTCACTTTTCAGAACTAGCATGGTTCACTCCCATATCTTGACCAAGGAAGTGAGTTGGGGCCCTCAGTAAAGTCACATGCAGTTTGGCTTTAGATCACAAAGCCATCTCTGTACACAAAACTTGCCACCTGGGAAAAACCATGACTTTACAGTAAATCTCCTCTACCTCTGGTCCCATGAAGGGGGAGAGCCTAATTCCAATAATCACAGTTGGAGAGCACTCTACCTGAACACTCACTTCTCAGTTTTGGCTGTGCCCTCTCCCTTTCTAAGCTCAGCACTCCAATCCTAAACCTGGGACTTTCTAATGTCTGTGGTGGCTGCAATCTTAACTTCAAGAGAAACTGTGGTCACTTAATTCTGACTTTTCACTGGAGCTTCATCTGACTATCTTACTGAGGAATTTGTGGGTTACCTTGAAGGCAATTAATTCTCATTCTGCTTTTGGCCTAAGTATTTTGAGTACCAAGGACATAGCCTCTCAGAATGCACATTTGGTGTCTAGGATTTTTCAATCAGCTTCTCCACTTGCCCTAGTCTCCTGGATAATATTTGCAAAATATCCCAGAACATTCAGTGACCCACCCCCCATAAACTTGCTCCTCAGACAAGAAACTTACAAGCTTTATGCTAAACCCACATAAGAAACAGAGGAGCTGCAGAAAACCATTTTTACCCAAGGTATGTATTACATGTTTATGTGTACACAAAATTTTATATTCAATATTTTACAATATCCTTTCCTTGAAGCTATTTCTTGAAATATAATAGGTTTTAACATACCCAGAGGCCACTGACCAGAAAATTTTTTCACCTCAGACAAGGCCACATTGAAACCACCTTTAAGACATAAAAATAATCCTTTCAGACATTAGCCAATTTCAAAACATTCACTCCTACTGTAAAGTCACTGAAGAACTTATTTACTGTCACTCCAGTAAATTTCATGGTGCCTATTTCTCAAGCAGCTTCCTCAGTGGGAATGTTACCAATTGGTTTATTCAAAATTCTTAGGTTTTCAGAGTGACATCTGCAAGATGGCAGACTAGGAAGCCACAAGCATTTTTATGCCCGCAGAGACACTGAGTTTACAACAATGTGCAGACCAGAGAACCTGTGTGAGAAATGTAGATCCCAGTTGAAAAGAAACAATACCCAGGACTTTGTAAAATCAAGAGATGATTCCAGCAGAAGAGACAGAAAAAATTATGGCATTTGGCATGCCTGGCCATGCACCTCCTGCTATGTGGCATAGAGTGGAACATCTGTGAGAAAATCTCTCATACCAGGGCTCCTATCTTGGGAAGGAAACAAAAGAGTGGACCATGCTAAATGTTCTGGCTTGTCTGGGAATGGCCCTAGGGGCTGGATCCTGTCTCTCCTAACTTGAAATGCTGACAGGACCAGAGCCAGAGTTTGGAAGTGACTGGAAACGTAAGTGAGCAAAATATTAAACCTGAAATTCCTCAGGAAGACACCAGGAGGAGCAAGAGATAAGAAAGGTTTGAGGGAAAAAATAGCGAAATAGAGGCAGCCTGCCAGCTCACCACACCCACATCCACTAAGAAGAGAAGACTTATATGCAAACATCCAAAAGACAAAAAGATCACAAATCAACAAACTAATGAACCATCTCAAGGAATTGGAAAAAGAAGAGCAAACCAATCATAAACTCAGCAGAAAACAAAGAAATAACCAAGATCAGAGCAGAAGTAAATGAAATCGAGAACAAAAGAACTATACAGAAGATTAATAAACAAAAAGTTGGTTCTTTGAACAGAAAAACAAAATAGGCAGGCCTTTTGCTAGATGAACCAGAAGGAGAAAGGAAAAACTCTAATAAGCTTAATTAGAAATGAAAAAGGAGAGGTTGCAACTGATATCACGGAAATACAAAATATCACCTTTAAATACTGTAAAAATCTCTATGCCCAAAAACATGAAAACATGGAGGAAATGGACAAATTCTTAGAAACACACAAGCTCATTATGTTCAATCAGAAAAAAATAGAATTCCTGAACAGATCAATATGAAGCACTGAAATTGAAGCAGCAATAAAAAAATCTTCCAACAAAAAAGAAATCCTGGACCAGATGGCTTCATGCCTGAATTTTACCAAACTTACAAAGAAGAACTGGTACCGATACTGCAGAAATTATTCCACAACATCAATAAGGGTGGAATTCTCCCCAACTCATTCTACAAAGCCAATATCATCTTGATACCAAAGCCAGGAAAGGGCACAACAAAAAGATAAAAATACAGACCAACATTCCTTATGAATATAGATGCAAAAATTCTCAATAAAATCCTAGCCAAATTCAAATGCACATCAAAAAAAAATTCATCACGATCAGGTGGGCTTCATCCCCCAGAGGCAGGGATGGTTCAACATACGCAAATCTATAAATGTAATTTACCATATAAATAAAAGCAAGAACAAAGACTATATGATCCCCTCAATAGATGTAGAAAAGGCTTTTGACAAAATTCAGCACACTTTTATGATAAGAACTCTTAACAATATAGGCATAGAGAGATCATACCTCAAAATTATTAAAGCCATATACGATAAACCCACAGCCAAAATCATACTGAACAGGGAAATATTGAAAGCACTCCTGCTTAGAACTGGAATCAGACAAGGTTGCCCACTATCTCCACTTCTATTCAACATAGTCCTGGAAGTCCTTGCCAGAGCAATCAGACAAGACAGGGGAATCAGGGGCATCCAAATGGGGGCAGAAGAGAACAAACTTTTACTCTTTGATGACGATATGATAATATATCTAGAAAACCCCAACGATTCAACCAAGAGACTACTGGAATTGATAAATGAATTCAGCAAAGTCTCAGGATACATAATCAATGCACACAAATCAGTAGCCTTCATATACACCAATAACAGTTGAGCTGAGAAACAAATCAAAGATGCAATACCTTTCACAATAGCATCAAAGAAAATTAAATATTTAGGAACATATTTAAGAAGGTGAGAGACCTATGTAGGAAGAACTATGAAACACTGAGAAAAGAAATTGCAGAGGATGTAAACAGATGGAAAACCCAACCATGCTCTTGGATCAATAGAATCAACACTGTTAAAACATCTATACTACCTGAAGTGATTTACAGAGTCAATGCAGTCCCTATCAAAATACCAACAGTATTTTTTGCAGATCTAGAATAAATAATTCTACACTTCATATGGAACCAGAGACGACCTTGTATAGCCAAAGCAATCTTAACCAAAAAGAACAAATGGGTAGGCACCAATCTATCAGACTTCAAGCTATACTACAAGGCTCTAGTAACCAAAACAGCATGGCACTGGCACAAGAACAGAGACATAGACCAATGGAACAGGACTGAGAACCCAGATATAAAACCATCCACATATTGTCATCTGATCTTTGACAAATCAGACAAAAACATACACTGAGGAAAAGAATCACTATTAAATAAATGGTGTTGGGATAATTGGATAACCACATGTAGATGACTGAAACTAGATACACACCTCTCACTTCTCACAAAAATCAACTTATGATGGAAAACAGACTTAAACCTGAGAGGTGAAACCATAAGAAGAATTCTAGAAGAAAACGTTGGAAAAACTCTTGTAGACATCAGCCTAGGCAAAGAATTTATGAAGAAGACCCCCAAACGATCACAACAGCAACAAAAATAAATAAATGGGACCTTATCAAATTAAAAAGCTTCTGCACATCCAAGGAAACTATCATTAGAGTGAACAGACAACCTACAGAAAGGGAGAAAATATTTGCATGTTACACGCCTGGTAAAGGGCTGACAACAAAAATCTATACAGAATTCAGGAAAATCAACAAGAAAAAAACAAACAACCCCATTAAAAAGTGGGCAAAGGACATAAACAGGAACTTTTCAAAAGAAGACAGAATAATGGCCACCAAACTTATAAAAAATTACTCAACTTCCCTAATCATCAGAGAAATGCAAATCCAAACCACAATGAGATATCACTTAACTCCAGTGAGATTGGCTTGTGTCAAAATGTCCCAAAACAACAAATGTTAGCGTGGATGCAGAGAGATAAGAACATTCATACATTGCTGGTGGGACTGCAAATTAGTACAACCTTTTTAGGAAGTAATATGGAGATACCTCAAAGAACTAAGAGTAGAAACACCATTTGATCCAGCAATCCCACTACTGGGTATTTACCCAAAGGAATAAAAGACATTCTATAATAAAGACATCTTCACCCGAATGTTTATGGCAGCACAATTCACAATTGCAAAGATGTGGAAACAACCCAAGTTCCCATCAATACATGAGTGGATTAATAAAATGTGGTATATGTATACCATGGAGTATTACTCAGCAATAAAAAGCAATGATCAATTAACACATCTGGTATTATCCTGGATGGAGCCAGAGCCCATTCTTCAAAGCGAAGTATCACAGAATGGAAAAACAAGCCCCACTGGTACTCACCATCACATTGGTACTAACTGATCAATACTTATATGCACACATGGAAGTAATATTCATCAGGTATGTGGCAGGTGGGAGGTGGTTGGAGGGGATAGGTAAACTCACACCTAATGTATGCGGGTTGCACTGTCTGGGTGATAAGCATGCTTGTAGCTCTGACTTGGGCAGTGCAAAGGCAATATATGTAACCAAAATATTTGTACCCCCATAATATTATGAAATTTTAAAAAAATCTACTGCATGAAACAATCACAAACATAATATTGAGCAAAGGAAGTCAGTCACATAGGAGTACTTGTTGTATAATTCAACTTATATAAAGTACAAATACAGGTAACATTAATCTACGGAAGTTACATTTGGAGGAAGGTAATTATTTTATTTCTTGATCTGCAGATGATAATATAAAGGTGTTCACTTTGAAAAAAATGATGTTTGTACTTTTCTGTATGTATGTACGTTATAATTCAATTAAGACATTTACTTACGAATTCAAAAAATAAAGGAAAAAAATGGTGAACCTCACTAATTGTCAGGAAAATGCAAACCAAAACCACAATGAGATACCACCTTACCTCTGTAGAATGGCCATTACTAAAAATTCAAAAACAATAAATGTTGACATGGATGTGGTGAAATGGTAATGCTTATACACTGCTGGTGGGAACATAAACTAGTTCAACTTCTATGGAAAACAGTATGTAAATTCCTCAGAGAACTAAAATACATACCTTTCAATCTAGCAATCCCACTACTGCATGTCTTCCCAAAGGAAAAGAAGTCATTATGTCAAAAGGACACCTGCACCTCAATGTTTTTCACAGTGCTATTTATCATTGCAAATATATAGAACCAACCCAAGTGTCTATCAGCTGATAAGTGGATAAATAAAATGTGGTATATATGTATATCATGGAGTACTAGTCAGCCATAAAAAGAATGAAATAATGTCATTTTCAGCAACTTGGATGGAACTGGGGACCATTATCCTAAGTGAAGTATCTCAGGAATGGAAAGACAAATACCACCTGTTCTCACTAATAATTGGGAGCAAAGTGACTGCTATACATGGTCGTAACGTGGTGTAATGGACATTGGAACCTAAGAAGGGGGGAGGGTGTATGGTGGGTCAGGAGTAAACATCTACCTATTGGGTAAAATGTACACTATTCTGGTGATGTCTACACTGAAAGCCCTGACTGCAGCATAATACAATTCATCCATGTAACAGAAAAACCACTTGTATCCCCTAAATTAAAAAAAAAAAAAATCCATTTGGTTCTTTTTATGTCTTCTATTTCTTTGCTGAGTCTATTTCTTTCCTGAAACTTTCTTTCTTAAAACTTTTTCTCAACTGTGTTCATAATTGTTACTTGAAACATTTTTATGATGGTTTCTCTAATATGCATTTAAAAAAAGAAAGAAATCTGTGCCTTTATTAGAATGTCATTAGGGTTTAAATATGCCAATTTTGGTAATCACATTAGTGTGGTTTTTTTGTTTTTTTAATATGAAATGACACTACAGAACTGCAATATCAGTCCAACAGTCTTTACTTTTCTTTTAAAGCAAGAAGTAGAATGCAAGTAATCAGAAAGCACTAGCAGGCATTAGTTAACCTAAGATACTCATTCTTAGTTCCAAAAGCACTTGCAAAGAAAACCTTTTGGGGAAAAGGGTGGAAGGGGATGGAAGCACTTCATAATAACTGGAATCCCCTGAGTGTGTATGCCAAGTCCCATGAGGCTATTTTTTAAAAGTTATCCTTTGCTTGGTTACCTTTTTTCCCTCAAATACTACAGTTTTTCTTTGACTTTTTTTCCTCAATGTATAAAAAGTATGAAATATAAACAAGCTCTTGCATTGCACACTTAGAAGTATACAACTCAAGCATTATAGAGCTATCTACACACTGGTAAATCCCATAAAATCTTGGATAATTCATTAATATACAAAATATCAGGCCATGGAAAGAACTTAAACCCACTTATTTTTGTGACACATAAGATTCAAATATTCAATCTAAAGAAAAACACTTAATCATTTTTGCATCTCCTACATCTCATGTTGATACACTTATTAACATATTCCTGTATAACAATGTTTGGTCTTACTATTTCAAGTCAGGTTTAAAACCTCAGAACCAGCCATACAGACAAAAGAGGTAATCAGAAAGATTATCTCTTCCCCACCACCTCAACCCCAATAACGATGAAGTGAATTTTATGACATGACTCCAGACACTAGATTGTGATGACAAATGCTAGGTCCAATTTCTTCATAATCCTTTCTGGTGTGGCATACTTGGTAGAACTCAGGTGCAGAAGCCAGCATTGATCCTCCAAACCAAACTGTATATTGCTGCACATGATGTGTAATGACTTTTACATCAATAGGTTTTGGCTTCAATCTACTGCCACTCAATTCCTCACTTAATTTCAGCCTGGCATCGACAGTTCTTTTCAAATGTCTTTGCAAGCGATGTCCAAAGTCCCTGAACATGGTTGAACCTCCAGAGAGGATAATATTCTTGTAAAAAGGACATCCGACATCAATAGGACAATTACTTCATCTACAAATTCTGAGATGGGTTGTGTGAAGTCTGGATTGGCAAACTCTGGATGGAAAAAGATTTCAGGTCCCAAAAATCTTTCATAACCAACATCAATTGAAAATTCTTTCTTTGAGATAGCAGTGATTCCAGTATCCTGTTTAATCCACTTTGACCCATCTGTGTCATACTTGTTAAGTTCTTTTACTAAATCTGGGCAGACATAACTATAGCTCTCTTTCACTGTCTTAGCAGTTTCCAGGGATTGTTCTGGAGGTATTCCTACTTCTTGGTCTTTCAGCAGTTGCTTAATAAATATGTTATATCTCATTCTGCAATTGGAATGTGTTTAATACAGTTGTCAATCACATACCCTTCATCCACAGGAATAACATGAATGAAACCGTCTCCGCCACCAATTACCATACCAGTCTCCTACTTGTCTTGATGTCCAGGATGCAGCTAAGGCAAGAACAGCCTGTACAGAAATGTACAAGCTTGGAGCATTTAAGGACTCAAACATTATTTCAGCAGTATATTCCCTGTTTTCTGGAGTATTCAGTGGTGGTTCAGTCAAAAGAAAATAATGGTCTTCACGTTCTGCCCTTAAATATTTAAAAATCACTTACTCCATAAACCTTTCCATCAAGTCCCAATCTTCAACTATACCATGGCAGATTGGCAACTTTGTTGCATATGGAGGTTTTTCTATTGCTTCATCACCAGTGAAGAAGTCTAAGTCATCAACACCTATAAGCTTTTTAGATAATTCCAACATCTGTATCACCTCATTGTTGGCATCTGTTTATTGTCTTTTCTCACACCTTGAGATTTTCCTGGATTTTATTATGATGAATGATTTTCATTGAAACTTGGATTTTGTGGTATTATATTATGAGACTCTGAATCTTATTTAAATCTTTTGTTTTTGGATATTTTCTCTAGCACCACTCCCATAAGAGATGGGCATTACTGCCTCATGATTGACACTACTTGTAACATGAAAACATGTGAAAGTATAAAACTCAATGGTAAAAGTAAGTACATAGCCAAATTTAAAATACACTGATACTGTAATAGTCATGTGTAAATCTCCAGCAAAAAAGATTAAAAGATGAAACTATTAAAAATAGCTATAACTATAATAATTTGTTAAGGAATACACAATATAAATGATGTAAACTGTGACATCAAAATAAAATGTGGGAGTGGAGAAGTAAAAGTGTAGATATTTGTATGCAATTGAAATTAAAATAGAAGTATAAAATAGCCAATTATAATCATAAAATGTTTTATGTAAGCCTTACGGTAATCACCAAAAACATCCTATAGTAGATAGATACACAAAAGATAAAGGCAAAGGAATCAAGGCGTACCATTATAGGAAATCATCAAATCATAAGGAAAGATGGAAAGATAGGGGGGAAAAATAACAAAGGAACTATAAAATAGAAAATAATTAACAAAATGACAGTAGTAAGTCCTTACCTATCAATAATTAAGTGAATGTAAATGGATCAAATTATCCAATCAAAAAGCAGAGTGGCTGAATGAATTAAAAGAAAAAACAAGGCGTAACTGTATGCTGCACTCAGGAGACTCACATCAGCTTTATGGACACACATAGACGACAAGTGAGAGGATATTATATGGAAATTGAAACCAAAAGAGAGTAGAAGTAACTATACTTACATAAAATACATTTATTTTAAGGAAAAAACTGTAAAATAGGCAAAGAAGGTCATTATATAATGATAAAGGGGTCAATTTATCAAGAGGATAAAACAATTGTAATATATATGCACTCAACCTAAATATATAAAGAAAATATCAGTAAATCTGAAGGGAGAGAAAGACAAAAGTACAATAGTAGGGAACTTTAATACCTGACTTTCAATAATGAATAGATCATCTAAATAGAAAACCGATAAGGAAACATGGGACTTAAACTATGCACTTTAGACCAAATGGACCTAAAAGACAAAAACAGAATATTTCATTTAACAGCAGAATAATACACATCTTTCTGAAGTGCACATGGAACATTCTCTAGAATAGATCATACATTATGATCCACAAAACAACTTCAAACAACTTTAAGAAGATTGAAATCATATCAAATATTGTTTCTGACCACGATGGTATGAAACTAGAAATTAATAACAGGAGATACATGGAAATAAACTACATATTCCTGAAAAACAAATGGGTAAAAAAAGAAATTAAAATGGAAATTTAAAAAATATTTTGAGACAAATAAAAATGGAAGCACAACATACTAGATCTTATAAAATGCAGCAAGAAGCTCTAAGAAAGAAGTTTATAGTAATAAATGCCTACATCAAAAAAGAAGAAAGATCTAAAATAAACAACCTAACATTAACCCTCAAGAGACTTGAAAAAAAGAACAAACTAAACCCAAATTTAGTAGAAGAAAGCAAATAATAAATGTCAGAGCAGTAATAAATAAAGACCAGTAAAACAATAGAAAAGATCAATGAAACTAAAAATTGGTTTTTTGAAAAGGTAAATAAAAACAACAAATTTTTAGCTATATTAAGAATAAAGAGAGAAGACTCAAATACATAAAATCATTGGTTGGGTGCAGTGGCTCATGCCCATAATCCCAGCACTTTGGGAGGCCAAGGCAGGAGGATTGTTCAAGGCCAGGAGTTCAAAGACCAGCTTGGGCAACATGATAAGACCCTATCTCTACAAAAAAGAAATTTAAAAATTTGCTAAACATGTGGCATGTGCCTGTAGTCTGAGCTACTCAGGAGGCTGAAGCAGGAGGATCAGTTGAGCCCAGGAGTTCTAGGCTATAGTGAGCTATGATTGCTCCACTACACTCCAGTCTGGGAGACATAGTAAGACCCTGTCTCAAAAAAATAAAATAAAATAAAATCATAAATGGAAGAGGAGACATTACAAATGATACCACAGAAATACAAAGGATCTTAAGAGAGTACTATGAACAATTATGCACCATGACAATTTGGATAACCTAGAAGAAACACCTAAGGTACAGAAGAGACTACAATGAATAGTTATAGGCCAATAAATTGGATAACCTAAACAAGATAAATTCCTGTACATATATACCCTACTAAGACTGAAAAATGAAGAAACAGAAAATCTGTGCAGACAAGTAACAAGTAAGGAGATTGAATCGGTAATTAAAAAGTCTCCCATCAAAGAAAAGCCCAGGACCTGATTGCATCATTGCTGAATTCTAGCAAACATTGAAAGAACTAATACCAATCCTTCTCCAACTCTTCTGAAAAATTAAACAACTGAGTGAAGAGACACCCTACAAAATGAAAGAAAATATTTGCTAACCATACATCTGATAAGGGTTTAACATCTAAAATATATAAGGAAATATATAAGGAACTCAAACAACTCAATAGAAAGAACACAAACAACCTGATTAAAAAATGGGCAAAGACTTGAATAGTCATTTATCAAAAGAAGATATACAAATGGCCAACGGTATATGAAAAAGTGCTCAACATCACTAATTATTAGAGAAATGAAAATTAAAAGCACAATGAAATATTACCTCATACCAGTCAGAATGAATATCATGAAAAAGATGAAAGGTAAGTGTTGGCAAGGATGTGGAGAAAGGCAACCCTCATATGCTGTTAGTGGGAATGTAAATTAGTACAGCCATTATAGAAAAGAGTGTGGAGGTTCCTCAAAAAATTTAAAATAGAACTACCATATGATCCAGCAATCCCACTCTTGTGTATATATCCAGAGGAAATGAAATCAAAATCTGAAATATCTGCACTCCCATGTTCATTGCAGCATAACACACAATAGCCAAATACGAAATCAACCTAAGTGGCCATCAATGGATAAAAGGATAAAGAAAATGTGGTATATATACACAATGAAATATGATTCAGCCTTTAAAAAAGAAATCCTGCTAGTTACAACAACATGGATGGACATAGAGGACATGATTCTAAGTGAAATAAGACAGGTATGTGAATATAAATACTGCATGATCTCACTTATATGTGGAATAATAAAAGTAAAATTTATAGTAGCAGAGAGTAGAATCCTGGTTACTAGGGGTTGACGGTCAGGGTTCGGGGAGATATTGGGCACAGGATACAAAACTTTAGTTAAATGGGAGAAAAAAATTCATAAGATCTGTTATATTACATGGTCACTATAGCTAATAATAATGTATTCTTGAAAATTGATGAGCGTATAATTTAAAAATAAGTATGTGAGGTAAATATGTATATGCATTTGCTCAACTTAGCCATTCCACAATATGTATACATATTTCAGCACATCATGCAGTACATGATAAATATATAAAATTTTTATTTGTCAAATAAAAATAAATTTTCAAAAAGAAAATTATGATACCTGCTCCTCAACATGCATTTTTGTTCAGGGCACAACCTACTCAACTGTCCCTGTCAGCAGTGTTTACCTACTGTTTCTTTAGTATTATCAGTATGTAACAGAGTAGTTGTCCCTCCTCGCATAGATATGGAAGTGTAAAATTGAGAGTGGGTAATATGTAACTGGGATTGACCTGAAGAAAAATATTTTCTGTCTCTTTGAAACTTCCCCCACTCTTTCTGAGAACTGAAACCTGCATCCCTGCCTCAAGCCAGTGGCTGGGAGAAGCAGGGAGAAGCCTTTTGTTCTTTCACCCCTGGCCAGTGCCAGCCCCCCAGGTGGGGCCAGGTGGGGCTTTGTCTTTGACAGAGATGGGACAATTAGAATAGTTAACCATAATAGCCTAGTACTGAGGGGCCCTCCCTTTAAAAACTCTGTATTTCTGCTTATGTTCAGGAAATTTTGGATTTTGAGATGAGAAGGTCTGCCATTTTTCCTCCTTTGCCAGCAGAGTAATAAAAATTCTCTTTCCTCCTCGCCAAACCACTTGTCCTTGTTCTTCTGATTCAGCCTCGTGGACAAATGCTGAGCTTTCAGTAACAAGCACATGTTAATGACTCTTTTCTCTTACAGCATCAAGAGCTCTCAGCCTTCCAAAAGCACAAGGCCTGGACAATACTTCTTGAAGCAAATTTTCCATGTAACCACATAGATATGCAGTGTGTGTTACTTGGGAGGCCAAAATATCAGCATTATAGACCACTACTTAAATAACATCTAAATAAAATATACTTAGTATTATTTGTACAGAGGGATGGGCATTTGTTTTCAAATAGCACAACAGGATAGCTTTTTCATTGTTACAATAAATTGCTAACTTCCCCCTTGCAAAATATAAAAAGATCTTTAAAAAAATTATGATACATATTAGACTCATTGTTATTTAATTAGTTAATACATTTAATAAAGTACATATTTTACTCTATCACTTAATATTTTTATAACTGCATTTTAATATAAACGTATAATATATAATCCTATAAATTATATTTTACACATTTAAAAATCCCTCAAAAGAGGTTATGGTGGCCTAATAAAACATAGGACACTCAGTTAAACTTAGATTTCAGATACACAATAAATAATTTTTAGTAAAGGAATATCCCAAATTTTGTATGGGCCATACTTATACTAAAAATAAATTAGATATAAAATTCAAATTTAACTAGGTATCCTGCTTTTTTCCTAAATTTGGCAATCCTGGAAGTGGTCTTTACCTTTCATCAGACAAGCAGAGAGGTTCCAGAGCATGAAGAAATTTTTAAAAATCCCAGAAGGCATTTGATTTTGCAGCTTCTACTTTAGAACTAGCTCAGTGTGGAGTTCACCACAATTATCAGAAGAAATTAGGAGAGGCTTGAGATGGGTTTGAATTTTATGCTGGGAGCAGGGGTTTCAGTGTGCTTTTAACAGTCCTGTTTATTCTCCTACTCTCTTCCCCAAACTTTATTATCCTTCTGTGTAAAAGAGCTTCTTGTTTTTCTTTTCTGAATGCTTGCTCTCAGCCATTCTTCTCTGTTCTTGTTTATAGCATATTCTTTTCATAGACTGCTGTTGCTATGCAACAACAAATCAGTTCTTACAGAAGGCCTGAGCTGGAAGCTGGAAGCTTTATCATGTAAAATGGCATAACTTATTTTTTTTTCAGGAACTGACTAATTGTTTGCCTGTCATGTAGAAACAGCTTTATGTGTAGACTACAATGAGAACTTAGGCAGTTAAAATTAACCAAGAACTAAGCAGTCACCAAATTAAACTTCATTTCCAACTCTATGACTCACTTTTAGCCCAAGACAGGCTACTTTTTAAACATTTAAAAATTTTTAGAAGTAAAGGTAAACATTTAAAATTTTTTGGAGATAAAGAGAGTAACATATGTGAAGTACCACCTATGTTGCAAGCGTTTTGCTAGGACCTTAACTTATGATAATTTATGTAATCCTCAGAACATTTTATGAAGTAAGTACTACTATTATCCTTATTTTACAGATGAGGAAATTGAGGAACAGAGAGATGGAGTTTTTGTGTCTGGTATCTCACACCTAGTTAAGTGGAAAAGACTGGATTCATATTCTCTTAGTTAAGCTGTTAATGTCTCTCTCTAGCTTATTTAGGTAATATTTTTTCCTCTTAATACTAACTCAGGCTTTCTGGTCTGAGCCCTAACTACATCCACTCTAGATGATCCTCTAACCTCTGCTTCCCACTTTCCCCACAAGTAGTTTCAATTTTACTCCAAGATGCCAAGGGCCACCAGTTACAGATACACTCACAAAAGACAATAGGAAATAATGGCAAACCTTTTATGTGCATAGTGCCTTATGGGTGATAAATGCTTTTTTATATCTGTAACTGAATTCAAGCTCATACCACTCGCCACAGGAGAGGCAAGGTGTTGGGACAAGAAAAGCGACTTTTATTTGGAGAGCCAGTAAACAAGAAGATGGCAGACTAATGTCCCAAAGAACCATCTTAAGTTAGTATGAACTCTAGGCTCTTTTTTACCTTAAGGGAAGGGGAAAGGGGGATTGGATTGCAAGAGGTAACCAAGGGCCTCAGACATCTGAGCTTCAGTGAGGATCTGAGGAGGCTGTAAAACTTCTTTGCTCTTGGTCAATTAACTTTGAAGGATGAAGGTCAGGATGTTCCTAAAAATCTTTAACATAGCATTGTTACTTGTGTGTATATTTTCAGGAATTAGTTTTGGAAAATACATGGTTGTGCCATTTCTTCTAGTCTATGTGCAGAGCTAAGCAGAAGATTTTAACCTAAAGGATATTAGGGGATCATGAACATAATAGAGCTAGCTAGTTATGCTAAGCCTCCCTTCCACTGTTACAATTTCCTCACTGTCAAAGGTTTATTCCAAAATCTTGTGGAATTGGAGCAACAGGAACATTATCTCTCATCTGGCTACTTCCTGCTGGGTGGAGTCAACAAGGGGTGACTGTGGAAGGAAACCATTTGACCTGACTAAGGAAATATTCCCTAGTGCCCTTCTTTGGAGCAAAAATCATAAACATTTCCCTTTATGTTTTGTTTGTTGTGGTCAGACCTGTCCAGATCTTGGTTGCAGAATATATAATAAGTTTTTGCTAGTGTGTGTATCATTATAACCAAAAGAAGAATAGTAAGACCTAATTTAAGAATGCCTCCCAGGATTCCACTAGGAATCCAAGAAACTAAATCTGTAAACCAGTCTCCAAGAGTGTCCGTACTAAACTTGCCTTGATTTTCCAAGGTTTGTTGGAGCCAGGTACCCTGTTGCCTAATTTTGTTAATGTGGGTCTCTACTTCAGAGGAAGGATTAATATAAGTGCAACAGGTATTGTTAGCCACCATATACATTCTTTCTTGTTCTGCACACATATAGTCTAGGGCAATGTGGTTATCGAACACTACTTAAATTTCTCAGTATATGTTGGTGAGCAGGTATATTACACCAAGGGAAGAGGGAGTAGCTGAAGAAATATTTATCTCCATCTGGAATTTCCCTTGGGAAATCATGGGCCACTCTGGTAAATAATTTTAGGGAACTGGTTAAAAAGGCAGCATCCAGCCTGTTTTGGACTGAAAGGAGGGTCAATGTGAGTCCCATGAGGCATAATTCCTGAAGACTGTTAGTGAGGCATAGTGAGGTCCTTTGGCCTTTGTCTTAACTACATACAAAAACAGATTTCGGAGGGGCACAGAACTCTAGAGAGGGTCCCATCTGCACTGACCTATTTTGAAATAATAATCATCCTGATTTATTCCTTAGCTTTTCAACCTCTTAGTTCTGGTTCTATTATAGTACATAGATTGGGAGGAACTGCCATAGCTATATCATTTTCTAGGGTGAGATACATCTAGAAAACATGTAGGGTGGTTAGTCTGAGAAGGGTCAGATACAATTCTTACTCTATTTAGCACTTGAGAAGTAAATGGGAATAGACAGAGAAGTCTTGCATGCCAGTTTGGTTCTAATAACTGAATAGGTTGCACCTGTGTCCATTAAAAAGTCAATCAGTTTATTCCCCACAGTCAAAGGTACCTAGAGCTTCTGTGTGGAAATCCAAATTGGGTGCCAGGTCTGCATCCTGCATACTGTAGTACCATTATCTGAGTGCTTTTATCTATAATTTTAGAGCAGCACCTTAATCCTTGCCTGGCATGGCCTTGGGTTCTGCTTATAATTTGGTATCTTATTGTCACAGTCCATTCTATCAATCTTATGATCTCAATTTTATTAGTTTAATGCTAAACTCCAAAAAGGAGGGGACATAATAAGGCATGTCTGACCTCCCTTCCCTTTGTGGCCAGGAACTCAGTTTAAAGGTTTTTCTGGGGTGCCCTTGGCAAAGAGGGGGTCTGTTCAGTTGGTGAGGGTGGTTTACATTTTTTCCCTTTTGGCCAATATTTTTCAGGGGCAGCATTGATGGCCAAAGCTTTTACTTTACTCATCATTGCCAGGGTGTTGTGGCTACTTGCCCTGTGTCCATCCAGCCCTCAATGGGAACCCTGTGGCCAAGGGGCTTAAAGCCAAAAGGCTGAGAGCCAATTAAATGTTTTAGGCCAGACATGAATGGAGGTAGACAGGCATTCATCAACACTTTAAACCCTTTTAGGCAACATAAGAGCAAAAACCAAAACACCAAAGGCAAAGTTACAAAATTAACTTATTTATAAGCATTAAGCTACTGTAATCTTGGTTTTAGTTCTAGACTTGTAGCAATTTGCTATACAAAACAAAAGCATTTTGTTAAAGACAGTTGAGACTAAGGTGGATAATAAATTTTTATCATATGTCTGTTTGTATAAACCCCATAACTGGGAACAGAAATAAGGTAGGCTCTGTCATCATGTATCTTGATATGCTTTTGGCAATTCTCTTTTAAGTCTATGGGAAGCAGGAAATGTTTTATGATTGGCAAAGTCTCTCAATTTGCCAGTTGTTTAGGCAGCTGTGTGCCCATCTTTGATTTTGAGTGTCTGGACAAATTTTGTCCCTCAAAATCAACCCATATCTCCTGCAATAGTCCCTGGGTCTAGAGAGAGGATGTCTGTATAGCTTTAGTAGTAAGGTGTTGGCAGTGAAGAACAGGTCAGGCCCAGGGGGATTGAATGGGTTTTAAATTCTGGGGATATGAGGTGAACTTTGTTATTTACTTAATATTTGTCTTGACTCTGGAAAACAAAGCATAACAAATGAGTAATATTTTAAATAAAAAGTTGTAAAAAATTCAGTCTTCTGTCAGTTCAGTACTATATAATTAATATGTGTTTTGCCTGATATTGTGTTAGCAATCCTCATGAAGGAATCAGCTTTTTAATTAGAGTCTCAGAGGTTTTTACCTAGTCCAATCAGAAACCTGTATTCAAGAGTACTTATCAGAGTCCTTTCCATGAATTTCCTTGAAGGAGAAGTAGCCAATTATGAACTGCTTTTTGAGAATAATGAAAGTAAAACAATTATCTGTAGATGACAAAATTTTTAGAATAGCCATGATTAAAAACACAAAGGAAATTTGGTTGTTTCTGTGGCATACAGCAATTTAACACAATAACCATAATTACTACTGATAACATACACCAAGACATATCAGAATTTTAGGAATCTCATACAATTTTGGAACACATACTAATAACACATTTAGATAAATATAACTTAAAGAAAGTTAAATACCATTTTATATTTGACAATGTTGTCTGCAAAATTTTAAAATACCAAATAAATCTAATATGCTTCTTTTACATTTTTAGGGGGGCTAATATGAAAAGATAATTTGAGGTAATTTGAATTTTTTTTAATTTTGGAAAGTTTGCAAATACTAAAGTTTTAAAATATTTGTTGAATATAAAAGTACATCACTATAAAATGATGATCATTCATTTAACCAGGAGTGACAGTCATCAAAAGACTATAAAAGCGGGAATGAAAGCCAAGGGAAGATGGCTGACTAGAGTCAGGGCTTGTCGGATTTCTTGGTGGAGGAGTTGAGGGTCAGACTGAAAGGACTGGAAGAGGATTGCTGATTGCGAGTCGACCACGGGGTTTAAAACCAGCTGAATCCAAGATACCATCAGCAGGAACTGAACAGCTGAGAGACAGGAGGATAGAGGAGAAAAGCTGGTGGGAGCCAAACCAAATCAAGGGAGTGCCAGAAACCAGGGAAAGGGTATGGAATTTTTTTCCCCTTATCCCTACGGGGGTGCCTTGGGCCTGCAGCAAAACGCAGGGGTCTTATACCAGGGGGGAATGCCACTAGTAACCAGAGAATCAGGATCCCTGAATCTGGATGATCCATCCTCTGCACCTTCTACAATCCAGGCACCCCAGAAGGTAATATTGGCTCAAGCTGCTGGAAGCCTTATGGCCGCACCTACCCCATAGCAACAGCCAAGACGCATTGCCTGACTCAGGTGGTGGGGAACTTGCTACCTCCGTGCACGTGCAGAGTGACTGGGCATAGGAAGTGCCCTCCCCTGATCCTGCCCTGAGTAACAGGCTGTGCAAGCAAGCAATGGAGAGCACATTCCAGGCCAAGCCCATGCTGAGTGACTGGGCTAGTCGGGCTGCTTTGGTGGTGGGAGGTACCCTCCCACCAATCCCACACTGAGTGACTGGGCCACACGATTATGATGCTTTCCCCAGCCAAGCCCGCCCTGAGTGGCTGGGTTGGTTGCACTGCCTGGGGGCAAGAAGTGCCCTCCTGCTGATTCCACAGGGAGTGACTGGGCCAGGCAGCTAAGGAAAGTGCACTCCTGGCCAAGCCTGCACTGAGGGTCTGGGCCCGTTTCCGGTGGCAGGGAGTGCACACCTGGCAAGCCTGCTTCTAATAGGGTGGCTGCAGAGAGGAGGAGGGAAGACAGGTTCTTGTCCCCCAGCCTGAGAGAAGTGATGAAAAACTTTGACACCCTCCCCCACCATCATAGCAGCCACTGGAGATTGCTGTGCTGAGTAGCCCCCTTTCAGCACAGGGGGCCTGTCTCTGCCCCGAGCTGGCAGAACAGTACTCAGTGAGTCTGCCTGCAGAAGGTGCAGTCGGTATGGCTTGGAGACGTAGGGGAGAGGTCATGGATTGAGGATCGGTTAGGCAAGGGCCCATTGGGAGGGTGTGGAGGTGCACAGGAGAGTAGAGATCTGTAAGTGTGCCCCCCCCCTCGAAGAACCACCATACCAGTTTGCTGAACTAGCCCCTCCCCCAATAACCTTCATATTGAAGTTTGATGAATCAGCCCCTCCCTTGGAGAAACACCAGATTGGAGTTTGATGAACCAAGGAGACTCAATTTGCATAAGTACTCGTTCCCACAGCAACCAAATGCCTCTGGTACCACAAGCTGAATCTGAGCCGTTGTCCCCACCACCACTCACTTTAAAAGGGAGGTCAGCTGGATCCAAGAGATACTTGAGTAGCCAGTATCCCCCTGGGGATAGAGTACCCTGGAAGAATTTTCTTGGGATAGAGAGCAGACTCTCTGGTTGAGCAGGGCCACATCAACCCCTCCTGGGCAACTAAGCCCAGAGACAGAGAACTGACCTTTAACCCCTGCATATCCCTTAACAACATCTAAGGAACCTGAGGGCAGGCTCACCCAACCTCACCCTGCCCAGCCTCATTCCCCCACCCACCTCTATTGTGGTGAATAAAAGACTCACCTGGAAGTCCCAGAGCCCCACCAACAAGCAGAGCCATTAGATTTCTCCCTTCTGAGGAACTAAAGCTGATCACAAGACCCAAAAACAACACTGCAGCTTGTTCTTTCTGAAAATTGCCACCTACTGACAGGGAGGTAAATTTGCATGCTCTTTTACTGCATCTACTGACTCATCACACAAGGTGTGGTTGACTCTCATGCACAAGCACCACCTACTGGCTCACGGTTTAAACAAGTCATGTCATTATCTAAATGAAAGAAAAACAAAAATTAAGAAACAACACCTGTCCCAGATGAGAAGGAACCAGTGAAAGAACTCTGGAAATATGAAGAATCAGAGCAAAAGGTCACCCCCAAAAGGGAATACCAGTTCCCCAGAAATGGATTCCAACAAAAAGCAGAATATAGAAATGACAGATAGAGAATTTCAGGGATGGATTTTAAGGAAACTAAATGATATATATGACAAAATAGAACTAAAACACAAAGAAACCACAAAAACAATACAGGCAATGAATAAAAAATTCACTAAAGAAATTGAAGTATTGAAGAAAAATCTAGCAGAACTTCTGGAAACAAAAAATTCTTTCAAGGAATTACAAAACACAATGGAAAGCTTCAAGAACAGGTTAGATCAGGCAGGAGAAAGAATCTCAGAGCTTGAAGACAACACCCTCCAATTAAACAAGTCAGTCATAGAGATAGAGCAGAAAAGCAAGAAGAACAAACAAAGCCTACAAGAAATGCCAGATTGTGTAAAAAGGCCTAATATAAGAATCATAGCCATCCCTGAGGGTGAAGAATAAAATACACAAGGGTTGGATAATCTATTCGAGGGAACAATTGAGGACAATTTCCCTGGCCTTCTTAGAAATTTAGACATCCATGTACAAGAAGCTCATAGGACTCCTGGAAGACTCAACAACAAAGAGGAATATACCACAGCACATAGTCATCAACTAGCCAAAATAAATATGAAAGAGACTGTCTTACAAGCTGTGAGGGAAAAGCAACAGGTAACTTAAAATGGAAAACTCATCATACTAACAGGAGACTTCTCAACTGAGACCCTACAAGCCAGAAGGGATTGGGGACCCATTGTCAGGCTCCTCAAACAGAATACTGCCCAGCCTAGAATTTTGTATCCTACAAAACTAAGTTTCATGTATGAAGGGGAAATTAAGTCTTTCCCATACAAGCAAACACTGAGGGAATTCATCAACACAAGACCTGCCCTGCAGGATGTTCTCAAAACTGGGTTATTCACAGAGGATCAGAAGAAACACTTACCAATGTAAACGTACCCAAAAGCCAAAGATTGATGGCCAGATATCACAATGGCTCAAAATATTCTTTGAAGTAAACAATG
This sequence comes from Daubentonia madagascariensis, assembly GCA_023783475.1. Classification (NCBI taxonomy): domain Eukaryota; kingdom Metazoa; phylum Chordata; class Mammalia; order Primates; family Daubentoniidae; genus Daubentonia; species Daubentonia madagascariensis. Next base: position 1,550,321 of record JAKFHU010001693.1, read on the forward strand.
GGAACATAGGAATAACGTCATCGGCTACCTGCGAGCATGGACCGCTCACTCCAAAAACAGCACTGTGAATTACAGAGAAACAACGTGGAACACTCAGCCCCAGAAAACAGGTACAAAATTTTCACAAAGATCGGAGAGTGCACAGAGTACAATAGAGCCCAGAGCGTGGGAACGACACACTCACCAGGTCTGTGCAACGTGACCTGACCCCCAAGCAGTTAGGCAACTCCCCATCCACTCAGTTAGGGACAAGCTCAGAGTTGGGGCAAAGCAGTTGCTAGAGACAGCAGACTCTGTGGAGAGGAAGCAATTGCGAGAGCCAAACAGAACTCTCAGCTGCAATATACAGAGACCGCTCAGGGCCGGGTAGGGACCGGGCAGAGATACAGCTTCCCAGGACAGTGCGTGGGAACCTGCAGGCCGGCACTGTGCCACTAGAAGTCAGTGGGACTGGACCCAGGAGTTTAACGGACAGTGGGACATGCCCTTAGGGGCTGCTGGCAATTGCCTCCATGGGCCAAAGGTCGGTCGAGAAAAGCTGCACTCCCGGGTGCAATTGGAGCCCTGCTGTGTGCCAGGCTGGGGGCAGCAGCCATCTTTAAAGCCGCCCACCCGGAGCTGTGAGCCAGGTTTCTAGATCCACCCCACCCTGGCCCGCAGGCTCTTCCACTGGGGCAAGATGGGCCTTGACCTTGGTGGCCAGGGACAGCTGTGTCCGTGAGTTCCAGGTGGGATGAGATCCCGGAAATGTAGCAGCAGGACCTTTGTGTATTGGAAACAGTTTGCAGCTCATCCATCTGGTCCTCCTACCCTGGCTCTGGCCTCCGACAAGTCTGCTACGTGCTGGTCCTAGTGCCTGCTCTTCAGGTCCCAGCCATCCTGTACCCAAGAGATCGGTCATTTTGAAAGTTGCTGGCTATAGTGACTCATTTGGTATAACTGCCGGTTCTCATGACAACCAAATACCTCAAGAGCCACAGGCTGAACCAGAGAAGTTCCCCATAACACTGCCTACTTCATTAGGGAATTTCACACCATCCAAGAGTGCTTCCAGTGGCCACTATTCCCCCCTCCCCATGGGAACATCCCCCTGGTGGAGACTGCTGGGGATAGAGATGCCCACCTGCCTCACCTTGGGGTCTAGTGATGGAAAAGGGGTGCACAATTGGAGATCCCCCTACCAGCCAGTACCACGTGGGGACGCACATCAGAAGGACAGACACACGTGGCTAGATAAGCAACTCCTGAGCTGTGTAGAATTTTCCCAACTCAGCTCTCACACTGAAGCCAAAAGAAATTGTGTTTTTACCCGCACCTCAGGAGGAGCAGGGTCAAACTAATCCCTAGGAGCTACAAGGCCCCTCCCAAGTGTGGTGCTGTCACATACCCCAACTGGGGGATCAGAGTCTACCATGAACATAACAGAATACCTAGCTATTAGGGAGCTGTGGATTCATACCCTCAAGTACAATCTGCCAGTTTGGAGCTCAAGCTGGGAGGACAATCTCACTACACTCCACTGGGAAGAGGAGAAGACAACAGGTCAGAGATAACCCAAGATCCACCAAACTTGCTAAAATACACCTAAGGCAATACAGGCCACTACTTATCTCCCTGGCTTTGCCAAGGAACGAAACTCGAGGGCTTGGAGACAGGGACATAAGCTAGCCCTAACACACCCAGCTCTCCACCAAGAGGCCAGATGAGAAGAAACCAGTGAAAGAACTCAGGGAACATGAAAAATCAGAGTGAAAAGTCACCCCCGAAAGAAATCATCAGTTCCTCAGCAATGGATACCAACTCAAATGAAATGGGTAGAATGACAGAAGAGGAATTTCGTTTATGGATTATAAGAAAGGTTAATGAAAGTCAAGAGAAAATTGAATCCCACCACAAAGAAACCACAAGAAATAAATGAAATATTCTCCAAAGAAATAGAAGTATTATGGAAAAATCAAATAGAAATTCTAGAAATGAAAAAAACATTCAAGGATCTACAAAACACAGTGGAAAGCCTTAAGAATAGCCTGGACCATGGAGAGGAAAGAATTTCAGAGCTAGAAGACAACTCCTATGTGCTAAATAAATCAATGAAGAGAAAGAACACAAAAAGAAGAGGCATGAACAAAGCATACAAGAAATGTGAGATTATGTAAAGAGGCCAAACATAAGGATCATAGGCATCCCTGAGGGAGAGGAAGAAAATTTGCATGGGCTGGAAAATCTACTTGAAGGAACAGTAGAGGAAAATTTCCATGGCCTAGCCAGAAATCTCGATATCCAAGTACAAGAAGCACACAGGACTCCTGGGAGACTCAATGTGAAAAGGCATTCACCACACCACATAATTATTAGACTGGCCAAAGTAAACACAAAAGAGGCACTCCTCAGAGCTGTAAGATGAAAAGAGCAGGTAACCTATAAAGGGAAACCAATCAGATTAACTGCAGATTTCTCAGCTGAAACCTTAGAAGCCAGAAGGGAATGGGGAGCCATCACCAATCTCCTAAAACAAAACAAAGGCCAACCCAGAATTCTGTATCCTGCCAAACTAAGCTTCTTATATGAGGGAGAAATAAAGACTTTTCCAGACAAGCAATCACTGATAAAATTTGTGAAATCCAGACTGGCCTTGCAAGAAGTGCTTAGACCTGCATTGTACACTAACCAGCACAACAGACACCCACCAATGTAAAACTATGCAAAAGCTAAAACCCCAGAAGCCAGATTCCACAATGAAGCAAGAGGTAAAACAAGAGACACCACCCAACAGAATAATCAGATATTTACCCCAAACATCAATTCTCTCAATAAATGTGAATGGCTTGAATTGCCCATTGAAGAGACATAGGCTGGCTGAATGGATTAAAAAAAACAAGCCAAGTGTCTGCTGTATCCAGAAAACACACCTTACACACAAAAACGCACTCAGACTCAAGGTGAAAGGGTGGAATACAGTTTTCCAGGCTAATGGAAACCAAAAGAAATCTGGAGTAGCCATCCTTATTTCAGATGATATAAACTTTAGAGCAACAAAACTAAAGAGAACAAAAACGGACACTATATAGTGTTGAAGGGAAAAATCTTACAAGAGGATTTAACAATCCTAAACATTTATGCACCCAACATAGGAGCGCCCAGGTACATAAAGCAAATACTGCTTGATCTAGACAACATAATAAATAGCAATGCCATAATAGCAGGGGACTTCAACACCTCACTGACGGAACTGGACAGATCCTCTAAACAGAAAACAAACAAAGAAACCATGGACCTAAACAGGAATCTAGAATATTTGGGCCTAACAGATATCTACAGAACACTCCACCCAAATAACACTGAATATACATTCTTCTCATCAGCTCACGGAACTTTCTCTAAAATTGACCACATCCTAGGCCACAAAACAGATCTAAACAAATTCAAAAAAATAGAAATCATACCATGTATCTTTTCAGACCACAGCGGAATAAAATTAGAAATCAATTCCAACAGACACTCACATCTTCAACCAAAAATATGGAAATTAAACAATCTGTTGCTGAATGACTATTGGGTCAAGGAGGAGATTCAAACGGAAATCAAAAGATTCTTCGAACTATACGATAAGGGGGACACAAGTTATCAAAATCTGTGGGATACAGCAAAAGCAGTCCTGAGAGGAAAACTTATCACCTTAAATGCCCACATCCAAAAGACAGAGGACACAAATCAGTAAACTAATGAATCCTCTTAAGGAAATGGAAAAGAAAGAGCAAAGCAATTCTAAAGCCAGCAGAAGAAAAGAAATAACCAAGATCAGAGCAGAATTAAATGAAATCGAGAACAAAAGAACAATACAGAAGATTAATAAAATGAAAAGTTGTTTCGTTGAAAAGATAAACAAAATAGACAGGCCACTTTCCAGGTTGACCAGAAGCAGAAAGGAAAGGACTCTAATAATCTCAACTAGAAATGAAAAAGGAGAGGTCACAACTGATATCATGGAAATACAAAACCTCATCTTCGAATACTACAAAAATCTCTATGCCCATAAACACGAAAACTGGAGGAAATGGACAAATTCTTAGAAACATACTACCTCCCTAGGCTCAACCAGGAAGAAACAGAATTTCTAAACAGACCAATATCAAGCACCGAAATTGAAGCAGTAATAAAATATCTACCAACAAAAAAAGTCCTGGACCAGATGGGTTCACACCTGAATTCTACCAAGCCTACAAAGAAGAACTGGTGCCTATACTGCAGAAATTATTTGAAAATATCCACAAGGATGGAATCCTCCCAAACTCATTCTACGAAGCCAGTATCACCTTGATACCAAAGCCAGGAAAGGACACAACAAGAAAAGAAAATTACAGACCAATATCCCTTATGAATATAGATGCAAATATTCTCAATAAAACCCTTGCAAACCGAATTCAAATGTACATCAAAAAAATAATTCATCACGATCAGGTGGGCTTCATTCCCGAGAAGTAGGGATGGTTCAACATACACAAATCTATAATGTAATTCACCATGTAAATAAAAGCAAGAACAAAGATTATATGATCCTTTCAATAGGTGCAGAAAACGCTTTTGACAAAATCCAGCACCCTTTTATGATATGAACTCTTAACAATATAGGCATAGGTGGCTCATACCTTGAAACTATTAAAGCCATATATGATAAACCCACAGCCAATATCATACTGAATGGGGAAAAATTGAAAGATTTCCCCCTTAAAACTGGAACTGGACAAGGTTGCCCACTATCTCCACTTCTATTCAACATAGTGCTGGAAGTCTTGGCCAGAGCAATCAGACAAGACAGAGGAATCAGGGGCATCCATATGGGGGCAGAAGAGGTCAAACATTCACTATTCACAGATGATATGATATTATACATAGAAAACCCCAAAGATTCAACCAAGAGATTACTGGAATTGATAAATGAATTCAGCAAAGTCTCAGGATAAAAAATTAATACACACAAATCTATAGCCTTCAAATATGTTAATAAAAATCAAGCCGAGAAACAAATTAAAGATGCAATACCTTTCACAATAGCACCAAAGAAAATTAAATATTTAGGAACATATCTAACTAAGGAGGTCAAAGACCTATATAGAGAGAACTACGAAACACTGAAAAAAGAAATTGCAGAGGATGCAAACAGATGGAAAACCCTACCATGCTCTTGGATAGGCAGAAACAACATTGTAAAAATGGCCTTGCTACCTAAAGTGATTTACAGAATCAATGCAGTCCCTATCAAAATGCCAACATCATTTTTTGCTGATCTAGAAAAAATAATTCTACACTTCGTGTGGAACCAGAGAAGACCCTGTATAGCCAAAGCAATCTTAAGCAAAAAGAACAAATGGGAGGCATTTATCTACCAAACTTCAAACTATACTACAAGGCTATAGTAACCAAAACAGCATGGTATTGGCACAAGAGCAGACAGGTAGACCAATGGAACAGAACTGAGAACCCAATTATAAAACCAACCGCATACAGTCACCAGATGTTTGACAAATTCCTGAAAAACTTATACTGGGGAAAAGATTCCCTATTCAATAAATGGTGCTGGGAAAACTGGATGGCCATGTGTAGAAGAGTGAAACTGGACCCACACCTCTCACCTCTCACAAAAATCAACTCACAATGGATAACAGATTTAAACCTAAGACGTGAAACCATAAGAATTCTCGAAGAAAACGTTGGAAAAACTCTTATGGACATTGGTCTGGGCAAAGAATTTATGAAGAAGACCCCCAAAGCAATCACAGCAGCAACAAAAATAAATACATGGGACCTGATCAAATTAAAAAGCTTCTGCACAGCCAAGGAAACTATCACTAGAGTGAACAGACAACCTACAGAATGGGAGAAATTATTTGCATGCTACACATCTGATAAAGGGCTGATAACCAGAATCTATACAGAACTTAGGAAAATCAACAAGAAAAAATCAGACAACCTTATTAAAAAATGGGCAAAGGACATGAACAGAAACTTTTCAAAAGAAGACAGAATAATGGCCAGCAAATATATAAAAAATTTCTCAACTTCCCTAATCATCAAGGAAATGCAAATCAAAACCACAATGAGATATCACTTAACTCCAGTGAGATTGGCTTATATCAAAAAATCCCCAAACAACAAATGTTGGCGGGGATGTGGACAGATAGGAACACTCATACACTGCTGGTGCGACTGCAAATTAGTGCAACCTCTATGGAAAGTAATATGGAGATACCTCAAAGAATTAAAAGTAGAACTACCATTTGATCCAGCAATCCCACCACTGGGTATTTACCCAAAGGAAAAAAAAAGACATTCTATAATAAAGATATCTGCATGCGAATGTTTATAGCAGCAAAATTCACAATTGCAAAGATGTGGAAACAACCCAGGTGCCCATCAATACACGAGTGGATTAATAAAATGTGGCATATGTATACCATGGAGTATTACTCAGCAATTAAAAACAATGGTGAATTAACACATCTGGTATTATCCTGATTTGAGCTAGAGCCCATTCTTCGAAGTGAAGTGTCACAAGAATGGAAAAACAAGCACTGCTGGTACTCACCATCAAATTGGTACTAACTGATCAACACTTACATCACACATGGCAATAATATTTATCAGGGGCTGGGTAGGGGGGAGGAGGGTGAGAAAACTCTCACTGAATGGATGGAGGGAGCACAGTTTGTGGAATGTCCACAATTATAGTTCTGACACGGGCAGTGCATGGGCAATATATATAGCCAAAGTGTTGTACCTCCATAATATTCTGAAATTAAAAAAAAAAAGAAATTTACCTATATAAGAAGCTTAAAGTTAAAGTGCATAAGTTCAACTACATAAAGTAAAAATACATAAGTATTTCTGCTGATAACTCAGAAGATACAACTTTTTTCATTATACTGACAATATTAAATTAGTGAAATTAGTCTTACTTATTAAAAATCACATAAACACAGATCTTTTTGTTTTTGGCTAGGTTTGTGGTTTTGTAACCTTTGTGTAAAACACTGACACCTTAAAAGATCTAGCAATGGTAAAACATAAAAATGACCAGTAAACTCAGGCAAAAATATGTGCTGACAATTTGGAAACATTTTTATTTAATTTTTAATCGATAATTTTAAAATTAGCTTCATTTATTTAGGATTATTAAAGTCACATGCTTTTGAAAAGTATTTAGTTATTTACTTAATTTATGAGCTCAGATTTGTTTATAAGTAAATTTAGTATCATGTAGACACAACATATAACATAATAGATGTATATACACATAGACACATCTAAACATATATACTCATACACACACAAAGATCTAATTGTTTTTACCCCCAAATCCCAGGCATGAGATAACAATATAAACTCACCAGTTTGCAAAAGACAGTTGGATCAAAATTATATCTGACAAATTGGAACTTGTTTACATTTCTAAATTTATTTACCCCAATAGGTAATCTAACAAAGGCTGTGGATGAAAGTTTTGGGTAAAGGAGTATTCACGACAGTCTGAATTTTAAAAAGCCTCTTTTACCTTTTTTTTTCTCTCCACAGTTTCAATTAGTTTTCAATGTTTACCTTTTAGCTAGACCTGGCTGAATTATATAAGATACCAAGATCTCCAAGTAGCTGTGAATTAGTAATACTATAAACAGTGAGTTTTATCTCAACACCAGTAGAATGTAACAGCAGATTCAAAGTAGGCAGAAAATAGACAGAGTCATTAACACACTCTACATGTTAACTCTATAGTTGCAGATTGACAATTTGAGTTCTGAATTTTCCTTGATGAAATGTATACATCAGTTTAAACATGTGCACAAGAATGGGCCATGATATGCAGCCAGCTGGAGTCCTAGAAAACCTGTCATGCCTTTGAACTTTCTCATAGGTAGCATATTTGCATGCCATACACCAACAAAGATAAACACTCGCTACAAAAAGAAATTCAGGAGGTTTCAAACAGAAACCCAGGGAGCACCAAATGAAACAATTGGACTGATTCTCAAATCATGTAAAAGCCCAACAATTTTTCCCCTCTCCAATAGAGTACCCCCCCAAGAAAAACAAGAAGAGAGTGGCTTATTCCAAGGAAAAGCCCAAAGGGAGGGAAAGGGAGTTCCCAGTTGTACATACCAGAGTGACATACCCTACATATTCCAAATTGAGTTCATTGACTCACAGGGTTTTTTCGGTTCCTTGCTCCAATGGCCACATTCTAGGTCAGTTGGTGCCTTCCCAAGGAATCAAGGAGAGTCCCCAGAACAAATAGTCCCAGCAGCTACTAGGGACTTACCTGAGAATTTCCCTGAGTGGGGCTGGCTGTATATGAGCAGCCACTCTTGGCTGGGTCTTGCCAGATTTGTAACTAAGTTCAAGGTCATACCACTTGCTGCAGAACAGCCAATAAATCAAGAGGCAAGGCATTTGGGCCAGGAAAGCAACTTTTATTCAGAGATTCAGCAAGACAAGAAGATGGTGGAATAATGTCCCAAAGAACCATCTTAACTTAGTATAAACTTTAGGCTCCTTTTTATCTTAAGGAAAGGGGAAGGTTGTAGGGTTAAGTGGTAAGAGATAACAGGGGACCACAGACATCTGGCATCAGTGAGGTTCTGAGGAGGTTGTAAAACTTCTATGCTCTTGGTCAGTTATCTTTGGAAGATGAAGGTCAAGATGTTGTTAAAAATTGTTAACACAGCATTCTTACTTGTGTGTATACTTTTCCTTTCTCCCTGGGAGATAGTTTTGGAAAAAGCATGGTTGTCACCTTTCTTCTAGTATACATGTAGAGCTACATTGAAGCTTTTAACCTAAAATATATTACCACAGGGGGTCATAAGCAAAATGGAGCTGGTTATGCTAAGCCTTCTTTCCACTGATACATATCCTGTCAGGCAATCCTCTCAACAGACCTGGAGGTGAGTGTAATTATCCCTACTTATAGATAAGGAAACTGAGACCCAAAGGGAAGGAATAAAGGATAAGAATGGATAGAGATAACATTTCTGAGGAGGTAAAAATTATCCTCTATTAATATTTATTGGGAAGTGGTTGCATAAGTGACTGGAAAAGAGTGGTATAGGCTTAGAATAATCTAGTGGAGAAAGGGCAAGGGCTGTAATAAAGAAAATTTTGAAATAATGCCAGGTGAGTAGTGAGGAAAACTACAACAATCAGAGAAGGAGGGTGTCTCCTACGAAAGAGAAAAAATAATGTTTAAGAAGGGGCTGTGCAGAACTGAAGGTAAAATATTAATAATTACCCTCTCCTCTAGCCCAAATCTACTGCAGAACAAATATAGACTTTTATTTATTTATTTATTTATTTATTTATTTATTTATTTAATTTCAGAATATTATGGGGGTAAAAACTTTGGTTATATACTGCTTATGCACTGCCCAAGTCAGAGCGACAATTGTGAACAACCCCCAGAGAGTGCACCCCACACCCATTAGGTGTGAGTTTTTCCATCCCCTCCACCCTCCTCCCACCTGCCTGACCCCTGATGAATATTATTTCCATGTGTGCACATAAGTATTGATCAGTTAGTACCAATTTGATGGTGAGTACATGTGGTGCTTGTTTTTCCATTCTTGTGATACTTCACTTTGAAGAATGGGCTCTAGTTCCATCCAGGATAATACCAGAAGTATTAATTCACCATTGTTTTTCATGGCTGAGTAGTACTCCATGGTATACAAATACCACATTTTGCTAATCCACTCATGAATTGATGAGCATTTGGGTTGTTTCCACATCTTAGCAATTGTGAATTATGCTGCTATAAACATTCCATTGCAAATGTCTTTATTATACAGTGTCTTTTTTTTTTTCTTTAGGTAAATACAGAGTAGTGGGATTGCTGGATCAAATGGTAGTTCTACTTTTACTTCTTTGAGATATCTCCATAATACTTTCCATAGAGGTTTTACCAATCTGCACTAACACCAGCAGTGTATTAGCATTCCTATCTCTCCATGCTCATGCCCACATTTGTTGTTTTGGGACTTTTTGATATAAGCCAATCTCACTGGAGTTAAGTGATATCTCATGGTGGTTTTGATTTGCATTTCCCTCATGACTAAGGAAGTAGAGCAATTTTTTTATGTTTGTTGGCCATTATTCTGTCTTCTTTTGTAAAGTTTCTGTTCATGACCATTGCCCACTTTTATATGGGGCTATTTGTTTTTTTCTTGTTGATTTTCCTAAGTTCTGTATAGATTCTGGTTATCAGCCCTTTACCAGAGGTGTAGCATGCAAATATTTTCTCCCATTCTGTAGGTGGTCTGTTCACTCTAGTGATACTTTCCTCGGCTGTGCAGAAGGTTTTTAATTTGATAAGGTCCATTTATTTATTTATTTATTTTGCTGTTGTGATTGCTTTGGGGGTCTTCTTCATAAATTCTTTGCCTAGGCCAAAGTATATAAGAGTTTTTCCAACGTTTTCTTCGAGAATTCTTATGTTTTCATGTCTTAGGTTTAAGTCTGTTCTCCATCGTGAGTTGATTTTTGTAAGAGGTGAGAGGTGTGGATCTAGTTGCAGTCTTCTACATGTGCCTGTCCAATTTTCCCAGCACCATTTATTGAAAAGGGATTATTTTCCCCTGTGTATATTTTTGTCTGCTTTGTCAAAGATCCGATGACAATATGAGTATGGTTTTATATCTGGGTTCTCAGTCCTGTTCCATTGGTGTATGTCTCTGTTCTTGTGCCAGTACCATGCTGTTTTGGTTACTATCGCCTTGTAGTATAGTTTGAAGCCTGGTAGATTGATGCCTCTCAATTTGTTCTTTTTGCTTAAGGTTGCTTTGGCTAGATGGGGTCTCCTCTGGTTCTACATGAAGCTTAGAATTATATTTTCTAGGTCTGTGAAAAATGATGTTGGTATTTTGATTGGGACTGTATTGATTCTGTAAATCACTTCAGGTTGTATAGACGTTTTAACAATGTTGATTCCACCAATCCAAGAGCATGGTAGAGTTTTCCATTTGTTTACATCCTCTCCAATATCTTCTCTCAGTGTTTCATAGTTCTCCCTGTATAGAACTCTCACCTCTTTAGCTAAATATGTTCCTAAATATTTAATTTTCTGCAGTGCTATCACGAAAGTTATTGTGTCTTTGATTTGTCTCTCACCTCAACTGTTATTGGTGTGTAGGAAGGGTACTGGTTTTGTGCACTGATTTTGTATCCTGAGACTTCGCTGAATTCATTTATCAATTCCGGTAGTCTTTTGGTTGAATCTGTGGGGTTTTCTAGATATAATATAATATCATCAGCAAAGAGTGAAAGTTTGATCTCTTTTGCCCCCATTTGGACACCTCTGATTCCTCTCTCTTGTCTGATTCCTCTTGCAAGGACTACTAACACTATGTTGAATAGAAGTGGAGATAGTGGGCAACCTTGTCTGGTTCCAGTTTTAAAGATAATGCTTTCAATTTTTCCCCATTCTGTTTGATATTTGCTGTGGGTCTATCATATATGGCTTTAATAATTTTGAGGTATAAGCCATATGCCTATATTGTTAAGAGTTCTTATCATAATAGGGTGCTGAATTTTGTCAAAAGCCTCTTCTGCATCTATTGAGAGGATCATATAGTCTTTGTTCTTGCTTTTATTTATATGGCGAATTCCATTTATAGATTTGCATATATTGAACTATCCTTGCATCTTAGGGATGAAGCCACCTGATCATGATGAATTATTTTTTGATGTGCATGTGAATTCGGTTTGCTAGGATTTTATTGAGAATTTTTACATCTATATTCATAAGGGATATTGGTCTGTATTTTTCTTTTTTTGTTGTATCCTTTCCTAGCTTTGGTATCAAGTTGATACTGGCTTCATAGAATGAATTTGGGAGGAATCCATCCTTCTCAGTGTTGTGGAATAATTTCTGCAGTATAGATACCAGTTCTTCTTTATAGGTTTGTAAGAATTCAGGCGTGAATCCATCTGGTTCAGGACTGTTTGTTGTTATAAGATTTTTTATTACTGCCTCAATTTCGGTGCTTGATATTGGTCCATTTAGGAATTCTATTTCTTCTTGATTGAGCCTAGTGAGGTTGTGTGTTTCTACAAATTTGTCCATTTCCTCCACGTATTCATGTTCGTGGGCACAGAGATTTTTATAGTATTCAAAATGATGTTTTGCATTTCTGTGATGTCCATTGTGACCTCCCCTTTTTCATTACTAATTGTGTTTATTAGAGCCCTGTCCTTTCTGCTTCTGGTCAATCTAGAAAGTGGCCTGTCTATCTTGTTTATCTTTTCATAGAACCTACTTTTTGTTTTATTAATCTTGTTTATAGTTCTTTTGTTCTCGAGTACATTTAGTTCTGCTCTGATCTTAGTTATTTATTTCTTCTGCTGGGGTAAGGGTTGGTTTGTTTTTTTTTTTCTTTTTCCTTTTCTTTGAGATGATTCATTAGTTTGCTGATTTGTGAGCTTTCTGTCTTTTGGATGTGGATATTTAAGTCAATGAGCTTTCCTCTCAGGACTGCTTTTGCTGTATCCCACAGATTTTGATAACTTGTGTCCCCTTTATCATTTGGTTCACAGAATCTTTTGATTTCCATCTATATCTCCTCCTTGACCCAATAGTCATTCAGCAGTAGATTGTTTAAATTCCATGTTTTTAGGTAGAGATGAGTGTTTCTGTTGGAATTGATTTGTATTTTTATTCCACTGTGGTCTGAGAAGATACATAGTATAATTTCTATTTTTTTTTAATTTGTTGAGATCTTTTTTGTGGCCTAGGATGTAATCAATTTTAGAGAAAGTTCCATAAGCTAATGAGGAGAACATATATTCAGGGTTATTTGGGTGGAGTGTTCTGTAGATGTCTTTTAGCCCCAAATGTTCCAGAATCCTGGTTAGGTCCATTGTTTCTTTGCTAATTTTCTGCTTGGAGGATCTGTCTGGTGCTGTCAGTGGGGTGTTGAAGTCCCCGGTTATTATTGAATTGTTATTTATTATGTTGTCTAGATCAACCAGTATTTGCTTTATGTATCTGGGAGCTCCTGTGTTGGGTGCATAAATATTTAGGATTGTTAAGTCTTCTTGTTGGATTTTTCCCTTCAGCACTATATAGTGACCATCTTTGTCTTTCATTACTTTTGTTGCTTTAAAGTTTATGAAATCTGATATAAGAATGGCTACTCAGCTTTCTTTTGATTTCCATTTGCCTGGAAAATTGTACACCATCCCTTCACCTTGAATCTGAACAAGTCCTTGTGTGTAAGATGCATTTCCTGGAAATAGCAGACACTGGGCTTCTAATTTTTTACCTGTTCATCCAGCCTGTGTCTCTTCAATGGGCAATTCAAGCCATTCACATTTGTTGAGAGAATTAATATTTGGTGTGGATTTCTGTTCATCCTATTGAGTAGACTCTTATTGTTTTGTTTCACCCCTCAAGCCATTGTGGAATCTGGGCTCTGGACTTTCAGCTTTTGGGTAATTTTACACTGGTGGGTGTCTATTGTGCTGGTTAGTGTACAATGCATGTCTGAGTACTCTCTGCAGGGCAGGTCTGGTCTTTGTAAATTCCATCAGTGATTCCTTGTCTGGGAAAGTCTTTATTGATTGTGACAAGCCAAATAGTGAATTCCTAAGTACAGCAAACAGCTACTACCAGATTCCAGTCATTGTTATTTATCATTTGACAATAGGGGTCCAGTGTTGTTAGAGATTTTCATTTTTCAAGAGAAGAAAGAAATCTTAATACCTTATTTTCCTCAGAAAACTCTAGTTTTTAAAATATTTTTTCCTTATTCAAAGAATACTTTTTAAAAAAGAACATCTGTTCAGGCCAAATGAAACATATCTGTGGGCAGTCAGTTTACAAATTCGGGAAAAAAGCATGAGGAACTTCCGGTGCAAAGGGCTGCAGATAGTTGGCATAACTTGGGGGATAGCCAATAATCAGGTAAGGCACTGATGGAGTGCATACTGGGTAATGAGGTGAAAGATGGAAGAGACTTTATAACAGAGCAAGACAACTAGAGGTCATACTAGAAAGTGTTGTGAAGGAGGAGAGTCTTGGGAGCTAAGAACAGAGACTGCAACTTTTTACCTCAAATGTTTCTATATAATATGAATGTGTGATGTTGCTGTTTGAACTTTCTATATTGAAATAATTATAGATTCATAGAAAGTTGCAAAATTAGTATAGAAAGTCTTGTGTACCCTTACACACTTTCTCCAATCGTGACATATTACATAACTGGTACAATATCAAAATCAGGAAATTCACATTGGTACAATGTAGTACATAGTTCTATCTCATTTTATCACATGGGCAGATTCATGAAACCACAACCTCAAACAAAATACAGAGATATTCCATCACCATAAAGATCCTCCTCATTTTAACTCTTTATAGGCACACCCACTTGCCTCATCCTTTCATCATACCTAACCCCTGGCACCAAGCTGTCTGTTCTTCATCTCTATAGTTCTGTCATTTATAAAATGTTATATAAATGAAATCATAACTATGTGACTGTTAGACTTTGGCTTTTTTGATTAGAAATATGCTCTTGATATCCTTCCAAGTTGTTTGTTTATCAATAGACTGTTTTTTATATCACAGAGTTGTATTTCATGGTGTGGATGAGCAGTTTTTTAACCATTTTTTGAGGTACACTGTGGTTGTTTAAAGATTTTGGTGATTACAAATAAAGCTACTGTGAACATTGGTATACAGGTTTTTGTGCATATAGAAGCTTTTATTTCTCTGGGAGAAATGCCGAAGAGTGCAATTGTGAGGTCATATGGTAAGTGCATGTGTAGATATTTTTTTTAATTGGCAACTAAAAATTACATGTATTTATGGTGTACAATGTAATGTTTTGATACATGTATATACTGTGGGATAATTAAATTGGTTTAATTAATATATCCATAAACTCACATACTTATTTTTATTGATGAGAATATTTAAAATCTACCCTCTTAGCAATTTTCAAGCGTGCAATACATTATTAATTATAGGCACAATGCTGCAAAATATATCTCCAGAGTTTATTCCTTCTGTTTAACTGAAAATTTGACCCTTTGGCCAACACTTCCCCATTCCTCCTCCCTTAATGAAGCTTCTAGTGTCCTACTCTGGAATGTTGACCTGGCAGAGGAGGGGCAGGTGCACTGAGACCCTGCAGTGCAACTCTTTTGTTTTGTCCCATTCCACTGTGATTTCCTAAGTTCAAGATGGTGCTGGATGATCTTTGTGCAGAGTGGTGGGTTGTACCCCAGCTCATTGTTGGAATTTTGAGTTGGGGGCTTGGTGAGACCCTTTTCATGGAGGCTGGTGTTGTGGGGGATTTCTCTGCTTGGGGTTACCCAGTGGAGTTGACAGTGGCAGCTGGGTGAGTCTATCCAGGCAGTGGTCATGGGTGATTGGGCCATGGACAGTTGCTCAAACCATGTCCAGGTGTAATGGCTGCTCAAAGCTGAGGAATCCTTGGTAGAATGTTGAAACTTGAGGTGGTTCACTGGCCTAGTGACATGGGCAGAGACTCAGGAGTGGAGTCTTGGGGCCCAGGCACGACTCTGGAATCTCCGGGGTGGTGTCACAGGCCTGGTGGGGGCCCTGGAGCCATAGGGGTGGATCCTCAGGCCTGGGCTCAGGAAGAGCCTCAGAGCTGGATCTGGAGGTCATGGGGGCAGAGCCGCACAGATGGGGGGCTGTTCCACTGGCACAGGCACTGCTGATGCTCAGACACTCAGGCAGGGTTTTGTTCCAGTGGCCCAGGGATGGCAGAGGTGGTCCGGGTCTGCTGGCCAACTGAAGTTCTTCCCTCACCTATGTCCCACTGTGGCAGTGGCCCAAGGCTTCTCAGTTGGAGCCTGTGGCATATAAGGCTCCTCCTCTGCTTTGATCCCATGCTGGGGTGGAGCGGCTCCCAGTCACAGGGCATGACATGGAGGACCATGCATTCTGCCCTCTCCTTCCCTGGCCCAGTATGTGTGATGCAAAGGCTACTGCTGGAAAGCTGAGTCCCAAACAGACCTGGCATCACTCACCTGAGAGTTCAGGATGCCATCAGCTGCAAAATCCTGGATCAGCAGCCACCAAATCTCTGCTGCTCATGCTCTCTGGTACAATGTCTCTTCACAGACACTGAATCTCTTCACAGCTCCCCAATCAGTCCAGAGGTCTGCAGTTGTGAAGGGAGTCCCCTCACAGCTTGAAACACCAGCAGCTTTTAATCATCTCCTTAAAAGCAGCATGCCTGTGGGCTGCTGCTACTCTGATATCATCCCTTTCCTCCAGCAGTGTGAATTATATTGGGACAACCAGATTAATCTCTGAGACAGTCAATGGTGCTTGTGGGTAAGAATCAGCCATGCCCCATTTGATTGAGTCAGTAGATGCTGTAACAGGCTGTACAAGTTGTTCTCCCTGTCAGTAGGTGGTGCTTGCAGGAAAGAGCCAGCTGCAGTGTTGTTCTTTGGAGACTGTGACCAGCTCAATTCTCTCAGAAGTTCTTGAATGTCCCAGGAAGTGGGAGGGGACCTGGAGCTCCCATGAGATTCCTTGTTTTCCACCACAGCAGAGGTGGGTGGAGGAGTAAGGCTGGGTGGGGCTGGTCAGGCAAACCTGCCTTCAGGCTGTGCAGAGGTGGGCACTAGACCTGTCATGGCAGGGATCAAGGGTCATCTCTCAGGCCGCTGGGTGAAGCCACTGGGGAGAGTCTGAAGCAGCCTCACCAAATGAGAAAGCCTGTTCATGGGGGAGGGGACATCTGGGATTCACAGACTGGCTGTCGGGAATGGGTTTGCTCTTCTCCCTCTTCCCCTGCCCCATGAGTCTCTTTCTGGTGTCTGGTTGCAAACAGGAACCTGAACTCACTGACCTCACCAACAATGGTGCCAAAAGTTGAGAACATCCCTGTCCAAGGTCCTGCTCCAGTCTGAAAGTGCAGATTTCCTGTAGGGGCAGGGGTACTCCACCAGTGCACTACGGGTTGGACCCACACTGCACTCTCCTGTCAGTTCTGCCTATGTGGGCTCCCTTGCCTCCCTATTTTAGTTCACAAATCTCCCCTCTGTGCCTACAAGCAACATGATTGAGTACTGGGAATAGAGGATCTGGCATGTGGACCTTTCCCCTGGACCCCCAAGTTTAATCCCTGACTATGACAGGAAGAAGCATGCTGGTCCCAAGTTGCCCATGGAGTGCTCAAGCAGCCTTAATTCCCCTGTGCTTCAGGGTAAGCTCTTCACTGGAGAGTGCTAGGAGGCAGCTCTGGAGAGTGCCAGTTGGCAGGGAGCTCACAGTCCTAGAACTCCTAGGTCCACTGCAGGTCCTTAAAGGGAAATGTGTGGGCCCCACTCTATGAAAGCCTCAGTGTCATGTGCGCATCAACACAGGGGAAACAGCTGCTTCTGAGAGTCTCAGATCAATTGTCCCTCTTAGCAGCAGTGGGTGGGGAAGGGGTGGGGGAGAAAAAGAATCTGAATGGAGGAGTTCTAGCCCTCTTTCCCTCTTCATTCCTCTCCCTGGAAGGCAGCCCAAACAGAATGTCCAAGCTCTGGGCTCATACAAATTCCCCAGAGCCCACTGCAGTCTGGGCAGGAGTTGGGAACTATTTGTGTGGGAACAGGTGACATAAAAACCAAAGGGCTGGAGCTCCCTGGGGCAGATAAAGGAACACTATGGGTGGAGAAACAGTATGACGCCCACCATCGTGGCTCTGGACTGTGGTGATGGTGAGCAATCCCAAAGAGGTGGGAGCTCAGTGCTTTATTTTCAAGAAACTCCAAGTTCAGTGGTGGTAGCAGCTTTGGGGCTCATGAGGGTAGAAAATCTCTCCAGCAGCTCAGAGGCCTGCTGACTACCAGAGGTGTGAGGGAAGGAGATATGAAACCTCCACCTGCCTTCTCAACTGGACTCCAAGTTTCTCCTGGGTTGATCTCTGCTGATATCTTGTTTCTTCCTGTTCTATTCCACAACTTTTTCTTGTGGAATCTCCAGCAGGCTCTGGCACCCTTCTCCCTGAACTACACCTGAGCTGTGCTTTGCCCCCATTTCTCCTTTATCTGAAACCTTTTCTTCCCTCTGGGACAATCTGGCGACTGATGTCTCTAGTCAGCCGTCTTCTGTAAGAATCTGTTATCAAATATTGTTCATTCTATCTAACTGTATTTTTGCACCCATTAACCATGCACACTTTATTCCCCCTCCTCATTACCCTTCCCAGCCTCTAGTAATCATCATTCTACTCTCTGTCTCCATGAGATCAATTGTTTTTAATATTTAGCTCCCACCTATGAGTGAGAATGTGGGAGATTTGTCTTTCTGTGCTTGGCTTATTTCACTTAACATAATGTTATTCCAGATCCTTCCATGTTGTTTCAAATGGCAGGATTCCATTTTTTGTGGCTATATAATATTATATTGTGTATATTTACCACAATTTCTTTATCCACTTATCCATTGATGGACACTTAGATTGATTCCATATCTTGGCTATTGTGAATAGTGCTGCAATGAACATGGGAGTGTAGATATCTTTTTGATATGCTGAATTCCCTTCATTTGGATATATACCCAGCAATAGGATTGCTGGATCATGTGGTAGTTCTATTTCCAGTTTTTTGAGGAACCTCCATACTGTTCTCTATAGTAGTTGAACTAATTTACATGCCCACCAACAGTATATGAGGGTTTTCCTTTCTCCACATCTTCACCAGCATTTGTTATTGCCTGTGCTTTTCATAAAAGCCATTTTAACTGGAGTGAGATGATATATCATTGTAGTTTGATTTGCATTTCTCTGATGACTAAAGATGTTGAGCATTTTTTCATATACCTCTTGGCCATTTGTATGTCTCCTTTTGAGAAATGTCTATTCAGATCCTTTGCTCATTTTTTAGTTGGATTATTTGATTTTTTCCTGTGGAGTTGTAGGAGCTCCTTATATATTCTAGTTATTAATCCTTCATCAGATGAGTAGTTTGCAAATACTTTCTCCCATTCTGTGTGTTGTGTCTTCACTTTGTTGATTGTTTTCTGTGCATAAGCTTTTTATCTTGATGTGATCCCATTTGCCCAATTTTACTTTGGTTGCCTGTGCTTTGGGGTATTACTCAAGAATTCCTTACCCAGACCAATGTCCCAAAGTGTTTCCCCAATGTATTATTTCAGTAGTTTCATAGTGTCAGGTCTTAGATTTAAGTTTTTGATCCATTTTGGTTTGATTTTTGTATATGGTGAGAGATAAGGATCTAGTTTCATTCTTCTGCATATGGATATCCAGTTTCCCCAGCACCATTTACTGAAGAGATGGTCCTTTCCCCACTGTAAGTTCTTGGCACTTTTGTCAAAGATAAATTCATTATAGACGTGTAGATTTACTTCTGGGTTCTCTATTCTGTCCATTGGTCTATGTGTCTGTTTTAATGCCAGTACCATGCTGTTTTGGTTACTACATCTTTGTAGTATAATTTGAAGTCAGGTAATGTGATTCCTCCAGTTTTGTTCTGTGTGGTCATGGTGGCATTGGCTATTGTGGGTCTTTTGTGGTAACATATAAATTTTAGGATTATTTTTTCCATTTCTGTGGGGAATATCATTGGTATTTTCATGGAGATTGCATTGAATCTGTAGATTGCTTTGGCTGTATAGACTTTTTTAACAATATTGATTCTTCCAATTCATGAGCATGGAATATCTTTCCATTTTTTGTATCTTCTTCAACTTCTTTCATCAATGTTTTACAGTTTTCATTATAGAGGTCTTTCATTTCTTTGGTTAAGTTTTTTCCTATTTATTTATTTATTTTTATTTATTTATTTTTTTAATTTCAGAATATCATGGGGGTACAACACTTTGGCCATACACATTGCCCCTGTTCTGCCCGTGTCAGAGCCACAATCGTGGTCATCTCCCAAACTGTGCTCCCCACATCCATTCAGTGAGAGTTTTTCCCATCCCTTCCACCCCCCTCCCACCCGCCCGCCCTCAGATGAATGTTATTGCCCTGTGTGATGTAAGTGTTCATCAGTTAGTACCAGTTTGATGGTGAGTACCAGTGGTGCTTGTTTTTCCAATCCTGTGACACTTTGCTTTGAAGAATGGGTTCTAGCTCCAACCAGGATAATACCAGATGTGTTAATTCACTATTGTTCCTTATTGCTGAGTAATACTCCATGGTATACATATACCACATTTTATTGATCCACTCGTGTATTGATGGGCACCTGGGTTGTTTCCACAATTTTGCAATTGTGAATTGTGCTGCTATGAACATTCGAGAGCAGATGTCTTTATGATAAAATGTCTTTTTTTCTTTTGGATAAATACCCAGTAGTGGGATTGCTGGGTCAAATGGTAATTCTACTTTTAATTCTTTGAGGTATCTCCGTATTCTTTTCCATAGAGGTTGTACTAATTTGCAGTCCCACCAGCAGTGTATGAGTGTTCCTATCTGTCCACATCCCCGCCAACATTTGTTATTTGGGGATTTTTTTGATATGAGCCAATCTCACTGGAGTTAAGTGATATCTCATTGTGGTTTTGATTTGCATTTCCCTGATGATTAGAGAAGTTGAGCAATTTTTTATATGTTTGCTGGCCATCATTCTGTCTTCTTTGGAAAAGTTTTTGTTCATGTCCTTTGCCCATTTTTTAATAGGGTTGTTTGATTTTTTCTTGTTGATTTTCCTAAGTTCTGTATAGATTCTGGTTATCAGCCCTTTATCAGAGGTGTAGCATGCAAATATTTTCTCCCATTCTGTAGGTTGTCTGTTCACTCTAGTGATAGTTTCCTTGGCTGTGCAGAAGCTTTGCAATTTGATCAGGTCCCATGCATTTATTTTGGTTGCTGCTGTGATTGCTTTGGGGGTCTTCTTCATAAATTCTTTGCCTAGGCCAATGTCCATAAGAGTTTTTCCAACGTTGTTTTCGAGAATTCTTATGGTTTCATGTCTTAGGTTTAGATCTGTTATCCATTGTGAATTGATTTTTGTGAGAGGTGAGAGGTGTGGGTCCACTTTCAGTCTTCTACATATGGCCATCCAATTTTCCCAGCACCATTTGTTGAACAGGGATTCTTTTCCCCAGTGTACGTTTTTCTGGAATTTGTCAAAGATCAGGTGACTGTATGAGGTTGGTTTTATATTTGGGTTCTCAGTCCTGTTCCATTGGTCTGTGTGTCTGTTCTTGTGCCAATACCATGCGGTTTTGGTTACTATAGCCTTGTAGTATAGTTTGAAGTCTGGTAGACGGATGCCTCCCAATTTGTTCTTTTTGCTTAAGATTGCTTTGGCTAGACGGGGTCTTCTCTGGTTCCACACGAAGCATAGAATTATTTTTTCTAGATCGGCAAAAAATGATGCTGGTATTTTGATAGGGATTGCATTGATTCTGTAAAGTAATTTAGGTAGCAAAGCCATTTTTACTATGTTGACTCTGCCTATCTAAGAGCATGGTAGGGCTTTTCATCTATTTACATCCTCTGCAATTTCCTTTCTCAGTGTTTCATAATTCTCTCTATATAGGTCTTTGACCTCCTTAGTTAGATATATTCCTAAATATTTAATTTTCTTTGTTGCTATTGTGAAAGGTATAGCATCTTTAATTTGTTTCTTGGCTTGATTGTTATTAGCATATATGAAGGCTATGGATTTGTGTGTATTAATTTTGTATCCTGAGACTTTGCTGAATTCATTTATCAATTCCAGTAATCTCTTGGTTGAATCTTTGGGGTTTTCTATGTATAATATCATATCGTCTGCGAATAGTGAAAGTTTGACCTCTTCTGCCCCTATCTGGATGCCCCTGATTCCTCTGTCTTGTCTAATTGCTGTGTTTTCCTATTTATTTTATTCTATTTGTAGTTATAGTAAATGGGCTTACTTTCTTGGTTTCTTTCTCACATTGTTTACTGTTGGCATATAGAAATTCTACTGATTTTTGTGTGTTGATTTTGTATCCTGCAATTTGACTGAATTTGTTTATCATTTCTGACACTTATTAGGTGGAGACTTTGGGTTTCTCTAGATATAAGAGAGGACAATCAAACAAGGATCATTTGACTTCTTCCTTTCCAATTTTGATACCCTTTATTTTTTTCTCTTGTCTTATTGCT
This sequence comes from Daubentonia madagascariensis, assembly GCA_023783475.1. NCBI lineage: Eukaryota > Metazoa > Chordata > Mammalia > Primates > Daubentoniidae > Daubentonia > Daubentonia madagascariensis. Next base: position 1,572,439 of record JAKFHU010001693.1, read on the forward strand.
GTAGCTAGACCATCCAGTACTATGCTGAATAACAGTGGTGAAAATGGGTATCCTTTTCTTGTTCCAGATCTTAGAGGAAAGGCTTTTATTTTCTTCCCATTCAGTAGTATACTAGCCATGGGTTTATCATATATGGCCTTTATCATGGTGAGGTAAGCTCCTTCTATATCTAGTTTGTTGAGAGTTTTTATCATGAAGGGATGTTAAATTTTATCAAATTCTTTTTCAGAATCTATGGAAATGATCATATAGTTTTTGTCCTCTGTTCGGTTTATATTATGTTTCATATTGATTGATTTGTGTATGTTGGGCCATCCTTGCATGCCTGGGATGAATCCCACTTGATCATGATGAATAATCTTGTTACAACATTGTTGAATTTGGTTTGTTAGTATTTTTTGAGGATTTTGCATCTATGTTCATCAGAGACATTGGCCTATCATTTGCTTTTTTTGTCGTGTCTTTGTCTGGTTTTGGTATCAGGATGGTAAAGACCTCATAGAATGAGTTTGGAAGTATCCCTTCCTCCTTGACTTTTTGGAATACTTTAAGTAGGATTGGTATTAGTTCTTTGAATGCTTGGTAGAATTCAGCAGTGAAGCCATTGGGTCCTGGGCTTTACTTTGATTGAGACTTTTCATTAATGCTTCTATCTTTTTACTTATTATTGATTTCTCCAGGTTTTGGATTTCTTCCTGGTTCAATCTTGGTAGGATGTATGTGCCTAGGAATTTATGAATTTCTTCCAGGTTTTCCAATTTATTGACATATACTTGCTCATAATAGTCTCTAATGATCCTTCAGATTTCTGCAGTATCAGTTTTAATGCCCCCTTTTAATCTAGCAAAGGTGTGTCTATTTCGTTTATCTTTTCAAGAAACCAACTTTTTATTTCATTGATATTTTGTATTGTTTTTTGTTTCAATTTCTTTTATTTCTGTTTTGATCTTTATTATATCTTTTCTTCTACTAATTTTGGGTTTGGTTTGCTCTTGTTTTTCTACTTCTTTGAGATGCATAATTAGGTTGTTTATTTGAAGCTTTTCTACTTTTTTGATTCTATAAACTTTTATTTGATGCTATAAACATTTATTGCTATAAACTTTCCTCTTATTATTGCTTTACTTTATCTTATAGGTTTTGATATGTCATGTTTTCATTCTCATTTATTTTGTGAAATTTTTAAATTTCCTTCTTAAGATCTTCATTGACCCACTGGTCATTCAGAAGCATACTGTTTAATTTCCATGTGCTTGAATATTTTCCAATGTTCCTGTTGTTATTGATTTCCAATTTTATTCCATGTGGTCAGAGAAAATACTTAGCATGATTTCAATATTTAAAAAACTTTTAAGACTTGTTTTGTGGTGTAACATATGGTCTATCCTTGAGAATGATCCATGAGCTGAGGAGAAGAACGGAAATTCTGCAGCTGTTTGATGAAACATTGTGTAAATATCTATTAGGTACATTTAGTCTACAGTACAGATTAAGTCCAATGTTTCATTGTTGATTTTCTGTCTGGATGATCTGTCTAATGATGAAAGTGGAGTGTTGTGGTCTCCAGTGATTATTGTGTTGGGATCTATCTCTCTTTAGCTCTGATAATATTTGCTTTATGTATCTGGGTGCTTCAGTGTTGGGTACATGTATATTTAGAATTGTTATCTTTCTCTTGGTTTGGAAAGTTCTCTTTTATTATTTCTTTGAATGAACTTTCTATCTTTCTCTCTCTCTCTCTCTCTCTCTCTTTCTTCTTTAAGGCTAATAACTCTAGATTTGCTCTTTTGAGGCTATTTTATAAATCTTGTGCTCATGCTTAATTCTTATTTTTTCTTTTTTCTCTTCTGCTTGTTTTCAAATCACCTGTCTTCAAGCTCACTAATTCTCTATTCTCTTTTCTCAATTCTGCTTTTGAGAGACACTGATGCATTTCTCAGCTAGTAAATTGAATTCTTAAGCTCTAGAAATTCTTCTTGATTTTATTTTATTATTTCAATCTCTTTGTTAAATTTCTCTGATAGGCTTCTGAATTCCTTCTCTGTGTTGTGTTGAAGATCATTGAGTTTCTTCAGGACAGCTATTTTGAATTCTTTGTCTGATAGGTCACCTATAGCCATCACTCTGGGTTTGGCCACTGGTACTTTATTTAGTTCATTTGGTGGGGTCATGTCTTGCTGGATGTTCTGGATGCTTGTGGATGTTTGTCAATGTCTGGGCATCGAAGAATTAGGTATTTATTTAATCTTCACAATCTGGGCTTGTTCAACTCAGCCTTGAAAAGGCTTTCCAGATACTCAAATGGAAGTGAATGTTGTAGTCTAAGTCTCTGGTCACTACAACTATATCAGCAGTGAGGGTGCCCCAAGCCCAGTAATGCTTTGATTCTTGCAGAGTTCTGGTGGTACCACATTTGTGAGCTTATTTTTGGTTCTTCTGAAGGTGCTTGCTTGCATGTATAGTTGTTGAACTAGGTGTTCATGTGGAGGAATGATGGCTGGAGGTTTCTATGTGGTCTTCTTGCCTCTTTTCATCTTTTTAGCAGGGTCTTTCACAGAGCAAAAGTTTTTATTTCAATTAAGTATAACACTTTTTTTTTCTTTTATGGATACTGCTTTTAGAGTCATGGCTAATTCTTCACCAAGCCATATGCTCCAAAATTTTTGTCTACATTTTCTCCTACAAGTTTTGTAGTTATACATTTTACCTTTAAACCATTCATTCATATTTAGTTTATTTCTATGAAAATGTGATATTCTTGTTTGTTTGTTTGATTGTTTTTGTTACTATGACTATCCACTTGCTCTTGTGCAATTTATTGAGAAGATTATTTTTCCTGCATTAACTTTGCACCTTTGTCAAAAATCAGTTGCATATTTTTGTATAGGTATAATTCTAGTTTATTTATTCTATTGATCTGTGTGTCTATCCCCTTGCCAATGCAGCACAGTCTTGATTATACCCATATAAGAATTGTATAAAGAGTACCTACACAATAATCAGATAGAGTGTTTCCTTCTATATTAATCTTTATTTCAGAATTGTTTTAGGTACTGTTGTTCCTTTGAGTTTCCATGTAAATTTTAGAATAATCTTATCTATATCTACAAAAAAATTCTGGTAAGATTTTGTTTTTCATTTAAAAATTTTTTTTTCTGGTAAGATTTTGATAGTAATTGCATTATACCTATATAGATCAATTTGGAGAGAATTAAAATTTTTACTATATTGAATCTTTTAATCCATGAACATAGGTTGTCTCTCCATTTATTAAGAATATGTTTTATTTCTTTCATCAACATTTTATACCTCTCATCCTATGAGTGCTATACACTTTTTAACATTAACACCTAAATATTTTGTTTTATAAATTTACATTATATTTCTGATTTTGGTTTTTATGTGTTCATTGTAGTATAGGTAAATGTAATTGGTTTTTTGTATGTTGATCTTGCATTGTGTGACCTTGTTGAATTCATGTAGTAGTTCTAGGAGGTTTTATATGTTTTTTATTTTGAGTTATTTCCAAGTCCATGCCATATTTTACATAGACTATCAGGCTATCTGTAAACAGAGATAATTTTTATTTCTTCCTTTTCAATTTGTATTTTTTTTTTACTTTTCTTTCTAGCCTTATTGTGCTAGCTGGATCTTCCAGTACTATGTTGAATAGTAGTCTAAGAAAGGATATCACTGCCTAGTTCCCTACTTTAGAGGTAAAGTACTAAATATTTCACCAGTAAGTTTTGTGTTATCTGTAGGGTTTAAAAAAAAAGATGTATTTATTGAGTAGAAAAAATTTTCCTCTTTTCTTAGCTTTCTGAGAATTTTTGTTATAAATGTGTGTTGAATTTTGTCAAACACTTTTTCTGTATCAATTTGTTATAATCATATATTTTAATTTTAATGTAGAGGGTTAGAGTAATTGATTTTCATATATTGAACCAGCCTTGTCCACCTGTAATAAGGGTCATTGTCATGGTGCATATTTTTAAAAACATTACTAGATTAACTTTACTAATATTTTTTTGAGGATTTGTGTGCTTCAGTTCATAATAGATATTGATCTGCAGTTCTCATTTATTGTATCGCCTTTCTCTGGCTTTGGCATCAAGGAAATATTGCCTTCATAAAATGAGTTGGGGAACATTTTTGCCTCTTCTACTCTCTGGAAGATATTTTGTAAAATTGGTGTTAATTCTTTAAATGTTTGGTAAAATTATTCTGAGAAACCATCTGGCCTTGGGGATTTCTTCTTTGGGAGCATTTACATTACAAATTCAATTTCTTTAATGTTATAGGAGCATTCAGGTTACCCATTTCCTCTGGATTGTGTTTCGGTAGTTTGTGGTTTTAAAGAAATTGGTCCATTTCTGAAGGGATACTGGTCTGTAGTTTTCTTGTTTTGTTGCGTCTTTTCCTGGCTTTGATATCAAGGTGATATTGGCTTCATAGAATGAGTTTGGGAGGATTCCATCCTTCTCAATGGTATGGAATAATTTCTCCAGTATAGGCACCAGTTCTTCTTTGTAGGCTTGGTAGAACTCAGGTGTGAACTCATCTGGTCCAGGACTTTTTTTGTTGGAAGATTTTTTATTACTTCTTCAATTTTGGTGCTTGATATTGGTCTGGTTAGGAATTCTATTTCTTCCTGATTGAGCCTAGGGAGGTAGAGTGTTTCTAAGAATTTGTCCAATCATGCAAAAATTCTCGATAAAATCCTAGAAAATCAAATTCAAATGTACATCAAAAAAATAATTCATCCCAATCAGGTGGGCTGCATTCCCGAAATGCAGGGATGGTTCAACATACACAAGTCTATAAATATAAATACCCATATAAATAAAAGCAAGAACAAAGACTATATTATCCTCTCAATAGATGCAGAAAAGGCTTTTGACAAAATTCAGCACCTTTTATGATAACAACTCTTAACAATATAGGTATAGAAGGCTCATACCTGCAAATTATTAAAGCCATATACAATAAACCCACAGCCAATATCATACTGAATGGGGAAAAAGTGAAAGCATTCCCCCTTAAAACTGGAACCAGACAAGGTTGCCCAGTATCTCCACTACCATTCAACATAGTACTGGAAGTCCCTGCCAGAGCAATCAGACAAGAGAGATGAATCAGGGGTGTCTGAATGGGGGCAGAAGAGATCAAACTTTCACTCCTCACTGATGATATGATATTATATCTAGAAAACCCCAAAGATTCAACCAAGAGATTACTGGAATTGATAAATGAATTCAGCAAAGTCTCAGGATACATAATCAATGCACACTAATCAGTAGCCTTCATATACGCCAATAACAGTTGAGCCAAGAAACAAATCAAAGACGCAATACCTTTCACAATAGCACCAAAGAAAATTAAATATTTAGGAACGTATTTAACTACAGAGGTGAGAGACCTATATAGGGAGAACTATGAAACACTGAGAAAAGAAATTGCAGAGGATGTAAACAGATGGAAAACACTACCACGCTCTTGGATCAGTAGAATCAACATTGTTAAAATGTCTATACTACCTAAAGTGATTTACAGAATCAATTCAGTCCTTATCAAAATAGCAACATCATTTTTTGCAGATCCAGAAAAAATAATTCTATTCTTCATGTTGAACCAGAGAAGACCCCGCCTAGCCAAACCAATCTTAAGCAAAAAGAACAAATTGGGAGGCATCAGTCTACCAGCCTTCAAACTATACTACAAGGCTATAGTAACCAAAACAGCATGGTACTGGCACAAGAACAGAGACATAGACCAATGGAACAAGACTGAGAACCCAGATGTAAAACCATCCTCATACTGGCATTTGATCTTTGACAAATTCCAAAAAAACATACACTGGGGAAAAGAATCCCTATTCAATAAATTTTGCTGGCAAAATTGAACAGCCACATGGAGAAGACTGAAACTAGACCCAAACCTCTCACCTCTCACAAAAATCAACTCACGATGGATAACAACTTAAACCTAAGACATGAAACCTTAAGAATTCTAGAAGAAAACATTGGAAAAACTCTTATATACATTGGCCTAGGCAAAGAATTTATGAAGAAGAACCCCAAAGCAGTCACAGCAGCAACAAAAATAAATAAATGGGACCTGACCAAATGAAAAGCTCTGCACAGCCAAGGAACTATCACTAGAGTGAACAGACAACCTACAGAATGGGAGAAAATTTGCATGCTACACATCTGGTAAGGGCTGATAACCAGAATCTATCAGAACTTAGGAAAATCAACAAGAAAAATCAAAACCCCATTAAAAAGTGGGCAAAGGACATGAACAAAAAATTTCAAAAGAAGACAGAATAATAGCCAGCGAACATATAAAAATTGCTCACTTCTCTAATCATGAGGGAAATGCAATCAAACCCCGTGAATATCACTTAACTCCAGTGAGATTGGCTATATCAAAAGTCCCAACAACAAATGTTGGCATGGATGCTGTGATGGAACTCATCACTGTTGGTGGGCCTGCAATTATACAACCTCTATGGAAGTATTGAAGTACTTCAAAGAACTAAAGTAAATACCATTTGATCCAGCAATCCCATACTGTATTTACCCAAAGGAAGAGACATTCTAAAAAAGACTCTTCACTAATGTTTATAGTACAATTCACAATTGCAAAGATGTGGAAACAACCCAAGTGCCCATCAATACATGAGTGGATTGATAAAATGTGGTATAGCCATACCGTGGAGTATTACTGAGCAATAAAAAACAAAGGTGAATTAACACATCTAGTATTATCCTAGATAGAGCTAGAGCCCATTCTTTGAAGCAAAGTATCACAAGAATTTCAAAACAAGCACCACTGGTACTCACCATCAAATTGGTAATAAGTGATCAATACTTATGTGCACACATGGAAATAATATTCATCAGGGGTCACGTAGGTGGAAGGGGGTGAAAGGGATGGGAAAACTCACACCTAATGAGTGTGGGGCACACTATCTGGGGGATATTCACAATTGTAGCTCTGACTTGGGCAGTGCATAGGCAATATATGTAACCAAATTGTTTGTACCCCCATAATATTCTGAAATAAAAAAAAGAAATTGGTCCATTTCTTTTAAGATGTAAAATTTATGAGCATAAATTTATTCATAGTATTTTTTAATAGATTTTCAATTAGTTGCTTTAATATTACATTATACATACCCAAGTCTATTGATTTCAACATTTTACCAATGTGAGTACAGTGTAGAAGCCTTACATCCCTTTATGTATCTTTATCCTTCCCCACTTATAATTGTCTTTAAAGTTTCCTCTATGTACTTTGAGAGTGACAGTAAACAATATTATAATGTTTGTTTCAACTGTCAAATGTAATTTAGAAAACTCAAGTAAAAAATCTTGTATTTTGCTCAGTTTGTATTCTTTCTGCCTTTGTAATGTTCCAACTTTTATCATTTTCTTTCTGTTTCTTCCTTTTCTTTCTGATCTTTCCATCATTCTTTTAGGTTAGGACTACTGGCAACAAAATCTTAGTTTCCTTCATCTAAGACAGTCTTAATTTCTTCTTCATTCTTAAAATATATTCTTGCTAGATATAGAATTCTGGACTGATCTTTTTTCAGAGTGTGAAAATGATGGTCTTTTTCCTCCTACCTTCCATGGTTTCTGATGAGAAATCCACTATATTTTGAACAACTCCCCCCATATGTGTTGAATCTCTCAGAAGCTTTTAAGAGTTTTTCTTTGTTTTCAGTTTTAAGAAGTTTGAGTGTGATGAGTAATGGTGTGGATTTATTTGGGTTTATCATGTTTAGGACTTTCTTGGCTTCTTTAATCTGTAAGCATATGTTTTTTATTAAATTTTGGAAATTTTCAACCATTATTTTTTCAATAGTTTTTCAGCCTGCCTTCTTTTTCCTTTCCTTGTAAAATTCCAGTTTTACTTATTTTGTTATTGTCCCATAGGTCCCTGAGCCTCTATTTTTTTCAGCATATATTCTCTCTTTTCTTCAGATTGGGTAATTTATATTGTTTCATTTTCCCGTTCATTGATTGTTTCCTCTAACCTCTCCATTCTGCTATTGAGCTGATCCCCTGAGTTTTATTTCAGTTAATGGAGTTTTCCGTTCTAAAATTTCCATTTGATGTTTCTTTATATCCTCTATTATTTTGCTGAGACTTTCTATTTCTATGCTGAAACTTTTTCTATTTTCTTTTGTTTCAAGTGTGTTCACAAGTGCTTTTTGAAACACTTTTATCATGGTTGCTTTAAAATTCTTCTCAGCAATATAGCATCCCTTCTTTATCAGTAGTGGCATCTGTTGATTGTCTTCTTATTCAGTTAGAGATCATCCTGGTTTAGTATGTGTGATGGTTAATTTTATGTGTCAAATTGACTAGGCTACAAGATGCCCAGATATCTGGTTAAACATTATATCTCTTTTTGTTTGTTAGGGTGTTTCTGGAAGAGATTAACATTTGAATCTTTAGAATGAGTAAAGCAGGTTGCCCTCCTCAGTGTGGGAAACCTACTCCAAATCACTGAAGGTCTGAAAAATCAAAAAGGTGCAGGAAAAGATAATTTGTTTTCACTTTCTGGCTGCTTGAGCTACAATACTAGTCTTCTCCTGCCTTTGAACTGGGACTTAAACCATTTATGCTCATAATTCTCAAGGCTTCAGACTTCAATTAGAACTTACACCATTGGTTCTCCTGGGTCTCAATCTTTCAGTCTCACACTGGAACTACACCACTGGCTTTCCTGGATCTTCGGCTTACAGAAGGCAGAACGTGGGACTTCTCAGTTTTTCATAATCATGTGAGCCAATACCTAATAATAAATAAATTAATATGTGTATATATGAGATATTTATATATATAATATATGCATATATATGTATATATAACATATATACATATATATGCTTTGTTTCTCTGGGGAACTCTGACTTATACAGTATGAAAAGTAATTTTCTATTGAAACCTAGACATTTTGAGTATCACATTACTTAAATCTTGTGTATTTGCAGTCCACCTCAGATACAGCTTTCATAGATAAAGAAAGAACTACATCATTACTGCCAACTAAAGGTGAAAGTCCAGTTCTCCAGTGGCTCCTATTGACATCCAGAGATAGAGGGGATCCTTCTTACTAATGGATAAAAGTGGGTGCCCAGGCTCCCCATTAGGTCTCCACTAATACCATCTTGCCTGGGTTAAGAAGGTATAATTCCTTCCTGCTCCCAACATGACTTTCACTGAAATTGTGGGAAAGTGCCCTTGTTTCATTGAGTGGTGGTAAAAGTGTTGACTGTCTACTAGGCCTTCTCTGACACCATCCCTTCAGGGAAATGTTGGAAGACTCTTTACAACCAGGTGGTTATGGGAGTGCAGGATACCCATGTGGTCTTCACTGACACTTCAGAAAGTGGTGAGCTTCATTGCCACCTGTCAGGGATGAATGACGACCTTTCTCCCCATATGGCATTACCTGACACTACAATGGCAGGAGGCAGGAGGATGTTGATGCCTCTAATTGCATCCTGGCAAGTGTGTAAATCAAGATTATTTACTTAGCTTTTGCTTCTGGGGTCGCACATTTTTTTCTGTGGGGTTTAGCTGGGGTAAAGTTGTTATTAAAGCATTATATCTTACTAAGCTGTACCTTTCTCATCCTTTGGCTGAAGAGAGCAGGATTTTCTTGGAACTTTTTTTCCTCTCCATCTACTGATATATCTGGGTTTCTGCCAAGAGTTTTAAGTTGTACTTCATGGGAAGAATAGGGAAAAGAATTTCCTACTCTAAGCAGCAGAAGCATTGAAATGTTAATTTTTGTATTTCATATTAAGCGGGTAAAATGTTATTGTTACATGGATACACTGTATAATGCTGAAGTTAGGGCTTTTAGTATGCCCATCACCAGAAGAATATTCATTGTACCTGACAGGGGAGTTTTTACACCTTAGCCCCATCCCACCTTCCCCTTTTTGGTTTTGAATGTCTTTTTCATCTTTTCATGCCCATGTGGGCCCACCATTTAGCCATCTATTATTAGAGAGTATATGTGGTGTTTGTTTTTTCACTCCTGAGATACTTCACTTAGGATAATGGTCTCCAGTCCCATCCAAGTTGACACAAAAGACATTGATTCATTTCACTGTGGCTGAATAGTACTCCATGGTGTATACACACCACATTTTCTTTATACACTCATGAATTGATGGGCACTTAGGTTAATTCCACGTCTTTACAATTTTGAATTGAGCTACCATTACCATTTGACTGCAGGTGTCATTTTGATAACATGACTTCCATTCCTTTTGATAGATACCCAGTAGTGAGCTTACTGAATCAAATGGTAGGTCTACATTTCATTCTTTGAGCAATCTCCATACTGTTTTCCGTAGGGGTTGTACTAATTTGCAGTCCCACCAACAGCACATAAATGTTCCTTTCTATTGGTACCCATGCCAGCATCTATTGTTTTTCACTTTTAACAGTGGCCATTCCCACAGGACTAAGGTTGTATCTCCCTGTGGTTTGAGTTAGCATTTCCCTAATGATTAACGATGCTAAGCAATTTTTCATATTTTTTTTGGCCATTTGTCTATCATCTTTTGAAAATCATCTGTTCATATGTTTTGCTTACATTTTAACGTTTTTTTTCTCTTGAGTTCATTTGTTTCAGTTCTTTGTAGATTGTGGATATTAGCACTTTGCTGGATATATAGTTTCTGAATATTTTCTCTCATTCTGTAGGTGGTCCATTTACTCTGTTGATTATTTTCTTTGTTATGCAGAGGCTTTTAGTTGAATTAAGTCCCATTTATTTATTTATATTATTGTTCTATTTGCCTTTGGGGCCTTAGTCATAATTTTTTTGCCTAGGCTGATGTTTAGAAGAGTTTTTCTTACATTTTCTTCTTAAGTGCCTTGCATTGACGTCTTTAATCCACCTGGAATTAATTTTTGTATATGGTGACAGATAGGGGTCCTGCTTCATTATTCTGCATGTGGCTACCCATTTCCTCAGCATTATTTATTGAATAGGGCATCCTTCCTCCAGTGTAGGTTTTTGACTACTAAGTCAAAGATCGGTTGGTTGTCACAACATAGTTTTATTTACGGGTTCTCAATTCTGTTACATTGGTCTATCTGTCTACTTTCATAACAGTATCATGCTGTTTGGGTTACCATAGCCTTGTAGTATAATTTGACATCAGGTAATGGTGATGCCTCCAGATTTGTTCATTTTGCTTAATGGTTCAATTTGCTTTTGGCTATTCAGGCTCTTTTTTGGGTTCCAAATGAAGCTTAGGATTATTTTTTATATGTCTTTGAAATAAAATATTAGTATTTTAATGGGAATTGCATTGAATCTGTAAATCACTTTTGGCAGTATGGACATTGTAAAGATGTTGATTCTACCAATCCATGAGCACGGAATGATTTTCCATTTGTTTGTGTCATCTAAGATTTTGTTAATCAGTATTTTATAGTTCTCCCCGTAGAGATCTTTCACCTCTTTGGTTAGGTATATTCCTAAAGTTTGGTTAACCACGTATTTTATTTTCTTTATAGTTACTGTAGATGGTATTGAGTCCTTGATTTTACTCTCAGCTTGACTGTTACTAGTATATAGAAATGCCACTGATTTGTGTACATTCATTTTGTAACCTGAGACATTGTTGAATTTATCCTAGGAGTCTATCAATTCTGGGAGTCTTTTACTGCAGTCTTTAGAGTTTTCTAGATACAAGATCATATCATCAGCAAACAGGGATAGTTTGAACTGCTATTTCCCAATATGGATACCTTTTATTTGTTCCTCTAGCCTGATTTCTCTGTCTAGGTCTAGGACTGCTAGTAGTATGTTTAATAGAAGTGGTAACAGTGGGCACCCTTGCCTTCTTCCAGTTATTAGGAGGAATGAATTCAAATTTTCCCCATTCAGTATTATGTTGGCTGTGGGTTTGTCATATATGGCTTTTATAATTTTGAGGTAAGTTCCTACTATGCCTAGTTTGTTGAGGGTTCTTATCATGAAAGGATGCTGCATTTTACTGAATGGTTTTCTATATCTATTGAGATGATCATATGGTTAGTTTTTGCTTCTGTTTATGTGGTGAATCACATTTGTTGATTTGCATATGTTGAACTATCCTTGCATCCCTGGGATGAAACCCACTTGATCATGGTGTATTTTTTTTTTTTTTTTTGCTTCATTGTTTTGGTTTTGAACATTCTCTTCAATCCCATTCATATTATATGCCATCCATATTATGAATTCTGTCTCTGACATTTTGACAATTCCTTGAGGTTGAAGTCTGCTACTGGAGACCTATTGTGATCCTTTGAGGGTGTCAAAAGAGCTTGTTTTTTCATGTTTCCATAGTTCTTATACTGGTTCCTTCTCATCTGAAACCTCTTCTCCCAGCTCAAGGCAGATGACTGTGCAGTGCACCTGTTCTCTTCTGCTGGGAATTCTCATATATAGAGAAAAGAAAGAGAGATCCACAGCTGGTGTACTTGTATCCTTTTCTGGGTGATTGACAAAGAAACCAAAATAATATTTCAGTACCTCAATGAAAAAAGGAAAAAGTCACTAAAGAAATAGACAACATAAGAAAAGATACCACAGAACTTAAATAAATAAAAGAACCATTCAGGGAATTTCAAAATACAGCAGAACCTGTCAAAAATAGGCAAGACCAACCAGAAGAAAGAATCTCAGAGCCTGAAGACAAGGCTTTCAAACTAACCAAGTCAGTCAAAAATGCAGGAAAAAAGAATAAAGAAGAGTGCAAACCACCCATAGAAATATGAGAATACAGGAAGTGAGCCAATATATGAATTATAGGTATCTCTGAGGGAGAACAAGAAAAAGCATAAAGCATGGAAAATGTACTCAAGGCATTATTGAGGAAAACTTCCTTGGTATCACCAGAGATTCAGAGAGCCAGGTACAAGATGGTCATCAGACACCAGGAAGATTCATAGCAAATAGGACATCTCCAAGACACATAGTCATGAGTCTGGTCAAAGTAAAAATGAAGGAGAAATTTCTACAAGCAGCAAGAGAAAAGCAACAAATAACCTACAAAGGAAAATCCATCAGGCTAACAGCAGCATTCTCAGCAGAGACCTGACAAGTCAGAATGAATAGCTGCCCCATTTTCAGTCTTCTTAAACAGAACAAGTGCCAGCCAAGAATTTTGTATCCTGCAAAAAGTTTCATAAAAGGTATAGAAATAAAGACTTTTCCAGAAAAGCAAACACCAAAGGAAATTGTCACTACTAGACCAGTTCTACAGGAAATACTCAGAACTGCATTATATCTAGAACAGAATAATAGACACATACCAGTGTAAGAACACCTGAAATTTAAAGCTCACAGCTCTTATAAAACAATAGCACAACAGGGAAAAAACAACAAGATATCATCCAACATGATGAACAGAACAGTATCCCACATATCAATACTTACACTGAAGATGACTGGTCTTAGCCTCACTCAAAAGACATAGACTGGCTGAGTGGATAAAAAAACACAACCCAAGTATATTCTATCACATCTAATTTGCAAGGTCTCACTCAGACCCAAGGTAAAGACATGGAAAAATATATTCCATGTAAATGGACACCAAAAGTAAGCAAGTGTAGCTATTCTCATATCAGACAAAATAGATATTAAATCAGCAATGGTTAAAAAAGAAAAAGATGCTCATTATATAATGATAACAGAAGTAATTTAGCAAGAAGAAATAATAATCCTAAATATATATGAACCTAACACAGGAACTTCCAGATTAATAAAACAAATTCTACCAAATCTAAGCTATGAAATAAACAGTAGCAGCATAAACACTGGGAATTTCAACACCCCACTGACAGAATTGAACAGATCATTGAAATAGAAAATCAATAAAGAAACACTGGTCTTCAATGACACGCAAGAACAAATGAACCTAACATCTATGGAACACTCTACCCCAAAATGACAGAATATACATTCCTCTTGTCAGTACATGGGACATTTTCCAAGACTTATCATGTCTTAGGCCACAAAACAAGTCTCAGTCAATTGAGAAAAATCTAAATCATACCATGTGATTTCTAGTTTTATTCTATTCAGACCATAGTGGAATAAAACTAGAAATCACTTCCAATAGAAAGGCTCAAATCCATGTAATGTCATGGAAATTAGAAGAACTGGTGCTCAATTATCCCGGGTTAATGACGAAATAAGATGGAAACCAAAAGATTCTTCAAAGTGAATGCCAAAGTGGACACAAGCTATCAAAATCCATGGGATATAGGAAAAGCAGTGCTAAGGGGAAAATTCTTAGCCTTAAATGCTTACATCAAAAAGACAGAAAGATCACAAATTAATGACCTAATATCACATTGCATGGAACTAGAAAAAGAAGAAATAATCAAACCCAAAGCCAGAAGAAGAAAAGAAATAATAAAAGTCAGAGAAGAACTAATTGAAATGGAAAAAAAATACCCAAAGAGTCAATGAAAAAATTGGTTCTTTGAAAAGATAAACAAAATTGATAGACCCCTAGCAAGATTAAATAAAAATAAGAGAAAGAACACAAATAAGCTCAATCAGAAACGAAAAGAGACATTACAATTAATATCACAAAAACACAAAATATAATCTGTGACTACTACAAAGCCCCCCATGCACACAAACTAGAAAACCTAGAGTAAATGGATAAATTCCTGTAAACACACACCCTCCCAAGCCTGAATCAGGTAAATATAAATCTTGAACAGACCAATATTGAGCAGTGAGTTTGAGGCAGTAATAAAAATCCTCCGAAAAAAAAGTGCCCCAGAACAGTTGAATTCACAGCCAAATTTTACCAGACCTACAAATGAGAACTTGCACCTATCATTCAGAAACTATTCCATAATATCAACAAAGAGGAAATCCTTCCTAACTCATTCTATGAAGTCAATATTACCTTGATGCAAAAGCCTGGAGAGGACATAACAACAAAAGAAAACTGCAGACCAACATCCCTTATGAACATAGAGGCAAAAATCCTTAAAAAGAATACTAGCATTCAAATTCAACAGCACATCAAAAAGATATTACACAATGATATGTGAGTGTTTTCCCAGGGATGCAAGGATGATTCAACACATGCAAATCAATAAATGTTATTCACCACATAAACAGAAGCAAAACTAACACCATATGATCATTTCAATAGATGCACAAAAAGCATTCAATAAAATCCAGCACCTTTTCATGATATAAACCCTCATATAATAGGCATAGAAGGAAGATTCCTCAAAATTATAAAAGCCATATATGACAAACCCACAGCCAACATCATATAAAATGGAGAAATGTTGAAAGCATTCCCATTAAGAACGGGAACAAGACAAGGGTGCCCTCTGTCACCACTTCTATTAAACATAGTACTGGACATCCTAGCCAAAGCAATAAGGAAAAGAAAAAAATACAAGGTATCCAAATTGGAAAAGAGGAGGTCAAACTATCCTTGTTTGCTTACAATATGATCGTGTACCTAGAAAACTCTAAAGGCTACAGTAAAAGACTCCCAGAATTGATAAATAAATTCAGCAAAGTTTCAGGTTACAAAATGAATGTACAAAACTCAGTAGCATTTCTATGTACTAATAACAGTCAAGCTGAGAGTAAAATCAAGGACTCAATACCATCTACAGTAACTATAAAGAAAATAAAATACGTGGTTAACCAAACTTTAGGAATATACCTAACCAAAGAGGTGAAGGATCTCTACGGGGAGAACTATAAAATACTGATTAACAAAATCTTAGATGACACAAACAAATGGAAAATCATTCCGTGCTCATGGATTGGTAGAATCAACATCTTTACAATGTCCATACTGCCAAAAGTGATTTACAGATTCAATGCAATTCCCATTAAAATACTAATATTTTATTTCACAGACATATAAAAAATAATCCTAAGCTTCACTTGGAACCCAAAAAAGAGCCTGAATAGCCAAAAGCAAATTGAACCATTAAGCAAAATGAACAAATCTGGAGGCATCACCATTACCTGATGTCAAATTATACTACAAGGCTATGGTAACCCAAACAGCATGATACTGTTATGAAAGTAGACAGATAGACCAATGTAACAGAATTGAGAACCCGTAAATAAAACTATGTTGTGACAACCAACCGATCTTTGACTTAGTAGTCAAAAACCTACACTGGAGGAAGGATGCCCTATTCAATAAATAATGCTGAGGAAATGGGTAGCCACATGCAGAATAATGAAGCAGGACCCCTATCTGTCACCATATACAAAAATTAATTCCAGGTGGATTAAAGACGTCAATGCAAGGCACTTAAGAAGAAAATGTAAGAAAAACTCTTCTAAACATCAGCCTAGGCAAAAAAATTATGACTAAGGCCCCAAAGGCAAATAGAACAATAATATAAATAAATAAATGGGACTTAATTCAATTAAAAGCCTCTGCATAACAAAGAAAATAATCAACAGAGTAAATGGACCACCTACAGAATGAGAGAAAATATTCAGAAACTATATATCCAGCAAAGTGCTAATATCCACAATCTACAAAGAACTGAAACAAATGAACTCAAGAGAAAAAAAACGTTAAAATGTAAGCAAAACACATGAACAGATGTTTTTCAAAAGATGATAGACAAATACCCTACAAATATAAAAAAGTTTCAACATCACTAATCCTCAGGGAAATGCAAATTAAAACCACAATGATATTCCACCTTACCCCTATCAGAATGGCCAAAAAGTAAAAAAACAACAGATGCTGGCATGGATATAGAGAAACAGGAACACTTATAACTGTTTGTGGGACTGCAGACTAGTACAACCCTTATGGAAAACAGTATGGAGATTTCTCAAAGAAGTAAAAGTAGACATACCTTTTCATCCAGCAATTCCGTTATTGTGCATCTACCCAAAGGAAAATAAATAATTTATATGAAAGACACCTGCACCCAAATGTTTATCACAGCAAAATTCACAAGTGTAAAGGTATGCAATCAATGTAAGTGCCCATCAATTCATGAGTGTATAAAGAAAATGTGGTGTGTGTTTGTATATATATAATGGAGTATTTCTCAGCCATAAAAATGAATGAAATTATGTACTTTGCAGCAAATTGGATGAAACTTGAGTCCATTATCCTAAGTGAAGTATCTCAGGAATGGAAATATAAACACCATATGTTCTTACTAAAAACTGGGAGCTAAAGGATGGGTACATGTAGGCATAAAGAGATGTAAAGCACATTGAAAACTAAGAAGGAGGATGGATGGGAGGGTTTGAGGGATAATCGGGTTCAGTGAACACTATCCAGGTGTTGCACACACCAAAAGCCCTGACTTCAGCATTATACAGTACACCCATGCAACCAAAATATTTTTGCACCTTAATATTTTGAAATAAAAAAATAAAAAACCTATGGGAAGATGGCTGATCAGAGACATCAGCTTCTGGATTATCTGCGAAAGAAGCAAAAGTTTTAGATGAAAAAGAAAAAAAAGCAAACACAAATTTGATGTAATTCTAAGAGAAAAGTTCCAGAACCTACCAGAGATTCCACAGGAAGAAGTTGAGGAACATAACCAAAAAGAGCAAGATATCAGCAGAGATCAACCTCTGAGAGGCTTTGAGCATGGAGAAAAGGGTAGGTTGGTGTGGGGGGGTTGTTTCTCCTTCCCTCACGTCTCTGGCAGTCAGCAGACTCCCATGTTGCTGGAGAACATTTCTACCTTCATGAGCCCAAAAGCTGTTGCTGTCTGTGAACTGGGAGTTTCTTGAGAACAAAGCACCAGGCTTTCAGCCCTCTTGGGGTCACTTCCCACCTCCACAGACCTGAGCTGAGACAGCAGGTATCATATTGACTTTCTACCCACTGTGTGACTTTTGTATACCCCAGGGAGCTTCAGCCCCCAGTTTTCATCTCACTCATTCCCACACAAACATTTCTCAACTCTGGCCAAGACTATGGGAGCTACAGGGGCCAGTGGGTCCTGGGTGATCTGTGTGACCCCAGAGCCTGGACATTCCAGGCAGGCTGCCTTCTCAGGGACAGAGATGACTAGAGTGCTAGTTCTCTTTCATTCAGACTCTTTTCTTCTCCCCTCGCCCAAACCCACTCCTGCTGAGAGAGGCAATTGAGTCAAGGCACTCAGGAGCAGCTGCTTCCCTTCTGTTGGTGTGTCCACCACACTGAGGCATCCACAGAGAGGGGGGCTCAAGTTATTTATCTTA
This sequence comes from Daubentonia madagascariensis, assembly GCA_023783475.1. NCBI lineage: Eukaryota > Metazoa > Chordata > Mammalia > Primates > Daubentoniidae > Daubentonia > Daubentonia madagascariensis. The sequence goes on from JAKFHU010001693.1 coordinate 1,590,697, forward strand.
AAGACCTGCAGTGGACTAAAGCGTGGTCAGATTGTGGGCTTCCTGCTCACCAGCCCTCCCTAGCACTACTTACCTGGCTGCTCCATCAGAGCAGGGCACACCCCGAAGAGGAGGGAAATGAATCCTGCTTGAGCACCCATATGCAACTCAGGACCAGCACACTTCTCCCTGGCATTGTCAGATATTGATCTTTGGGGACCCAGGGGCAGGCCCTTATGCCCGATCCCATGCCCCTAAGACTCGATCATGCTGCTTTGTGGCACTGAGGGGAAATTTATGAACTAATCCTGGAAGGTGAGGAAGCCCACATGGACAGAACTGAAAAGAGACTGCAGTGTGGGTCCCAGCCATATCACATTCATGGAGCTCCCCTCCCCTCACAGGAAGGGCATGCTCTCAGCCCAGGGAGGGATTGCGGACAGGGAAGCTTCCAGCTGGCAGCACCATTGCTTGGGAGCTCAGCTAGTTTGAGCCCCTGCCTGCTGGCAGATGCTGGGGGGAGACTGTGGAGCAGGGAAGGGGAGAGAAGAGCAAAATCCACTCCTAGAAGCCAGATTGTGAATCTCAGATGGCCCCACCCCCACAAGCAGACTTTCTACTGACCCTCCCTATTGACTTTCCACAGCAGCCTCTAAGGAGACCTTTGACCCCTACCAAGACAGATACTTTACTGGTTTTTGTGGAGCTTGAGGGTAGGCTTCCCTGACCCAGGCTCACCCAGCCTCATGCCCCCATCCTCCTATGCTGTGGTGGAGAATAATAAGGACTCACCAGGAAGTTCCAGGGCCATGCCCACCACCTGGGGCATTCAAGTGCTTCTCCTGTGGTGCTAGAGCTCATCATAGGTTCCAAAAACAACACTGCAGATGGCTCTTTCCAGCAAGCACTACCTACTGGGAGGGAGGTCAATTTGTATAGCCCTTCACAACATTTACTGACACAATCATACAGGGTGGGGTTGATTCTTACCCACAAGCACCACCTACTGTCTCAAGATTAAACTGGGTGTGCCAATACAATTCACACTATTGGGAAGACCACAGGGCTGAAGAAAGAGAAAGGATTTCAAAGACCTCCATCCTACCTCACCAAGAAAAGACAGAGAATCTGCTCACACAAATAGCTCACCACTGCTACAGCCTACAAATAACTAGTAACTGAGAAAACCACCACACTAAAGATGTCTATAACTAAAGTATCAATTCAGAACCTAGACCACCATCAAAGCACCCACAATCAAAAACAAAGGTTCTTACCCACCATATGCTATAGACACATCCTTACAAGTGAGGTGGGGGGAGAAAGCTCCATCTAAACAAAAGAAAATCCAAAAACAAGAAGTAACAGCTGCTCCATATTAGAAGTAATCAGTGCAATGACTCCAGAAATATGAAAATTCAGAGCAAAAGGATGCATCCAAAGGGGGACAACAGCTCTCTAGCAATGGATCCCAATGAAAATGAAAATATTGAAATGACAGATAAAGAATTCCAAGTATGGGCTGTAAGGAATCTCAATGAAATCCTAGAGAAAATGGAAAACCAATGCAAAGAAACCAGAAAAACAATTCAAGAAATGAATGACAAATTTCCCAAAAAGATAGGTATATTAAAAAAAAATACCAAATAGAACTTCTGGAAATGAAAAATTCATTTAAGGAAATACAAAACACAATAGAAAGTTTGAAGAATGGATCAGAGCAGGTAGAAGAAAGTATTTCAGAGTTTGAAGACAACTATTTTGATAACTCAGTCAGTCAAAAATAAACAACAAAGAATTAAAAGGAATGAACAGAGCCTATAAGAAATATGGGATTATGCAAAATGACCAATGATAAGAATTATAGGCATTCCTGAGGGTGAAGAAGAAAATGCACAAAGGCTGGAAAATCTATTTGAGGAAATAATTGAGGAAAACTTCCCTGGCCTTGCTAGAGATTTAGACATCCACGTACAAGAACTTCAATGAACACCTGAGAGATTCATTGCAAAGGCACAATCACCAAGAATTGTAGTCATCAGACTGGCCAAAGTCAACATGAAGGAGGAACTACTGTGAGCCATGAGGTGAAAATATCAAGGAACTTGCAAAGAAAAACTCATCATGCTAACTGTAGAATTCTCAGTGGAGACCTTACAAGCCAGAAGGGTTTGGGGCTACATCATCAGTGTTCTTAAACAGAACAACTGCCAGCCTAGAATTTTGTATCCTGCAAAAAACGAAGTTTTATAAATGAAGGAGAAATGAAGACTTTTCAGACAAGCAAACAGCAAGGGAATTTGTCAAGGCCAGACCTTCCCTGAAGGAAATACTCAGAACTACATTATACATGGATCAGCACAACAGACACCCAGCAATGTGAAACCACCCAGAAGCTAAAGCTCAAAGCTCATATAAAAAAAATAGCACAAGAAAGTAAACAAAGCAACAAGATGCTACCAATAATGATGAACAGAACAGCATCCCACTTATAAATTCTATCAATCAACATGAACAGTCTGAATGACCCACTCAAGAAACACAGGTTGGCTGAATGGAAGAAAAAATACAACCCAACTATCTGCTGTCTCTTGGAAACACATCTAACCCACAAGGCTCATACAGACTCAAGGTGAAGGGATTGAAAAAATATTCCATACAAACAGAAAACAAAAGAAAGAAGGTGTAGCCATTCTCATATCGGATAAAAATTACTTTAAATCAAAAATGGTAAAGACAAAGGTGGTAATTATATAATGCTAAATGGAGCAATTCAACAAGAAGACATAACAATCCTAAATATTTATCCACCTAACACAGGAACACCCGTATTCATAAAGCAAATTCTACTAGCTCTAAGGAAAGAGATAAATAGCAGCATCATAATTGCTGTGGAGTTCAACATCCCACTGACAGAGCTGGACAGATCCTCCAAGCAGAATATAAACAAAGAAACACTGGACTGAAATGGAACTCTAGAACAAATGGGCCTAACAGACGTTTACAGAACATTTTACCCCAAAACTACTGAATATACAATCAGCATATGAAACATTATCCAAGATTGATCATATCTTAGGTCATAAAATATGTCTCAACAAATTTAAAAAAATGAAATCATATCAAGTATCTTCTTACACCTCAGTGGAATAAAACTAGAAATCAATTCCATGAGAAACACCCAATTCTACACAAAGTCATGGGAATTAAACAACCTGCTGCTGAATGATTATTAGGTCCATAATGAAATTAAGATAGAAATCAAAAGATTCCTTGAACTGAACAAAGTGGACACAAGCTATCAAATTCTATGGGTTTCAGCAAAAGCAGTCCTAAAAGGAAGATTCATAGCCTGAAATACCTACATCAAAAAGACACAAAGGTCACAAATTAACAAGCTAATGACACATCTTAAGGACTAGAAAAGGAAGAGCACACCAAACCCAAAGCCAGCAGAAGAAAAGAAATAACTAAGTCCAGAGCAGAACTTAATGAAATGGGAAAAAAAACCAAAACAATGACCAAAAAATCAAAATATTCATTCTGTGAAAAGATAAACCAAATTGATAGACCCCTTGTGAGATTAACCAGGCATAGAAAGGAAAGGACCCAAATAAGCTCAATCAGAAGTGAAAAGGTAGATATTATGAATGATACCATAGAAATACAAAATACCATCTGTAAATACTATGAAAATCTCTACACACATAAACTGGAAAACATACAGGAAACAGAAAAATTCCTGGAAACACACAACCTCCCAAGACTCAATCAGGAAAAATAGAATTAATGAACAGACCAATAATGAGCAGCAAGATAGAAGCAGTAATAAAAAAATCTTCCAACAACAACAAAAAGCCCCAGACCAGATGGATTCACAGCCAAATTCTACCAGACCTACAAAGAAGACATGGTACCCATATTGCATAATTTTTTCCTTAACATCGAGAAGGAGGGAATCCTCCCCAACTCATTCTGCAAAGCCAGTATCACTTTGAAACCAAAAACCAGGAAAGGACACAACTAAAAAAGAAAACTGCAGACCAATAACCCTTATGAATATACATGCAAAATTCCTCAATAAAATACTATCAAACCAAATTCAACATGACATCAAAAAAATAATCCTCTATGACCAAGTGAGCTTCATCCCAGGAATCTAGGATAGTTCAACATAAGTAAATCAATAAATGTGATTCACCACATAAACAGAAACAAAAACAAAGACCATATGATCATCTCAATAGGTGCAGAAAAAGCATTCAACAAAATCCATGACCCTGTTATGATAAAAATCCTCAACAAACTAGGCATAGAAGGAATATATACCAAAAGTATAAAAGCCATATATGACAAACCCACAACCAATATCATATTGAATGGGGAAAAGTTGAAAGCATTCCCCCTAAGAACTAGAAGAAGACAAGGGTGCCCACTGCCACCACTTCTATTCAACATAGTCTTAGCCAGAGCAGTTAGGCAAAAGAAAGAAAGTGCATCCAAATTGGGAAAGAGGAGGCCAAACTATAGCTTTTCACTGATGATATGATCTTATACCTAGAAAACCCCACAGACTTCACCAAGAGACTTCTGGAGTTGATAAATAAATTCAGCAAAGTCTCAGGTTATAAATTCAACGTACACAAATCAGTAGCATTTCTATACACCAATAACAGTCAAGTGAAGAGTCAAATCAAAGACTCAATACCATTCACAATAGCTACAAAGAAAATAAAATACCTGGGAATATATTTAACCAAGGAGGTGAAAGATCTCTAGAAACTCAACTATGAAATACTGAGGAAAGAAATCACAGATGACACAAACAAATAGAAAAACATATCATGCTCATGGATGTGTAGAATCAACATCATTAAAATGTCCATACTACTCAAAGTGATTTACAGATTCAATGCAATCCCCATCAAAATACCAAAGTCATATTTCACAGATCTAGAAAAAATAATTCTACACTTTGGAACCAGAAAAGAGCCCAAATAGCCAAAGCAATCTTAATCAAAAAGAACAAATCTAGAGGCATCACATTACTAGACTTCAAACTAGACTGCAAGGCTACAGTAACCGAATAGCATGGTATTGGCACAAAATAGACACATAGACCAATGGAAGAGAACAGAGAACCCAGATATAAAACCATCCACATACAGCCAACTGATCTTTGACAAAGCAGACAACAATATACACTGGGTAAAAGAAGCCCTATTCAAAAAATTGTGCTGGGAAAATTGGATAGCCCCATGGAGAAGAATCAAACAGGATCCGTATCTTGCACCACTCACAAAAATTAATTTAAGATGGATAAAAGACTTAAATGTAAGGCATGAAACCATAAGAATTCTAGAAGCAAATGTAGGAGAAACTCTTCTAGATATCAGCCTAGGCAAAGAATTTATAACTAAGACCCTAATGACAATTACAGCAAGAACAAAAATAAATAAACGTGACTTAATTAAATTAAAAAATATTCTGCACAGCTAAGGAAATAACCCTCAGAGCAAATAGACAACCTACAGAATGGGAGAAAATATTTGCAAACTATACACCTGATAAAGGCTTAATATCCAGAATCTACAAGGAACTCAAACAAATCAATAAGAAAAAAACAAATAAGCCCATTTGAAAGTGGACAAAATACATGAACAGAACTTTTCAAAAGAAGATATACAAGTGGCCAATAAATATATGAAAAAATGCTCAACATCTGTAATTATCAGGGAAATGAAAATTAAAACCAAAATAAGATACCACATTACCCATGTTATAATGGCTTTTATTAAAAAGTCTAGAAACAACAGATGTTGGTGTGGATGCAGATAAAAAAGAATGCTTATACATTGCTGGTGGGACTGAAAATTAGTACAACCTCTATGGAAAATAGTATGGAGATTCTCCAGAGAACTAAAAGTAGACCTACCATTCGATCCATCCATCCCACTACTGGGTATCTACCCAAAGGAAAAAAAAAAACACATTCTATAAAAAAGACATCTGTACTCGAATGTTTATTGCAGCACAGTTCACAATTGCAAAGATGTGGAATCAACCCAAATGCCCATCAATTCATGAGTGGATTAACCAAATGTGGTATATGTATACCATTGATTACTGCTCATCCATCAAAAAGCATGAATTATTGCCTTTTGCAACAATTTGGATGGAACTGGAGACCATTATCCTAAGTGAAGTATTTCAAGAATGGAAAAACAAACACCACATGTACTTGCTAATAAATAGGAACTAACTAATGAGCACACTTGTGCAAAACTCAATGGAAATCAAGCAGGGGGGAGTTGGGAGGAGGGGATGGGTAAAAACCTACCTAACGGGTACAATGAACACTATTTGGGTGATAGACACACTTATAGCCATTAGTCAAGCATTAGAGAAATGATCCGTGTAAGCAAAAACATTTGTACCCCCTTAATATTTTGAAATTAAAAAGCCCTGTGGGAAACCCTGTGTACTAAGCATACAGAACAGAAGGAATGATATAACTGCAATACAGTCACAGCAAAGTCTTCTGACAATCCTTTGGGGGTTCTGGAGCTAGAATTACCCTTCACAGTTGTCCTGAATTGGGGCAAGGGTCAGGGCCTTTATATTCCCATATCAAACAGAAATTGGATTTAGGCTGACCCTGAGAAAAATATGTAAATTTGGCAAGGCCTAACCTGGGGAGAAATTCACCTGAGATCTACCTGTTGCCAACATTCCCAGTAGCTTGAAAATGAGGGCTTTTGTCCTGGACGGGTGTATTTCAGAGGCACATGATAGCATCCACTATAGACTTCAATAGAGGATATCCAAAATATCAATAAATACTCACCTCATTGGTAAAGAAGGAAATGCCAATAAAAATACAATAATGCACTCATACATAATCACATTGCACAAATGGGAAGACAAATAGTAGCGCAAATGTATAGTAAATAAAATCCTCATACACTGCTGGTGGAAATGTAAGTTGATGGAACTGCATTGAAAAACATTTTGTATTATCTAACTAAATTAGAAAAGCAAAATGCCCTATGTCCCAGCAATTCTGCCCCTAGATATTTTCCTTAGAGAAATTCTTGCACTTGTACACCCAGAGACATTTTTTAAAACATTCATAGAAGCATTGTTTCTCTAAGCATTGTTACCTCTAAACTTAAAACAAGGGATCTTCAAAGCTCAAAGGGATAAATATAGTTGTTTATATAATGGAATACTACACAGCAATGAAAGTAAAAGTACTACAACTACACATATCCACAGGGCATAATTCTGAGCAAAAGAATCAAGGCACAAAAGAACACATACAATATTATTCCATTTAATTTAATTAAAGTTTGAAAACAGTAACAAGTAAACTATTAAGTTTGCATTCATCAATGGCAAAAATATTTTTTTTAAAAAAAGGAGGAAATGATTATCACTAAAAAAAGGATAAAGTTTACCTCTGGGGGGAGAGATGACAATGTGATGAGATGGAGGTACCTGGATGTTTCTGGAGGTCTGGGCAATAAATGTTTTGTATCTCAACCTGAGTAGTAGATACACGTGGGTTTATGCTATTATTATTTCAACTGTAGATATATGCTTTATCACTCTTCTGTATTTATATTTCATAATGACAACCAAAATAAAAACAGGAAAATAAGTGCTTAGAGATGATCATCCTTTTTTATCAAGTTTCAGCCACATTATATTGAAAATATAAATTGGAGAAAATGCTGAGTGAAAATAGCCAGACCACAAGTAGGACTGTAAAGCAACATATCAAGAAATTTAGCATGAGAAACCAATCAAGGAAGCAGGTAGGCTCTCCTTTCATTCCTTATCTGCTGAAAGGGGCACAAAGCTTGTGTTCTGTGTTACTCACCCCAGATGTTCTGGCTTCTTATGGTCCATTAGCCAAGATGCAATGATTCTTTGTTTTGGTTTCACCAGGACATATGCCTTCCCCTCACTGACCTGCTCTAATTCCTTTCAAAATGTACCTGATCATATTCCCTTTTATCTCTGCCCATTCTCTGCCTGGCGACTGTACCTAACATGATAAATGAAGTATGCTAATGTTCTCATGGGTGCTTAAACATGAATTTATGTATTAACTCTCCCAATTAACTTCTGTGCATTTTTAATGGAAGATTTCAGAGGGGAGGTACCTTTGTATTCTCTGTTCCCTTGACCATATTTTCTGCCATCCCTACAAATTATGTCCTTCCTGCACTCTCATAGACTTATCTTATCTTAAACTCTAAAATTCAAGCCCTTCACTTCTCTCAATACAAAGGCATAGTTATCTGGTTGGTGTGGATTCTTTCCAAACAATATGATTTGTGTTTTTTTCTCAACAATGTGATTTGAAGATCATTCCATGTAAGTTAATACAGATCTACCTCATCCCTGAATTATTCGTTTGTTTCTTTATTCATTGTTGTATATTGTGCTTTTTTCTTACTGATTTGTATCATTTAAAAAATATATTCTGGATACAAATCCTGCATCATATACGTGCCTGTCTTTAAACACTGCTTATGGCGTCTTTGATTGTTCACGTTTTTAATTTTCAGAAATATTAAACATACATCTATTACACCACTTAAGACACTGTGTTTCTTTGCATGCTGGTCTCTCCCACTAGGAAGTGAATTTCTTGAGAGCAGGACCTGTGTTTTATTCATTTCCATAGCAACCAGAAAAGAGCCTGGATGGTTGGTATGTTTCCAGTCAATATTTGTGGCATTGAATTGATGATGCCTTTAACCCAAAGGGATTACATTGACTCTTAGAATAAATAAATGAATAAAGAAATATTGCTGGGAAATCCATAAATCAATATTTCTTATTTTTATCATTTGTAGTGAAAATTCCTTTCTGGCAGCCCTAAGAATAGTCACTCTTCAATTTATTCTTCTTGTTCTTGGCCTCAATCTCCCTCACATACTTTCCCTCTTTTTACTTTTCTCCCAGTTTCTCTAAAAGACAAAGGCTTCAGATGAATCAACTTCCCACATCCCCACCTAGGGCTGGCATTTTTACTGAGGTGGCATTGAAGTTTAAAGCTATTCCAATACCTTCCTTTTCCTCCTTACTTCTTAGGAAAACACAAACAAAAAATGGAAAGGACGGGGCCGGGCAGAGAAAACTAGTCAACTGAGTCTGTATCCCACAAACTCTTGTGGGATTTTTTGTAGGAAATATGCAAAAGGAACACAAAGTCTTCATGGAGTCCCATTCAGGGACATGGATAAATAGAAACCCCAAAATGAGGAGGGCCTCATATGCTTTAAACAGACAAATTATTGTGTTTAAGGCAGCTCAGCTTCCTTTCTTGCCCCGTGATACCACACAGTAGTTTCATCACAACTTTATCCAACTAGGGGAAAAGAAAATGATCTACTCATGCCATGTCGAAGAAACACAGATTAGAGACAAAGTCAAGATAATAGCCATGGTTTCTGAAGTTTAAAATATTTTTATTAATAAAAAAAGTACGATAATTAAACTGAACAAGATTGCTTAGTACCCAAGTACACACCCTGCCTGGATACCACAGCGAGAGAGTCCCACTGAGCCAGAACAGAGTAACCTCTAAGTGGCCATGCTAACTGAGGCAATTCTTGAGTATCTCTGGGTGCATAACAGATTTGTATATTAAAGATTGTTCGTGATCCTAGCCTCAAAGCCATGCCTCTGGAGCAAGAACTAGTATGAAATAGAGGAAAAATAGGGTGCTGCTCTGAAGCACTAAAATAATGAGGCATGAACATGAGAGTTGTAGAGACTAAAGCTTAATATACTGTTTTATAATTTCTTTAAACAAACTAACAATGACAAAAAATCCAATTGATCCCTTCATTGTAGGCTCCTTTCCCCAACACAAAAAAAGAGAATCAGTTTCTGGCACTGTTCTCCTGCTGTGACCTCCTGTCAAAAAATAGGGATTGACATTATTAGGGACTCTCTTCCCCATTTTTCAGGAGTATAATGAAAACAGCACTGCATACAACATAGTTATAAAGTAATGTCCAACACAACTACTTGTACTGACCCCAGGAAACATTTACTGGATGGGAAGGAGAGTTTCTTAACAGTTAACAAAATAGTATCTCTTTCCCTGCCCCCGACCCATCACCAGAAAAGGAAATGGAAAGTAAAATTAGTATTTGAGAAACAAAGAAATATCCTGCCACTGGTATAAATTCCATCCTCTTCCAGCCCACTCCCATCCCAACCACCCCACCCCACTTCCCTGCTACCTATACTGTTCAGAGTACAGTAAGCCAGGAATGAGAAAATGTAACTGGTGAAACTGAACTGGTCAAAGCCTGAGGACTCTGGAAAATTGCCTTTGTGCTTCTGATAGAGTGACATTTAACGTGGTCCAGGCAGAGTGAAAAAAGGGAAGAATACAGCTTTTGAAGCAATGGGTTTTGCCTACCTATTCCTTTAGGTCCTAATATGTTTCAAGTTTGGAAACACATGATAACCCTATTGTTAGTAACAAAAATAATGTAGGGAAAGTGAGAGTAGGAGAAGAAATAATATTGCTTTCAGTGGCCACTCTTCAATTATCCTTCTTACTGAATCAAATTTAGCTTTTTATCACCTGGGAATCCTAATCCTCTTCTTTTTCATGGAGTAAGTATAGTGTACTATAATTATCATCATAGTCATAATTATACTACTTTGCTGTTCATTTAAAGATCTTTCATCATTTTTGTCAACATCAATTAATTAGAAGCCTCACAACATTCCTGTGAGGTAGATATTTGTATCCCCATTTTGTAGATGGGTTAACTGAGGCACAGAGAGGTGACGTGACTTGCCTAAGGTCAACCAAGTGAGAGACTGGGGAAATATGGAAGCGAGGTAACTCAGGGTAGCACCCCTGTTGTCAGAGAGCCATATTTAGCAGTGAGAAAAGATAGATATGTGTTTATTTAAATTGGTCCCACTCAGTTTCTTCTGTGTCCATCCCTCTACAGTACCTTATTTAGGGATTAGCATACTGTAGTGGATCAATAAGTTCCCTTGGCTTATTCAAGGTTAGGTCAACTCCCAATATTTTGGTTCATGAGAAAAATTTTGGAGGCAGGATAGACCCTAGATTCTTGGAACTCAGATCATAGAAATCCCTAATTCCAAAATTTTGCAGACCACCTTGTTTCAAAGAGCTGTTGGAGTTCTGAAAATGTTACCATCATGTACATAAGCACTGTGCTCTAGTTGATAAAGTTGTTTCCCATGGCTGTACAGGTTAACAATTCAGATACTGCTATATATGTATACTGAACTTGAACAACTAATAGGGGTTGAGAGACAGGTTTCTCACTGTTGGAGTGGAGGTTACATATAAGTAAGAAAAAAAAGCCAAAAAGATTCATATGATAATGGATTAAAGTTGAAGCCATCAATATGAACTCATGTTTAGCTAAATAAAGATATGAATGATTACTATATGAATTCCATATGAATTCTATATGAATGTAGAAATATTTGTAGATATGTGCATATACATAGGTTAGTGTATACACATATATTTCCCTGATCTTTCAGCTGAGAAGGCCTAGAAGCCACAATATCCTAGTAGCAACAAGGATACCTAATGCCAGATCTTGGTTTCTAATGCAATTCTCCAGTAAAAGAAACCAGGACTCCTTAAAGAAATAGCTGATTATAGGAGTGGCCCCAAAAATGTATAAGATGAGCCTGGAACATCTTGTGGTGGCAGAAAGTAAGGACATGCTAAAAAAAATGATGGGGGTATGTCAAAAGGACTTGAGAGTCAACCCAAAAGAACTAACAGTGGCCAAAGGTGGTGGAACTATTTGAGCAACAAAATAAATAAAAGAGTATTGGATTACAACCCAAAGTACAAAATAAATATCCATGAGTCCATGCTGATATAAATAAATGATTGTATAAATAAACAAATGAGGAAAAAAGACAAACCTCCCATGCAGAATTCCAAATAATTTATGTAGATGCTCTCAAGGATGTAATGTATAACTCACTACTTCTTAAGTACGGGCTGCTTATAGTGACTTCCTTTCAAAGAGTACAATATGGAAGGGAGGAAAAGGAGTAGAGGGGAGAAAACTGACAAACACTATTTCATCCAGGTAATCAAAGTTAACATCAAGAGTGATAAGTCATGTAAATACAGGCATAGCTCATTTTATTTTGTTTCACTTTATTGTGCTTTGCAGATATTGCATTTTTTCCAAATTAAAGATTTGTGGCAACCTTGTGATAAGCAAGTCTGTTGGTGCCATTTTTACAACAGCATGTGCTTACTTCGTGTCTCCGTGTCAGAATTTTTTGGCAGTAATTTTTAATTGTTATGTACATTGTTTTAAACATAATGCTATTGCACACTTAACAGACCACAGTATAGTGTAAACATAACCAAAAATTTATGTGACTCACATGTGACTCACTTTATTGCAATACTCACTTTATTGTGGTGGTCTGGAGTCAAACCTGCATTATCTCTGAGGTATGCCTGTATGATGTGATGAAAACACTTCACCTCTTTGGTCCTACTCTCATGTCCCATAATCTGAGTCTAATCATGAGAAAAACATCAGATAAATCCCAGTTGAGGAACGCACTCCTCAAAACTGTCAAGTTCATTGAAAACAAGGAGACTGAGAAACTGTCACAACCAAGAGGAGCCTAAGAAGATATAACTACTAAATGTAATGTGGTATGCTAAATGGTATGCTAAAGGAGCTGGAACAAAAGAAAAAAAGGATATTAGGTAAAAACTCAGGAAATTTGAATAAAGTATGGACTTTAGTTAATATTAACATATCAATACTGTTTCATAAATTGTAACAAATGTACCATATTAATGTAAGACATTATTAATAATAATAGGGGAAGCTGGATGTGGGGTATATGGGACCTCTCTGTATTATCTCACAGTTTTTCTGTAAATCTGAAACTGTTCCAAAATGAAAAGTTTATTTAAAAAGAAGTTACTATCACAAACTTTTGTCTTACCCCAAATGCACTTCGCCTAATCTACCCAACCAGTTCACACTCTTTATAGTTTTACCTAAATTTTATAATCATAATTACCAAGTTAAATTCAACTGCCAATCATCTACAGACAGAGGAATCCCACTGCAACAAATACCAGAAAATTATCTAACCCTATGAAATAAGGCCATTTTCCATGCCCTAGGCAACCATCCACACTAACAGTGCTTTGGTGGTATAAGCATAGAAAATTCAATTAAACCCCAAATGCTACCCAAGGGAGATATATTTTAGTTTCTATCCATCTCACTGTCTATCTGGCAAAATTTTATGTATTTTTGGCATAGTAACTATACTGTACTGTATTTGAATCCCTGTACTCTATGAAATTCCCTTAATAAATCTGGACACATTTCTTAAAGCATATATAAGTAATTGGAAGATTTTATCATTTTTTGGAGGGGAGAAGGCAATGAGAATAGGGTTAGAATTGCTTCTTGAATACAGACAATTAACAAAGCACTTACAAAGTATCCTATTACTTTGCTGAAAATTTTTTGAATAAAGGCTCAGGAATGACAGGAACATCAATATTTGGGGATCCTAATTTGATCATCCTAATTAGTACAACAGTATATTTGACAGCCTTTATTTATAAATAGATCATATGTCACAATGCAGAAGATTCTGGAGTCTGAGGGACCCAGGTCAGTCCTGAACTCTGGAAAAGGAGTCTCAGAATCCAAACTGTGGAGAAAATGGGTAAGCCCTTGGGATCGTCTGTGAAATACTGTACCAACTACTCAATTATAAGCATAAACTTATGGTAACTCACCTTTATCATCCATCTTACAGCTAAACAGAGGTCCCCTTTAACAGACTGGCCCTAGATATTTCCTAGTGCTTTAGCAATTAGTATACAGTTTGAAACTTGCACACCAAAAATCAGGAAAAAGTCCACATCAAAATAACAATGATAATAGTAAAAACCCACATGTCATTTTGAAAAATACAGGAAGTCCTTGAATTTATGGAGGGTTTATGGTCAGGAAAAACATAGCAAGTTGAAATGAGGTAAATAAAATCTAGATATTACAGAAGTGTCAAAATAGAAAAACTATCTGCCTAATATCATATGGCAATGACCACAAGCACATTTTACTTACTACTTAATCATCTGTAAATGATTTTTGAGTAATCTAAAGTTTTCTGAAGTATAACATATAAAATTGGACAAATATTGCAACCAATCACAGAAAATTTTCTTTAATTTGGTTTAATAATGTGATCCCTGGGAGAATGGGTGTGCAGGTCTATAAGGCCTCAAGGAAACATCTGGAGAAAGAATCTGACCCGCATTTGCCTCATCTGTAAAATATGAGGGATGGGTGGGACTAGAAGGCTAACAGGATCCCTTCTTGGTGCTAGAATTCTATGATTTAGTCAGAATGAACAGCCTCAGGAGGTAGTAACCAAAAGTATTTCAGCCGGGACTGGTTGCGTATCTGCCAAGGAAAAGGGATTCAATACAAACACAAAAAGAGAGGCTGAGTTCAAATCCAACTGATTTAAAGCCCCTTCCACCACCGCCACCACCCAGCCCAGGAAAGGAAATATGCCATATAGAGGTAGATCTGAGGTCCAGGGCCAGTAACAGAGGGTTTTGTGCCCCAGAGAATATTATAAAACAACCTGGGCAACCAAATGTGTATATTATGCAACATGCTGTAATGGCTAAAAGAAGTGGCTTAGGTGTTCATAGCAGTTGCAGAATATCCAATTGCTTTTTATGTGTCAGTTTTCATGAACAGCCTCTTATATGCCATTTGAAACATAGGAATGAATGCAAATAATGCCATAGAGTGAACAAAATTCCTTCCTTCCAGTCCTTTGCTTCCATATAACGTGGCCCCAGTGTGTGAATTCTCATCATGCAATATACTCAACTGTTGCTTTATGTAAACAAAAGAATAAACAATACAGTACAGCCCCTCAAGACACTATTTCAACAGGCTGCCATTTGAGTGAGGTTGTGATTAAAAGCACTTTTGATATCCTCTCCAAGTGAAAGTCCCCCTCTATTTGTTCTCAGGATTGTCCCAGGTCTGCTTGTTCCTCTCACTCCCCAACGTACTCTCCTGGAACACTTTTCTCCCTACTGACATGTCTACGTGTGCTTTGAGTATTTGTTGAAATTTAACCTAACAAAGAATATAATTGTGCAGCAAAATCTTTAATCCTGAAGGAGGAAGAGGAGGAGGAGAAGGACACAGACAAGAAGACCCCTTCATTCCCTTGATGGACTTAAGAAGCAGAAGCACCAGCAGTGTCTGAAAACCAAACTTTAAGAAGAAATAGGATTAGATTTATAAAACCTTTGAGCTTGGTATGGGACTCAGCTTATTCACTGATAATGTGCCCTATACTCAGGATTCATATCCCTGTAACTCTTACCAATCAACTACATTGTTATGCCCCTGCCATCTAGAAACTTGAAAAAAGTCATTTTAGGACATTATCAACCACTTTTAAGTACTGATTAAAAATATATATGGATAAGACTTCTAAAAAACAAGAGAAAAAAATAGGAAAGAAAAAAGCAGCGTATGTTTGTTCACAGCCTTGAGTTTGATTCCTGTTTTCTTACTATAGGAAAAATGTCCTATTTCAGAGCAGAGGGGATGGGGGCAACCATGGGTGCCACACTAGAATTCAACCCATGTGAAGGTTGAAAAAAACTGGGGTCTGGGGAGTGGAGAGATGAAGGAATATGAAAAGCCCCATGGGATACAAGCTCTCTTTTCCTTCAGTCTCCTCCACCTGGCTCAGTGGGCTGCTTCGACTCCATCCCAGAAACACATTGAAGTCAAAGAGAAAAATAGTCTTGACCTCAGCACACACACAGGAAAGAGAACAGCACAGCTCCTCTAATGTGGCCTACGCTGTTCACATGGTGTCGTGGCGCCGGCGGTGCAGGGACAGGTGGTCAGAACGAGAAAAGCTGCGGTTGCAGTCTGTGCACCGGAAGGGCTTAATGCCTGTGTGCTTGCGGAAATGGCGGGTGAGCTCATCTGAGCGAGCGAATTTCCAGGAGCAGCCATCCCAGGTGCATTTATAAGGCTTCTCTCCTGAAAAAGGAATATTACAAAACAAAGGGAATTAGAGAGGAGATGCTTGGATACTAGAGAGAGAGAATACAATACATAACTTTTATCAAGGTTTTAATCAAAAATTGAGGCAATCACTTTGAAGGCATGCTCTCATTCACATTTTTAATTAATTAATTGACAAACAAATATTCTATATACTTGTAGTGTACAACATGATGTTTTGAAATGTGTGCACATTGTGGAATGGCTAAATTGGGCTAATTAACATACTTATTACTTCATATACTTATTTTTTGCAGTGAGAACACTTAAAATCTACTCTCTTAGCAATTTCCAAGAATATAATACATATTCTATAAATAATTTTATAGAAATCCGAAAGTGAGGCTGAGATGATAAAGTGGTAAACACATAGGTTCTGGCTCAAACAGGCTTTTGTTTGATCCAAGCTCTACTACATACTAGCTGTGTGATCTTAAATAAACACTTCTCCCTGGCTGAGTCCCTGTTTTCTCATCTCTAGAGGAGGACAAAAATATATCACAGAGTTGTTCAAAACATTTTCTTTTTAAAAGATTGCTAGTAAGCAATAAAAATGGGATCCAAACCTTTGGTCTTTGACACTTTCCACTGTAGTAACCATATCCTCCCCTCTAATACCTCCTGCCAAATAGTCTAAAGTAGAGCCATACACACAGGATAAATGTGTGATTCAATGGAAAGGGCCCTCAGCTAAGGCTACAGGCCTTTTTCTGTGTATGTTCAGAAGCTCAAAGGCATGGACTGGCATGGGGAGAGGTGTCAGGTCAAGTTTTTTGAAACAGTTCCATGCTCAGAATCTTCAGGTTGCATCTGGGTTATATATGGGATATGTATGCTCAGGATAGCAAGCTAAATGGAAAAGTGGTATAAAATACATTCACACAGTATGACCCCATTATGGTGTATAGAATATGTATTTCACATACTACACACTGGTGTACTCAGAATAAAGGAAATATCAGTACACTTGAGGACTAAACTCTGATCTTTTTCTTTTGCTCAAATTCCTTTATAAGGGGGCCTAGTGAGTCACACCTAGAAATGATAAAATCTCAGTAAACAGGTTTTTTATGATGAGGTTTACTTCCCAACCTGATTCCGGTATAGCATCACATGAAAGAAAGAAGACTATTATCTTGACTCAAGCATTCCTTTCCGCTGATTCCTGGTCTTTGGACAAAGCCTAACTCTTTCAGCCAATTGTCAACCAAAGAATCCCTAAATCCACCTATAACTTGTAAGCCCCTGCTTCGAGTTGTCGTGCCTTAATCCCTAAACTCACCTATGACCTGTAAGCCCCCGCTTTGAGATGGCCAAACTTTTCGGGCCAAACCAATGTATGCCTTCCATACATTGATTTATGACTTTACCTGTAATCCCTCTCTTCCTAAAATGTATAAAACCAGACTGTAACCCAGCCACAGCGAGTCCACTTGCTCAAGGCTTCTTGGGCGTGACTCCGGGTCATGGTCCTCAAATATGGCTCAGAATAAACCTCTTTAAATTATTTTACAGAGTTTGGCTTCTTTTCCATTGACAAAATTGGTGCCCAACGTGGGGCTCAGAGAAGACTCAGGACCCCTGAAGAAGTAGCCTGAACTTGGCGCCAGGTATCAGCATGGCCCCTTTTGGGCCCCCTGACTCCGAGCTTCTCCTTGGGTGGAACTGGTAAGCCCTCCTGAGCTCCAGACCTCTGATTTTTGGTTGACGGTCCTGGTTTACTCTGAGCTGGTTCTTTTCCTAGGAATTGTTGTTTAGGATCCTGATTTAGACTTGGAGGTGCATTCCAAAGGGTCTTCCCCATTGCCTTTTCATCCTAAAATTAATCTCAAATGGCTTTTCTGTGCATTTGTGAAAGAGTAAACTGAACTGTCTTGTTTGTAGATAAATGAGAGACTGATTTTCTCAGCTCCAAAGAGAAAGGGCATTTTACTCCTCCCAGCCAAAAGGCTCCCCTGCATGACCAGGGTCCTGAGTGGGAGTTGCCTGGGGTGATTCCCTGAGGTGGGAGTGGCCCTATAGGGAACTCCCCAACAAATTAATTAAAAGAAGGCTTGTCCAGGAAACGCATATAAGAGCTGATCATTCAGCATTTTGAGCCCTCTTGGAGGTACTAGACCCCCAAAGAGAGAAACTGAGACATGTAAGAGGGTGGGACCAACTCAGTGGTGAAACATTGAGGAGCTTCGCCCACAATCAGTAGACTCTGATCCAAGACACTAAACCCTAGACTATGGTTTGGTTGCCTCTTTTAAAGAAAAATGGGAAATAAATCCTTTAAAAATGAGGAAAGACAAGGAGAACGACCCCCTCCAGACACCCCAGTTGGTTAATGGTGCCACCCCTCTACATGCAAGTATTTGTGTAAATGGAAAGGTTCAAAGGCATGCTGGGTTTTCTAGGGCTCCAACTGGTTATAGCGAATACTTGTGTACAAATTTTTACTAAAGGGCAAATTATATGAAGGAAAATTCGGAGCTCAAATGGCCAACCGACCACTATAGAGTCAAAACGTCCCTAAAGCTATTTCTCTCTTTTCTTTTCTGGCTACTCTAAAACTTGCTAACTTTTTCTATTGATGTGGAGATAACTCATTATTTATAGTATTTGCAATTGAGAGGCTACCTGGAGATCCTGCAGCCAGTTTTAGCTAAAATGTAAACATGGAAAACACATCTTGAACTGAAGGAAAAAAAAAGGGGTAAAGGTGTTTTTAAAAATCAGGGAGAGAAAAAAATGGCAGTCTGATAGAGTCCTCCCACCTTACCGCTCCCAGGGTAGTGGGTGAAAAACACCATCATCTGCCTGCATGCATGGTTCGCTCACTCCAAAAACAGCATTGTGAATTTACAGAGAAACATCATGGGACACTCAGCCTAAGAAAAAAGATGACAGGGAGAATCACTAACAGAGATTGGAGAGCACAGGGAGTGCAATAGAGCCCAGAGCACAGGAAGGACACGCTCGCCAGGTCAGCTCAGCATGACCTGACCTACAAGCGGTTATGCACCTTCCCCACAGACTTCCCATCCACTCAGTCAGGGACAAGCCCAGAGTCAGGGCAAAGCTGTTGCTCCAGACAGCAGGCTCTGTGGAGAGGAAGCAATAGTGAGAGCCATACAGAACTCTCAGCTGCAATATACAGGGACCGCTCAGGGCCCTGTAGGGACTGGGCAGAGATACAGCTTCCTGGGACAGTGTGCAGGAATCTGCAGACCCGCACCTCGCCACTGGAAGTCAGCGGGATCTGGGCCTAGGAGTTTAACAGAGAGCGGGACACGCCCTTAGGGACTGCCAGCAAGTGCCTCTGCAGGACACAGGGCTGTTGAGAAAAGCTGCATTCACAGGCGCAATCTGAGACCTGCTGTACGCCAGGCTGGCAGCCGGCAGCCATCCTTACAGTCTCCCAACTGGAGCTGCCAGCCAGGTTTCTAACTTCACCCCGCACCTAGCCTGGGGGCTTTTCAGCCTGGGCACAACAGGCTTCGCCCCTGGTGGCCAGGGACAGCTGCATCCATGGGTTCCAGGTAGGACGAGATCCCAGAGCTGTAGTGGAAGAAGCTTTGTGTATTGGAAATAGTTTGCAGCCCGTCCATCTTGTCCTGCTACCCCAGATCTGGCCTCCTACGAGTCTGCTATGTGCTGGTCCTACTTCCTGCTCTTCAGGTCCCAGCCCTCCTGTACCCCAGAGATTGGTAATTTTGAAGGTTGCTGGTTATAGTGACTCATTTTGCATAAGTACCAGTTCTCATGGCAAACGAATGCCTCAAGAGCCACAGGCTGAAGCAGAGCAGCACCCCGTAACCCTGCCCACTTCATTTGGGAAATTTGCTCCATCCAAGAGTGCCTCCAGTGTCCAGTGTTCCCACCCCCGTGGGAACATCCCCCTGGGAGAGACTTCTGGGGATAGAGATGCCCACCCACCTCACCTTGGGGTCTAGTGGTGGAAAAGGGGTGCACAATTGGAGATCCCCGTATCAGCCGGTGTCACGTGGAGATGCACATCAGAAGGACAGACACATGTGGCTGGATAAGCAACCTCTGAGCTGTATAGAATTTTTCCACTTCAGTTTTCACACTGCAGCCAAAACCAATTGTGTTTCCACCCACACCTCAGGAGGAGCAGGGTCAAAGTAACCCCTAGGAGCAACAAGTCCCCTCCCAAAGCTTGGGGTTTATGCACACCCCACATGGGGGATCAGAGTCTGCCACTAACACAACAGAATACCTAACTATTAGGGAGCTGTGGATTCATACCCTCAAGTACAATCTGCCAGCTTAGAGCTCAAGCTGGGAGGACAATCTCACTATACTCCACTGGGAAGAGGAGAAGACAACAGGTCAGAGGTAACTCAAGATCCACCACACTTGCTAAAATATACCTAAGGCAATACAGACCACTACTCTCTCTAGCTCTGCCAAGGAATGAAACTTGGGGGCCTGGAGACAAGGACATAAACTAGCCCTAACACCCCCAGCTCTCAACCAAGAGGCCAGATGAGAAAAAATCAGCAAAAGCACTCAGGAAACATGAAAAATCAGAGTGAAAAGTCACCCCAAAAAGAAATCATTAGTTCCTCAGCAACGGAGACCAACTCAAATGAAATGGGTAGAATGACAGAAGAGGAATTTTGTTTATGGATTGTAAGAAAGCTCAATGAAATTCAAGAGAAAATTGAATCCCAGCAGAAAGAAATCACAAGAAAAAGGGAAGAAATGAATGAAAAATTTTCTAAAGAAATAGAAGTATGATGGAAAAATCAAATAGAAATTCCAGAAATGAAAGAGGCATTCAAGGATCTACAAAACACAGTGTAAAGCCTTAACAGTAGGCTGGATCACACAGAGAAAAGAATTTCAAGGCTAGAAGATAACTTCTATGTGCTAAATAAATCAGTCAAAGAGAAAGAACACAAAAACAAGAGGCATGAACAAAGCATACAAGAAATGTGGGATTATATAAAGAGGCCAGACATAAGGATCATAGGCATCCCTGAGATGAAGAAAATTAACATGGGCTGGAAAATCTATCTGAAGGAATAATAGAGGAAAATTTCCATGGCCTAGCCCAAAATCTCGATATCCAAGTAAAAGAAGCACACAGGACTCCTGGGAGACACAACGGGAAAAGGCATTCACCATGCCACATAATTATTAGACTGACCAAAGTAAACACAAAAGAGGCACTCCTCAGAGCTGTAAGGTGAAAAGAGCAGGTAACCTACAAAGGGAAACCTATCACATTAACTGCAGATTTCTCAACTGAAACCTTAAAAGCCAGAAGGGAAGGGGACCCATCCTCAGTCTTCTAAAACAAAATAAAGGCTAGCTCAGAATTCTGCATCCCGCCAAACTAAGCTTCTTATATGAGGGAGAAATAAAGACTTTTCCAGACAAGCAATCCCCGGCCTTGCAAGAAGTGCATAGACCTGCATTGTTCACTAACCAGCACAACAGACACCAACTAATGTAAAAGTACCCAAAGCTAAAAACCCAGAACCCAGATTTCACAAAGACTCAAGAGGTAAAACAGAACAAGAAACTACCCAACAGAATAAAGAGAAATCTACCCCAAATATCAATGTTCTCAATAAATGTGAATGCCTTGAATTGCCCATTGAATAGACATAGGCTGGCTGAATGGATTAAAAAATACAAGCCAAGTATCTGCTGTCTCCAGGAAACACACCTTACACACAAGGACTCATTGAGACTCAAGGTGAAAGGATGGAATACAATTTTCCAGGCTAATGGAAACCAAAAGAAATCTGGAGTAGCCATCCTTATTTTGGATGATATAAACTTTGAAGCAACAAAAGTACAGAAGGACAAAGATGGACACTATATAGTGGTGAAGGGAAAAATCTTACAAGAAGATTTAACAATCTTAAACATTTATGCACCCAACACAGGAGCGCCCAGATATGTAAAGCAAATACTGCTTGATCTAGACAACATAATAAATAGAAATGCCATAACACCCCACTGATGGAACTGGACAGATCTTCCAAACAGAAAATAAGCAAAGAAACAATGGACCTAGACAGGACTCTAGAACATTTGGGCCTAACAGACATCTATAGAACACTCCACCCAAATAACACTAAATACATGTTTTCTCATCAGCTGATGGAACTTTGTATAAAATTGATCTTATCCTAGGCCACAAAACAGATCTCAAAAAATTCAAAAAAGTAGAAATGATACCATGTATCTTTTCAGACCACAGGAGAAGAAAATTAACAATCAATTCCAACAGAAACTCACATCTTCATTCAAAAACATGGAAATTAAACAATATTTTGCTGAATGACTATTGGGTCAAGGAGGATATTCATATGGAAATCAAAAGATACTTTGAACTAAATGATAATGGGGACACAAGTTATCAAAATCTGTGGGATACAGCAAAAGCAGTCCTGAAAGGAAAACTTATTGCCTTAAATGCTCACATACAAAAGACACAAAGCTCACAAATTGATAAACTAATAAAACATCTTAAGGAAATGGAAAAGGAAGAGGAAACCAACCCTAAAGGCAGCAGAAGAAAAGAAAGAACCAAGATCAGAGCAGAATTAAATGAAATTGAGAACAAAAGAATAATACAGAAGACAAATAAAATGAAAAGTTGGCTCTTTGAAAAGATAAACAAAAGAGACAGGACCCTTGACAGGTGGACCAGCAACAGAAAGGAAAGGACTCTAATAAGCTCAATTAGAAACGAAAAAGGAGAGGTCACAACTGATATCATGGAAATACAAAACATCATCTTTGAATACTACAAAAATCTCTATGCCCCAAAACAAGAAAAGGTGGAGGAAATGGAAAAATTCTTAGAAACATACTACCTCCCTAGGCTCAAACAGGAAGAAATAGAATTCCTAAACAGACCAATATCAAGCACTGAAATCGAAGCAGTAATAAAAAATCTTCCAACAAAAAAAAAGTCCTGGACCAGATGGGTTCACACCTGAATTCTACCAATCCTACAAAGAAGAACTGGTGTCTATACTGCAGAAATTATTTGAAAACATTCAGAAGGATGGAATCCTCCCAAACTAATTCTATGAGGCCAATATCACCTTGATACCAAAGCCAGAAAATGATACAACAAAAAAGAAAACTACAGAACAATATCCTTTATGAAGATAGATACAAAAATTCTCAATAAAATCCTAGCAAACCAAATTCAAATGTACATCAAAAAAAAATAATTCATCACGATCAGGTGGGCTTCATCCCCGAGATGCAGGGATGGTTCAACATATGCAAATCTATAAATGTAATTCACCACACAAACAAAAGCAAGAACAAAGATTATATTATCCTTTCAGTAGATGCAGAAATGGCTTTTGACAAAATCCAGCACCGCTTTATGATAAGAACTCTTAACAATATAGGCATAGATGGCTCATACCTCAAAAGTATTAAAGCCATATATGATAAACCCACAGCCAATATCACACTGAATGGGGAAAAATTGAAAGCATTTCCCCTTAAAACTGTAACCAGACAATGTTCCCAGCTATCTCCACTTCTATTCAACATAGTGCTGGAAGTCCTTGCCAGAGCAATCAGACAAGAGAGAGGAATCAGGGGTGTCCATACAGGGGCAGAAGAGGTCAAACTTTCACTATTCGAGGACAATATGATATTATATCTAGAAAACCCCAAAGATTCAACCAAGAGATTATTGGAATTGATAAATGAATTCAGCAAAGTCTCAGGATTCAAAATCAATACACACAAATCAGTAGCCTTCATACTTGCCAATAACAGTCAAGCCAAGAGACAAATTAAAGATGTAACAACTTTCACAATAGCACCAAAGAAAATTAAATATTTAGGAATATATCTAACTAAGGAGGTCAAAGACCTATATAGAGAAAATTAAGAAACACTGAGAAAAGAAATTGCAGAGGATGTAAACAGATGGCTAACTGTACCATGCTCTTGAATAGGTAGAATTAACATTGAAAAAATATCTTTGCTACCTAAAGTGATTTACAGAATCAATGCAGTCCCTATCAAAACACCAACATCATTTTTTGCTGATCTAGAAAAAATAATTCTACGCTTCGTGTGAAACCAGAGAAGACCCTGCCCTAGCCACAGCAATCTTAAGCAAAAAGAACAAATTTGGAAGCATCAATCTACCAGACTTCAAACTATACTACAAGGCTATAGTAACCACAACAGTGTGGTACTGGCACAATAACAGAGACAGAGACCAATGGAATAGGACTGAGAACCCAAATATAGAACCATCCTCATACTGTCATATGATCTTTGACAAGTTCCACAAAAACATACACTGGGGAAAATATTCTCTATTCAATAAATGGTGCTGGGAAAACTGGATGGCCACATATAGAAGACTGAAACTAGATCCACAACTCTCACCTCTCACAAAAATCAACTCACAGTGGAAGACAGATTTAAACCTAAGACATGAAACCATAAGAATTCTAGAAGAAAACTTTGGAAAAACCTTATAGACATTGGCCTCGGCAAAGAATTTATGAAGAAGACCCCCAGAGCAATCACAGTGACAACAAAAATAAATAAATGGGACCTGATCAAATTAAAAAGCCAAGGACTCTATCACTAGAGTGAACAGACAACCTACAGGATGGGAGAAATTATTTGCATGCTACACATCTGATAAAGGGCTGATAACCAGAATCTACACAGAATTTAGGAAAATCAACAAGAAAAAAATCAAATGATCCCATTAAAAAATGGATAAAGGACATTAACAAAAACTTTTCAAAAGAAGACAGAATAATGGCCAGCAAACATATAAAAAATTGCTCAACTTCCCTAATCATCAGGGAAATGCAAATTAAAACCACAATGATATATCACTTAACTCCAGTGAAATTGGCTATCAAAAAGTCCCAAAACAAGAAATGTTGGTGGGGATGCGGACAGATAGGAACACTCATACACTGCTGGTGGGACTGCAAATTAGTACAACCTCTATGGAAAGTGATATGGAGATAACTCAAAGAACTAAAAGTAGTACTACCGTTTGATCCAGCAATCCCACCACTGGGTATTTACCCAAAGGAAAAAAAGACATTCTATAATAAAGACATCTGCATGCGAATGTTTATAGCATCACAATTCACAATTGCAACAATGTGGAAACAACCCAGGTGCCCATCAATACATGAGTTTATTAATAAAATGTGATATATGTATGCCATGGAGTATTACTCAGCAATAAAAAACAACAGTGAATTAACACATCTGGTATTTTCCTGGATGGAGCTACAGCCCATTCTTTGAAGTAAAGTGTCACGAGAATGGAAAAACAAGCACCACTGGTACTCACCATCAAATTGTTCCTAACTGTTCAATACTTATGTCACACATGGCGATAATATTCATCAGGGGGCAGGCAGGCTGGAGGGGCGTGGAGGGGATGGGAAAACTCTCACTGAATGGATGCAGGGCACACAGTTAGGGCGATGTCCACGATTGTAGCTCTGACATGGGCAATATATATAAACAAAGTGTTGTACCCCCATCATATTTTGAAATTAAAAAAAAAAAAAAAGCTAAGTAGAAAAGATCTTTAAGAAAAAAAGAATTGGCCAATATTTTTATATGTCAGGGAACAAACTCAAGTAAGATACCTAGTAAGATATTTATTATTATAGCTTAGCAAGTTTTTTTTGTTTGACTTTTGGCAAATATGTTTTACCAGGCATATTTTGAAACTTTACGTAGTCAAATGTATTCAGCTTTACATGACTCCTAGGTTTTGTGTCATATGAAAGGCTTCCCTTGCAACAAGTTGTTGGATAGATAGAGAGATAGATAGATGGATAGATAGATAGATAGATATAGATGCTCCTTGACTGACGGTGGAGTTATGTCCTGATAAACTCATCGTAAATTGAAAATATCGTAAGTCAAAAATGCATTTAATAAACCTAAGCTACTGAACATCATAACTTAGCCTAGGCTCCCTTAAACATGCTCAGTACACTTACTTACATTAGCCTACAGTTAGACAAGATCATCTAGCACAAAGTCTATTATATATTAGTAATAAAGTGTTGAATATCTCATGTCAAAAAAAAAAATAAAATAAAATAACACTTGGCTCCCCCCCCAAAAAAAAGAGGTTTATAAAAATCAAATTGCCATGGAAACTGCTTTACCCAAACTGATCCAGAGGCCTAATTAGGTTACCTATCAGGGCAACTAAAGTTTGCCATGTGAACAAGTTCCAGTTTTGTCATAAGAAATTTGGATCCAGTTGTCTTTTACAGACTGGTGAGTTGTGTTACCATCTCATGGCTAGAGTGCTAGGGTAAAATCTATTAGAAACTTTGAGTGTGTGTGAGTGAGTGTATATGTTTAGGTATGTTTTGTTTATGTCCATGTATTATATATTTGTGCTTACATGGTTCCAGACTGGCTTAAAAATAAGGGAGTGCTCATAAATTAATTAAAGAAACCCAAATCGTTCACCTAAATTTAGTAATCTTTGGTAAATAAGCTGGGCTATTATTTAAAAAAAGAAAGATATTATTAGTAAAGTAATAGTAAAATTGTTTCCAAATTGTTAGCATTCATTTTCTGCCTGGGTTTTACTAGACATTTTTATGTTCTTAAGGTGTTAGGGTTTTGACACAAAGGTTATAAAACTATGAAGTTGGCCAAAGACAAAATGATATGTTTGTATGATATTTGATAAGGTAAATTTAATATTTGTTCTAATGATAATAGCTAAATCTCCTGAGTTATCAACAAAATACCTATGTGCTTAACTTTAACGTTCTTAATAAGGTAAAAATGTAGATGTGCCTAAACAAAAATTGTCAGCAAATTCGAATAAATAAAACACCAAGTAGATAGAGCACAAAACCAGAAACTTATGGTCAAAGGTTTATGAAAATATTTTTCTTTTGGTGTTTTAATCCTAACTGAAGATACAGTTTTTCCCACTGATTTTAATCTCTATGGAAAGGTACACAAAACGTGTTTCTAACTCATTTTTTTTATTATCTTTGCAACAGTACTGTCAGGGATTCAAAGCTGTCCTAGAAGTTGTAGTTATAAGAGCTTAAATTGGAACCCTTAGTCTTCCCTTGGTCTTGTCCACTTTTTGTACTACTCTTTACAAACTAGCCAGTTATATGTACATTATGTTGCTATAACAAAGTTTTTGCCTTGAAAGAAAAATTCTAAACTTTTAATTTTTTGTATAGTAATTTATTTTAAGATAAAAAATAAATGATTGTTAAAATCCAAAGAAAATCTCAACAGTCTTACTCTTTAGAAATATTACATGTACTTAAATTTACACCCAAGTTTAAAAATGTTTTGAGACTATTTAGATTGTTTTTAAAACAGCTTAATCTTGATCCTCACGTAAAAAATGTGTTACAACTTTGTGTCATTGTTTGAGGTGTTAAGCATTGGTGCTGAAGGTTTTTTCCAGTCTAAAGTCAAGTAATATCATGCTGATTGGGTTCAGAAAACTACCCTAAAATGAAGGCCCCAGAAACAAAAGTTCTCTGACCTTGCCTTGTCCTCCTACCTCTTACAAGGTTCCATTCTTCCCTGAAGCTAGCTGGAAAAAAATCAAAATCCCTCTTCCCCAAGGCAGGTCATAAAGGCCAGAGCCCTTTTTCTGAAAGATAGCCATAAAAACTAAAATTATTCTATGTACAAACTGGCCATAAAGTAATTATCTGACCTATTTTGTTTTACTGTAAAACCCCCATTCCAGAAAGGGCTCTGCCCTGCACCCAGAAGGAAGAAATGCACACTCAGAGAGGCCAAACAGAATCCAGATAGAAAGGCCTTGCTGGGTTCTGCCACTCAGACTGTTAGCTTTAGATCATACCTTTTTTTGGTCCATAGCTGCCCATACTTTGTTGACCCCAAAAATAAAAATGGACAATTTCCCCTGTATCTTTGAATGTTCATTCTGAAGACATTTGTGTATAAGTTTGTAATTTTTTCTCTCCTATTAATCTGCTTCATGTCAGTAAATTTTCAGCAAATATTTATGGGAACAGTGGTTTTTGCTCCATGCAGTTTGACTAAACCTTGGGGGCCAGGGACACTTTGATCCCTACAATGTCAATAGATTTTGTTTTGGGATGTGGTGTTTTGGAAGGATCTAATTAATTAATACCTTTAAATAGAATATATTCTAAAATGTCTATTGTATTTATATAAAACTTAGAAATGATGTTATAACAAGTCTTACTAAAATGCTGATGTTTGTTTTTCTTGATAGGACTTATAAGTTTAAAAACAGTAATTAAAACTATATTTTTATCCCTTGTCTGTATTATATCTAATTTACAGGGTATAAAAATGGTTAACAGAAAAATAACTTAAAATGATAACTGGAATCTAAGTAAAATGCTAACATAAATAAATAAATTAGATGGATTGGTTAAATATAAATGGGATAAATACACATGAAATTTTCACATGATTTAGAATCTTAAAGTCATGCTATATTAAGAGGATGATCATGAAATATCTGAGTCATTTATAAAATACTAAAACATTTTAAACATAAGTTTAAGTTTATATAACTTGATATCTTATTTTTATATTTAGGAGTGCTAATAAAAATTGGAGACTGATAACAATTAAAAGAAACTTTAACTTCCTAGGTTTTTCTAAGTGTTGACATTATGATTAATATATGTAATTAAAACTGCTAGAGAGAAGAAAAACAATTCTATACGAAAAATAAGATATTTTAAAATAAAAGGGACATAGAAATATTAATAGTTTTATTAAAAATAATTTTGTCTAGTTTGTTGGTTTTGAAACTGCTTTTAATTAAATAAGTAAATGATAATTAAAAAGTTAAATGATATAAAAGTTAAAGTTTATAAAAATCTTAACTTACAGTCAAATTGGTTAAATTATATGATTTGTTTATAAGATTTTATTAAAATTAACTTTATCATTAATACATTAATACAGTGAAGAATTTTGTTTTCTCTTTTGAACTAGATTTTCATATGATATTAATATGAATAACAAAAGATTTTAGGAATAACAAAGAATTTTTTGCTCACATTTGAATAAACTGCAGAAAGGGGGAGAAAGGAGAGAGAAAGACAGATTCAGCTCCACCTCCTAATTTTCATTTCAGTTTGTCTATATTAGGTCTTATGATTGTTTGGGAAACTGAGTCTCCTCTCTAAAAGAGTAAGATTTTTGATTTTTAAAATGTTTGAATTATCAGTTTGGATAAGTAAAAAGGGTCTATAATTTTATAGTAACCTGCAATGTTGTTTCATGACAAGTGTCTTATGATGAACAACTCATGACTTCCTGCTCTTTGAGCTTTCAATAAAGTTTGAAGTTACTAATAATAAGAATTCTAGTCAATACATGTAATTCTATATAAAGTGTACAAAAATGACATTTTTAATAAGAAAAATTATAAAAGAAGAGTAAAATGTGTTCTTATTGAATATATATGTAATCTTGTCTAATTCAGAGGTTATTTAAAGGTTGAATCCAAATATGGATTTAGAAAGAAAATAAAAACAAAATAGAAAGTAACTTGTGAGTAAGAGAAAGAGATGTAAAAGGGCAATGAGTGTGGAAATACATTTTTGGTAAGAAAGGTCAAACAGAAAGGAGATTAATATTGTAAAGAAAGGATCTTGTCTAAAAATTTTTTGTCCTAAAATGACTGATTATTTAGGAAATGGGAAAGTTAGGGTAAAACAGAAAGTTTTTAGGCATGTTTTGTAGATGGTCCATGCAGGTTGGAATAAAGTTTATAAAGGGAATTTATGAAAGAATTTTGTATGTGATCCAGTTGGCTATAATTAAAAAGAAAAATTTTGGTTAAAACAAGGTTTTCTTGAGATATTAATTTGCTATTAATGAAATTGCATGATGTACTCACTTTGATTATATAACCTGTTTCCTTTTGTAAATTAAAAATCACTCCACGGAAGGTTTTTCTTTACTTTTTCAGTAACTGACCTAAAAGAAGGAAAGATTTTATGCTATATCAAGGTAATCTATGTGTTGCCTTTATTAGGTTTTGACTAAGTAGAAAAACTAAACTTTAAGGGTTAAGGTTTACACCCATTTATCTTTTTTTATAGCCTTTGGAATCTTTGGATGACTATCTCTCTTGATTAAATAAGTGACCATTACTTTACAGTGGCTTGTGATTCTATTTGAACAAATGTTTCAAGCCTTTGATATTTGACAAACTTTCCAAACCCAAATTCTAAATCCAGCCTTTTGACTTCAAACTAACTCTTTATATATTAGGACCACTGAAAGTCTAAGAGAGATATATTTAGGCTTATTTGGCATGTTAACCATACAGGAAGCATTGTCAAATATGAAATGGTGTTTAACTTTTGTTGGATTATATTTGTATAAACATGTTATTAATATATGTTCCAATATTACAAAATATTGCTATGTCTTATATGTTATCAGTAATAATTATGGTTATTATGTTAAATTGCCATATGTCACAAAAATAACCAACTTTATTTGTCAGTTGTCTCTTTAACCATGATTAGTCTAAGATTTTTTGTTTTACTTTGATTCATCTCAGAAAGTGTTTTTTTAAACTGGCTAAGTCCAAAGTTTACTTCTTTAAGGAAAGTTATGGAAAGGACTGACAAGTTCTCTTGAATACAGGCTTCTGAATAACTTTGGAGACTATATACCATTGGATTAAAACAAAACAAACTTCCAGGACTTTAATTAGAAAGCTGATGTGTCCATGAGTATCGCTAACTCATCCTCAACAGAATAGAAATTAATTACCTGTGACTGAACTAAATTTGTTAGGACTTTTTATTTTAAACATTACTGATTCTCTTGCCTTGTCTTCCAGAGTCCTGACAAGTTTTAAGAAGTAAATAACAAGTTTACCTGATATCTCTAGGATTTAAAACTATTGAATCCCACCTGGCCCAACCTGTTACTCACTGCCAACACCCTGTTACTGCAAGCATCCTCCCTCTAGGCCCAGGGACTATCAAAGAAGACAGGGTGTGTGAGATTGTAAGGGCCAACTAGGAGGGATAGAATTAGTTGAGAACCTCCAGATCAAGGAGGGGCACACAGAAACCTAAACAAATACTAACTGAAAAACTTTGTCTCTTCAGGCCACATGGTACAGATATCCATCCTGATCATAAAAAAACTTCCTGCTTCCCATAGACATAGAACTTCCTGAATATAATTGTTCTCAGTTATGGGGTTTGTGAAAAAGGAGATATGACAAGTGGCTAATTTATCAGGCACCTTAGGACAAATTACTGAAGAGACTAAAATACTATGACACAACAAAAGTCTCTAAATCCCTTGGCTTAAATGGTTAACAATGCTTATGTTTTCTACAAGTCTGCAACTAAACCCAAGAATATAATAGCTCAACCCTTATAGATGAATTAATTTCATAGCTTTGCCTTTGACATTTTGGTTTTTACTCTTATGTTGCCTAGAAGGTTTTAAATGGGTTAATGAGTGTCTGTCTACCTCCAATTCTGTCTGGCCTAAAACACTTATTGCTGTATTATCATTATATATTTCTTGTAAATGCTATACCACATACAGGAAAAGGAGAAAAACCCAATCAAAGACCCGGATCATGATAGTTCATGGAATAGATCTAGCCCAGGATTTTTTCTTTTTCCAGGCTGAACCCTAGGCCTGACTCACTCTGTCCTCTTAAACAATTGGCTCTCAAATCAGGTTGAATCATGTCCTTCCCCTATGATATAACATTGCCAATATTCAAACCATCCTCACCAACACCAGATGACCAAATAGACAACTCTAAGAATGAGTCTTCCTAGCACCATGGGATCTCCTACTGGTTTGTTGGCCTACACATGCATTCCATGGAATGATCTTTGGCCAACAGGGGAAACTGAGGACTAAACTCTGGTCTTTTTCTTTTGCCCAAATTCCCTTATAAGGGGGCCTAGGGAGTCACACTTAGAAATGATAACATCTCAGTAAATAGGTTTTTATGATGAGGTTTACTTCCCAACCTGATTCCAGTATAGCATCACATGAAAGAAAGAAGACCCTTATCTTAACTCAAGCTTTCCTTTCCTCTGATTCCTGGTCTTTGGACAAAGCCTAACTCTTTCAGCCAATTGTCAACTAAAGAATCCCTAAATCCACCTATAACTTGTAAGCTCCTGCTTCGAATTGCCTCCCTTAATCCTAAACCCACCTATGACCTGTAAGCCCCCACTTTGAGATGGTCAACCTTTTCGGGCCAAACCAAGGTATGCCTTCCATGCACTGATTTATGACTTTACCTGTAATCTCTGTCTCCCTAAAATGTATAAAACCAGACTGTAACCCAGCCACAGTGAGTCCACTTGCTCAAGTCTTCTTAGGCATGGCTCTGGATCATGGTCCTCAAATTTGGCTCAGAATAAACCTCTTTAAATTATTTTACAGAGTTTGGCTTCTTTTCCATTGACACACTTAAATGCAAATTATCAGAAAAATCATTAACAGTGAGTGATTATCTGGAAAGTGCAGATGAGGGATGGTGGGAAGAGGATTTTTCTTTTTACTTTACACATTTTTGTACTGTTTGAATGCTTTAAAAATTACAATGCTGTATCTTAAAAATTTTAATAAAAGAAAGAAGCTATATAAGCAAAAATAAATATAAACTTTGGGTAAGTCTGGGTAGTAGGATCCAGGTAATGTTTGTTTTCTTCTTAATACATTTCTCTGTTTCCCATCTTCTACAATGAGAATGTATTATTTTATAATCCAAAAACAAGCAATAATGCAGACACAAAATGCATTGGTATTCTAATGATCTCTCTTCCTCTGGCTCTATCTCCCCTTTCCTTTTTATAAATTCTCTAGGGCATTCAATTTTATGCTGTTCTAAATTCTGGTGGCAATCTGGTTTGCACATACTGTTTTTCAGCTTACTGCATGCCACACACCAATCCTCCTAAGTGTTTTCTAATTAACTGTACAGCATTCAGATAATGGGCAACAGGACAGAATCCAGCCTGAATCACAGCTTTGGACCATACTCAGGCAACCATTTTGAAGATTAAAGATGTCAATTACTGATCATTTCAACATTCAGAAATTGCTGCATTAGCTGCTAAGAAGAATGAGATAAAGTTGGATGTATTGAGACCAAAGATAGCCAATGAAATGTTATTGAAGGAACTCAGGAAATTTCACCACAAAATATGACTCCTTGGTATAAAGAGTATTTTGAATTAAAGGCTCCTAGAGATTAACAGGCCCTAGGAAGAGTCTCTCTCTCCATCTGCATAAACCAGACTGACCTGACCAAAAGATCAAAGGGAGCAATTGACTTCCCTTTCTCTCCCTGTTATCTCAATATATTGCAGGAAAGAAGATCAAGAATGCAAGCAGACAGGCCCAAATTATTTTAAGCACAATACCTGCCTCTCCGGTTAATTTACAAGTCAATCTGTTTCTGCCATCCACTTGTCCTCCCTAACACCATTTGTCACCCTTAAACAGAATTACCTGCACGCCTCATTTCCCCTCCCCTCCAAAAAGACAGGTATAAAATTTCTGAACTTAATTGGGATATTGGGTAATCACTTTGTGATTCTCCCCATGTGCACGGTAAATAAATCTTTCTCTTATTAATCTGTCTTAATTGTGAGTTGATCTTTCAGGGAACTTGTTTCCTCTCAGCCCTACGTTATCAAATGAAAAGACAAAGCTACCGAACAGCTACATACACACACAAAAAAAAAAACCACACACTCACATATGCACACTCTGTGTAGGATCCCATTTATGTTTTCTATACCTTGTGTCTGTCTGTCTGTCTTTCTCTCTCTCTCTCTCTCTCTCTCTCTCTCTCTCTCGCATGCACACACACAGACACACACACATCAGACAAAGAGAAATGATATGGAAGGCTACACAGTAAATTATTAATGGTGGGAAGAAGAATATTTCAAAGAGTGTTGAGAGTGTGTAAATGGAATTTTCACTTTTTGTTCTATATAATTCCATATATCTCCACACTTCTCAGCTGCCACATTGTTATCTATACATTTGTTGTGATCTCTCAAGAATTTGTCCTGAGATTTCTTATCTTCACTATACCCAAATGAAGAAAATTTGACTTGTAAAGCATTGACAATTTGCAGTGATCAGGACTCCTTGCTAGAACACACAAATTATTGTACAGGAATTCAGCAACAAGGCCCATTTTCCTATTTCAAAAGCAGTTACCTTTTATTATCATTGAACAAGTGCCTGTTTGTGTCATGACTTCCACCAACTTATCATTTAAATTGAAGAAAACATAACATACATACGGAAAAAGTTCATAATATAAAGCATACATATTAACTATGTGACAAAGATACTAAGTATGATATAAGTTCCAAGGCTAGATAATAATCTCTGAGCTAGTGTGACAACATTGAGATGGAGGCATGGGTAGGTTTTAGATGGATGGAGTAGAAGGCAAAAAGCAGTTAGGGTCAAGGTCTAGTAAGGCAGTGCAATGAATCATACATAGGATCAGCTATCCTGGAGCACAGGGCATCTTTACAGTAGTACTATGAGATGATCCCAATTATAAAAGCCAGGCTAAAACTCTGGATTGTAAAAAAGTAGAGAATTTGAACTTAAGCATGAAAGGCAGTGATATACCACAGGGGGGAGGGGCAGTGGGAGCAGTCTGTTCTAGGTGCAGGCAATAATGGAGAGGCATTGACAATAGAAAATTTTAACACAACAATAAAACATACTAAAAGTTAGTCTGTTTTTATTATCACAATTGTTGGGTCTGCCCCAGAATGCATGCAGTAGATGAAGTCAGATAAGGACTCCCACAGGCTGCAGGCTCCAGAGGAGTCTCTGGAGGTTGTAAAGATAATTCTGAATTACAAAGGCTGGGATGGAGCC
This sequence comes from Daubentonia madagascariensis, assembly GCA_023783475.1. Lineage (NCBI taxonomy): Eukaryota > Metazoa > Chordata > Mammalia > Primates > Daubentoniidae > Daubentonia > Daubentonia madagascariensis. Next base: position 1,625,760 of record JAKFHU010001693.1, read on the forward strand.
GGCAGACACTGGCAGAACTCCCCCTCCCCAGGCTTTTTATAAAACTCACCACCTTCCCCTCCTCTGGGTGGACCCCCTTTTCGGCCTCCCCACCTGCACCCAGGTGCTCAAAATAAACGGCATTTTACCATGTCCCCAGGCTTGCGTGTCTTCCTCTTGGCTCTGACCTAACATTTGGTGCTGAAGCCTGGGAGACAGGGTACTTGTGTGGACCTGACCTCCAGGACTCTAGCGGACGAGGCTTGCAACTAGGGAAGCAGCAGGCAGCAGCAGCTCATCCTGGGCCCGCTCTCCAATCCTGCCTTCCTCTAAGTCCCTAGGTCATGGGTAAGGTATCCACAGATCTTTGACTGAATTGAGAGAGGCCAGTCTCCTGGGTGGATCAAGAGTCCCCTGGAGCCACTGACCTCCCTTGTCTCTGACGAGGTGGCTGGGAGAAGTCCCGAGCCGTGAAGAGGTATCTGTCTAACTTGTCTCTGATCCTGGAGTGTAGGCAGAGCGCTGTAGCTCAGCCAAGGTAAGGTATTGTCCACCCAGACCCTTCCGGACCAAGCCAGAGGCAGACACTGGACCGGAATTCGGACCTTCCTTGCTGACCTCCAAAATCCACACCCTGAGATAGCCTGTTCCTGGTAAGTGAGAGTCACAAACTTGTTCTCATTTCCTGATCCCTCTCCTTCTCGCTTCTCGACTCGCTTTTGCTTCTCGACACCTCTCAACTCAAAATTCCTACCTGTAAACTGGAGGATAATCTTGCCCCCCGGGGCCCTCATTCGACATGGACACCTGTGCCAAATAATCATTCTCACCCCCCATCCCTCTCGCTCTTGCTTCTCGATCTGTCTCAACTCCTCTCGACTCAAAATTCCTACCGGTAAACCAGAGGATAATCTCGGCCCCCCTGGGGCCCTTGTTGGACACAGGGACGCCTGTGCCAAATAATTTAATCACATTGCTCCTCACTCCTTCAGCACTCCTGTGCCGTTCCCTCATTCTAGAGATGCCTGGAATTGAGTAGAATTAGCCTTGTGTAGCCCCTACTGTTTCCAGGAACGTGGGAAACTCTCAGTTTACTCCTCCTAAAACCACCCCCTTGGGGCACCTCCTCCGAAATCTCAAAACACTGGGTCTCACTGATGAAGTCCAGCCAAAACGGCTTTTCTTTTACTGTAATACGTCCAAGTCACAAAATAAATTAGATAATAACTCCCAGTGGCCTGAGAATGGAACTTTTGACTATAACATATTACAAGATCTGAACAATTTCTGTCATTGCAGTGGCAAATGGTCCAAAATGCCCTATGTCCAAGCCTTTTTTACCATATGCTCATGGCCCTCCTCCTGTCAAAATTGCAATCTGGCACAAATCTTTCTATTACACACTAAACTCCCTTCCCAACTTCCTCCCTCAGCCCATGAACCACCTGAAACTCCAGATCCTGATTCCTCAGATCTCAGTCCTCCCCCATATAGACTCCCTCCACCCTCTCGCTCAACCCACTGCACACCCCCTCCCTAGACCCCCTACTACCCGATCTCACTCTGCTCAAATTCCGGACCCGCAGATTCTACCACCCGAGGCTTGTACCCACTCAGAGAAGTGGCTGGGGCAGAAGGTATTGTGCAGGTACACGTTCCTTTCTAAAACCTGCTAACTTTTTCTATTGAGGTTGAGATAACTCATTTTTTATGGTATTTGCGATTGAAAGGCTACCTGGAGATCCTCCTGGCAGTTCTAGCTAAATATGTGAACAAAACAGAAAGCTTTTAGGCATGTTTTATAGATGGTCCGTGCAGGTTGGGATAAAGTTTATAAAGGGAATTTATGAAGGAATTTTGTATATAATCCAGTTGCTATAATTAAAAAGATAAATTTTACTTAAAACAAAGTTTTCTTGAGGTATTAATTTGCTCTTAATGAAATCACATAACGTACTCATTTGGATTCTATAATCTGTTTCTTTATTAGGTTTTGACTAACTAAAAATCTAAACTTTAAGGGTTAAGGTTTATTTAATTTTATAGCCTTGCCTTTGATATTTTGGTTTTTATTCTTACGTTGCCTAGAAGGTTTTAAAAGGGTTGATGAGTACTTGTCTATCTCCAATCCTGTCTGGCCTAAAACACTTATTGCTGTGTTACCATTATATAATTCTTGTAAAGGCTATACTGGATACAGGAAAAGGAAAAAACCCAATCAAAGACCCAGATCACAATAGTTCAAAGAATAGATCTGGTCCAGGATGTTTTTCTCAGACCGAATCCTAGGCCTGACTCTCTCTGGCTCCTTAAACAATTGGCTATCAAATCAGGACGAGTCATGTCCTTCCCCTAAGATGTGACATTGCCAATATTAAAGCCATCCTCACCAACACTGGATGACCAAATAGACAATTCCAGGAATGAGCCTTCCTAGCGCCATGGGACCTCCTGCTATTTGGTCTACACGTGCATTCCATGGAATGATCTTTGGCCAATAGGGAAAACTGAGGACTAAACTCTGATCTTTTTCTTTTGCCCAAATTCCTTTCTAAAGGGGCCTAGTGAGTCACACCTACAAATGATAGAATCTCAGTAAACAGGTTTTTATGATGAGGTTTACTCCCCGACCTGATTCTGGTATAGCTTCACATGAAAGCAGACCCTACTATAAATATTCGGCCTTCCTTTGAAGCCCTGAAAAATGCTGCAACCTCCGCTCAGAAACTCACACTTCCCGACCTCACCCAACCTTTCCAGCTATATACGGATGAGAGGCAGGGTACAGCAGTAGGAATTTTAACACAAAATAATGGCCCAAGATACAGGAGAAAATTTTAAACTCCTATCAGCTTCCTTTAATTCATTAGCTGCCATGGTAATAGATAATAGAATAGCACTAGATTATCTATTAGCATCAGAAGGAGGAGTTTGTGCAATTGCAAACATTTCTTGCTGCTTCTATATAAACACCACAGAGCAGGAAGACTGAAAAAGACATAACAGATTAAATTTGGAACTCTCTCCAATCTGTCCTCTCCAAAATGATGTGTTTCTTACCCTTCTCAGGACCCCTAATAATGATTATACTAATTCTCCTCTTTGGCCCTTGTCTATTACAACTTTTTCTATGTTTCCTCAAAAACAGAATTCAAGCCATCACCCACAAATCAATTGGAGAAATCTTCATGATGGAACAAGCTCTTCTGCACTTCCAACTCAAAACCCGATCATGATGCCCCCTTTCTCAGCAGGAAGCAGTCAGAAAGACAACAACGTTCAACTTCCCAATTTTTTGAAATTTTTACATTTTCCCCTTCTTTCCTCTTCCCTTTTATATGATAAAGAATGTGGAATGTTGGGTCTTCCCTGGAATGCACGGGTAGATGAAGTCAGATAAGGACTCCCACAGGCTGCAGGCTCCAGAGGAGTCTCCAGAGGTTGTAAAGATAACTATGAATTACAAAGGCTGGGATGGAGCCAGCAGAAACTGGCAGAACTCCCCCTCCCCAGACTTTCTATAAAACTCGCCACCTTCCCCTCCTCTGAGTGGATCCCCTTTTCGGCCTCCACCCACCTGCACCCAAGTGCTCAAAATAAACGGCATTTTACCATGCCCCCAGGCTTGCGTGTCTTCCTCTCGGCTCTGATCTAACAACAATGTGCCAATTTTAAATCATGTCAATGATAAAACATTCCTCTCTGCCAGGACAGACAGCTGTCACTGCCCTCAGCCTCTGAGTACACCACTTCATAAAGGCAATGGGGTATGTGCCTTTTTGAGTTAAAAAGTATGAAGACTTTTTAACACAAAAGTGATTTGGTCAAAGTTGTACATTAAAATTATCTAGCCATGGTGTATAAGGGGGATTACAATGAATAGGGGGGCTGCTGGAGTAATCAATTTGTCTGGCATATAAAGTAGGTGCTTAATTAATTATAATTTATTGAATAATTAATTATAATTATTAAGTTCAATTAATTATTTATTGAATTGATGGAGAAATCAAGAATAAATGTAAGGAACTCCCCATAGCTACCCATCTTCTCCTATCACAAACTGACTGCCAGTGCCATTCTGAGAGCACATACTGCAAAGGTCTGCATCCTGCCCTGGGGTTGAGGCCAATGCTGCCATCACTGGCCCAAGGGAGGGAGAAGGAAGGCCAGGAAGTTTCACACGCCACAAGGACAAATCCTACTGCTGCTGCTGGAGGCTACTGTGGTACCAAGGTGCAAGGAAAGCATGAGTCCCATGGCTACCTCCATACACTGCTCCCACTCAGAGTAGCCTCACCCTCCCCAGTGGCAGACTGGTAGTGCAGCGACCACTGCTCACACCTGAGCGTTCCTCCAGCAGCCTGGAGACCACCCTGTCCCTGCCTGTCACAGTCAGCACGTGAATGTACTATAAGAGAGCCTGAGGCCACGTCTGTTGGACAGGCCCCATCCACCCAGGACTTGAGCACACAATCCAGGGGCCTGGGAATCACCCAGCCCAGTCTATTACCATTGACACTGGAACACTCCTCCTGGTGTCTGAGATCGAGACAACACTACCTGCCAATACAACCACAGCTTGTATCTACCCATAAGCACCACCAGCAGGCCAGGTGACTAGCCTGTCCCATCTGTCACAGCCACAGCCAACACCAGTATGGCCCACTTATATTCGAGTGGGTTACTCTACCACCAATGCTATTATCATCCACATCACACCTATTACCCAGGGATCAAGAACCTGCCCACATGCCCAGCCCACCACTGCCACTACTGGCATCTGAGAAAGCCACATGGAGGCCCAAGAAATGGTCCATCTGGACCCACTAACACCAGTGCCAATATACACTGCTCTGGGACCCAAAGACAGGCATGCTCAGCCAACTGCTGCTACCACTGGGACCCAAAGACTGGTCTACCTGGCATCTAGTCCACAGCAAAACTTCAACATGGCCTCTACTAATAACTGCACCTTAAGCCACCAAGGAAATCAGATACCACTGATGCTATTTACAGCCAAATATATTATATTAACATAAAGATTACACTACTGAATCCACCCCAAGTCAAAGCCAAAGTGGACTACCAAACCAACAACAATATACATCTTCAGGAAAAAGTCCTCCCCTATGAAAGCAATTTAAAAAAAAATGGAGAACCTAGAGGAAATTCTTGGACACATACAACCCACCAAGATTAAATCAGGAAGACACGGAAAACATGAACAAATCAATAGCAAGTAACAAGACTGAATCTGTAATAAAAAGTCTCCCCAGCAAAGAAAAGCCCAGGACCAGATGGATTCACAGCCAAATTTTACCAAATGTACAAAGAACAGCTAATACCGATCCTCCTGAAATTACTCCAAAAAATCAAAGAGGAGGGAATTCTCCCTAACTCACTCTACAAGGCCAGCATTACCCTGATACCAAAACCAGAAAAGGACACGACAAAAACAGAAAATTGCAGGCCAATATCCTTGATGAACACAGATGCAAAAATTCTCAACAAAATACTAGCAAACCAAATCCAATAGCAGCACATCAAAAAGATAATACATCATGATTAAGTGGGATTTATACCAGGGATAAAAGGATGGCTCAACATATGCAAGTCAATAAACGTGATATATCACATCAACAGAATGAAGGACAAAAACCATATGATCAAGTCAATAGACACAGAAGCAGAAAAAATTCAACATCCCTTCATTATAAAAATCCCCAACAAGCTAGGCATAGAAAGAACATACCCCAAAAGAATAAAGGTCGTATACGACCAACCCATAGCTAACATTAAACTGAATGGGGAAAAGTTGAAAGCCTTTCCTCCGAAAACTGGAACAAGACAAGGATGCCCACTTTCACCACTCCTATTCAACATAGTACTGGAAGTCCTAGCCAGAGTAATCAGGTAAGAGAAAGAAATAAAAGGCATCCAAATTCGAAAAGAAAAAGTCAAACTGTCCTTCCTGCTGATGATATGATCCTATATCTAGAAAAACCTATAGACTCCACCAAAAAACTCTTAGATTTGATAAATGAATTTAGTAAATTTGCAAGATATAAAATCAAAGTATAAAAATCACTAGCATTTCTATACAAAAATATTGATGTAGCCAAGAAAGAAATGAAGAAGGTAATCCCATTTATAATAGCTACCAAAAAAGATACCTAGGAATAAATTTAACCAAGGAGGTTAAAGATCTCTACAAGGAAAACTACAAAACACTGATGAAAGAAATATTGAAGATGACACAAACAAATGGAAGAACACCCTATGTGAATGGATCAAAAGAATAAACACTGTTAAAATGACCATGATGTCCAAAGTAATCTACAGATTCAATGCAATCCCTATCAAAATACCAACATCATTCTTTACAGAATTAGAAGAAACAATTCTAAAATTTATATGAAACTAGAAAAGAGCCTGAATAGCCAAAGCAATCCTGAGCAACGATAACAAAACTGGAGGCATCACATTACCTGATTTCAAAATAGATTGCATGGCTATAATAACCAAATCAGCATGGTACTGGTATAAAAATAGACACATTGATCAGTGGAACAGAATAGAGAACCCAGAAATAAAGCCATACACCTATAATCAACTGATCTTTGACAAAGCTGACAAAAACTTACATTGGGGAAAGGATACTCTATTCAATATATGGTGCTGGAAAAACTGGATAACCACATGCAGAAGAATTAAACTGTACTATTACCTCTCACCATATACAAAAGTCAACTAAAAATGGATGAAGACTTAAACATAAGATGCAAAACTATAAAAATAGTAGAAGAAAACCCAAGGGAACTCTCCAGGACATTGGTCTAGGCAAGGAATTTATTACAAAGACCCCAAAAGCACAGGCAACAAAAACAAAAATAGACAAATGGCACTTAATTAAACTAAAAAGATTTTGCAAAGGAAAGGAAATAATTAACAGAGTGAAGAAACAACCTGATGAATGGGAGAATATATTTGCAAACTATTATTCTGACAGGGGACTAATATCCAGAATACACAAGGAACTCAAACAACTCAACAGGAAAACAAATAATCCCATTAAAAAGTAGACAAAGGACATGAATAGACATTTCTCAAAAGAAGATACACAAATGGCCAATAGGTATATGAAAAACTGCTCAACATCACTAATCCTCAGAGAAATCCATATCAAAACCACAATTCTTACCCCAGTTAGAATGGCTATTATTACAAAGACAAAAAATAACAGATGTTGGCAAGGATGTGAAGAAAAGGGAACTCTTAAACACTATTGGTGGCAATGTAAACTAGTGCAGCCATTGTGGAAAACAGTATGGAGATTTCTCAAAAAACTAAAAATAGGATTACCATTTGATCCAACAATCCTACTACTGGGTATCTACCCAGAGGAAAAGAAATCAATATAGCAAAGGGATTCCTGCACTTGCATATTTATTCCAGCACTATTCACAATTTGATAAATGTCCACCAGTGGATGAATGGATAAAAAATATGTGGTACATATACACGATGGAATACTACTCAGCCATAAAAAAGAATTACATCCTGTCATTTGCAGCATGGATGGAACTGGAGGTCATTATCTCAAGTGAAATATGCCAGGCACAAAAAGACAAATATCATGTGTTTTCACTTATATGTAGGAGCTAAAACATTTGATCTCATGGAGTTAGGGAGTGGAAAGATAGAAAACAGAGACTGGGAAGGGTGAGTTGGGGGAAAAGAGAATGAAGAGAAGTGGGTTAGAGGGTACAAACATACAGTAGGATAGAAGGAATAAATTCAATGTTTGATGCCAAAGTAGGGTAACTATACTTAACAAAAATATATTATATTTGGGTGATGGACACCCTAAATACCCTGGATTAATCATGTGCATTTTATACATGTAACAAAATTTCACATGTACCCCATAAAATTGAACAAATAAAAATAAATTTTTAAAAATTAAAAAATAAATAAATGTAAAAAGGAAACCTTAAGGGGGTGGCAGTGAGACTATAATTGAAAGAAAAACATTAACAATAGCTAACATTTATTGACTGTTTACCATATGCCAGATACTATTCTAAGTATTTTGCACTATTACTATTCTCAGATAAGAAAACAGATGTGGAAAGAGGTGAAGTAACTTTCAGCAATGAGTAGTAGTTTGGGATGTCAAATCTGGACAGTGTAGTTTCACAACATGACCATTATGAATAAAAAAGCTACTCAAAATAAGAAAGAAATATTAACTTTAGAAACAAATAACTGAGGGCATAAGAGAATGTTAAGAATCAATGAAAAATTTTGAGCTTGGGTGGATGTGTGATGCCATTATAAATAGACTCAAGCTTGACAGTATGTTTACATTATGTTTAATGGAAACTGTGGTATCTGTATTTCCTGCTTTATATGATTGCAAGCTCAGGGGAGATGAAGGGCTACATTGCATGCTAGAGGGTGTTTGTAGAGAGGCAAGAGTCCCATGGCTCTCTGCTAGAAGAATTTCTACCAAAGACAGGGATATCACTCTCTAGGACCCCTAACAACGAACCATAATTTTTGGAGGGCAATGAATCAGGCATTTCTTCAGCTGCCTCAGTGCCAAGGAACCTGTGGAATACCAGCAATAGAGAAAACTACACCTACGTTGCATACCAACGTTTGACTTTATGGAGCTTTTCCCACTTATTAGCTGTGGGATTGTTGGCAAATTCCCCATCTCTGTACCTTCATCCACTCAGTTATCAAAAACTCTTTTGTGGCAATGCCCAGAGAAATATTTTAGTTAATATAAATTCTTAGGGTGCAATTTGTACACTTGTTAAATATATTTAGCAATTACCCTTGAATAACTGGTCATTTCAATTCTAAAAAGATCAAACAAATACATACTTTACTATTTTCTTTCCTTATTGAGTCATTAGTGTCCCCTCGATCATTAATATAACTCCTCTCCACCTCCATGAACAACATTCTACATAGGCTGTCATCATTTTTTGACTGTATCACTACATTAGCCTCTTAGATGGTCTTCCCCCTTCCATTCTTGCACCTCAATGCTTCCCCCACCCACCACTGTGATCAATATGCCCTAGTTTTGCTGGATTTGTTATTAAAACAAGGCAAGATTATTTCTATCTCACACCTTTGGTACTCTGCCTAGCCAAGAACACTCTTTCCCCAAACTTTTTGCACAGCTGGCTCCTCCTCATATTGTTTATGTTATTCCCCCTACTTAAAACCCTTCCTATCAAGAAATGAAATAGCATATTCTCAAATAGATAATTGGGAGGGAACACTGCTTAAATAGGGTTAGGGAAGGTTTTCCTGGGCAGAAGACATTTAAACTGAGATCTAAAGGATAAGAAGTGCAATGAGATGAAACTAGTCAGAGGCCAGATCCTGCAGAGCCATTTAGGACATTGTAAGAAATTTGAATTTCATTCAGAGTATAATGGGAAGCCATTGGAGGACTTTAAGCAGAAGTTTATATGATCTGATTAACATTTAAACAAAACAAAACAAAAGCAAACAGATGAAAAATCCTCTGGCTGCTGTGTGGAGAAATGAATTGTAGTGAGGAAAGAATTAAGGCAGAAAGACCAGTTAGGGGCCTCCCACAATAGTCCAGGGATGGGGGTAAATACAGAATTGCCACCTCATTTCCCAAACTGACTAACCCTACTGTGAGTCAAACAGTTAGGGCAAATTAAATTGCTCCTGTGAAGTGCCTTTAAGTCACTATTCCTATGGTCACATACCCATGGCAAAGACTTCATGTCAATCCTAAGAACTGAGTAGAATAAGAACAATCCTGAATCTAAACAAAGTGAGATTCAAGTAGACATCAGTTGTCACCATTCACCAGGCATCTGGCTGTCATGATCTCTTATCAGATAAGGCATTCACCTGTACAAATCAAAGCTAAGAACTATCTATATTTTAGGCTTATTTTCTCCCTTCATATGGGAAGCTGACACCACTGGGGGAAAAATAGTACTGCAATCTGAAAAGTAAAGAAAATCAAATAATAATCTGTTGTTATTTCAGTTCAAGAATAGAGAGATGACAGGAATGATAGCCATACCTTTAGAATTGTAAAGCAATTTCCAAACTGCCTATATCTGGGACCTTCTAGAAGGGCATACACTAGGCTACATTTAAATTCAGGCCATAGGGTTCCAGACTAAAATAGTCACATGGATCACTGAGTTCAAACCCCTTATTTTATGTTTGAGGAAACAAGGGGTCAAAAACGTAGGGAAGATTAGATCACACAGCAACTTAATTGGAGAGTTGGGATTATAACTCAGGTATTCTAAGCTCCCTGCTCATTGTTTTTTCCTCTGTACCTTCAAGGAGCTTAATTTTAAAACCTAAAGTGGGGGGGGATATGTGAACTGATACCAACTAATGTCTTTGTGTATATGTGTGAGAGGAATGGATTGTAGTAAGGAAAGGACATCCAAACTCAATACTATCTGGATAAATCTATGATATACGTATGCTATTAATAAAATCATGCCACATTGTCTATCATTAAATGAATTCATTCAACTCCCTTCAGATCTGATTTTTTTTGTTGAGACAGAGTCTCACTCTGTCACCCGAGCTAGAGTGCAGTGTTGTCATCATAGCTCACTGCAACCTCAAACTCCTAGGTTCAAGCGATTCTCCTGCCTCAGCCTCTTGAGTAGCTGGGACTACAGTTGTGCACCACCACGCCCGGCTAATTCTTCTAATTTTTGTAGAGAAAGGGTCTAGCTCTTGCTCAGGCTGGTGCTGAACTCCCGACCTCAAGCAATTCTCCTGCCTCAGCCTCCCAGAGTACTAGGATTACAGGCGTGAGTCACCACACCCAGCCCAGATCTACTTTCTATCTTCATAGTCATCTAGAAAATATAGGTCAGAGACTCAAACCCACTGATCAATTTAACATCACACAGAGACAACCAAGTAGTATATGCCATAGAAAGTACACAGTACCTTTTATAACATATTCTTGCCAAAAATTGAACTTGAACCTGATTAATCCTCCAGATATAACTATCAGTTTACAGGAACTAAGGGAGATATTGAACATGTTAAAATGACATAATGAAGATACAATCAGAAAAATCCAGAATATGGCAAACTCTGTTGGACAAATGACCCAGGTTCTTCAACAAATAAAATGAAAGAAAAAACAAAAGAAGAAGAATGATTAAAGATTAAAAAGATAATTAAGAGAAATATCAACCAAATTCAATGGATGAGGCTTGTTTAGATACTGATTTGAATAAACTTTTAAAAATAGTTATTAGACATTTGGGGAAATTTCATATTAAGGAATTTTTTTGTGCCAGTAGTACTGTGCTTATTTTTAAGTCTGTTAAAAATATATTCTTAAGTATTTATGACTAAAATGATATGTTTGGAATTTGCTTCAAAATTATACAATGGTGAGTGGGGGGAGTTTGGTGGGGGTGTAGAAGAAACAAAATTGGCCATGTACAGATATAGTTCCTGAAGTTGGATGAAGTGTACACCAAATTCCAGTAAACTGTTCTGTTTTTTCATGTTGAAAATTCATGTATAAATACTTAAAATATATATAGTCAGTATATATATAAAATATATATTGTATTATATGTACTATATATATAAACACACACTTACTATATATAGTCAGCATCCATCCCACTTGGAAGAGAACCAAACAAAAACATCAGTAAATAAGAATAATGTCATGGGAATGTTGGGACTATAAGGTCTAGAAATCAGTCACCTGTTCATAGCCTCAAGCACAGCAACAAGAGCTCTGGGACCTTCTACACAAATCTTAACACAGCAAATATATCACAACAGATGTTTACAAGAAAGGAGGGCTTCTTCCTCGTCCAAGGTGTCTAAGTTCCAATTCTGAGCTGGAGATCGCTGGGGAGAAGAAGTCTCCAAGGCAAAGGGCATAAATTGATGACTGACAAGCTGCATTTAGTTTCTAGTCAGGTTTCTTTCAATTCCCAGTGTTTTGAAAAAATTTTGGACTAGATGCCAACATTCGAAATCTAGGAACAATAAAAATCTTGATTTTCTGCTTTTCTGTAACAATAAGAGATTTCCTAATACAGTCATCCCTCAGTATCTGTGGCGGATTGGTTCCAGGACCCCCCACCCCCTGCAGATACCAAAATCCATGATGCTCAAGTCCCAGATATAAAATGGCATAGAATTTGCATATAGCTACACATATCCTCCCCTATACTTTAAATCATCTCTAGATGTACTTATATTAGCTAATACAGTGTAAATGTTATGAAATGCTATGTAAATAGTTGTCATACTGTGTTTTTAATTTGTATTTTAAGTTGTTGTATTGCTATTTTTAATGTTTTTAATCTGTGGTTAGTTGAATCTGTGGATGCAGAACCTGTGGATATGAAGAACTGACTGTACTCAGCTAGAGTTGAATGGCAGCTCTCCTTCTTCAGATAAGGCATGTGCCCTCCAGTCCAACAGAATCACCACCAGGTCTGCTTTACTTATTTATGTGTACCTTTTTTTTCTAATGTGAACAAAGGTATGTTAGAGATTAGTGGGTGGTGCAGAGCTCCAAAAATCTGCTTTAACTTCACCTGGTTTAAATTGCTTTTGTGCTTTTCAATGCTCAGTAAAACCTGTGAGATCCTGGAGGTAAGGGAGCAAGTAACATCTTAGCTGCCTTAATCTTTGCTTCAGTGTAATGACTTCCCAATTAGAAAAACCCCACAGGTACTTACTGAGGATGATAACTATTCAGAAAACACCAGGTTTAGTGTTTTCCTAGGCTGATTTTATAAAAGTTGCCTTAGAGTAGAAACAAGACACAGGGGTGAAAACCATCAATGGGGCATGTGCTCATGGGTATAAATGAATCAGTCTTTGTTTCAAGACTTCCTTCTCTTCCTATCCAGAAATTCTGTGTGTGTGTGTGTGTGTGTGTGTGTGTGTGTGTGTGTGTGTTGGGGGTCTGATGGGAGTGGGCAGACCTGTATGGATTCTGCGGTGAGCTTTCAGGTGAGAGCTTTTGGTGTACACTTTGCTGCATCCTGCAAAGTCACATTGGTGAATCCGTCTCCTCTTCAAGTCAAGCGACTCTTCTCCCTGCATTTGGGCCACTGTTGCTGGTCTGAGCAAAGAAACAGAGATAAAGCCAAAGAGTGACTTTAAAGTGGAGGCTATAGAGATGGCCTTAAATACAGTTGCGCCACCTCATATCTGCTTTTAATTTATGCTAATTTAACACTAGGTCCCCAAGAGAAGAAATAATTGTAATAGTGCAAACAATTCTCTCAACCAGGCCATTCTGCTCAGTAAGTGCAGACCCCTGAGATAGCATGGGAGGTGGTAGTGTTTCTCTGGGTGGTTGTGTTCCCAAACAGTATGAACATTTCACTTTTATAAGTCTTATTCTTGTGTTTAAAGAAAGGTATTTTTCATACATGGTTGCTAAACACAAGCCAACCACTTCCAATTAATTCCAACACTGGAATACAAGGCTGTTTTAAACTTACAGAGAGAAACAGTATACAACTATACTTTATGGGAAATTTGAAGATTTTTCAAGGGTAAAATTGATAATCTACCATTAGAATATTAACTCTACCATAACATGCATGCTCATGTACATGTGTACACACAAATTCATATACCTTCACAGGTAAGGCAGTTTACCTATATTTTCTTGTCCTCAAATTCTTACTCTTGTGTCTGATAATTAGTTCCACCTCTATGTATGTGTGTATGTGTGCTTGTGCACATGCATGTGCACACCCCCCCATACAGAGAGACAAACTTGAAGTAAAGATAAAAGTACTCACTCATGCTGTAGTCCCTGCAGACTCTGTAAGGCTGAGGATCCACTCTCAGTTGCACTCTCCTCACTGTCACTTGGAATCTCCAATGGAGACATGGAGGTGGGGTCAACTTTCACTAAAAGCAAAGAAAGGGAGCAGTGTGGGCCATAAATGTATGTGCCTCTGTAATCATTATCAGGATTCCCAGTTTGGCCCACATTGAAAAATGGAAGCAAGATAGAGGAATAAAGGAAAAAGCAAGGATGGAAGAAGAGTATTTGTATGGAAGGAAGAGAATAACATTTTAATTATTAGCATAGCAGGGAACACAAATGCCTTTAAGGGAAGGGTGGTATGGAGCTTTCTGTACCACTAGAATGTGAGTTTCTCTAGGATAGGGTCTAGACATGATTCATCTCTCTATCTCCAGCTCCAAGAACAGGGTCTGCTGAAAAGTTAGTTTCAATGTGTATTTGTTAAATAGAACCCTCTGAATAGTTCCCTAGCTGTCCTAAGATCAATTCCTAGGGTTACTCCAGAGGTAAGAACATCTCCTTTAGCCTTTGTGCCCCTAAGTGGAAATAAGTGAATGACATGAAACATGTACCTAGCACCTAATAGGTTCTTGATATGTGTTAGCACCCTCTCTTTCCACCTATGTTGGGAGAAGCCTTCAAATGATGTTTCTAATTCTTAACAAAACTCAATTACATGGTCAGCAGTCTCCAAGATCCAGTAAAAGCTTCAAAATTTCTATATAGAAAAAACTTAAGAGTGCCGATAAGGTGAGGGGGAGTATTTGGCTAGTGTAGTTGTCTCTGTACTTTGTGTATCATTCACTAAAAAGTTTTAAGCATGCATTTTAATGTGTGCATGTGTATAATATAAGGGTACTAGTATCCTACAATTTTTATACATTATGCAAAAACAAACAAAATTAGCATGTCACTTCATTCCAGTTAGAATGGTTATTATCAAAAAGACAAAAGATAACAAGTGTTGGCAAGGATGTGGAGAAAAGGGAACTCTTATTTATATACTGTTGGTGGGAATGTAAATTACTACAGCCATTATGGAAAACAGTATGAAGATTCCTTAAAAATGTAAATATAGAACTACCATATGATCCAGCAATCCCCCTTCTGGGTATATATCCAGAGGAAATAAAATCAGTATGTTAAAAAGATATCTGCACCCCTATGTTTATTGCAGCAATATTCACAATAGACAAGATATGGAATCATCCTAAGTGTCCATCAAAGGATGAATGGATAAAGAATATATGGTATATATACACAATGGAAGAATCCTGAACAGACCAATAATGAAAAGATTGAATTAGTAATAAAAAATCTCCCAACAAAAAGAAAGCTCAGGACCAGCTGGACTCTTAGCCAAATTCTATCAGATGTACAAAAAATAACCGGTACCAATTCTACTGAAACATTTCCAAAAGATTGAGAAGGTGGGAATCCTCTCTGATTCATTCTACAAAGCCAGTATCACCCTGGTACCAAAGCCTGAGAAGGACACAAAAAAAAGAAAACTAGAGACCAGTATCTCTGATGAACATAAATACAAAAACCCTCAACAAAATATTAGAAAACTGAATCCAACAGCACATCAAAAAGATAATGCATAACAATCAAGTGAGTTTTATATCAGGGATGCAAGGATGGTTCAACATATGAAAGTTAATAAATGTGATTCACCACATAAATAGAATTAAAAACAAAAACTATATGATCATCTCAATAGATGCAGAAAAAACACTTAATAAAATCCAGCATCCCTTCATGATAAAACCCTCAACAAACTAGGAATAGAAGGAACATACCTCAAAATAATAAAAGTCATATATGACAAACCCACAGCCAACATCATACTGAATGGGGAAAAGTTGAAAGAATTCTCCCTAAGAACTGGAACAAGACAAGGAGGCCCACTGTCATTACTTCTATTCAACACAGTACTGGAAGTCCTAGCCAGAGCAATCAGGCAAGTGAAAGAAATAAAGGACATCCAAATTGGAAAATGGAAAGTTAAATTACCTCTGTTTGCTGATGATATCTTATACCTAGAAAACCTTAAGGACTTCTCCAAAAGACTCCCATATTTGATCAATGAATTAAGTAAAGTCTCATGATACAAAATCAGTGTACACAAATCAGTAGTATTTCTACACACTAATAATGACCAAGCTGAGAACCAAATCAAGAACTCAATCCCATTTAAAATAGCTGCAACAATAACAACAACAAAATATATTAATAAAAATCTTCTGCATAGTGAAAGAAATAACCAACAGAGTAAAGAGACAACCTACAGAATGGGAGAAAATAATCTCAAACTATATACAATGGAATATTATTCCACCATGAAAAAGAACTAAATTCTGCCATTTGTGACAAAATAGATTAAACTAGAGGACAATACACTAAGTGAAATAAGCCAGGTATAAGAAGACAAATACCACATTATCTCACTCATACGTAGAATCTAAAATAGTTGATCTCATAAAAGTAGAGAATAGAATGGTGGTTACCAGAAGCTGGGGTGGTTGGGGGGATGGTGTATGAGGAGGTGTTGGTCAAAGGATACATAATTACTGTTAGCAAGAATAAATTTCAAGAGATCTATTGTACAGCAAGGTGACTATAGTTAATGATGATATATTTTATTTATAAAAATGTAGAGAGTGAATATTAAGTGCTCTCACCATAAAAATGATAACTATGTGAGGAATTCATTTATTAGCTAGATCTAACCATTCCACAATGTTTATATACTTCAAAACATCATGTTGTACATGATAAAAACATACAATGTTATCTGCCATTTTTTAAAAAAGGATAATGAAATGTAAATTTTGATACTTTCTTCTTACACTTCAATTGTTTTGTGTGTTCCACCTAAGGTTTAATAAGCACCCCATTTTGGAGAACACTGAGCTAATGTCCTTAGCTTGAAACTACAATGAATGCTTTTAAAATTTATGCTGCTTGTTTAGAATGGCTCTGCTGGACTGATGGATATTATGGGGGTAGATTCAAAGATCCTTCAAACCATCCCTTGTTGCTACCACCACCTTGATCTCAGCAAACTCTCACACAGGAAATTTTATTTCCTTTTTTGTTTGTTCCTTTGTGTTTGTTTGTTTGGCTCTCCCTTCCTATATGGGAATTGATATCATATCTCAAAAATAAGATCGTTATGAACACTTAGCATTACCACAATTAGCCACTAGCCAATGATGATATTTTTATTCAAAAAACAACTGCAGAGTCTCAGCAACTTGATGCTTGTATTTTGTGGCCTCCTACATTTAGTGGAGGGCATCAAATTTCAAAGGTAGAGACTTTTAGAAAATTATTTTTTATACTGAGCTGAAATCTGTTTCCTAGTCATTTCTATTCACTTACCTCCCATTTTTAACTCACGCTAAAACATTATCAGCTCCTCATTTGACATGAGTTTGAATACTCTCACCATCCTGGTCTCTCTCTTTTGATTATACTCCAGTTCCTCAATGTCCTTCCTAAGGCACAACACCCAAAACTGATTGTAATACTACAGATGCAGTGAAGCTAAATACCTTGAACCACTTCAGAGACCATATAATTTTCTTTGATCATTCCTGATTACAAACTAAAGTAGATATACCTCCAGGAAGGGAACTGGGTGGTTGGAAGATAGTGGTGGAAGAGAGACTTAATTTATACCTTTCTGAATTCTAAGCTTATTTTTAAAATTAAATAAAAGGGAAGATTACAGCATATGAATTCTCTCCTGGACAAATATTCACATTCATTTGCTCATCAAATTATTCGTTTCAGGACAACTACTATCTAGCACTATGTTAGATTCTCTGGAGAGGCACACATTAAAAAATGTTAATAAGACAGAGTCTTATTCTTGAGGAATTTACAATTCAGTTGGGTATAATGCCCATACACTTGTGATACAGGCAAGTAAAAAAGTAAACCAGAGGGTGATAGATGCCAAACGACAAAGGACACAGGGAAGATGGCAATATTTCAAAGAAGACCTTTTTTTGGTAGGGAAGAGAGAAGTGAAATTGTTGGGAGAAGCAGGAGGTAAGATTGGCTAAGTATGGTAGGGATAGAAACATTCTCAACTTTTCCACCAAAGCATTCCTAATGGCATAGAGGAATAAACACATTCACTTGGAAAGTCCTTGGGTGAATGTTTTTAGTGAGCTTAAACTATTTTTGAAGTTTATGTTTTATCTTAAAAAGTTATTCAAATTTTGCATTTTGCTCTATAACAATCATATTTTAAATATAAAATGCTTTAAATTATTTACTATCAAGTAATATAGAGGTTCCAGGAAGATGGATAATATTTCACTGAAGGATGTATATACCCATTTGAGAAGCCTGGTCTAAGCAATAAAGAGTCATTGTAATTTCTTAAGCATCAAAGAGACATGATAAAAACAATGTTTATGAAAGATTACTCTTGAAGCAGTATGCAAGAATAATTGGAGGAGGTAAAAAGAGACAAGAGGTAGGATGACCCAAAAAGGGAATAGATGGAAGAAGATGAGGCCCAGGAAAGGGGCAATATTGATACTCACCTGATCCAGCATTTTTGCCATCTCCTCCAATGAGTGGGACCGTAATGGCTGCAGGGCCCCCTTCTGCAGGCAAAGCAGTGTACACCATGGGCAGAGACTGCACCACCACAGGGATGGTCTTCAGGCCACCCATCTTATTTGGCAGACTGACTGAGGGGATAGTGTGAATCACATGTAAGATCTGCTGGCCGCCAGTGCCCTGAGAGGAGGCCAGGATAGAGCCTGGAGTCAGAACGGTAGGGATGTTTGCTGAAGTGCTTGTGTCAGATGTTGAAGTGGACATCACAAGAGTCTGGGGAGCAGACTGCGGCTTGGGAGGACGTACTGGAGCTTGCAGCATGCTAGCAGGCTGGAGAGGAGCCTTGGGCTTGTGAAAGGAGAGGTCGACCGGTTCCACCTGGGGCAAGCTAAAATCATTAGCCAGAAGTTCTTCTGGTGGCTCAATCTTGATGTCATTAAACAGTGCTGGGTTCTCCATGGGGTTAGCATCCAGGAGTGGTGGAGATGTCATATTATTTCTGTCTGCTGTCTCACTGGGATCTCTGATTTGAACAGGGTCAGTGACCTAAAATAAATAAATAAACAAATGAGGGATGCAAAACAGTCAAAATTAGTACCCTGAAGAGACATGCGAGCAATGAAGGAAAGGAATCTCTATTCTCTTTTCATGGAAAGAACACATGATGTTGGGAGAAATGAGGAGAAAAAGCTAGGGAAACTTTACTGAGCACTAGTAAGTACCAGGTACTGTATCAGGCAATTGCTAAAAATCATTGCATTTAGTCTTCACAATCATCCTGCAATATTAATTAAAGTCAACACTTTCTGAGTATCTACTATGAGCCCAGTGGCAGTGCACATGAATAAGGTACAGCCAAGAAGCGCATACTAATATATTAACTATAATGATAGAATAATGTGAGTAGCTTCCAAGTCATACCATAATATATCAGACATACACGCAAGGTGTTTTAGAGAAAGGAAAGGGAATGATTCATTCTGTCTAGACAGGGAAGGCTATAAGGAGGAAGTGATATTTTAGATCAGTCTTAGAGAATTAATAGGAGTTCTCTAGGCAGACAAGAGGTAAGAAAGATATCCCTGTCTGTAGAGACAATATACTTAGGGAATAATTAAAACTAATTAAAAACTTTCTAAGAAGTCCATGAATTCAAAGGCCAAGGATATTATGAACTGTGTATGCCATTGCCAAACAACACTCTGGATCTTGAAGATGGCAGTGCCAATTTAGCACGTAAACAAAACAAGCCTCCATTCTCTATCAGCATCATATTTGAGTTATGGGAGTTTTAAATTATGAGAGATGTTCAGGAATGCATCCTTTGTATAAAATATAACCATCCTTTAGTTTTGTATATTTGGAAGATGAGGAAAGGTGGAATTCAAGGAAAGGCTAGGTGATAGAAGATAATTGTTTGGAGGAGAGGAGTGACAAGGGCAGAGTTATTTCCATGAGATTTGACTAGCTTCTCAATGAAGGCAGATTGAAAGAGGAATAAGACTGGATTCAAAAAGACTAGAAAGGAAGCAAGTAGGAAAATCTTGGTGAGACATTTATGAGATATTTGAAAAAATTTGAATATTGACTGGATATTGGATGATATTAAGGAATTATTGTGAACTCTAAGGTGTGATAATGATATTATGGTTATGATTTTTAAAAATTTAGGTGAGAGATAATAAGGGGCAGAACTAAGAGTGTGATGAGGAACAAGGAGAGGCAGTGTTCTCCTGCTCTAACTTTTTTTAAAAACCCTCAGAACATGCCAGGTGGGAATGAGTAAAGGCACCAAAAAAGCATCCATACTTTATCTCCAGAATTTAGCCATTGTGGTATCTGCTTTTTCCCTCTTGTATGCTGTGACACTCTTGTTTTCTTGATTTTCAAGCCCCCATCTTAGCTCAGGCCTTGTTTGTGGTCCAAACATTGTTTCAGTCTGCTCCTCTAGGACATGATTTCTATGATTCGTCCCATTGTTTCACATACTTCTAATATAATTCATCCCTCATGAGTGGACTTAACCCATCCAGAAAAGCGTGGCAATAGAATGCTGTTGACAGGGGTAGGGGGGAAGAGTAGGGAGAGGAAGTTGTTAAGAATGGCTCTGCTGACCATAAAAATCCCTTGTCCCCTGAATCCCCCAAATCAGTTTATGTTCTTAGTTTTCTAACATTTCCTACTTGTCTCTTCTCCTGACTAGCTCCATTCCCAGATTAAAAAGGCATAATCCAAGGAATCTTCCATGGAAAAGTAGGAATGGGATCTCTCTCCATAGTCTCTCTATCATTGCTGTCAATAACACTGAGAAATAGAGTTACAATAGAAAGCATAAGAAAAGATTTGGTGTATTATCATTTTCTATAAGAATGTAGATTGTGGATGCAGATGTATAAATAGATACAATCTGCCAATATGCATTAAGGAAGGATCTAGATAATTTTTAGGGATTTCCTGGACTCTGTGCTTTAGGCCCAGAAACCTAAAAAAGCTGAAGCTCTGAATCTTAAACATAAAATGGAGACTACTTTGGTAACCCTATTCTCTTTTGCCAAACAAAGACTATTTCCAAGATGCTGAGTGCTGCTAATGATGTGTTTAGCTGGTATTGGTCTACAGTTATTCACTTTATTGAAAAACATATTATTCAAATATTTCCATATTTATCCAAAATGGAAACTGAGTGATGAAAGCCTAGAAACAGAAGAATTTATTTTCTTATTGCCTGGATGAGATATGATGTTATAGGGCCCTACTCAAAAAACCCATCACGAGTTGTGCTTTTGTAGACTAAGCCTATCTTGTAGTTTGCCAGTTCTTAACCAAAACCCTGCCCGCAGCAGGACTTACTCCTGTCCCGCCATTATCATAAGGCTCTGAAAGAAGTGTTGGAAAGCCAGTTGTTTGGGTTTTAGCGTTTTAATAGTAACTTCCTCAAAGCATATTATTTCATATTTCCTTCTGTACATATCACTTTCAAGTGTGCCTGTTATGTCTAAGTGAATCTAGCCTACAGCAAGTATTTTATGGGTGTGAATGCTGTCTTCCTCAAGAAGACAGACTATACTCGAAAGCAGCCCTCAAGGTTGATCTTACTGTTCTTTGCTTTGTGGCCTAAAGATAAGCATTCCATATCTACTTATTAGGGTGAATAATTTTTGTTTGTGTGCACTGAGGATTCTCTTTTCAGTATGATCAAAATAATTTAATAAGAATCCTGATATACTATCTAATCTATTCCATATTTGAATATAACTACTCCTATGGTTAAAAAAACAACACACTATCTGCTTTGCCTTCTCTTTCTACATAGCATAATATACTTGAAGGCTCTGAGGAAGACATAATATAAGGAGTGACTGAGTTTTCAGCCCTAGAATTTTGGTAATTTTAAGAATTCTCACTAAGATGACTCAGGATGGCTCCCTGTTTCACTCTTCATTGAGTATAATCACAACAGCTTTGAAAGCTCATCTGAGGATTGATTTAAAGCTCTGCTATCAGATTTTTCTGTTTAAGCCACCTTTTTTCATCTTTAACATTATGTGACGGCTTCTATTTTTAAGTGTTCTTTAGTCAATCACTATCACTCTTCAAAGAAACAGAATAGCTACTTTCCCCATTTGCTATTTTAAAACTTGAGGCTGAATTCTAGGATTTCTGAGTCTATGAAAAAAGTTGCACATGAAAAAAATATCGAAACTTGGGAGTGCTTTGGGGAGAAGCTTTAATTTCCACAATCTTCTTCCTTTAACGCCCAGAATCCTAATCAGATTTCCTTAAACCAATTTGAGATGACAAGAAAAATGTAAAGCTCTTTATTAATGTATAACTAAAGATGAGACTCCCCCAGGATCCGAAGACCCCCTACCCCTCAGTTCTAGAAAGAAATCCAGAGAAAAGGTGGTCAATTTCACAAATATTTAAGCTCTTGAACATTTGATGAAGATAGGTAGAGAAGCACTAGGTGATGGAGGGTCAGAGGAATCAACTGTTAAAATCAAAGTTTCAACTTTTCATTTAATTGAAACAATTCTGATGTGGAGCTTCAAAGTGGGAAGGCAAGACTAGAAAGAAAATGGAAGAACAAAACACTTCAGACAGCACCGTAGGTGGAAAGAAGAGGAAGGAATGTTGTCATGGCAACAAGATAAAGCCCAAGCTCCTCCCAAACAGAAATAGGAAAGCTGTTTTTGTAAACAGGTCCCTTCTATTATAGTTTTGCTCTGGGTTTAGACTAATCATTTTTATGCCTGGGTGCACACGTGTGCACATATGTACATATATTGTGAACATTAATTGTTTAGATTAAAAATTCAGTTTAACCCTCTGAAACTCCAATACTTCTCCAATAAGAACATCATGTGTTTGGGAATTAGAGAAAGGAGAGGTGGATGGAAATGGCTATTATCAGAAAGCTGGACTTAATCTAAACCTAGAGGATTTCAAATCTTATATCCCCACCATCTCAAAGCATCAGGAAAGGGAGTACTGTAGGACAAAAGAATTCATCAATTTGCACAAACGAATGAACTAGGCAATCTTAAGAGACTAGGATAGTAGCAGCCACACGCAGACGAAATGAAATCAGAAATGTACATATGTATGTCTATATGTATATGTGTGCATATATTCATCCACTAAGTATTTGCTTAGTACCTTGAATGGAAATATAGAAATATTAGTACCTAGCATAAAACTATATAAAATATGAAAAATAATAAGATAAAATAGTTTTTCTTTCTCAAAACATCTAGGATTATTTTTGGGTGATACATGGATGAAGCTATTTTAATAGTTATATATTTATTTTATTGCATATTAGAAAAAAATATATAACACATTTTAGTGGGCTGAATGGTGGCCCCCCAAAAGATTTGTGCAAATCTTAATCCTCAGAATCCATGAATGTTACCTTATTTGGAAAAAGGATATTTGCAGATATAATTAAGGATCTTGAGGAGATCATCCTGGATTATCTGGGTGGGCCATAAATTCTATGACCAGTGTTGTTATAAGTGACATACAGAGGAATGATACACAGAAATGCAGAAGCGAAGGTGATATGAAGATGCAGGCTGACATTGGAGTGATGGGGCCACAAGCCAAGGACACCCACATGCACCAGAAGCTGGAAGAGGCAAGGAACAAATTCTCCCCTAAAGCCTTTGGAGGGAGTGCAACACTAACAACACCCTGATTTCAGACTTCTGGCCTCCAGAACTGTGAGAGAATAAATACCCACTGTTTTAAGCCACCAAGTTTGTGGTACTTTGTTGTAGCAGTCCTGGGAAACTAATACCTCGCATCAAACCGAGGATTCTCCAGATTGCTTAGGACAAAACTAATGTATTTTTTTGTTTATTTATTTATTAACTTAGTTGATTTTTTAAAAGTAAATCAATAATATTGATGGCAAGGATGTGACAAAAATCGTGAAGTTGGTAAATAAATAATTGAAGTTCAAGAGACAAAAAAATATCACTGAAAAGACAAGAGATGTTTACATGATGCAGCTGACAATAGGGAACAGGTAATAAGCAGAGCCACATGAGTGATGGATACAGACAATTTAGTGTTCCAGAAGCATGAGTTCACTAGAGATTTACAAGAGTTGGGATCATCAGTGAACATTTTGTGGAAAAGATGGAATTAGAATTTGGGCCCGAAGAAAAGTGGCGGTTTGGTGAGTCAGTCAGGCCGATTGAGGCACAGTCCAGGCAGAAAAAATAGTGTGAGAAAAGGTGGCACAGCGAACCTATTAGAAATATATGAGCCAATTAGATAGTATTACGGAAATATTCATTTTCTTGGGTGTGACAGTGTTGATGTAGTTATGTAGAAGAATGGCATTATTTGTAGGTGATACATGCTGTATTATTTAGGGGTGAAGTTTCTTGATGCAACTTACCTTCAACAGGAAGAAAACGAGAGAGAGAGAGAGAGAGAGAGAGAGAGAGAGAGAGAGAGAGAGAGGGAGAGAGAATGTGAGACTATGTGAAAATATGTACCAAAATGTTAACAATATTAAATGAGGGGAGGGGAGACATGTATGATACAACAAGAACCCTAAAGCTGCTCATACATTTTGACCAAGAAATCCCACTTCTGGCCAGGCACAGTGGCTCATGCCTGTAACCCTAGCACTTTGGGAGGCTGAGGCAGGAGGGTCACTTAGCCCAGGATTTCAAGACCAGCCTGGGCAATATAGTGAGACCCTGTCTCTACAAAAAATAGAAAAATTAGCCAGGCATGGTGGCCCGCACCTGTAGTCCCAGCTACTCTGGAGGCCAAGGCGGGAGAATCGCTTTAGCCCAGGAGTTTGAGGTTGCAGTGAGCTATGATGACCCCACTGCAGTCTAGCCTGGACAACAGAGCGAGACCCTGTCTCTAAAAAAGAAAAAGAAAAAAGAGAAAAGAAATCCCACTTCTAGGGAATAATCAGAAACTAGGAACAAAGGAAAGGGAAGGTGGTATATTGATATAGAAATTCAGAAGAGAGAGAGCAGCATGTGTGCTGAGCTATACAGCCACCCACTAATCCTAACTGGTGACATAAACAAATCATATAATGAACCAAACTAGGAGGCTTCTGCCCACTGGGACAATGCCAGCATTGTGTGGCCATAGAACACAAACTCCCAGCCTTTGTCCCCTGAGGCATGGCTAGTGTTCTGTCTAGGGTCCACAAGCACCCTAGCTTTACTAAAAGCAACACACCCTGGAAATATCAAGAAACCAAAAAATGTGCTTAGGATCACCTACTATCCAGACTTTTCTACACATTGAACCAATTTCAAAGTGCCTTCAAATTCTGGAATGTCAGTATACTTAAATAATGCATGGAGAAACATTACTAGAATTATACTTAGGTACACTGAGATTTCAAAATAAGGTAGCTATGCATGCTTCACAACATTTCACTGAGTATTTTTTATTACAAATACAATAGATTTTTATCTAACAATACTTATATTCAGCTTCCTCTGGGTATTAACTATGACTAAGCTCCAGCAACCAGCAGATGTTTTGCAACAATTAGCAGGTTTTGATGTGCTAATAGTTCCTAAATAGCAACAGCTACAAGTAAGGTAAACAAGACATTAAATTGGGTTTAGTATCATTAAAACAGTACAAAGGAGTCTCATCCATATGCATACGTAACTTAAACAAATTAAGTTATACACCATGGGCCAAACATTTAATGATTGAAAACAATTAAAAAGTGACTCATAAATGTAACCCAGATACTTCATCTGGTGACTTAGCTAAAGAAAGGATAAGTACTATATACACAAAACTGCATACTCAACTCTATATAGACGATTTAAGGGATTTTCAAGGGTAATTTTGACTGTATTAGGCTTTCATTTATGCAGTGATTTTAGAACTCAACCCTGAACGAGATGGGACTTCAACATCTAGCCAGAATGCTTGGCTGTAAAAGACAGATAATCTGTTTTGAATCCTTGTTCTTGGAGTGTCCAGGGCCAGTTTTCATTTCTGTAAATTGGGAACACTAAGAATAGTGATAGTTAATTTTATGTGACAACTTGGCTGGGCTACAGTGCCCAGATATTTGGCCAAACATTATTATGGATGTTTCGGTAAAAGTATATTTCTGGATGAGACTAACATTTAAAACACTGGACTTTGAATAAAGCACATTACCCTCCATAATGTGGGTGGGCCTCATCCAATCATTTGAAGGCCTTAAGAAAACAAAGACTGATCTCCTTAGAGCAAGATAGAATTCTGCCAGCGTTTTGCTTTTGGACTCAAACTGCAACTCTTCCTGAGGCTCCATCCTGCCGGCCTGCGCTATCAGGTTTTGAACTCGCCATGCCTATGCAATCATATCAGCCAATTTCTTGAAATCTCTCTCTCTCTCTCTCTCTCTCTCTCTCTATATATATATATATATATATACACACACACACACACATATATTTAAATCTCTCTCATCTATTTATATAAAATCATCTATATATAAGCTGATTTTACACATAATAGTGCATAGTGCAATGCATCACTCACATGTAAAATCATTTGCATCTATATATATGTAAATCTCTCTGTATATATATAATAATTTATAAATAAAAGAGAGAGATTGTACTAGTTTGCAGACCCACCAACAGTGTATGAGTGTTCCTATCTCTCCATATCCACACCAGCATTTGTTGTTTTGGGACTTTTTGATAAAAGCCATTCTCAATGGAGTTAAATGATATCTCATTGTGGTTTTGATTTGCATTTTTGTGATGATTAGAGATGTTGAGCATTTTTTGCATATGTTTGTTGGCCATTAGTCTATCTTCTTTTGAAAAGTTTCTGTTCATGTCTTTTGCTCACTTTTTAATGGGTTTTTTTATTTTTTCTTGCTGATTTGCTTGAATTCTTTATAGATTCTGGTTATTAGCCCTTTATCAGATGTATAGCATGCAAATATTTTCTCCCATTCTATAGGCTGTCTATTCGCTCTATTGATTGTTTCCTTGGCTGTGCAGAAGCTTTTTAATTTAATCAGGTACAACCTCTATGGAAAGTACTATGGAGATACCTCAAAGAACTAAAAGTAGAGCTACCATTTGATCCAGCAATTCCACTTCTGGGTATTTACCCCAAGGAAAAAAAGACATTCTATTAAAAAGACACTTGCACTCGAATGTTTATAGCAACACAATTCACAACTGCAAAGATGTGGAAACAACCCAAATGCCCATCGGTACATGAGTGGATTAATAAAATGTGGTATATGTATACCATGGAGTACTACTCAGCCATAAAAAAATGGTGAACTAATACCTCTTGTATTAACCTTGATGGAAGTGGAGACCATTTTTCTAAGTGAAGTATCACAAGAATGGAAAAATAAGCACCACATGTACTCACCATTAAATTGGTACTAACTGATCAACACTTATGTGCACATATGGAAGTAACATTCATCAGGTGTTGGGCAGGTGGGTGGGGGGAGGAGGGGATGAGTAAATTCACACTTAACAGGTACAATGCACACTATCTGGGTGATGGACACACTTATAACTGACTCAAACAGTACAAAAGCAATTTAGATAATCAAAACATTTGTACCCCTGTAATATTCTGAAATAAATAAATATATATATATAAATTTAAAAAAACAGTATAATTTATCAGACATTTATCCCAATGTTGTCATAGCCTATAAAATACTCTAAACAGCTCTGGTCAGGGTTGGATCAGCAGAAGGTTGCTTCTCAAAATAAAAGAATATTTAAAAAATTTTTTTAAAAGAAAGGAATGCAAGTTTTAGAATTGGAAAGAACTGAGCTTGAATTCTAGGCTGTACATCATTTCTGCATGTCACTTAAATTGTTGAAGCATAAGTTTCCTTACTTATCATGGAGATTATAATGTCTTTCTCACAATGTTTCTCATTCTTTAAGTCATTTACCCATTCAAAAATATTTTGTTCCGTGGATATTAGGAACCAGGCTGCATCTGGCATTTGGGATACAGCTGTGACTATATTGGACAAAGTCTCCATTTCATGGACTTGGGGTAGGGGCAGACAACAAACAAGAGAACAAATAAAAAACACATGAGAATTTGAAATAATGATGAATGTTCTTACAAAAATAAAACACAGTTACGTGGTAGACAGTGTCTGGGGGTATGGTTTATACTGGGTGTGGCCTGGCATAGATGGGGTGTTATTTAGAAGACTACATGAGAGATATAAGTGAAGATGGGCTGTATGTTCCTTCAAGAAAGATGACACATAATAAACATTTTTCCCCAGCATATCACATGGGGCTTGGTTCACAGCAGGTACTCAATACATATTTTAAATAAATATGTGCCTGGTCCCCCCCAATAAAAAAGAGAGAGAGAGAGAGAGAGAAAGAGATGTATATATACATCCTATTGGTTCTGTTTCCCTGGAGAATACTAACCAATACACTGTTCAACAGGATTATTGTGAAGATTAAATAAGACAATATATTTAATCTTCATAGTGCCTGAAATATGGAATAGTGCTAGATAAATGGTTGCTATTGTGTACCAAAGGTCTAACCTTGTCTCCATAGCCTTGTTCCCAGAGGTTACGTTTCTTTTAGGCCAGATCTACTCCTTAGTTAAATACGAAACCCAGGCATTCAGGTACTTTCCGGAAATCTACCTTCTTTCACCTCTTCTGAGTCCCCAAACGTATTGCTAGAAAGCAAAATGAGCTTCACCTCTGTCATGATTACCAGGTACTCAACACTATTATGGCCCAATATTAGTACCTCATTTTCCTGATAACTGACCTGTTTGAATACCTGCATTGAGCCACCTTCTGAATTAAGTTGAACCTCCAAGTTGTTTATGAGTTCATCCATATCTGGAAAAAAGACAAAGGAAAGACAACTTTTAGAATAAAATCTAACCCACTATATGCATAAGTATGCCATTTACCCTTGTATGTGTTCTATGAACATTGTCTTTCAGGACTTACTAGACAATGAGAAATTATTGAAACATTCTAATTTATTCCACTCATCAAAATAGGCCTGATTTGTCCTCAACAATATTAGCTGCCCTCTTCCCCCAAACTCTGCATGCAGGTGAATCTGCTTCTTCCAACCTTTCCAACCTGCTCTTCCTTCATAAGAATATAAGCATAGCTATGCAGTTTCCAGAATCTTCCCTTCCTGGTCTAGTTCTTACTCTAAGGAGTTCCAAGCTCCTGTGTGCATATTTACCCCCAGTGAACAGGGGCAAATCTCTCTAGAGAAGCAATTTATTTATCTACTCTTTTAAACCTACAAGCCAGGTAGGGTTAATAAAAAGTCTCCTCTCTCCTCTTTGGATAGCTTTTCCTTCTACGAAAGGAGAGAATTGTTGGCCTCATGTAGCTGCCTTAAACCATCACAGTCATTCCTGCCAGAAGCACCTAGAAGTTTTCCTCTTCAACCAGATTTTCTTTGATCTACCTATAGTCCAATCTCACTAGAAAGGAAAACATAGGGTTAAGGAAACTGAATCCACAGTTTATGACTTGATTGGTCAGATTTCAGATTGCACTAAGTGTCTCCAAGCCAATTACATGTAGTTCCCTCGCCTGGTTGCACTTCAAAAGGTAGCCCATAAATCAGTTAACTGTTTGGGATGTCAGACACATTTACCTGTAGCAGTGTTCATTTTAAAGGTCATATCACAATAGCTATTTAAGACATAATGCAGTTAAAATACAACAAATGCACAATTAGCAAGGATACAAAATTACAGTATAGCAACATAAAAAAGTAAAATATGAACCTAAAAACAATTCCTTTATTTATTGAATGTCAGTAATTGAAGGAACCATTTCTAATTAGAAGGTAATACCACACAAGGAAATTTCTATGGGGATTATGAGGAAGAGTTCTCTGAGCTATTATCAGAGTTTAGGGAATTTTGATACTTTAAAGTATCTCCAATTTTATTTCAAAGCTCATGGCTTTTCTTTTCTTTGATCCAGGTATATGAGTAGAACTGTTCACCTATATAGCCATTCACTCACCAAATATTTATTGCATAATCACTGCATCGGAGGTTGTAGTAGGCACATTACTATCAGTTTGGGCTCTGGGCCAACCAGACATGTGGAAAGTCAGCAAGTGTAGCAGAGAGCACTGACTTGGGAGTTAGATGCCCAGGTCACATCCTATAATCTTTGGCAAGGCCTTTTTCTTTCTAAGCCTCAATCTGTCCATCTAGAATTAAAGGATTTCAAACTGTCCTCTGCAGAGCCCTAAGGCTTCTATGGAGTCTCTTGGGGGTGGGGGTTGTTAAGTTTAGCTTAAAGCTGCCTCCTTACATATTTTAAGTGTGGTCTAAAAGTTTCTCTGTACATACTGAACTGTAACTTAACTAAATGTGTAAACAGACTGTAACCTACTCTTGTACCAATCACAGGGCTTTGGCCAATCATAGGTGGCCAATTTTTCAAATTGTGTTCAAATAAGGCAAATGTCGAGATGTAACCAATTCAGCTGGTTCTGTACCTCACTTCCATTTTCCATATGCCACTTCCTTTTTTTGTCCATAAATATTATCCGACCATGTGGCAGCCCCAGAGTCACTCTGAAACTATTCTGGTTCTGGGGCTGCCTGATTTGCAAATCATTCTTTGTTTAACTAAATTCTGTTAAATTTAATTTGTCTGAAGTTTTTTTATTAGGTTTTCTTTTAGGTTAATGGAGCAAGTGTAGTGAGGAATAAGAACAGTAGAGGCCAGAACACAGAAAACTCTGATTTCCATTAGAGTTTAAGCTCCTTGTGGGCAGATATTTTCATCTTCGTTTTTTCCCACTGATGTGTTCCAAAGGCCTATAACATTGTCTGTTATGTGGTAGGTGTTTAACACATTTCTCAAGAAGGGTTTTGATGATAGTAATAGAAAAAGAGAGTGAGGAAATGTGTTTTCTCAAGTACAGGAATTGGAAAAGAATGGGGAAAAATGAAAGAAAATTAGAGAGATTATGTATGAGAGATATATGAAGTGTAATTACCCATGAAGTGAGAGGTGGCAGAGAGGGTAGCTAAGCTTTTTCTGATTCCCAGGACAGGAAAAGGAGATGTGATGGTAGAAAAAGAATGTTAGGGCAGGTAACTCTCGTATGGTCCACAGGGGGGCACCAAAAAGCCAGGAGAGTGTGCTTGGCTGCTGACAGCATGGAGAGAGTGGAGAGGATTCGTTTTCCCTCTCCATTCACAGCACCTTCAACTAGGCCTCATTGTGTCCAGCCAGGACGACGTACAAGAGCCATCTCCTATCTGGTCTTCTTTGATTCCTATGGATTAAAAGATAGCCGGGTTGAGGAAACAGAGTGACTTTGACAAACTACTTAGCATCTAAGAACCTCAGTTTCTTCACCTGCCAAGTTGGGGGAAAATGGTATTGCCTTAATAGAGTTAATCAATGTGAGGATTCCATGTTAGTACAGTCATGTGCCACATAATGATGACATAGCAATTGTAATGTCATAGTGCAATGCATCACTCACGTGTTCATGGGGATGCTGGCGTAAACAAACATAGTACACTGCCAGTCATATAAAACTCCAGCACATACAATTATGTACAGTACATAATACTTGACGATAACAATAAAGGACTACTTACTGGTTTATGTATTTACTATACTATACTTTTTACTGTTATTTTAGAGTATATTCCTTCTACTTATAAAAAAAAAAGGTAAGTGTAAAACAGCCTCAGGCAGGTCCTTTAGAAGGTAATCCCAGAAGAAGGTATTGTGATCATAGGAGATGATAACACTTATGCCTGTTATTGCCCTTGAAGACCTTTTAGTCGGATAAAACATGGAGGTGGAGGACAGTAATATTGGTGATCCGACACTGTGTAGGCCTAGGCTGATGTGTGTTTGTGTCTTAGTTTTTAACATAAATGTTTAAAAAGTAAAAAAAAAATTAAAAATAGAAAAAAGCTTATAGGATAAGGATATAAAGAAAGAAAATATTTTTGTACAGCTGTATAATGTTTGTGTCTTAAGTGTTATTACAAAAAAGTCAAAAAGCTAAAAAATATTACAAGTTTATAAAGTAAAAAAGTTTTAGTAAGCTAAAGTTAATTTATTATTGAAAAAATAAAAATTTTTATAAATTTAATATAGCCTAAGTGTACAGTGATTATAAAGTCTGCAGTAGCGTACAGTAATGTCCTAGGCCTTCACATTCACTCACCACTCACCCAGAGCAACTCCTAGTCCTGAAAACCCCATTCATGGCAAGTACCCTATACAGGTGTACCATTTTTTATCTTTTATACCATATTTTTACTGTACCTTTTCTATGTTTAGATACACAATTATTTACCATTGGTTACAATTGCCTACAGTATTCAATACAATAACATGTTGTAAAGGTTCATAGCCTAACAACAATAGGCTATACCATATAGCCTAGGTGTAGAGTAGGCTATATTATCTAGGTTTGTGTAAGTACACTCTCTGACCTTCACACATTGACAAAATTGTCTGAGAATGCATTTCTCAGAACGTATTCCTGTCATTAAGTGACACATGACTATACATGTAAATACACTCAATTCTTGGCATATAAAATGCTTTCTATTAGCTATTATTATAATCACCATCATTATTGATGGTCAGAATCTTCAATTCAGAAGAATTATCTCCTGAGTATCAAACAGGTCTTTTATACTCAGTGCGTTCACAAGCCTGGTCCACCTCATATATTTCCAATCTCAACTTGTAGCACCGCTATCAATCCAGTCTATCAGTCTATAAACATGAGGGTCAGTCATTTTGACTCCTTTCTCTCCATCGTCAGTCGATTAGTTATCAGCTGTAATAATTCTACTGCGGAAATATCTCTTAAACCTAGCCCTTCATCATCTCCCAGTCACTTCCCCTTGTAGTAAATACTTCTCATTGCTATCAAAGTGTGGTAAAATGTGTGGGCTCTGGAATGACGACCTAGGGTCAAATCCTGCCTCTGTAACTTCTTAATAATAAGACATTGGGCTAGGGTTTTCCAGCCTCCAGGGTCTGTTTTCTCATCTGTAAAATGGGAATAATAACAGTACCAGCTCATAGAGTTATTATGAGGATTTATCAAGTTAATAATTGTTTGCAACAGTATCTGGCACAAAGAAGCATTGTCTGATTCCTTCACCAGCAAGTGAGCCCTTCAATAGTTACCTAATCTTGTTCCTCTCTGTATCCCTATCTTTTAGTAGACTATCTCTACATACTACATACTAATGTCCAGCGAATGAATGAATGAATGATCATGGGAATGACAAAGGTTAGAGCCATATCCGTAACTACAGCTGCCTATCTTCAAAAGCTTTAATAGCAACAATCAAAGAGCCTGAAAAATACTTCTTGCCCTTCCCATGTCACAGATATTTTAGTCAAATGGCATAAAGAGGATAGCTAAGGATTGGGAATGTCTCAGCAATTTCTGGTTCGTGCCCTCTCACCCAAAGAATAGCCAAATGGAATAGCCATTAGCTAATCCTGGTCAACCTTTTAAATGTTGGTAGGAGTGTGATTACAGGGAAAGCAGTTGGGAAGGTGTATAACCTTCTCTTTTAAATTTATTTTTAAAAAATATTTAGCCAGGCAAAATTGAAAACTGAAGAAAATTAGGGCCCACAGAATGTCTTAAAGAAGGCTTAGTTTTTGCAAAAAAAATAAAAAGGCAGGGAGTGGCTTTATGAGCCTATTGCTTTTCTCTAGAGTTGGAATTGCTGCTGTAAGTATCCAAGAGAGACCAAACAGCTGCACAGAAGCTGTCAGTGAGGAAAATAGTAAGGAAATGCACAAAGAGGGTTATAGTTGGTCCTAATTCTTGAGCCATTGAGATGTGAATCACCCAGGAAAGAGGACATCAGAAATGCAAATCACCTACTTGAGGTAATAACCATTACACTGCTTGGACTGGCTCTCCAAGCTTTTGTGCCTGGGAGCTAGACTTTCTGGTCCTTCTCCTAAGGGCAGGGGTACTGGAGAAGGAAATAGAGAAGATGATTGAGCCCCATCCCCAGTTGGTTAATGTCTCATATATGCAGGACATCACAAACCATATTCCAGAGAACATGACCATAGGAATTTGATAAAGTTATGCAACTTTTGTCATGTTCCCAAGTTTATTTTGTACCCAAGTGGCATTTCTCATAATGATCTGCTTGTTTTATGAAAGTTAGCAGTGCCTCCAAGGAACAGCAGCAGGTAGCTGGCTAATAAGAACACATCCCTGCCAGAAGATGCAAACCCAACCCAACCCAACCAAACTCAACCAAACCAAAACAAACCAAAACAAAAAAACCACATCCACCCTTTGGCCAACACTGAAAGGAAAAAGGTGCCTAGAGATGAAGTGAGAAGTTAGACTGTTAAAGAAGGAAGCAAAGCAGAGTCATTAGAGCCTACAACTAAAAAGAAAGCAGAGCACTGGGAACCCTGACACACAGGCCTAAGAAGGAACCTAGTGCCTTAATATGATAGAGCATTTGGACAATGCAAATAACAATCCCTCATGTGTACCTATATAGCTTTACAGGAAGGAAAGCTTTCATATCATTCCCATTTAACAGATAACAAATTTGGAGGCCCAAGGTCATACAGTTTAAAATCGTTGGAATCAGAACTAAAAGTTTTGTCCTCTGACGCAAATTACAGTGTTCCCTCACTACTTTCTAATACCTCAAAGAAGGTGAGTACCTTCTTTCTGAAAAATTGTCTTCTAAAAGAAGAAGTTTAAGGACAATAAAACTAATCACTTTGGAAGATCTTGAACAGATATCATTTGCCTTCAGCCTCTGACCTATAACACATGCTAGAACTCTTAAAAACTGAAAATCAATGTTTTAGGGTTTTGAGATTATGGGTAGTTTTTAAAAACTATTGTCTGTGTTTTTATTATTAGAAAAAAATAATTAAAGAAGGACTAGAGTACACACATATTTGCAGACTGTTTTATTGTATATTTTCCAGGGGAATAGAGAGTAGTATTGGGATGGGCCTTTGGGAAAACCTTCAGGATTAAGGTTACTCTGCAGCATGATGTTAACAATGGAAAGGTGGTAAAAGATCTATAATAGCCAACACTCACTGAATACTTACTGTGTGTCAGAACTGTTCTGGTAAAAGAATACACACACACACACACACACACACACATATATATATATATATAAAAGCTCATTTATTCCTCATAACCCTAGTAACAGGTACTATTATTTCCTCATTTTAAAAGTGAGGAAACTGAGGCACAGAGAGATTAA
The DNA here is from genome assembly GCA_023783475.1 of Daubentonia madagascariensis. NCBI lineage: Eukaryota > Metazoa > Chordata > Mammalia > Primates > Daubentoniidae > Daubentonia > Daubentonia madagascariensis. Next base: position 1,660,963 of record JAKFHU010001693.1, read on the forward strand.
AGTAGCTTAAACCCAAATCACCCAGTTAGTAAATAGCAGAGAAGGGAACTGAACCTCAGCAATCTGGAGCTACAGTGCAGCTCTAATGAAGTTATAATGCTTCTGGACCTGGGTGCCAGTGGTATCCCCCAACTTCTGCTTGAAGCAGATCTTGTAGCAGAGGGTAAATGGTTGCTAGAAACAAGCTACCTAATAAAGGGAGAATGCAAGACCCTCTAATTTCTCCCACTTCCTCCAACCAGGCTCACACATATCACCATAGGCACCACTGGAAAACCTAATTTGCAAAGAACTCCCGGTTGGGGCATTTCATTAGGCAGCTCTCTATGACTCTCCTATTCAGGAGTTTCAACATACACAAAAGCTAAAAGGTGTCTGAGGTACCTCGTCCAAATTACAGGAACTACCACCACAGCAAGTACTCAGAAGTGGCTCTAAAACAGGAAACCCCTGCAGTTTGCCTTCTCAGCTTACCTGGAATGAGATAAAAGGAAGAGGAGGCCAACTGAAATGCTAAAAAGAACAGAAATTTAAGAGGAGAGAACATATTATCACAAAAAGAAGTGAAGGATGACAGCACATACCATGTGTGAATGACAGTGACAGAAAGACTGAAATTGAGTATGACATTATTATTACAACGACCAGCTAAGCTTGAAGTAGTGAAGTAGTGTGAGGTAATAAAAACATGAGGTGATCAGACACACCAGAAAAGAGCTTTATAACTTTGGGCAAGTCATTTGACCTTTCTATGCCTCAGTTTTCTCATCTGCAAAATGGGGATACATCAGTCTAGCCCTGCCCCCTCATACAGTTGTCATGAAGACCAATCATGACAACACGTATAAAAATTATTTATAAGATGTAAATGTAAAATGTCTATGTAAGTTTTGGGGGTTCCTTATGTCAGAAAATCAAAAAAGTACATAAATACATTCACATTTTTAAGATCCAAGCCATTTACAGTAATAATATCTATCTCATGATTTCTGACATATGTATCTCCATTCTCCCATGAGTTCATGTCCTACAACATCACTTACATAGTCTTCAATGCTTTCAGCCACTGCCTTCCCCTCATGTTAAGCCCCATTTTCTTTTCCACAAAAAGAAAACAAATATGCCTGAATGAAAAATCACCTTGGAATGTGCTAGAGATTAAGATTCTTCATTCTAGAAAAGGAGAAAGCTAAGAGGAATTATGATAAAAGTCTAAAACTAGTAATACAAGTGGAGTTGAGGCTCAGTAAACTCCAGGCCTGAGTTTTAGTTCTAGCTTAATCACCAAATTGTTGGGTGGCCTTGGGCAAGTTCCATCACTTAAGGTAGAAAGTAGAAATAACTTCTTCTCACTTACCTCACAGGCCCCTTGTGAGAATCAATTGGAAGAACAGATTTAAAAGTATTATAGAAATATAACCTCAGATGTCTAGAACTAGTGCTCTTGCCCTGAATCCCCATTGAACAGGTACATTTATGTTTAAACAATAATTCATTTTACATGCAAGAAACTGATAGAAGTTATACTAAGAATTCTATAGTTAAAGAAGGCAGTGTGAAACAATAGGAAAATCATTTAACTAGCATCTGGGAGACCTGATCTAGAAAAGGTTCCATTGTTATCTGGCAGTGTCATTTTGAGTAAACTACTTAAACTACCTTTTCAGGTCCCATCTAGTTTATAACATTCTATGATATATGTTCTATGAAAAGGACATAGATAGAAAATCCATAATAATTGTCTCAAATTTCTGCATAACCTGTGAGATTGATGTCAAAGACAGTTAAATTCTCTACAAACAATTAGGTAAACTTGAGTCTCACTCCCACAGCATGTAAAAAAATACTATGAATAATTTCAAATGCATACAAAAGTAGAGACAAACCCCCCATGTGCCTACTTCCGCTTAAATGATTTTCAGCTAATGGTAAATCTTGTTTTACCTATACCCCAACCTACTCCCCCCATCTCAGTGGATATTTTTAGGCAAATCCAAGATATCATATCATTTCATTCCTATGGCATTTCTAATGCAACATATTTAATCTTCACAATCACCCTGTAAGGTAGGTGCTGCTGCCGATCTCATTATACACAGGAGGAAATATGGGCTCAGTGAGGTTAAGTAATTCCAAAGTCACATAAACTGATAAATTACTCAGCTGCGATTTGAATCCAGCTATGATATCCGATACCAAAGCTATTTTTCTCCCTTAAGATACCCTGCACTTTGGAATAGTTTGCTAAAGTTGAAAATAATAATAATGGAGGTGTTTTTATACCTTCACAGTAAACTCCACAATTGAACATTTGCAAAGAGTATTAAAGGATTTACAGTAATTGTGACATTAATCATATTAATAAGACAAAACCTCTAGGAATCACAACTCCAGCCTGGCACTGAGGCATCAGTTTAGAAAAGGGAAAAAGAGCCATAAAGCAAAAACTCATTACTCTGCAACATCATGAAAGTCTCAAGCAATCCTCCTCAGCACTTTATACCATTATTTTATGCAACAGTCTCCACCAACAAATTAAACATGGTGCCACTGTGGCAACCAAAAAGATTTTGTAACAATACAATGGTCCTCATCCATGTTTCGTGCAACAGGTGCTTAAGGGCAGAGACTTTGTCTATTGAATTAGCCTTTCCAGTCACTGTCTGAGATACACAGCTCAGGAGCACCAAGTCAAGGAATCCTAGAAGAGTCTTGGGCCATCTCAATTCATAGAACCCCAGAAGGTCAGATTAATGCAGTGACCAATTCAACACTACACATGTATTTTAGGCTCTAGCCACAAAAAAAAGAGAAGGTGCATTATTATTCTTTTAGCACCAACTATTGTGCATATTTATCAGAATTAGTTTTAGAAACAAGAAAATGAATACATTCACAGACAGCACATCCCCTCCCATTCTAACTGAAGATAAAAACAAGATCATTAAAAGTATAGGAAGAAAGAAAAGAGCTGGGATAATTCACTTTAAATAATCAAAGTTAAATATATACTGAGCATTGATTGTGAAGATCTTTCTGAGGATATTGTACCTTATTTGTGAGTTTGTATGTCAAGGAAAATGAGAAATAGAAGAGAAATGCAGAAAAAAATCAAAGAAACTCTAGAGAAATAAAGGATCAATTTTTTAAAAAATGGACCTAGATCAAGGAATTTGGATGGTTACATTTGGCAAAAAGGGGGCAGGGGAAAAGAAAGCTGGCCTGATAATTGTCTTCAAAGGCACATGTTAGGTATTCGGAGAAAGCAGAACTGCTATATTACTTATTAGAGATCATGGTCAACTTAAAGAGGAACTTTCTGATGATAATCAAGTCTTTACAGAGGACCTTCTAAACAGCCAACTCTATAGTAGACACTGTGTGTGTGTTGGGGCGGGGGGAAGGGTATAGATAATACCAGATAGAAGAAAACAAAGTTCTTGGTCTCTGGTCTCTATTCCCAGTGATTTTGCAGTCTAGGTCAGATAGAGAAAACTGGCAGCCCACTACAGATGCTAGCCTGGTTCTCAAGTGATGTTAAAAATTAAAATAGAATTAGCTAACAACCTTTCAAAAGCAGGAGATTTCATATTTTTTTTTAAATTTCTATGTATTGCTTTTATGAAAAAGTTGGGAGATCTTACAACATGGAGTCTACATTGGCACAAAAGAAAAATTAGCTAGAGATGATCAGTGCTTGTCTCCTTCAGACAGGATATACTTCTCTCACTTTACTGGGCCCTGAAAAGACTTGAGTTTAAGATCCCAGGTCTATGTGGTGAGACAAAACTATGCATAAAACAATAGCAATAAAATATTATAAGATAATAGATACTGCAATGCTGAATTATGATTTGAGGATATGAGCACTAATGAGGAGAGGAAGAGATTACTAAGAGTAGAATAGTCAGAAAAAAATCCAAATAAATAGTTTGTTGTGAGGTGGGCCTTGAAGAACTAGAATCAGCCAAGAGGCAGAAAGGAAATCCAGATGAGAGGAAAAGTAGACTATACACTCTGTGAAGGCAAGGGTCCCATCTAAATTGTTTATCACTGTATCTTCAGCTTCTAGCATGATGCCTAGAACTTTGTAGGCACCTAGTAAATGACTGTGGAGTGAAGGAGAGTAGCATAACTTTAAAAACGTGTCTTAAGGAAGATATCCTTGCAGTGGTCCTCAGAGTAGACAGGGCAGAAAGGATCAAGGTAGAACCAGAAGGTATTGGAATATTCTGTGTATTGTGGTAAGAGCTTACGTAGGTGCCTTAATATCAATGTCTAGAGAGGCAGATACGTTAAGGCCACCTAGACCAGATGAGGAACATGGTGAATGGAGAATACAAGTCCTGTCTAAAATGGGAGGGAGGGAGTGGCTCATCAACTCTAGGTAATTATTGCTAAGAGGGAATGCTGGTTCAGTATCTTTTTTTTTTTTTTTTTGAGACAGGGTCTTGCTCTGACACCTGGGCTAGAGTGCAGTGGCATCTTCACAGCTCACAGCAACCTCAAACTCCTGGGCTCAAGTGATCTTCCTGCCTCAGCTTCCCGAGTAGCTAGAAATACAGAAGCGTGCCACCATGCCTGGTTAATTTTTCTAATTTTTGTAGAGATGGGGTCTCGCTCTTCCTCTGGCTGGTCTCGAACTCCTGGCCTCAAACAATTCTCCCACCTTGGCCTCCCAAAGTGCTAGGATTGCAGGCTTGAGCCACTGCACCCAGCCAGTATCTTTTAATTATTCAAGAGAAACTGAAATTCTAGGATTTTAAGTGAAATCTGATTTTGAAATGTTGGCAATCAACCAATTTTTTTTAAAATGTGGGACTGGGTAAATTGACATACTGCCATGGACTGAATTGTGTTATACCCAAAATTAATATATGGAAGCCTTAACCCCCAATGTGACTATATTTGGAGATAGGGCCTTTATGGAAGTAATTAAGGTTATTTTTTTGCCCTTTATATGTGGTTCAAATGGAAGTAATTAAGGTTAAATGAGCTCATAAGGGTAGGGTCCTGATGTGATAGGATTAGTGTCTTTATATAAGAGGAAACACCAGAGAGAGCTCACTCTGCCCACTTGCACAAACAAGGTCATGTGAGTACACAGTGAGGAGGTGGCCTTCACAAGAATCTGACCATGCTGGCACCCCGATGTCAGACTTCCAGCCTCCAGAACTATGAGAAAATAAATTTCTGTTGTTTAAGCCACTCAGTATTTTGTTATGGCAGCCCAAGCCCTCTAATACACTGCTTACAAAGTTTTATTAACAACACTGCAAAAGTCTGGAAATATCTTAAACATCAATCAATAGAAGACTATTTTAAAAAAATCGTGGCTCATCGGTATAGTAAAAAGCTATGCAGTCACACAAAAGAATGAGGCTTTAAAAAATGTACATATATGGGAATATCTCCAAAGTATATTTTTAAGTAAACAAAGCAAGTTGTAGAACAATATGCAGAAAGTGTTACCATCTGTGTATAAAAGGTGAAGGGGAAGAAAAAATATATATACCCATAGCTTGATATGCATCAAATAATCCTGGACAGATTCCTGATAAACAGATAACTTTAGTTGCCTCCAGTAAGGCAAAATGAGTGGCTAGGGGACAGAAATAGGAGGGAGACTTTTCACTGTATACACTTCTCGTATATGTTGGATTTTGAGCCATGTGGAATAAACTACTAATTTAAAATATATTTTTAAATGAAAGTTTAAAATTTTAGGGGAAACAAAAAAAATGGGCAAGGTGTATTTGGTCTGTAGGCTAATTGTTTGCACCTATGGCCTAAATTAAGCTGGTAGCCGTTAGAATAAAAAGAAAGAAGCTGAAAGCAGATACAAAGGGAAAATAAAAACAGTCTGTGGCATTTAAATAGATGAGGAAACTGATAAAAAGGGAAAAGTTTAATGCCGCTCTTTTGAGCACGGGATATGAGAACCACAACAACTACATTTTCCCACTGCTTACTATGCTTTCATGCCTTCTTCTAAGTGTTTACAAAATTAGCACATTTATTCCTTAGTGCAATCTTATGAGGTAGTTTCTGTTATTATCCCTAATACACAGATGAGAAAACTAAAATGCACAGTTTAAATAAGTTCACCACTACTATGATCATGGTAAGTTGCAGAACCAGGGAATTGAAAAGGAGGAGTCTTGAACAAGGGGCGGGTGAAGAGTCTAGGGGTGATGATGGGTTCTATTTTAGAAATGGTGAGTTTGAGGTTACAACAAAATGTCAAAATGCTAGTGATCTGAAATATCTGGATTGAGTTCTATAGTTAGGTTTTTGCTTCTTAATAATCCTAAAGCTTGGTTTGCCCGCATCATATCTATTTTATCTAAGTACACAGATAACATCTTTTAGTACATTATACAAAGCATTTAGCATGTTCCAGACATTTATATCTAGCTTCCTGTGCCACTAATCTATATTCCTCCTCTCCAAATACACAGCAACGTTGAAATAAAACAAATTATTAAAAATAATAAAAATGATGAGACCCTCCACTTATGAAATACATATGAGATGTCAGGCACTGGGTCCAATGCTTTAGTTACATTATTTATAATCACAAATTGCCATATAATTTCAGAGATGAGGAAATTGAGGCTAGATGACAAAGCTGAGTTGGGGATAATAAATAGATCAGAAATCTGACTTCTAGGTATAAAACTTAAATCAAAAACATTAGCATTTAAAAATCAGAAAGAAAACCAAACATGATCTCACATTGTCTTTGGGTAAACAAATGATCCCAATACTACAATGTTGTTCATCTGTTCACACTCTACTTAGTAACGAGATAGCAATTGTACTAGATGATCATCTAGGTCAATCACCCCAATCAAGTTTTCCTTCATTCAGAAAACATGGCATTTTAGAGCTAGACCTTAGAAGATCATCTACAAAGTATGTACCAAGTATTTACATGGGAAAGGTAAATGGGTAACTACTTGGAGGATACAATGATAGTACATGTCCTCAAGCACCTCTCAGTCTGAAAAAAGGATAATGGCTTAGATATGTATGCAAATAACAATAATGCAGGACAGAGAGTAATATAGGTTCCAAAAAACACAGTAAATGTGATATGGGAACTCAAGAGTATTTCTAGATGCAGGGATCGGGGAAGGTTTCATAGAGATGGCATTTAAGTTGGGATTAATTGTGGAGGAAATACTGTAAATACTGTTTTCAGGAAAAATCATGAGAACAAGTACACTATAAGGCATTTATGATTAAGTATCAACTGAGCAGAACAGACAGGAATGTATAATATCTAAGGAATAGCTGAGGAGATAAGAAAGACTTGCTGTGGGGGCCAGAAACTAAAGTAGGACTTAAAGGAAGACTGGGGTTTGGATGGGAGGGAGATAAAGAACACATTTAAGATGAAAGGAATAGAAAATAAGTTTTTAAAAAGTTTTCTCAGTGCCTGACACCTAGTATGTCAACACATATTTGCTAAATGAAATTATATATCCAAAGACAATCTTCTCTTCATTCAGCAATTTAAGTGAGGTCATAAAGTACAACTGACTCAGAGCAAGGGTGAATATATAAATGCATCAAATAACAATAAATTTCCTGCCAGAATGAGAAAGGATGAGCAGGCTGATCATACACCCTTCTTCCATCCCAACCAGACACAGACAATCTGGAAAGATGAATGAGGACTAGACTAAGCTTTGTACCTTGGTTATTGGAATTCAACTAGCTGAGCCAATAAGAACCTCATTTCAGAAATGCATATGCTAAAACAATGAGGGTGGTGGTGGTGACCTGGTTTAGGGAGTTTTCTTTCCAATGTATCCTGAAAGCCTAAACAAGAGGGATCTATAGCTCCCAAAGGTTCTGAAAGTAGAGCCATTAATGAACTTGGTCTTGAGGATAGATTAGATAGATGCACTTCTCACTTTTATTTTTGAGGTTATATTTCTACTCTTCCTATGTTTTCTACCTGCCTGCCCTCCAAGCTTACCTGAAGACACTGTTCCCCACCCCTTCTCTGTGTTCCCGACAGTCACCAAAGATTAACAACTTTCATATAAGGGTTTCCCCCAAACTCTGAAGAATAGGATGAGGTCAATTATAAGTCACTGTTTTTTGTTGTCCAAAGGTCCTGTTGGTTATATCACCTTGGTTAAGTTGCCCAAAGGATGAAAGGAAAGGCAGGCTAGTGGCCCTTTCTCTTAGAGGTGATAAAGTCCAGTGGGAACAATGTTAAATCAAAAGCAAATAAAACCTGTGTTCTAGCCTCAGCCTTTGGGCAAGCTAATTCAGTCTTCCCAGATCTCATTTTATAGAATCTGGAAGGTGTTTGAAGAGCAGCAAAGCACTAATTCTATCAGCAGTGCTCCATAGAAAGAGTCCCAAAGTGAGTAGGAAAAGGAAGTGAAACTGAGGACAAAAGTGGCATCCTCTGTCACATACACTATGGTGTTTAATCTACCCCCAAATCTTCTGAGATAGAATTATTAATCTGCATTCTATAGAGGAGAAAAGCAATGCCCAGGGTCATGCAGCTAGTAAGTGGTGGTAGTAGGGTTCCAAAGAAGGCCTTTCTGTTACCCCAAACCATCAGTCTCCATCAGTTTCAAATCCAAATGTAAGATCATTCTCTTTGCCCAGTTATTATCAGACTGGGCAACAGACAAGTGCTTAATAAATATTTTTCTTCGCAATGAAGACAATACCAAAAGAAATAAGACATTGTTCCTTTGGCCACCTGTTTGGATGTGATTTATGCTTCCCCAAATTCGTAGGGTTAAAAAAAAAAAAGCCCACAAAAAGACAGCTCCTCCAAGTGGCTGAGCAAGTGGATTCACTGCAGCAATCACAGCATTTCGGCCCAATCTTCCACCTACACACAGAACCAACCGCCTTGGCCACATCTTAAAGGGCGGGGGCAGGGCCCAGGCTCAGGGTTCCTCCTCCAACCAAGCTCAGCCCCTCCTTAAAGAGCCGGCACGCCCAAAGCAGCTCCTCCCCCGCAGCTGCTTCCAGGGCCTCACGCCCCCAATAGCCTAGGTTCGCACCTTAACCCCCTGTCCCCTCCTCCCTCTTTTTAGAAGCATCTCTAGGTACCCGCTACTGCTTAAGGGGGTTACCTGGGAGCGTTGGCCTTCTGAATCCTGTTCTCTCTGGCTGCGACTTTGGCTGTGTGGGGTTAAGTCAAAGAGAAACCTTACCGCTTAAGGAGGATTCAGAGCGCCGAGCCAGGGCGGACTAACCTAGACAAATCCATCCATTCTTGCCCCCTTTCACTTCTCCCACGAAGATCCCCAAAAGTACCCCCTCCCCTTCTTAGCCCCTCGTTGCCCAACCCTTTAGCAAAGTCATTTTCCCTGAGTTTCATTTGATTCCACATAGCGTTCTTACCCTTCCGCCCCCACCCCCGCCTCGTCCACTGCTAAAACCCAAGAAGTGGGGTGTGTGGGGGGAGCAGGGAGGTTGGGGGGGATAGAATCTAGACGGAAGAAACGGGAGTGGGTGGGTTCTAATCCCGGAGTCACTTACCGCCCATGTCACTAGCTGAGGACTCCTGAAGTGTCCAGAGCTCATGCCGTCCTCCGGGAGGCTCATACTCCTGAGCTGATCGCAAGACAGCTGTTCCCCTCACACCCGCCCCTGTCTGACAGCGCGCCAGGCGACGCTCTCTCTCCTTCTCCTTCTCGGCCCCCCACCTCCCCTTTTTCTCCCGGCTGGAAAATAGAGAGGGGGGCGAAAGGGGAGGGAGTCGATTCAGACCCAGCTGGGCCACCCTCGGAACAAGGGAAACAAAAGCTCTCAAGCATCCAACCCAAAAATCGGGGGCCAGCAGAGCATACTTCCTAAAAAGAATCCTCCCCCTGGCAGCCTTTCCTCGGCTAAAAATAAAGTGGGTTCGCTGGGCCAAAGTGGCCAAGGCTTGAGCTCCTCCGTTCCCCTTTTACCTCCACCAATTCAGTTCCGGCCAAGCCCACTCTCCACCCATCCTCTGAACTCCACACACCCTTGAAAAGGAGAGGGCCTGGGGTGGGGGCTACGAACACCAACCCAAATCCCAAAGCACTACTTGAACACAAAGTTCAGGCGGAGAAAGAATCCTTCAAGACAGGAACCCACGAGGAGATATCACAAGAGGATCCCTTCACTGCCGCTGTTGCCGCCGCACACCCCGGCGCCTTCCTAAAAAGAAAGAAGGGAGGAGAAAATGCCGACGATTGGTAGAAACATATAGAACACCAGCCCAGCGCAGGGGCTTCAGCGAAAAATGGCAGCAACTCGTGCAGGTCCTCTGGGGCGGGGTTTCTAGGAGGTACCTAGCTGCCCCACTGGGGACCTCACGCCCCAAACAGGTCAGAACCTAAAGTGCTCTCTGGGCAACCTGAGTGGGTGGAGTGACTCTGTCTTTCTCGGGCCCGGCTAGGCCCAGAGGAGAGGTGTGACTATCAAGAGGACTCCACCTAGGGTGGAGTTCCTTAAAAGGGACAGGCGGCCGCTAGAGGAGAGTGCAAAGTGGGAGGAGGTGGAGAAGGGTGGAGCTGAGAAGGCGGAGGGAGGAGGGAGGAGGGAGGAGGGAGGAGGGAGGAGGGAGGAGGGAGGGGGTGGGGCGGGGCCTTGAGCCGAGAGAGCTGGCCTCGCCCCTGGCGGCCGCCTCCCTCAGTCTCCAGCTGCAGCAGGTACAACTCGATTCAATTTCAGTTCCTTATCTGTCCAAGCTTCGAGCACAGCTTGGTCATATTACTCCGTGGCTCTTCGGGAGGGAGGACGGAGTTGGGTGAGCGTTAGAAAGGGATGGTGGAACTACAATCACCCGCAGTCAGTGTCTCTAGGGGAACTGCGTGCTTCCAAGTGGGATGCTCGTGTGTGCAGCAGGAGGAAGGCTATCGGGAAGATTGGCGGCCGTGGTGGCTGAGCTGTCTGTAGGAAAGCAAAAGCAGGATCAGGGGTTTTTTAAAGGGAAAGCAAAAAAGCCTCCTAGCTCTCCATGGTAACAATGTGACACCAGCAAGGACAGCGAGGTCACAGTGTCTTCTCAGGGAGGAAGCTAAAAGGAAAGGAGATTGGAGCTGGGTGCATTTTCTAGCAAGAGATAAGGGAAGAAGGTGAGGGTGAAGGAGTGGGTGGGGAAGAAGGAGGAGTTGAAGATGAATTGCTGCGATTACAGTGTGGCCCAGCAGGGAGACACTTAAGAAAGGCTTTCTCAGCCTCCCAGATAGAGACCTTTAAGAATAGAGTCCTCAACCCCCTGAGACTGCCTCTCAGCCAGGCATTGGTGAAGCTCCCTGTAGAGCTGAATCCATAGGAGAGGAGCCCCATTTCTAGGATTTATTTGCCCTTTCCTGAAAGTCCCTCTCTAGCTCATTTTAATAGGAGGCCAGGAAGTCACAAGCAACCACAGCCCCTTTTCAGTGACTCTTCCCTACCACAATTCTTTTAGAGGGGAAGAAAGAGAAGAGAGACAAGAAACAAAGCAGAGAGAGGGAGCAGAGAGACAGGAGAAAACAATAATAGCTGTTATGTATTCAGCACCTAATATGTGAACAAGTCACTAGGCCAAGTGCTTTTACATTCATCATTTTTCCATTTATTCCTGGTAACAACCCTGGAAAGTAGGTACTATTATACTTTCTATGCCCTTTTTCTAAAAATAAGGAAACTGAGGGTCAGAGCCCAGTACTTCCCAACACTTATGCCCACTTTCTTAATTGATATTTCTGCATGAGTGTCTTCTAAGCATCTCATCTTCCTTTCTTCCCCCCAAACACTCTATTCTTCCTCCTGTAGTTCACCAACTATCTGAATGACACCATAACACACCTCAACATCCGAGACAGCACCCTGGAACTCATCTTTCAACCTGCTGTGATCTGGCTCCTGCCTGTCTCTCAAGCAGCAGAGCTTTTGCTGCTGTCCTGGTCCTTACCTGGATTGCAGATGGCAGATCTCTGAGAATACTCAGAGGCTGTTTCCAACCTCTATGCCTTGGGTCACGTTACTTTCTCTGTCTGAAGTAGCCTAAGCTCTCTGTCCATCTCCTTGAAAGGACTAACTCAAGGTCATCTCCCCTCCTTACTTAATCCCTTCAGATAAAATTGACCATTGCTACCTCTGTGCCCATCTCCACCTCAGGACACATACTTGTTGATATAGTGGCCTCTCCCTACTAGACTGTAAAGTTCCTGAGGTTAAGCACCAAATGTTATCACTTCTGTAACTTGGATGCCAGGTACTGTTATTATTATATTAACAATAGTAATAGTTATTGAGCATTAACTATGTGCCAAGCTCTGTTCTAAGCCATATATATATTTATATATATATATATTATATATACATTGTGTGTATGTGTGTGTGTGTGTGTGTGTATATATATATATATATATATGTAAACACTCATTGAATCCTTCTGACAATTCTATGGGTAGGTATTATCACTATCCCCATTTTACAGATAAGGAAACTGAGGGACAGAAGTTAAATATACATATGTATTTGTTGCATAAAAGAATGTCTCTGTAGTAGGGGTTTTATAAAGAACCCCCGTCTCACTGTACCATATCTCTTTACCACCACCTGCGTGCCTGCCCAGCTTACAAGATAAGATATATTAACATGGAACCATATAGACAAGTGTACAATTCTCTACACGTTCTTTAAAAAAAGAATCACTTTATCCCTTGGAGTCTTAGTTTCTCAGTGTATAAAATTTGGGGAGTATTACTCAACGTAGGATTGTCACCACTCCAACCAAGGCTATTTTCAGCAACACTGGAAAGTTTTCTCTTAGATTCAAGTATGTGAAGGACGTTGAACTGTTTAGATCAAGAATGAATGCATTTTTGTAATGTGCAGATGAAGATGGGTATATAACTAAAGTAAAATTTTGAAAACAGTAGCCACTAGAATTCCTTGTCTAGACTGGGTGTGCCTTAAGGTCATCAGTTCCATGTTCAATTTGGAAAAGCTTATCAAGAAGACCTATCCATATGCAGATAGCTAAACAGTTTATATTTTATTAAAATTCCTTCTTGTTAACTAATTTATTTTAAGCCCTAGTTTTTTGCTTGTTTTTAAAAATACTGCCTCAACTTTATTTGTGGGGAAAACTTAGACCTTGGATGGCAAATTCAGTTTTTGGAAAACATGAAGTAAATTGTTGAAACTTGGGAAAAAACGCCAAGATTCTTCCCCATCCATTCTTCCATCCATTTAGTCAATAAAATGTATTGCGCATCTATGCTATATCAAGAACAATGCTAGGGGTGTTAGGGGGAGAAATGAGAACACCCATTCTCTCAAAGAGGCTCTAGTGGAGGAGCCCTCAGTTTCACTACATACAGCCAATTAGTCCACATTTCCTCTTCAAGTCTTTTAGAGATGGCCTCTGTCTGACTCAAATTAGGACCCAAAGGTGGTTCACAGGGAACTCTGTACCCCATGACCACAGTTAATGGCAAAGGCAGGATTTTTCCTTTATGTTATTAATATTTGCCTCTTGACACATCAATAATCAGCATGTGTCTGGTGTTGTCTGTGTCACAGGAAAGGGTGTGAGGGAGAAGGCATGGAGAACTAGAAGTCATGATCACTTTCCCTTTCCTTCTAGGAAGCACCACAGGCTATCCTTTCTTCAGCTGGCTTAAGAAATAAACCAAACAGTAACCTACAATATCTTCAATTACTCTCATTCCACCCTAGGCCTCAGGGAGACTGCTTGAAGAAGCAGCCTGTGTTTTCCTCTATATACCAAAAGAAACAGATGAGGAGTATAAGAGTTAAATTAAGCATGGACCCTAATGCAAGGCAGCTGAGAAGTATGCAGACTCTCCATGTGTCAGCGCCCAGGAGATGCCGTTCTTTCCTTCCCTCTTTCTTCTCTTCATCCTCCAGCTTCTCCTCCTCCTCCTCCTGAAAGCTGGCTGACAAACTACCAGGGTGGAGCCCGGTCTGAGGGCTGGAGGGAGGGGGGGAGGAAAAGCCTCAGTAAGAGGACTCCACCCTCCCTGCTCCCAGAAGAACAACAAGAATAGAAAGAAGGCTTGAGGAGCTGCGGCTGAGAGGAAGGTGGGACAGGATAGGGTGAAGAGAGGAAGGGTGGGGAAATGGAAGTGGAGTTAAGGGCCCAGCAGGGTGAAGCTGGCCTGGAGGGGTGGGGTAGGGAAGTCTGGCAGTGTATAAACAGAAAAACCTGCATTCTTAAGTCACTGTTGTGCACGGAACAACAAAAATGTAGCTGAAACTGGGGCATAGCTCAGACCTAATGGGAACAAAACTGTCCTCCTCACCCACTTCTTGCTCTGCAGTTCCCCAGAGGGCATATTCCTCCTGCTAGCTCAGCTAGAAGGAGACCTTTTGCCCCTCTGCTAATGTTGAACCCGTGTTAAGTTCTTCATATGTCCCAGAGGACAGCACTAAGTTTACTGCCAGCAAAGGATAAGGATATTTTGGAGAAGGAAATCTAGTTAGCCGAGAGGAGAAAGCCCGGAAGGAGATTGTGGGAATAAAACAATGATTTAGCTTGCAAGCTGTGCAACCTTGGGCGAGTGGCTTCACATCTCTAAACATCAGTTTCCTTACCTATTTCTTTTAACGATATACTGCTAGTACTTCACAGAACTATCAAAAAGATTAAATAAGATGCAGAGGTGGCTTTACAGTGAAATTAATTAAGTTTAAGCTTTGGGGCCCCTTTCCAAGACTCTGGGAGGGATTGAACATTGTATTTTTCTTAAAAAGGGTCCCCTAAATTGTATAAGCATCAGGCCCCACAAAATCAGCCCCTAAAGAGATTATAGCCTACAAAGCACAGTGCCTGGCACAAAGAAAGCTCTCAATAAAGGTTAACTATTTTTCATAGCAATGGCAGCTGTGAAATCTACCAGTTCTGGATTGAGTATCTCTCTGGCCATAGATGTTGAAACCATGCCCCCATGTTCTCCATAACCCCTGTCTCTGTATATATAAATAAACCAATTTATAAAAATCAACAACTAAACTGCTTGCTTGAGACATTCAGAGGCATGATTAAAGTCAGCTTAGGAATGGCCAATGGGCCAGGAACATGTGACAAGGGTTTGAAATTCTGGCACAGCTCCATCCGGGACAAGCTCTAGCTGGCCTGCTGAGTCCTATAAATTTCGTTGTGCCTCAGGCTGCTAACTTTACAAGCAAAGAGCTTGAATAGGTAGGAGTGTGTGTGTTGGGGATGGGGGTTGGGTATGCATGGATTTTTGACACCATTTTAGATCCTAAAAACTATCATACCCCTAAATTGGAGGAGGGAAGAAGCTTTATAATCAGCAGCCAAGTCAAACCAGAAAAACTGGGAGCCTCAGCTTCACCTGCAGGAAAGGGATATAACATCTTTGGCCTTGTCCCCAGAATGTGTATTCGTGAGTCAGGGAAGGATCCTATTGAGTGTATAAGAAAAAGACTCGAATTCTTGCTTAATATTAAACAAACAAATATATGAGATTGTTTAAGGAAATGTATAAATAGAACAGGAACTTCTTTATCACTGAGCTAATCCAGAGAGGCGTCAGGGCCCTACGTGCCCCTGAAGGCAGCCTCATGCTTATCGTTCTTGCGTTACTTACCACAAGCAGCTCTCACTTCCCCAAGAGAAGGGTGGTGTCCATCTCCCACTTTCCCCCAAACCAATAGGAGACAGGCCTTTACTCTTCTGCCCATTGCAGTCTTATCATTTCCCTCAGAAAGTAAAAGGGAGAGAAGAAAGAAGACTGTGGGGAGTATAGTCTTTGATGCTTTCTTAAAACCTTTCAGCTAACACACCTATTGAAGTACTGCAGCTTTATTCTTTATTTCCTCTGCCCTTTGTTTGCCCAAATGGCCCTGCATTGTGGTAGTCCTTTCCCCTCAAGTTAATACCACAAGTATAGTTGGAACAGTCTACTGTGGAGCCACAATGACAGGACATTTCCTTCTCAAGCCAGGCCAGCAGTGAATTTAAAAGAATAAGGCAGGCAGATTAGCAGTAGTAACTCACTTCCTTAGGTGAGAGAAATGATTTGATCAGGGATGACAGTCTAATTAGTATGTCATAGAGATAAAGGCAATGACACCTGTTTACATGGTGTAAACACACAACTGAAATGATCAGGACTATGTGAACAAGTGGAGAAAATAATACACAAATATACTGAAAATAAAACATTGGAGGCACACATACTAGGAAGAGTTATTCACCCAATCATACAATGTTGGTGTAGGAAGGGCTTGAAGAGGTTATTTAGTCCAATGTTTTTCAACATGTGGCATGCATACCAGGGTGATATGAAAGATTATTTTAGGTGGTACGTAGATAAATATTTTCTAACAGTAGGTATTTATTTTTATTTTTATGGTTACTTTCTATTTATGGAGAGTAAAACTGGCTTTCTATTTATGGTAATGCTATTTGTGATGAAATTTATTTTAGTAAAATAAGTCAGTTCATTTAAAGAAGCATATTAAGTAAACAATGGTACAAGTGGAACTCATATATGGTCTAAATCATGAAGGTGAAACATAAGTAATTGTACTTTAGCAAACAGTGATTGAATCCAATTCTCTTACCAGTTCAGGAGTTACTTTATTAGACACCTTGGTTTAGAGAAGGGTCTAACCCCCAAATCAATAAATATAAAGCAAGCTTTCCTCCTTCTCTTATCCTGTGCCCATGGTAGAATTGTTAATAGAACATGGCATTTTTCCACTGAGCCTAGATGAAGCCTTCTACTTTTTTTCTTGAACCTCCAGTTTGGGTTTTGGGCCCTCTTCTGGCTCTTATAACACTCCGATATACCTCTCTCGTAGGGCTCACCACATTATAGTACACCTCTCTTTTTATGTGGCAGTCGTGTGCATTTGACTGTCAGCTCATTGAAGGCAGGAGTCTAGTCAGTAGTTCAGTCATCTATATGCTTTCAGCTCTGAGCACAGAGCCTGTTATAGGACAAGAACATAATAAAAGTTTGTAGAATGGAATAAGTTAGGGCTACAAATGCCTGGGTGTGAATACTGGCTTCACCACTTACTAACTGTGTGACGTTACACAAGTTATTTAACCTACCTGGGCCTCAGTTTCCTCATTTGTAAAATGGGGATAATGATAGTACTTAATACATAGGATATTGAGAGGATTATGTAACTTAACACATGCTTAGAACAGTACTTGGTACAGAGTAAGTACTATATACATTTTTGCTATTATTATGTTGAACTGAAATATGCTTCTTTGAGATTTCTACTTATTGGTACTGGGACTCACCTTTGGAGAAATATAGAGTAAGTCTACTCCTTCCATGTTATGATCTCTCAAATGTCTCACCTTCTTTCCTCTCCCATAAACATCCCTGATTGCTTAATACATCTTTTGTATAACATAGTTTCTGTACCCCCTTATCACCTATTATCTTGGTTGATTAGAGCAAAATAATAAAGACTCCTAGGCCAGGAAACCATCTTACAGAGGCCACAGTGCTTTACCATATCATTTACCAGGTAAACAAGTGCAAGGGTAATAATAAATGTCTCTATTACCAGAAAAACAGAGGTAGAAACAAAGGAAGGTCACCTCAGATTTAAATATAATGATGAAAAGTTGAAAAGGATCTAAATGTTCAATAATAAGATACTGGGTAACTAAATGATCATACATCCATATGATTGATGTACTGCAATGGTCTATACACATGTGTCCCCTTCAAATTCATATGTTGAAATCATAATTCCCAAGATGATGCCATTAAGAGGTGGGGCCTTTGGGGAGGTGATTAGGTCATGAGGGCTCCACCCACACAGATGGGATTAGTGCCCTTATGAAAGGGCTTGAGGGAGCAAGTTTGGCCCTTTTTGCCCTTCCGTCTCTTTCACCATGTGAGAACAGTGTTTATCCCCTCTGGAGGGCACAGCAACAAGGCACCATCTTGAAAGCAGAGAATGAGTCCTCATCAGATACCAAATCTGCTGGCACTTTGATCTTGCACCTTCCAGCCTCCAGAATGGTGGGAAATAAGTTTCTATTATTTGTAAACTACCAGGTCTATAGTATCTTGTTATAGCAGCAGGAACAGACTAAGACATAGACATTATACAGCCATTAAAACTTAAGCTTTTCAAGAATTCTCAATGACTACAGAAAATATTTATGTAATAATATTAAGTATAAATACAGGACACAGAAGTATATTTACACTATCATTTACACTTTTGCAAGACACATGCCACACATCTTTGCCACAGAAACAAAAACACTTTAGCACTAAAAAAAAATACGGGCAGTAGGATTATAAGGAAATTGTATCTTATTTCAAAAAAATTTTATAATGATATAATGATTATATGACATGGTGATTATACATTACATAATGATAATGTATTACTTTTATAATTAGAAAAAATATTTGAGTTGGACATAGAATTATAGTTGTAGATAGCTGAAGGATATAGTGAGTTTTATTTCCTTCATTATACTTCTCTGTTTTCTAAAATTTCTACAACAAATTTGTAATATTTATATTGTTAAAATAAAATAAATAAGATGAATTGTTTGTAAAGCAGCATCTTATCATAACCCTCATTTGCCTGGTCATATCAGCCTAAGGAAAGGACACTCAAGGTATGTGTATATGTAACACTAGTAACAGGACCCACCATATCATTTCTTACCTAGACTATCAAAATGATCTCCTAATTGGTCTCCCTGACCACTTTTTCCCTCATTCACTGCAGCTAGGATTGACCATTCCAAAATCAGAAGGTGTCTCATTGCCCTCAAGATAAAAATGAAAATCTGTTAGTGTGACCTACAAGAATGGCCTTCAGAAATGGCTCATGCTTTTCTCCCTAGCACCATCTACCCACCAGGATTTGTCACCAGCTCAGGACAATGCTTTGTAAGAAAGTACGTGAATTGTGGCTGAATGTTCCTCCCCCTTTACACATTTGGCAGAACAATTTTCCTTACTGGCAATAATCACAACTTATAATTAGGTATGCTATGAATTTGTGTGATTATTTTTTCTATGCCCATCTTTCCCACTAGATCTCTTTCTATGAAGGTAGAACCCAGGTCAACTTTACTCACAGATGTAATCCAGTGCTTGGAAGAGAGTAGTTGCTCACTAAATATTTGCTAACTTCACTGACTGGCTGACTAACTAATATCCCAATTTGCTTTTTCTAATGCAGTGTTCATCTTTGAATTCTCTGATCTACAAAGCTCCTGAATGTGCTAGGATGACAAGGGATCATAGTGGTAGAGGTAGTCTAGGTTGTAGTAGTTTTTTATCCATTAACAATAAGCAGGGAAAGAGTTTGGGGCTAAAATTAGCCTATATTTCTATAATAATAATAAACATGAATGGGGTGCTTGCTAAGTGCCAGTCACTGCTCTAGGCACTTTACATGTGGTAAGATATATAATTCCTGCAACCATCCTATAAGTACCATTATCCCCATTTTACAGAGACGGAACTTGAGGCAAAGAGATATTAAGTAAGTTTTTCAGGGTCACATAGAATATCACACCTTTCAGTTGTCCTGATTGTATCCAGATCCAAAGAACATAGGACGTGCCCTCAGGATCCTGAGAAATAGGCCCTAGAGGTCTGGATAAGGAACTATTTTAAACCTGTACAAGTTTTGTCAAATGACAATCCTTTTTGCTCATATCAATGTGGTCCTTGGCCACATTGTGTTGGAATGAGAAGTCATGACCCAAGTAGGAATGAAGTAGGGAGTACTTTTCCACAGTGACCAAAAAGGACACTTGCTGTAGAATTATTTTGCTTTAGAGTTCGCTTTAGAACTAGTCCTGACAATTGCAGCCAGTATTATTGTTTCCATTTCAGGGTGCCAGAAATGCACAGGTTTATTTTTTTTCCATGAGACAATCAATTGGTTTATTATGCTTATGTGCAAGTAAGTATAATTTAACTTAAATTGTTTTGCCAAAACTAAAAATTATCATATTAAAAATGAAATCCCCAAATTTCAGATTCTTTATTCAGATAATTATATAAACTGTGACAAAGCACAGAACAGAAATGTAAGAGTATTGTATACTATACGTTTGTGAAAGAAACATCAACAAATTTGATAAGATAAAGGGCTTATGTGAATAGCACTTTTTTTGGTAAAAAAGTGCCTCGCACAGAATTAAGATTTTGTGACAGCACTTAAAACTCCGGTATATCGTGTTTCTCACACTTTAGCACGCATCAGCATCACTTGGAGGTCTTGTTAAAACACAGATTGCAGGGTCCCACTCCCAGAGTTTCTGATATAGTAGGACATGGATGGGGCCCAAGAACTTGCATTTCTAACAAGTTCCCAGGTGATGCTGATGTTGC
Source organism: Daubentonia madagascariensis (assembly GCA_023783475.1). Taxonomy (NCBI): domain Eukaryota; kingdom Metazoa; phylum Chordata; class Mammalia; order Primates; family Daubentoniidae; genus Daubentonia; species Daubentonia madagascariensis. Next base: position 1,681,314 of record JAKFHU010001693.1, read on the forward strand.
TTTTCTGGGAACTATTGCTATTCTTAGAGAACTAATGGTCTGGGTTTTGCTCTTTAGGGAGTGGGAACAAGCATCCTGCTAGTCTGTTAGTGCTCAGCAGGTGTTAGAAACCAACAACTTAGTGATCTACAGGAGGTACTTTTTGTTGATCTTTAGAGCAAGAACTGCTTTCATCAATTTTTAAAAAATCTCCAGTTTATGGAAACAGCTAATAATAATGGCTACCATATCAGCACTCTATGTACATTACCTCATTTACTCCTCACTACAACATTAGCGTTCCTGTTTTACCCTGAGTAGGGACTGGGTTATTTTCCCTGTTTTATAGTTAAGTACAAAGCAGATTGTGTGCGTGCTTAATCTCTACTGCCTCCCAATGTTCAGAGTCAGTCTCAACCTTTCACCAGTTTTGAATTGGGTGGAGGGGGAGAAGGGCGAAGATGGGGAAAAGTGGGAGGACAATGGGGAGAGGCTGGAGGTCAGCATGCATGCTGGTCCCCATCTGAATGTCCCTGAACTCTAGCCCCATGATAGCTAAGGATCATCAGCTTCTTTCTTTTATTTTTAATTCATTTAGGTTATTTTTAGTAGGAGGGAAACAAGGCTGGTAGACTTAGCAATGGCCCATTCCCAGTTGCTAATAACTCGAGTTTAGAACTCCTCAATTTTAATCATCTCTCTGTCTGCACGGAATACCCAGCAGACTGACCTCTCCTGCTGGAGAAGCTGTGATAACGGGCTGCTGATCATCTGTGCTTAACAATGCTCCATTCCTCAGACCTCAGAAGAGGTTTCTTTCATGGTCTATCACAGATGGGTCCTGGAAAATCACTTGGTCAAGTCTTCACATTCCCAAAGGACATCAAATTTAGACTTCTTCCCTTATTGCCAAATCGCAATATTGATAGAATATTTTGTCATACAAATGCAAACGTGGAGTCCATGATTGGATTACACCTCCTATAGTACACTATGAAATTGTATATATACGAATATTTTTATTATCTTTTGAATAGCATTGAATTGTGTGTGCTTGTTAAAAATGTCATTTTGTTTAATGTGAAAATCTAAAATGTGCCATAATTTTGGGTACATTATTTTTGATATTTTATTTTAAAAAAATATTGACTGGGCACAGTGGCTCACACCTGTATTTGTAGCACTTTCGGAGGCCAAGACGGGAGGATAGCTTGAACCCAGGAGTTTGAGACCAGCCTGGGCAACCTAGTGAGACCCCCCATCTCTACAAAAAATATTAAAAAATTAGCTGGGTGTGGTGGTGGATGCCTGTAGTCCTAGCTACTTGGAAAGTTGAGGTAGGAGGATTGCTTGAGTCCAAGAGTTTGATGTTGCAGTGAACTATGATGACGCCACTGCACTCTAGACCAGGCAACCCTATCTCCCAAAAAAAAAAAAATCTAAGAATATCAACAAAAAGAAGTTTTTGTTTGTTTGTTTGTTTTTAACCTCTGTAAGGTCCTGGCCTCATGCTGTTACCCACTTCCCTAAACTGACTCTGGACTTTAAAATTTCATATTTCTACTCTCTCAGAGTGAAAGCCTAACCTAATCTTCACAAACCCTTTCATGTCTCTACAAACCTGGATGGACAGCTTCTGAGAGAAGGAGATTTGCCCCCTCGGGATCTAGGGTAAAATTAAAGGAGTTGAATTTTTCACTGGCCTTCAAAACTTCTTTAGTATTTATGACTAGTTATTATGAAGCAAAATAGCAATTATGTGTATCAGTAAACATGTTAGATTAACTTTTATGCATTAAGTTTTAATTGATTATATCACTAATACATTATGGGTCTTTTTGATCATCATAGTATATTGCTCAGATAGATTGATGATCTGTCTATAATAAAAGCAAAAGATTACTGGTTTTAAGAGGGAACATCAGTGGTATGTTTATTGCCAGATTTGTATACAGAAAATAGCCAATTTATTTAGGAGTTCCTATCACAGAACATGCTTTGAACCAGCAAAAGGACTGTTTTTATCATACCCCAAGATATATCTGCTACTTAGCAGGACTCTGCTTTCCATCACTCTAACCCAAATTCTTGGCTTAGCTCCCAGAACTCCAGCCTAGGTATTATATATTACCTCATTACCCACTCCTGTAGCAGAGAGAACTTTTCATACTTTATCTGGTACCTCAGACATTTATGGAGTTCTAAATTAATTTAATCCAGCACCAAGGTTCTTTCATCCCTGCACCTTGGCACAGGTTACCTTTGGATCCCTTCTGCACAGATACAGGCATTGGTACAGGTTTTCCTTTCTGCTGTTGGTATGTGAAGCAACTCAAATGATTCTGCCCCTTGCTAGGGCCACTGGTGCAATGGCTGCTCAACAGTCCCTTCTCTGACCTAACTAGTTGCTGGAATTCTGCCAATTCCTCCCCCAACCCCAGTAGTGATCCCCTTCCCACCTTGTCTGCAGCAAGTGACCTCAGCTATCATCAGGGGCCTAGAAGCTTGGTCCTCTTACCCACCATTCACTCTTCTTCAGTGTTGTGCCCCTTTCTTCTTGTTCTCTATCCATATTCCCAATCCTAATTTACTTCTCCATTTCAACATTCTGTCTGTCAGAATATGTGCTAACTCCCAGTGTTCTTTTCTTCTCTCAAAGGTCTATTTCCCTCTGTTCAGAAACCTCAATAAAATCCCCCAAAGCAATGTCCAGTAGTAGACTATTGGGGGGCATAGTAAATCCCCCCCCACACACACACAAGGCTTTCTGCTGTAACTCTTGGGTCCAGGCAATATCCTTAGCCTTTTAAAGGTACAATTAAGAATGTCATAGAAGAATCCTGGATTCTATAATTTCAATTAGGTGGAACCTGGAGCAATTAGCTTCTCATTTAGTTCTGTCAGGAAAACACTATCAATAATGAATTCTTTTTCCACATCGCTGGAGTTGAAGTGATGTTCTGATTTCTAATGCATGCTACATATGAAAGCATTGCCAAGATGTGGTTCACTATCCTTGAGTATGCCTCCAAGATAGGAATTCAATGAGCACTAATTTTGGTATTAGTTATGCTCTCCAAATAGGCAGCACATATTTTCACTATCATTGTGAAAATAGTCATGCACAAGTTCACATTCCTGGCCACTGTGGGCCAGCAAAGCCAGATTCTGAGCATCATTAAGGCCTTCCCTTCTTGGAATCCATCTATGTATTTAACAGATAACTATTTGGCACATACTATATGCTACATATTTGAGCTATCAAGGGAGATCAGAGAAGGCTTACCTGAGGATGATTAAAACATAACTAGGCCCAGAAAAGAGGGAACAGGAAGAGGGAACGTCATAAGCAAAGACCCTGTAGCAGGAGGAGCTATATATGTTCAAAAACCAGAAAGGCCAGAGAGATTGGAGGAGAGTGAGCACGAGGACATGTAGTACAAGTTGAGACTGGAGATAAAGAAACAGGCCAGACTATACAGTAGTTTATAGAGATCCCAAAGAGTTTTGTTTTTATCCAAAAAGCCACTAAATATTTTAAGCAACATGGTCAGGTATGCATTTTGAAAATATATCTTTGGTTGCATCATGGAGAACTGATTGGAGGGAAAAGTGGTAAATTAGGGGAGACCAATTAGGAGGCTGGTGCAGTTCAGCAATAAAGGATTACAGCTTAGACTTGTAGGCCCAGTCAAAATGCAGAGAAGTAGACTGATTTTAGAGAAGTTTAGGAGGTCTTATCAACAGAATTTGGTAATGTATTGAATATTGGAAGTGAGGGAGAGGGAAGTGTCTAGGATGATTCTTAGAATTCCAACTTAAGCAATTGGATGAATAGTGGTGTCTTTCACTGAAGAACAATGAAAAAGAACTATGTTTGGAGAGGGAAGATCATGAGTTTGGTTACAAATATACTGAGTTTGAGGTGTCTTTTAGACAATGCCAAGTAAGCAATTGAGTATGTGGATTTTGGAGAAGCTGCATGCTCACTGTGGAGAATTTCAGCCTTATAGAGCACCAATTGCTTTCGCAGACCTCAGGTCTTGTTTTACTCTATATAAAAGCACATTTCTGAGCCTCTTGTTTAGTTTGGAGGCAAATATTTTTCTTTTGTTAAAACAACTCTCCTGAATCCTCCGACTAACTCTTACAGGATTAATTAGCCATCTGTACAATAGTGAGGATTGGCTCATTTAATACACAGATCACCAATGTAATGGTAGTAGCTTCAAATTGTCAGTTAGTCCCTTGATAACAACAACAATAAGAAGAAACGGTTATTGTGCACTTAACTTGTGATGCATTTTTTTGATAGGCTCTGGAGATTCTAAAATGAATTAAGGCCTGGTCATTGTCTGCAAGAGACTCATCGTCTACTGATCAATTTGGCCGCCTACTTCTATAATTTAACAATAGCTAAGTTTCCAAATTGGAAGGCCAATAACATGTGTTGAGCACTTGTTATGTGTCAAATATGAAACTGGTTACAATGTTTGAGATGTATTTATACATGGAAGGCAGTATAAGGTAGTGTGGTTAACAGTGCAGACTTTGGAGTTAGACTGCCTGGATTCCAATCCTGGAATCGGTGACATTGGGCAAGTTATTTAACCACTCTTTGCCTCAGATTTTTCCTTTGTAAAATGAGGCTAAAAGTAGTACCCATGTGTATTAGTTTGCTAGGGCTGCTATAACAAAGTACCACAACTGATTGACTTAAACAACAGGATTTATTGTCTCATAGTCTGGAGGCTAGAAGTCCAAAATCAAGGTGTTGGCTGAGTTGGTTCCTTCTGAGGCCTGTAAGGGAAGAATCTGTTCCAGGCCTTCTCCTTGGCTTGTAGATAGCCATCGTTTCCCTATGTCTCTTCACATCATCTTCCCTCTATGCATGCCTCTGTGCTCAACTTTCCCTTTTCTGTAAGGACACCAGTCATATTGGATTGACCAAGGTCATTGGGCCCACCCTAATGAACTCATCTTAACTTAACTAATTACATCTGTGATGACCTTATTTGGAAATAAGGTCACATTCTGAGATACTGGGGATTAGGACTTCAACATATGAATTTTTGGGGGGAGGTGACACAACTCAGCTCATAACACTATGTCATAGGTTTATTGTAAAGATTAAAAGAGATACTCCATAAAGTGCTAAAAACAGTTCCTTGCACATAGTGCACACTCAATAAATATTAACTGTATATTATCTCATTTAATGCTTACATCTATGACCCATATAAAGTATGTCATTTTTAAGGATAAGGACACTGAGATTCAAGGCCATACAGCTAGTAATGGTAGAGCCAAGATTCTAACATAGCTCTGGATGAAACCAAAGTTGATGCATGTTTCAATATACTATAAGGCATCACCAGGTGACTAGGTTATTGTCTGTCTGAAACTGACTGCCACAGAAAACTTTTCAGATATGGTCAATTATTTCATGGATCAGTGCCAGGATCTTACTGTCTGTGGGACTCTGATAAGCAAAAGCAATTGGTCAAATATGTCCTTTATCAATCTAATATAATACCACCTCCATGCTACCCAGGCTAGCAACAGTATCATTGAGAATAAAGGACCTGCTCAAGCAATAGGAGAGGGAACTTAGGGCCTCAAAAGTCTATAGCTCTTCTCTCTCATAAATACCCCAACAGTCCACTTGTATGACTACTGGGTAGTATCAGCCTTCCTCATGCTCACTCTTCAGGGATGGATACTCTGCTCCTCTCTAGTATGCTGAGATATTTGCAAGTGGAGTCCTAATAGGCTTGGCAATGAGGGAGGAGTTGTTGACATACATCTTGAATCCCAAGAAAGTTCTGAATTCTCAATATTTGGTAAGGCATCGTCAGGTGTCAATGATCAACGTTTTCACGGCTCCATGTTGTTCCACTTGCTAAAAGATATAACTCATATGTCATATTTAAGTCCAACAAAACTAGAATTTGTTAAGGAATGACTTAGGATGAGCTACATTTAGGCTACTGGGTTTTTGAGGAGCCTCCGTTTACATAATTTTTAAAAACATTATTGAGGCATGATTGACATGTAAAAATCTATATGTATTTAATGTATACAACTTAATGAGTTTGGGCGTAAGTATAAACCTGTAAAACCATCCCCACCCTCAAGGCCATAGACATGTTCATCACCTCCCAAAGTTTCCTCCCAACCACTTTATTATTGTTGTTATTTTTTGTGTTAAGAACACAACATAAGTTCTACCTTTTTAGCAAATTTTAAGTATAAAATACAGTATTGTTAGCTATAGGCACTATGGTGTATACTAGATCTCCAGAATTTATTTATCGTGCGTAACTGAAACTTTGTACTCTTTAACTGTCATCTCCCAATTTCCCCCACCCTCAGCCCCTGGAAATCACCATTCCACTCTTTGTGTCTGTAAGTTTGACTGTTTTAGATTTCATGTATAGGTGAGATCACACAGTGTTTGTTTTTCTGTACCTGGCTTATTTCACATAGGCTCATGTTCTCCAGGTCCATCCATTTTCTCACAAATGGCAGGATTTTCCTCTTTTTTAAGGCTGAATATATTTCATTGTACACATATATCACACTTTTTTATCCATTTATCTGCCAATGAACATTAAGGTTGATTACCTATCTTGGGTATTGTGACTAATGCTGCAATAAATATTGGAGTGCAGCTATTTCTTTGAGATCCTGATTTCGGTTTCTTTGGATAAATACCTGGAAGTGGGATGGCATGATCATGTGGTAGTTTTATTTGTAATTTTTTGAGAAACTCTCATATTATTTTCCATAAAGGTTGCACCAATTTACATTCCCAACAGCAGGGTACAAAAGTTCCCTTTTCTCCACATGCTTGACAATGCTTGTTATCTTTTTTTTTTTAAAATAATAGCCACACTAACAGTTCTGAGGTGATATTTCATTGTGGTTTTGATTTGCATTTTCCTAATGATTAATGCTATTGAGCACCTTTTCATATACCTGTTGACCACTTGCATGTTTTCTTTGGAAAAACTTCCTTTCAGGTCCTTTGCCCATTTTTAATTGGATTATTATTATTATTTTCTATTGAGTTGTAGGCATTCCTTATATATTTTGGATGTTAACCCCTTATCAGATATATGCTTTGAAAATATTTTCTCCCATTCCATAAGTTGTCTTTTTGTTTTTTGATTCTTTCCTTTGCTGCACAGGGGCTTTTTAGTTTGATGTAGTTCACTTGTTTATTTTTTACTTTTGTTGCCTGTGTTTTTAGTATCATATCCAAAAAAATCACTGCCAAGACGAATGTCGAAGATCTTTTCCCCTGGGTTTTCCTCTAGGAGTTTTATGGTTTCAGGTCTTACGTTTAAGACTTCAATCCATTTTGAGTTAATTTTTTTTTTTTTGAGACAGGGTCTTGCTCTGTCCCCTCAGCTAGAGTGCAGTGGCATCATCATAGCTCACTGCAACCTCAAACTCCTGGGCTCAAGCAACCCTCCTGCCTCAGCCTCCTGAGCACCTGGAACTAAAGGTGATGCCACCATGCCTGGCTAATTTTTCTAATTTTTGCAGAGATTGGGTCGCACTCTTGCTCAGGCTGGTCTCCCACTCCTGGCCTCAAGCAATCCTTCTGCCTCAGCCTCCAAAAGTGCTAGGATTACAGGCGTGAGCCACCACGCCTAGCCTTTGAGTTAATTTTTGTATGTAGTATGAGAGTCCAATTTCATTCTTTGGTATGTGGATATTCAATTTTCCCAACACCATTATTGAAGAGACTGTCCTTTCTTCATTGTGTGCTTTTAGTGCTCTTGTGAAAGATTAGTTGACCACATATGCATGGGTTTATTTCTGGGCTCTCTATTCTGTTCCATTGGTCTGTGTCAGTTTTTATGCTAGTACCATACTGTTTTGATTACTATAGCTTTATGATATAGATTTTTTTTAAAAAAACAATATTTTTATTTTATTTTATTCTTGAAGAACCAGAGTTACTACTTTTCAAACTTTGCAATTGGATGCAACGACCCTCATATATAGTTTTAAATCAGGAAGTGTGATGCTTCCAGCTTTGTTCTTCTTGCTCAAAATTGCTTTGGCTATCCAGGGTCTTTTGTGGTACCATACTGATTTTAAGACAGTTTTTTGTATTTGTGTGAAAAATACCATTGGAATTTTGATAGGGATTTCATGGAATCTGTAGATCGCTTTGGGTAGTATGGGCATTTTAACAATATTAATTATTCCAATCCATGGATATAGGATATGGGATATTTTTCCACTTGCTTGTGCCATCTTCAATTTATTCTAATCAACGTCTTATAGTTTTCAGTGTACAGATCTTTCACCTTCTTGGTTAAATTTATTCCTAAGTATTTTATTCTTTTTGGTGCCATTGTCAATGCAATTATTTTCATAATTTCCTTTTTGGATGGTTCATTGTTAATGTATAGAAATGCAATTGATTTTGTATGTTGATTTTGTTTACTGAATCTGTTAGTTCTGACAGTCTTTAGAAGAGTCTCCATTTAGAAGCCTACAAAAGTTTTGCCTAAAATTGTGACATCAGCTGGGCATGGTGGCTCACGCCTGTAATCCTAGCACTTTGGGGGGCTGAGGCAGGAGGATTGCCTGAGGCCAGGAGTTTGAGACCAGCCTGAGCAAGAGCGAGACCCCATCTCTATAAAAATTAGAAAAATTAGTCTGGTGTGTTGGTGTGCATCTGTAGTCCCAGCTACATGGGAGGCTGAGGCAGGAGGATCACTTGAGCCTAGGAGTTTGAGGTTGCAGTGAGCTATGATGATGCCACTGCACTCTACCCGAGGCAAAAGAGTGAGACCATATCTTAAAAGAAATTGTCACATCATTTAGAAACAAAAGCATTTTCACGAATTTATGATTTTCACTACATTTTCCATTGCCTACTGGAAAAGGCTGTGTTCCCCAAATCCCTCAGGGCAGCTTTTCAAACTGATAAAATCTCACCTGTTGGAAAAATATGTGGAGATATAGCTCTCATCATGGCTATCTTGTAGTATTTGCAATGAAAATTGAGCACTGAAAATAACTGAATATGGAGCCTAAATCGTTTATCCACTTTGGTTTGCTCATTTAAAGTCTGACAAGTAATGTCTATTTGATTTTGCCTCCAAACTTCCACAGGTAGGCAAAAGATAGTACACTTTAAAATATAGGTTCTGAATCAAGATTGCATGCACTAGAATATTGTCTGCGTTGCTTACTTGAAGTGTGAACTTGGGTAAGTCATTTAACCTCCCTGTACTTAAAATGGGAATGGTGATAGCACCCAACTCATAAAATTACTGTGAGAATTAAATGAGACAATACATAGCAAGTGCTCAGCACAGTGCCTATCATGGTAAGTGCTCAATCATTATTATCAACTATTGTTATTAAATAGGACTCCTACAATCATGTCACCACCCAGTAATCCTTTGATGTGAATCCACAGGTTCATAATTTCAGTCTCAGGGGGTCTCATTGGTGGTTCTCTTGAAGTCAAGAGTCATGAATGAATCTCAACAGTGATGGGCTCTTCCAGCCAAAACTGCAGTGTTAACCCACTTCCCAGTCTCTTCCACTAGTTGGGCACTAGAGAGGACCCCAAAGCAAAACTACATGGCTCATTTGCAGCAACCCCATTGACTTATGCAGCTGTTTCTCTAGTCCCTGATCATAAGAGAGAGATTCACTCACTCTTCTTTTAAGATGGCCAGAAAATTCAACACATATGGCTGTTGCACACACCATGTTCCCAAACACATGCACCAGAACTTATAGACAGTTGATTGCAAGCATGGAGGCATTGAATGGACCTCTCAGGTTCTCAATTAATGGACTCTGTTTTTCTAAGCCTGGCACTTATCACATCTGGAGTATCTCTGTATTGGGCTTCAGCAAGAGCACAAATGCTTCTTTTCCAGAAACAGAAATCACACTCCTAGGAAACACCTATTGCCATTATTAGCCAGTGTGTTAATAGTGGAGCTGTACAATCTGAGAGTTTCCCCCAGTGCTGATGATCAGGAAATCTTAGGACACTAAAGAACTCTGAAGAATGGAAATGTTACTCACATTTAAAATTGGCATATGCATAATTACACTATATGCCCCTCTATCTGTAGAAGTTCTGTGCCCACAAATGCAGGTTTTACATCACAAATTTCATTCATTTTCCATCCATATACCAGTGGTTCTTAATATATGGTCTATAGATCCCCCAGGATCCCTAAGACACTTTCAGGGGGTCCATGAGGTCAAAAATATTTTTACAATAATATGAAGACATTATTTGCCCTTTTTGCTGTGTTGATATTTGCTCTGATAGTGCAAGAGCAATGGTAGATTAAACTGCTTACACCTTGGCACAAATCAAGGCAGTGGTAGCAAACTGAACTACTAGAAGCTATATGGGAGAATATTACACATTTGTAGTTTAAAAAATGCCATTTCATTTAAAATTACCTTGATGAAGTTGTAAAAAGTATTGATTTTATTAAATCTCAACCTTTACATACAAGTATTTTTCATATTCTGTATGGCAAAAAGCACTTCTGCTGTACACTGAAGTACAATGGTTGTCTCAAGGAAAAGCACTTGTATGATTATTTGAGGTATGAGTGGAACTAGCTGCTATTTTCATGGAACACTATTTTTACTTGAAAGAACAACTGACAAACTGTGGTCATTCAGACTTGGATCTTTGGGAAAAATTTTACCAAAAATATAATTTGAGTTTTCAAACAAAAATTAAAGTTTGGAAGATTATTTCTATTTTGGAAGATTATAGAGGTATCTGCCTCTATGAGTTTGAAGGCTTCTTAATACTTAAAGACTTTTCTGATGAGATTGGTGGTGATATTAATGAATGTGATGTTTTGATATTGTAAAATGAAACATAAGAACATTTGGAAGATCTGCATAACTGAGTAAACCAATATTTTCTAAGTCATCAACATGATGATATTATATAATCATGCATAGGTAAAAGATCCATTCAAAATGCAAGGCAGACCAATAGATTTTAATGCAGCAGAGTGTGAAAAGTTCATTGATGTGGTTTCACATTCTGAATTCCAACTAAACTTTAAGAAATTACCACTTGTCAAATTTTGATGTGACATCAAAGAAGAATATATACAATTATTTGAAAGGTTATTAATATACTTCTCCTTTTTCTAAGTATGTATCTTTATAAAGTCATCTTTTCTTCATATATTTGAGCCAGAACAATGTATTACTACATATGGAATATGGAAGCAGGTATGAGAATCCATCTGTCTTCTTTTAAACTAGAAGTTAAAGAGATCTGCTAAATGTAAAACAGTGCTACTCTTAAGACTAATTTCTTCTGGAAAATATAACTTCTTCATAAAAATATGTTATTTATATTAACATATTATTGGCTTACTTACATCATTAAAATATTTAATAAATAAATATTTTTAAAATTTCTTATTGTTATTTCTGCTATGGTAAATATGGATAAATATAACTTACATAAACAAAAGCTGTTTGGGTCTTCAATAATTTTTAAAAGTATAAAAAGGATCCTGAAGCCAAAAAGTTTGAGAACTACTGCTCACCAGTCTGAGGAATTTGGATTCTGATGCTACATTAAATATGTGAGCTCATACAAGTTACTTAACCTCTCTGGGCTTGTTTCCTCATCTGTGAAATGGAGAAGATCATAGTACTTATAGTGAAGGTTAACTGTGTTAATACATACTGAGAAGTTGGAACACACAGTAAACAGTATCTTTTAGAGGCATAGGCCTATCTAACATCTAGAACTGCGGTCCCCAACCTCCAGGCCATGGACTGGTACTGGTCCATGGCCTGTTAGGAACCAGGCCACACAGCAGGAGGTGAGCAGCAGGCGAGCAAGCAAAGCTTCATGTATTTACAGCTGCTCCCCATTGCTCACATCACTGCATAAGCTCCATCTCCTGTCAGATCAGCTGTGACATTAAGATTCTCATAGGAACACAAACCCTACTGTAAACTGCGTATGTGAGGGATCTAGGTTGTGTGCTCCTTGTGAGAATCTGATGCCTGATGATCTGAGGTGGAGCTGAAGTGGTGATGCTAGCACTGGGGAGCAGCTGCAAATACAGATTATCATTAGTAGAGAGGTTTGACTGCACAATAAATGTAATGCACTTGAATCATCCCCAAACCATCCCCTCTCCCCCGGTCCATGGAAAAATTGTCTTCCATGAAACTGGTTCCTTGTGCCAAAAAGGTTGGGAACTGATGATCTAGAGAATGCAGAGTTGGGGGTGGAACCTCTCCTTTGGGTTGGTGCCAGGAGGAATCACACAAATAAAGCACTTCCTTTGATTATCTTCCCCTCCCCCTGCCATCACATCCCTCAAATTTTACCCATTTATTTCCACATAGCTTCCTCTAACTAATCTGTCATATCACCATATTACCTTTAAAAAATGTTGAAAAAGTGCCACTTTGAAAGAATGTATTTGCCATCCCTCCTGTACTCTGACCTGAGTCTTCTGTGCAACAAAGATCTCTGGGACCTACACTGCCCACCTAACCCTTCTTCTGAAAGTTTTAAAGGAGTCAATATCCTCTGGCAAGGTCACCTTTTATGATTACGCAGCGTAGCATCAAGGGGGACCCATTTCTCTACAAGGGACAAGGCTCAGGTCCCAGGCCTAAGCCCTCTCTATGTCCCTACTATCTAATAATCACCTTCCAGAGGACATCTCACACTGAGGTACCATCTGCCATGCTCTATGGCTCCTTAATAAAATTACTTTTAGACAATCTGATTCAACAAGGAAGTTAGAGGTTTAGCACCATCCTGAATTCATTCAGTTAGACAACAACCTGGAACTACAGGTGAATAAGAAATAAAAATAAAGAAAATGTTGTAACACAATGGTATTTAAAAAAAAGAAAATGAAGAAAGAATATATATTCTTTTCAAATGTCCATAGATCATTTATAAAAACCCATTGTGTATCAAGTTACAAAGAAAATCCATACAAATTCCTAAAAGTAGAAATTATACAAGCCAGCCATATTCTCTAACTACATAATAAAACTCTAAATTAACCACAGGACGATATTTTTAAAAAAGGAAATGGAAAAAAACACTTATAAAACATAATTCCTAGGTCAAAAAAGAAGTCAAAACTGAAGTTATGGATCATTTTTATTTTGTGGTATGCCATACTAGAGATTAAATTTACCTCCTCATTCCCTCCATGCTTTAGCAAAGTGGGCCATTAAATGCCAGAGTGTGTTATGGCTCAGTTCTGGGCCTTTTTCTCTTTTCATTAGAGTTTCTCTCATGAGTAGAGCTCATCCATGCCTAGAACTTCAATTCTCTAATATATACAAATAGCGTATTCACATTTATATCTCCAACTTAGATCTCTCCTTCCAATTTCATATACACTTAACCAGTTCTCTACTTGGCTGTTTCAAAAGCATCTAAAACTATATTAGTTCAAAATCGCGTTCATGATCTCCACGTTCCCACCCAACATCCTTCCCCCATCATGTTCTTTTCCACTGTCCCCTATATTTATGTGGGTACCACCATATATCCAGTCACACAAGCCAAAACTATAGGAAGTATCCTGAGTGCCCATTTCTCCCATATCTCCTACCACCTACATCCAATCCATTACTGAGTACTGTCAATTTTACTTTCTATACCTTTCTCAAATCTGTTCTCTTCATCCCTACTTTTACTACTTTAATCCAATATAATACCATCTCTTGTATGGACTTGCAGTGGCCACTTAACTGGTCTCCCATGTTCCATTCCTGTACCCCTATAGTTGTATTCTCTCGAAGCAGCCAGAGTGTTGCTGTTAAGTGGGAAAAAAGACTACATCCCTTCCTTAATCAAAACCTTCCAATGGGCCTTCTCATCAATCTTGGAAACACAAAGTCTTTACTAAGATGTACAAGTCCCTACATGGTCTGGACCTACCTCTATGTCTTTAGCCCCAACTTACTTCCACTCCCTTTGTTCTCTCAGCAACAGCCATGCTAGACTTCTTTCAGTTTCTAATTTTTACCAAACTCCCTCCTGTTCCATATTGTCCTTACCTATGATGTTTCCTTTATCTGGAATTCTATTCTGTCCTAGTTCAGCCTAGTTTACTAATCTTTCTTACATCAAGCCTTCTCTGACCTCCTGAGGAGATGAAATCATCTATTACAGCATTTCATAACAAGATATTTTCCTCTGTTGCACTTATCATAGATACAATTTTATATTCATATGATTAATGATAATTATCAGCAGTAACCTGAGGCCTCCTGTCAGCAACCATGTAAGTGGAACATCTTGGAATGGGGTCCTGAAACCCCAGTCAAGTGGTCCCCTACCCCTGGGCCATGGACTAGTACTGTTCCATGGCCTGTCAAGAACCGGGCCACACAGCAGGGGGTGATTGGTGGGCGAGAGTAAACAAAGCTTCATCTATATTTATAGCCACTCCCCATTGCTCGCATCACTGTGTAAGCTCTGCCTCCTGTGAGATCATCAGTGGCATTAGATTCTCATAGGAGCATGAACCCTACTGTAAACTGTGCATGCGAGGGATCTAGGTTGTGCACTGCTTATGAGAATCTAATGCCTGATGATCTGAGGTGGAGCTGAGTCAGTGATGCTAGCACTGGGGAGCAGCTGCAAATACAGATTATCATTAGCAGAGAAGTTTGAGTGCACAATAAATATAATGCACTTGAATCATCCCAAAATTATCCCCAATCCCCCATCCATGGAAAATTTGTCTTCCATGAAACTGGTCCCTGGTGCCAAATAGGTTGGGGACTGCTTTAGATGACTGCAGCCCTGGACAAAACAGGTATTTCTGACATATAAGAAGGAAAAGAAGGAAGAGATCCTGTGAGAGTAGCCCAGGAGCAGGAGGGAAGCCAGGAGACCAAAGAGAAACTATCTTTATAGAATTACAAGCCAACAACATCCAGTGTAGCCGGTCTGGGGAAGACTCCCTAAGCTTCCACATCCCTGATGGTTTACCTTTCCCTCATTGATACAGATGATAAATACTCATATGATAAAATATCTACTACATGTGCCAAGTGCTGCCCTGGGTGCTGGAGTTATTGTAAAATACCCAAACCACTTTGCCTTCAGATAACTCTCACACAAAAATGACAACATCAAAGCAGCATCTAAGGTTTTTAAAATTATTGTGAGTTTTTAAAAATAAGTATCCATGTCAGTAGGGGTGGGGGCTGGTTGTAGTAGGCTAAGGTAAGGACAGGGAGAAGGAAATTAGCTCTACTGGAAATATAGCTCCAGGTTCATCCATCTTGAATTTCATCTGAGGAGAAGGTGTTAATGAACCCTCACTAAAGGTTGTGTCTCCTTCTCTCCCCGGTTCACTCATAGCTGAGTCAGGATGACCGTGGGCTCAGACTAGGGCTAAGGAAGCCATTTGGGACATAGCCATTTGACTTGAAGAGAACCTAAAATTTAAAATCAGTTCATGTCGTGCTGCTCTACACAAAAGAGCACCCTAGGTCTTCACTCCAAGCTGACTGTTTGCTCAACATTAGGTCAGAACAAAATTATCTAATACCTGCACCACCTTCTACCCTCACTGTCCTTTCCTCCATTGCACACATTGTAAAAGAGAAGTCCACATTCACTGCCACTATTTCCTGACCATTTTCTAGCTCAAGGAATCCCTTCTCATGAAACCAAGCTGAGATAACATAGTTGGTGGCCAATGTTTACTTAACAGCAGCCAAAGACCTGCACCAGGAGATGCTACCACCACCAACAACTTGGGGAAACACAACATTAATTACTACTGAATTTAGTGAGAACAAATTATAACTAAACTTGTGGAGGAGAGCTGAACAAGTGGAAAATACCAGAAAATAAATCTGGATAGAGGAAGGAAGTTGATACATTTTATGAGTATGTGGCACCAGGGCTAACATGAGGACGAAGATGAAAGCTAAGCTGAAGTCAGCAATAAGGAAGCTCTTGGGACTCAGGAGTTGGCCAAACAAAGCCGGGATCTTAGTGTACGTGTGTGTGTGTGTGTGTGTGCGTGTGTGTATGTGTATATATATATATTTTTTTTACTATATTTTTAACTTTCAGAACATTAAGGGGAGACAACTTTTGGTTATATATATTGCCTACGCACTGCCCAAGTCAGAGCTACAATCATGGAAATCCCCAAAACTGTGTGCCCCGCACCCATTAGGTGAGAGTTTCCCCATTCCCTAGACCCCCCTCCCACCTGCCCGACCCCTGATGAATATTGTTTCCATGGGTGACATAAGTTAATCGGTTAGTACCAATTTGATGGTGAGTACCAGTGGTGCCTGTTTTTCCATTCTTGTGATACTTTGCTTCAAAGAATGGGCTCTAGCTCCATCCAGAATAATACCAGATGTGTTAATTCACTGTTGTTTTTTATTGCTGAGTGATACTCCATTGAACACATATACCACATTTTATTAATCCACTCATGTATTGATGGGCACCTGAATTGTTTCCACATCTTTGCAATTGTGAATTGTGCTGCTATAAACATTCGAGTGCAAATGTCTTTATTATAGAATGTCTTTTTTTTTTCCTTTGGGTAAGTACCCAGTAGTGGGATTGCTGGATCAAATTGGAGTTCTACTTTTAGTTTTTTGAGTTATCTCCATATTATTTTCCATACAGGTTGTACTAATTTGCAGTCCCACCTGCAGTGTATGAGTGCTCCTATCTGTCCGCATGCCCGCCAATATTTGTTGTTTTGGGACTTTTTGATATAAGCCCATCTCACTGGAGTTAAGTGATATCTCATGGTGGTTTTGATTTGCATTTCCCTGATGACTAGAGAAGTTGAGCAATTTTTTATATATTTGCTGGCCACTATTCTGTCTTCTCTTGAAAAGATTCTGTTCATGTCCTTTGCCCACTTTTTAATGGGGTAGTTTGATTTTTTTCTTGTTGATTTTCCTAAGTTCTGTATAGATTCTGGTTATCAGTCCTTTATCAGATGTGTAGCATGGAA
The DNA here is from genome assembly GCA_023783475.1 of Daubentonia madagascariensis. Taxonomy (NCBI): domain Eukaryota; kingdom Metazoa; phylum Chordata; class Mammalia; order Primates; family Daubentoniidae; genus Daubentonia; species Daubentonia madagascariensis. The sequence goes on from JAKFHU010001693.1 coordinate 1,698,326, forward strand.
ATATTTTCTGCCATTCTGTAGGTTGTCTGTTCTATACTGTGATAGTTTTCTCGGTTGTGCAGAAGCTTTTTAATTTGATCAGGTCCCATTTATTTATTTTTGCTGCTGTGATTGCTTTGGGGGTCTTCTTCATAAATTCTTTGCCTAGGCCAATGTCTATAAGAGATTCTACAATGTTTTCTTCTAGAATTCTTATGGTTTCATGTCTTAGTTTTAAGTCTGTTATCCATCGAGAGTTGATTTTTGTGAGAGGTGAGAGATATGTATCTACTTTCGGTCCTCTACGTGTGGCTATCCAATTTTCCAGCACCATTTATTGAATAGATTCCTTTCCCCAGTGTATGTTTTTGTCTACTTTGTCAAAGATCAGATGACAATATGAGGATGGTTTTATATCTGGGTTCTCAGCCATGTTATGCTGGTCTATTTCTCTGTTCTTGTGCCAGTACCATGCTGTTTTGGTTACTATAGCCTTGTAGTATAGTTTGAAGTCTGGTAGATTGATGCCTCCCAATTTGTTCTTTTTGGTTAAGATTGCTTTGGTTAGATGGGGACTTCTCTGCTCCACACAAAGCATAGAATTACTTTTTCTAGGTCTACAAAAGATGATGTTGGTATTTTGATAGGGACTGCATTGATTCTGTAAATCACATTAGGTAGTATTGACATTTTAACAATGTTGATTCTACCTATCCAAGAGCATGGTACAGTTTTCCATTGGTTTACATCCTCTGCAATTTCTTCTCTCAGTGTTTCATAGTTCTCTCTATATAGGTCTCTCACCTCCTTAGTTAGATATATTCCTAAATATTTAATTTTATTTGGTGCTATTGTAAAAGATAATGCCTCTTTGATTTGTTTCTTGGCTCGACTGTTATTGGTGTATATGAAGGCTATTGATTTGTGTGCATTTATTTTGTATCCTGAGACATTTCTGAATTCATTTATCAATTCCAGTAGTCTCTTGGTTGAATTGTTGGGGTTTTCTAGATATAATATCATATTGTCTGCGAAGAATGAAAGTTTGATCTCTTCTGCCCCCATGTGGACACCCCTGATTCTTCTCTCTTGTCTGGTTGCTCTGGCAAGGACTTCTGGCACTATGATGAATTGAAGTGGAGATAGTAGGCAACCTGGTCTGGTTCTAGTTCTAAGTGTAAATGTTTTCAATTTTTCCCAGTCAGTATGATATTGGCTGTGGGTTTATCATAAGTGGCTTTAATAATTTTGAGGTATGAGCCATGTATGCCTATATTGTTAAGAGTTCTTATCATCAAAGAGTGCTGAATTTTTTCAAAAGCCTTTGCTGCATCTATTGAGAGGATCATATAGTCTTTGTTGTTGCTTTTATTTATACGGTGAATTACATTAACAGATTAGCATATGTTGAACTACCCCTGCACCATGGGGATGAAGTCCACCTGATCGTGATGAATTTTTTTTGATGTACATTTGAGATCAGTTTGCTAGGATTTTATTGAGAATTTTTGCATCTGTATTCATAAGGGATATTGGTCTGTAGTATTCTTTTCTTGTTTTGTCCTTTCCTGGCCTTGGCATCAAGGTGATATTGGTTTGTAGAATGAGTTTGGGAGGATTCCATCTTTCTCAATGTTATGGAATAATTTCTGCAGTATAGGCACCCAGTTCTTATTTGTAGGTTTGGTACAATTCAGGTGTGAGCCCGTCTGGTCCAGGACTTTTTTTTGTTGGAAGATTTTTTATTACTGCTTCAATTTCAGTGCTTGATGTTGGTCTGTTTAGGAATTCTATTTCTTCCTGATTAAGCCTAGGGAGGTGGTGTGTTTCTAAGAATTTGACCATTTCCTCCATGTTTTCATGTTTTTGGGCGTAGAGTTTTTTGTAGGTTACCTGCTCTTTTTGCCTTACTGCTCGAAGGAGTGCCTCTTTCTTGTTTACTTTAGCCAGCCTAGTAATCATGTGGCGTGGTGACTGCCTTTTCACGTTGAATCTCCCAGGAGTCCTATGTGCTTCTTGTACTTGGATATCAAGATTTCTGGCTAGGCCATGAAATTTTCCTCTCTTATTCCTTCAAATAGATTTTCCAGCCCATGCAAATTTTCTTCCTCACCCTCAGGGATGCCAATGATTCTTATGTTTGGCCTTTTTACATAATCCCACATTTCTTGTATGCCTTGTTTATTCCTCTTGTTTTTGTGTTCTTTCTCTTCAACTGATTTATTTAGCTCATAGGAGTTATCTTCCAGCTCTGAGATTCTTTCTTCTGTGTGATCCAGCCTATTCTTAAGGCTTTCCACTATGTTTTGTAGATCCTTGAATGCTTCTTTCATTTCTAGAATTTCTATTTGATTTTTCCGTAATTCTTCAAATTCTTTACAAAATTTTTCATTCATTTTCTGCATTTTTCTTGTGGTTTCTTCATGCTGGGATTCAATTTTCTCTTGAATATGATTGAGCTTTCTTATAATCCATAAACAAATTTCCTCTTCTGTCATTCTACCCATTTCATTTGAGTTGGTATCTGTTGCTGAGGAACTGATGATTTCTTTTGGGAGTGACTTTTCACTCTGATTTTTCATGGTTCCTGAGTTCTTTTGCTGATTCTTTCTCATCTGGCCTCTTGGTTGAGAGCTGTGTGTGTTAGAGCTAGTTTATGGCACTGTCTCCAAGCCCCCAAGGATCATTCCCTGGCAGAGCCAGGGAGAAGAGTACTGGTCTGTATTGCCTTAGGTGTATTTTAGCAAGTTTGGTGGACCTCTTGGGTTATCTCTGACCTGTTGTCTTCACCTCTTCCTGGTGGAGTATATTGAGTTTGTTCTCCCAGCTTAAGGTCCAAGCTGGTGGATTGTACTTGATGGTACGAATCCACTGCTTCCTAATATCTTAAGATGGAAGGCAATATTTTTAGCCAAGGGGTTGTTTCGGCTGTCTTTGACTGTAGTTTGAGTGCTGTAGCCAGTTACCTAGGTATTCTGTTATGCTTGTGGCAGGCTCTGGTTCCCCAGGTGGGGTATATGAAAGCCCCAAGCTTTGGGAGGGGCCTTGTAGCTCCCAAGGGCTACTTTGACCCTGTTCCTCCTGAGGTGCGGGAGAAACAAAATAGCTTGCGGCTGCAGTGAGAAAGCTCGATTGAGAAAATTCTACACAGCTCAGAGTTTGCTTATCTGGCCACTAGGGGGTGTCGCTGCTAGGGAGTTCAGAGCTCTCTCCTTCCAGGCTTGGAGGGCTGCTTCTGATGGGAGGGGCCTGCTGGTAGGATTGGTGAGGTCTCTAGGAGGTTTTTTGCTTCCCTGTCCACAAGCTTGGGCTCTTTCCCCTCCATACCACTTGTGCACTCTCAAGTTTTCCCACAGTTCATGTGTCTGGTCCTCTGACTTGCATCTCCACGTGGCAGATAGGGGCATCTCCAATTGTGCCCCCCTTTTCCACCACTAGACCCCAAGGCAAGGTGGGTGGGCATCTCTATCCCCAGAAGTCTCCACCAGGGTGATGTTCCCACTGGGGGTAATAGTGGCAGCTGGAGGCACTTTTGGATTGAGCAAAGCTCCATAATAAAGTGGGCCAGGGTTAGGGGCAGCTGCTCTGGTTCAGCCTGTAGTACTTGAGGCATTCGGTTTCCATGAGAACTGGTACTTATACAAAATGAGTCACTATGGCAAGTACCTTCAGAATGACCAATCTCTGGGGTACCAGAGGGCTGGGGCCTGAATACCGTGCACTAGGGCCAGCACATAGCAGGCACGTAGGAGGCCAGAGCCAGGGAAGCAGGACCAGATGGACGGGCTGCAAACTGTTTCCAATACACAAAGGTGCCACGGATACAGGTCTGGGATTTTGTCCCACCTGGAACCCACGGAGGCAGTTGTCTGTGGCCACCATGGATGTAGCCTGTTGTGCCCAGGCCAAAGAGCCCCCAGGGCAGGGATAGGGTAAAGCTAGAGATCTATCTAACAGTCATCTCCAGGTGGGAGACCTTAAAGATGGCTGCTGACTGCCTGTCTAGCATACAGCAGGGCTCAGATCACGCCGTGAATGCAGGTCTTCTCAACCAGCCTGGGTCCCACAGAGGCAATTGCTGGCAGCCCCTAAGGGCATGGCCCATTGTTCTCCACTCAACTCCTGTGCCCTGGTCCTTCTGACTTCCAGTGGAGAGGTACCCTCCCCCAGATTCCCGCATACTGTCCTAGGAAGCTGTATCTCAGCCCAGTCCCTACCCGGCCCTGAGCAGTCCCTGTACAGTGCACCCAAGAGTTCCATATTTCTCCCACAATTGCTTCTTTTCCACTGAGCCTGCTGTCTCGAGCAACAGCTTTGCACCAACTCTGGGCTTGTCTTTGACTGAGTGGACAGGAAGTCTGTGAGGATGGTGCGTGACCACCTGCATGTCAGGTTGCACTGTGTTGACCTGGCAAGCATGCCCTTCCCATGCTCTAGTCTCTATTGTATTCCGTGTGCTCTCCGATCTTTGTGAATGTATCTCCCAGTCACCTGTTTTCTTGGGCTGAGTGTCCCACGATGTGTCTCTGTAAATTCACAGTGCTGTTTTCGGAGTGAACGATCTGCATGCAGGCAGCTGATGGTGTTTTTCACCTCCTTCCCTCGGAGCGGTGAGGTGGGAGGTCATTATCATAGTGCCATTTTTTGAAGACTCTGTGTGTGTTTACACACACACCACATGGGGTACCACACAGACATAAAAAGGAACGAAATAACATCTTTTGCAGCAACTTGGATGGAACTGTAGACCAATATCCTAAGTGAAGCAGCTGAGGAATGGAAAAACAAATACCACATGTTCTCATTTATAAGTGAGAGCTACATGAGGTATATGTATGATCATAAAGTGGTGTAATGGACATTGAAAACTAAGAAGGGAGGAGGATGGAGGGGGTGTGAGGGACAAAAATCTACCTATCAGGTACAATGTACACTATTCTGGTGACAGATACACTAAAAGCCCTGACTTTGGCATTATACAATTCATCCATGTAACAAAAAACACTTGTACCACCTAAATCTATTGAAATAAATGAAGAAAAGGAGATGGCAGGAGATTAGATATAGTAAGGGCCACAGGTTGTAGCCAAATTGTTCTAACACTGGGAAGGTATGTTCCATGTGCTTTTGAGAAGGCAACTTGCCCAGACAGCTCCAGGGCATTTACCCATTGTTGTGGATTAAATTGTGTTCACCCAAAATTCATGTTTTTAAGTCTTGACCTCTAGTACCTCAGAATGTGACCTTATTTGGAAACAGGGTCATTGCAAATATACTTAGTTAAGATGAGCTCATACTGGTGTAGGGTAGGCCCCTAATCCAATATCATTAGTGTCCTTTTAAAAAGAGGAAATTTGGACCCAGACATGCACATAGTAAGAACACCATGTGAAGATGGAGGCAGAGATTGTGGTGATGCTTCTACAAGCCAAGGAAAACCAAAGATTGCTACAATAGCACAAGAAAACTAATACACTCATTAAAGGGCCAGGGACAATGGTCAATGACACTCTTTCAGTCTGGCTTCTCTCTTGGCTACTCCACTGAAAATGCTTTCTCAAAGGGATATCTTAATCACCACCAGTGGGAACTTTTCCTCAGACATCATTCTGCTTGATCCTTCTTGGGGGCATTTAACAGTATTGATGCCCCTCCTTCTGGCAACTCTCTCCTTCATTGGCTTCTGTGACACTATATTCTCAAGGTTTTCTTCTCCCGTCCTGTCTTCTTCTCTGTTTCATTCTTGGCTCTTTTACCTTCTTTAACCCCCTAATTGTAAACTTTTCCCAAAGTGCATCCATCTTATGTTCCTGGACCTCAGCATGAAAATTCAATACCTAGAGGGGCCAAGCAGATAATATAAATAAGTGAAAGCAGCTCAATGGGGACTTTGGAAAACTTAAATGTGCATACCACATCTAAAAGGGATGGCTGCTACTCAGCTTCAGTGAGAATTTGAGCCCCAGTATTGTCAGATCTTCAGATTTTCTAGGAGAAACAAGAAATATGGACCTTTGTGAAAAATCTGATAATTTTCAACATTAGCAAATAACTAAATTTTTAAGTGTATCTTTAAGACATTTTGAGCCTGTGCATCACCCACATTTCAACTCTCTGCTTTATACCCTCTCCTTTTGAATCTCATATAATCACATTTGCATGAGCCCCAAATCTATATTTCTAGCCCTGACCATTGTCCTGAGTTCCAGACTTTTATGTCTAAATATCCATCAGATGTCTCCATTCAGATGCTATGGATATAAAAATGCCCAATTCTCTTCATTTCTACCACCACCACCCTAGTTCCAGCACCTAACATCTGTTGTTGGAATTAATGTAACCATCTCTTCACTGGTCTCCCTGTTTCCATTCTTGCTTCTAAAAATCCACTTTTCACCTTGCTAAAACCTTCCATTCTATTTTGAATAAAATCAAAGCCCTTTATATGGCCTGCGTGGTCTGAGCTTATGGATTCTGCCTTTGGTAAATGAATCAACATTGACAAGTCTTCCATTTCTTACCAATCCATAGAGCCATTATCATGTTTTCCATCTTCCTACTTCTACTCCATAGAGAATGCACACTATAGTTAATATATATTAACTATATTATATATTATATATATAATATATATATTATTATATATTATATATATAATATATATAATTATATATATATAAACTAATATATATTATAGTTAATGTTATATTTTTCTAGCAAACAAAAAAGCTTGTGGATGATCCATTGTTTTAAAGTCTGAATGTATGTTTGTTTGTAAGAAATGGTATAAATTCACCAACAATCAGAGATGTAGAGTTGAGTAATGAGTTCTGTAATTTCTAGGAGTAGGAGAATAACACAATAATAAAGGTGGGAGAAATATTTGGAAGAATTAGGGCCTAATTTTAAGTTACTCACATTTTGCTTTCTTATGTAGGGATTTACATTTTCTCTTCATTCTTTGAATTCCTCCCCAAGCAATAATTAACACTAAAAGTGGACTATGAATTTCTGAGGGGTGTGTCTATGTGATGTGTGCATGATATATAGCATTTGCCCAGATATTTTTTATTGAGGTAAAATTCATATAACATAAAAATAACCACTTAAATATATAATTCAGTGAGATTTAGTACATTCAAAATGTTGTGCAACCAACACTTCTATCTAGTTTCAAAAAATTTACATCACACGACAAAGAAACCCTGTATCTGTTAAATAGTCACTCCTCATCCTTTCCTCCCCCCATCCCCTGGCAACCCCTAATCTGCTTTCTATCTCTATGGATTTCCCTGTTCTGGATATTTCATATAAATGGGATCATACAATATGTGACCTGTTGTCTCTGGTTTTTTTAACTAGCGTAATGTTTTTGAGGTTTATTCATGATGTTGCATATATTGGTACTTCAATCTTTACATGACTGAATAATATTCCACTGTTTTGATATATCACATTTTGTTTATCCCTTCATCTGATGATGGAGATTTGTGTTGTTTCCACCTTTTGGCTATTTTGAATATAGTGCTTCTAAAAAAGATTGTGTACAAGAATTTGTTTGAATACCTGTTTTCAATAATTTTAGGTGTATACCTAGGGACTTAATTGCTGGACCTTATGATAATTGTAGCTTTTGAGGGAGCTTTCAAACTGTTTTCCATAGTAGGTGTATCATTTTACCTTCCCAGCAACAATGTATGAGGGTTCTAATTTCTCCACATTCTTGTCAACGCTTATTATTCTCCAACCTACTTCGTGTGCAGGGGTATTACATTGTGATTTTGATTTGCATTTCCTTAATGCTTAGTGATGTTTAGCATCTTTCCATGTGCTTTTTGGCCATTTGTATATATTTGGAGAAATGTTTATTCAAGTCCTTTGCCCATTTTGTAAGTGGCTTGTTTATCTTTCTTTTATTGAGTTGTAAGAGTTCTTTATATATTCTGCTACTAGACCCTTATCAGACATATGATTTGCAAATATTTTTCTCATTCTGCAGGTTGCCTTTTTACTTTATTAATAGTGTCCAGTGATGCACAAAAGTTTTTAATTTTGAAGAAGTTTAATTTATCTATTTTTTTCTTTTGTTGTTTGTGCTTCTGGTGTTATGTGTAAGAGACCATTGCCAGATGCAAGGTATGAAAGTATACCCCTATATTTTCTTTCTGTTTCTTCTTCTTTTTTTTTTTTTTTGTTTAGACATGTAGGGTATCACAACCAAACCTCTATATTTTCTTCTAAGAGCATTATAGTTTTAACTGTTTATATTTTACTCTTTAATCCATTTGGAGTTAATTTTTTATATGGTGTGAGGTAAGGTATGCTACATATTTTTGCATGTAGATATCCAGTTGCCCCAGCACTACTTGATGAAGAGACTATTCATTGCTGATTGAATGATCTTGGCAGCTACATCACCAATGTTGTGTCATATCGAGTTTGTGATTAATTCAAATACCCTGTTGTTATTGTTTTTTTTTTTTTATGAATTGTAGGTTTCCCATACTTTGTAATACCACAGCCGACTTAATGATCTCAAGTACAGAGCTTAATATTTATCTCTCATAAATTTCATCCTGCAGATTTTTATTCAATTTTATTCAACATTTATTGAATGTCTATATCAGGCACTGTGATGACCAAAGCAGTTCATTTTGGCAAGATTGTTTAAACGGTTATAGCAAAGTGTAAAGATTTTCTTTCTTTCTCCCTATTTTATTTTCAAGTGACATAAACAACACACATTCATGACTCTCATTCCATCACTGAGACTTACCTCATAGGGTCAGAAATGGGAGGAAATAAAGAATCAAAAGGTGTGGGGTGAAAGTTAATAATGGAATTAAATTCAGAGATGTGAAAGACTGGGATGAAATAAGGGTGTCTATCACACACACCATTCATTCATTCATTTGTTCATCCATCATATCTTTATTGAATGCCTACTATGTGACAGGCACTATTTAAACACTAGGGAATATATTAGTGAACAAGAAAGATAAATTCTGCCTTTGTATTGCTTTCATTAAAGTTGGGAAGAGAGATAATAAACATATAAGCAGATAAGTAAGGTCAGACATGGTAGGGGGGTTTTCCATCTGTTTATACCCTTTGCAATTTCTTTTCTCAATATTTCATAGTTCTCCCTATATAGATCTCTCACCTCCTTAGTTATATATGTTCCTAAATATTTAATTTTCTTTCATGCTATTGTGAAAGCTATTGCATCTTTGGTTTGATTCTCGGCTTAACTGTTATTGGTGTATATGAAGGCTACTGAATTGTGTGCATTGATTTTGTATCCTGAGACATTGATGAATTCATTTATCAATTCCAGGAGTCTCTTGGTTGAATTTTTGGGGTTTTCTAGATATAATATCATATCATCAGCAAAGAGTGAAAGTTTGATCTCTTCTGCCCCCATTTGGATACCTCTAATTCCTCTCTTTTGTCTGATTGCTCTGGCAAGGACTTCCAGCACTATGTTGAATAGAAGTGTAGATGTGGGCGACCTTGTCTGGTTCCAGTTCTAAGCAGGAATGCTTTCAATTTTTCCCAGTTCAGTATGATATTGGCTGTGGGTTTATCATAGATGGCTTTAATAATTTTGAGGTATGAGCCACGTATGCCAATATTGTTAAGAGTTCTTATCATAAAAGGGTGCTGAATTTTGTCAAAAGCTTTTTCTGCATCTATTGAGAGGATCATATAGTCTTTGTTCTTGCTTTTATTTATATGGTGAATTACATTTATACATTTGCATATGTTGAACCATACCTGCATCTCGGGGATGCAGCCCACCTGGTCATGATGAATTATTTTTTTTATGTGCAGTTGAATTCATTGCTAGGATTTTATTGAGAATTTTTGCATCTATATTCATAAGGGATATTGGTCTGTAGTTTTCTTTTCTTATTGTGTCCTTTCCTGGCTTTGGTATCAAGGTGATATTGGCTTCATAGAATGAGTCTGGGAGGATTCCATTCTTCTTGATGTTGTGGGATAATTTCTGCAGTTTAGGTACCAGTTCTTCTTTGTAGGTTTGGTAGAATTCAGGCGTGAACCCATCTGGTCCAGGACTTTTTTTTGTTGGAAGATTTTTTATTGCTTCTTCAATTTCGGTGCTTGATATTGTTCTGTTCAGGAATTCTATTTTTCCTGATTGAGCCTAAGGAGGTTGTGTGTTTCTGAGAATTTGTCCATTTCCTCTATGTTTTCATGTTTTTGGGCATAGAGATGTTTATAGTATTCAAAGATGATGTTTTATATTTCTGTGATATCAGTTGTGACCTCTCCTTGTTCATTTTTAATTGAGCTTATTAAAGTTCTTTCCTTTCTACTTCTGGTCAATCTAGCAAGAGGCCTGTCTGTTTTGTTTATCTTTTGAAAGAACCAACTTTTTGTTTTATTAATCTTCTGTATAGTTCTTTTGTTCTTGATTTCATTTGGTTCTGCTCTGATCTTGGTTATTTCTTTTCTTCTTATGGGTTTAGGATTGGTTTGCTCTTCCTTTTCCAGTTCCTTGAGACAATTCATTAGTTTGTTGATTTGTGATCTTTCTGTCTTTTAGATGTGGGCATTTAAGGCAATGAGTTTTCCTCTCAGGACTGCTTTTGCTGTATCCCACAGATTTTGATAACTTGTGCCCCCATTATCATTTAGTTTGGAGAATCTTTCGATTTCCATCTGAATCTATTCCCTCACCAATAAGGTCAGACAGTGTCAAGTGCAAGCAAGGTAAAATATAGTGAGTGATTGGGGTTTGCTATTGTAATGAAGGAAGACCTTTTTAAGAAAGTCACATTTGAGTAGAGACCTGAAGGAAAAAACGGAGCAGGCCATAGAAAGATCTGGGAGAAAATGTTTTATGCAGAGAGAACAACTAATGCAAAGACCCTGAGGTGAGAGCATGCCTGGAACATGCCAGGAACAGTTAGGAGGCCAGTATGGCTAAAAGTGTGTGCAGCAAAGGGAAAAGTGGCAAGTGATGAGATCAGAGAGGTAACAGAAGCCAAGAGTGTGTAACACCTTGGAGGTCATGGTAAGACTTTGACTTTTATTGTGCATGAGATGGAAAGCCATTGGAAGCTTTCAAGGAGAGAAGTGACAACATCTGACCCATGTTTCAAAAGTGTTACTTTAGACCAGAGGCAAGCAAGGAGAACACTAAGTCAGCTATCGCATTAATCCAAGTGAGAGATGATGGTAGTTTGTATCATGGTAGTAGTGATTTAAATGTTGTGATCAGATTCCAAAGGTAGAATTTACTCAATCTGCTGTCAAATAACATGTAGAGTATTAGAGAGACTTTCAAGAGATTACTTGGTTTGGGGCCTCAGAAAATGAAAGGGTGGAATTTTCATTACCTGAAATGGGGAAGACTGCAGGTTAAGCAGTTTGGTGATGGGGGGAACAAGACTGAAGTTTGGGATGTGTTAAGTTTGAGATGCCTAACAGACATCCAAGTAAAGATATCAAGTAGGTGGTTAGATACATGAGTTATACTTTCAGGGGCATGGTTTCAACTGGGTATATACAATTTAGGAATCATTGGCATATAGATGGTATGTGGAGTCACAGTACTGGATGATAGTACCTAAAAAGTGAGTATACAGAGAAGAAAGCTCTGAAGATTGAGCATTGTATCACTCCAAAGTTTAGAAGTGGGTAATATAAGGAAGATTCAGCAAAGGAGACTGAGAGGAGGGATTAGAGAGGTAGGAGGAAAACCAACAGAGCATAGAAACCTGGAAGTCACATAAATAAAATATTCCCAGGAAAAGGAGTGATTAAAACTACTTTTTGTTACACATAATTTTGAGTAAGATGAAGACTAAAAATTTACTATTAAGTTTAGTAACTTGGAGGTCATTGGTGACCTTGACAAGAACATTTTCAGTGAAATGGTAGGGACAAAAGCCTATAGTTAAAAATAACAAGGAAAAAGATAGTTTAATGTTTATTTCATAAGCTCCATAAAAAATTTTGCCTATTAGAAAAGGCATAACAGAGAAGGGACAAAATGAAGTGAGTTTTGAAGGATAAGTAAAAGTGTGCTGGAAAAAGAGAAGAGAAGGAATAGTCCAGATAGAGGAAGCAGCATGAGCAAAAGGCACAGAAGTGTTGATTTGCACAAAGTGTTCAAGGAACAATAAGCAATCCATCTTAGCTGAAAATATAGAGTTCATGAGAGGTAAGGACTTAGGAATACTTAAACGGATAATACTTGAGTAACACTTGAATTCATGGAACTTTTGTTTACATTTCCAGCATGAGAGCAGGATTTCAAATGAGACCTTTTGTTAGTCAGGAAAGGATAGATTATTGGATAAATGGCACTGGGTCAATTGGCTATCCATTTGGAAATAACAAAGTTAAATTCTTACCTAATACAATATGATCCATCCTCCACTCCCACAAAACAAAATGGGCAAAGGATATAAACAGGCAATTCATAGAAAAATATAAATGGCCTGAGGCCTAACCTCAATTAATTGTTAACAAATGCAAATTAAGCAATAATGAGAAGTTTTTAGCCCCCCAGATTGGCAATTTTTAAAAATTTGATAATACCCTCTGTTGGCAAGAGTGTGAAGAAATAGGTAGTTTTATGCACAACTGGTGGACATGTAAATTAGTACAGCATTTCTATAAAGATTTAAAATGTGTATACCATCTTACCCAGCAATGCCATGTTCAGAAATCTAGTCTACAAGTGTGCAAAGATAGGGGAACAAATATGTTCACATTATTATCATCACCATGACTTACTGAACATTACTATGAGTGAGGAACTGTTCGAAGAGTTTTTACCTATAATAGCTCATTTAATCCTCACAACAAACCTCTGAGGTAGGTACACTTATTTTCTTTTATGTGGTAAGTGATTGAGCACTAGGAAGCTAAGTCATTTGCCCAAGTTCACACAGCTGGGAAGTAGTGTCAAAGTCAAACCTGAGCAATCTAACCCTGGAGACTAGATGTTGATGCACATCTTGTGTGTGTCTGTGCTTTGGTAGTCTACTCTACTTCTTCATCTCTCATTTAATTATCCTCACTTCCTTGCACTCAGTATCCTTTCCCACCATGGCTCTGCAACTGCTGTTGCTGGATTGTTGTGAAGATTCTAGCTAAAGTAATTTGCGGAACAGAAAAGAACAGCCTGATCCTATGAGAGGGAATACAGCAGCCAGAACAAAGGGAGGGCTTCTATCGGAATGATCTATTTATGGAGGGTTATAGAAGACAGACACAGATAGATGATGATGATTAATAAAAAAAACATGGAAGTAACATGAGGAAATGACATTGCTCAGAGACCCTTTGGGCGTATGTGGAATTTGATCAAACTGAAGGCAGAGAAACTAGTCATGAGTCAATTGTATTGGTTCAGGCAAGAGACAGTTAAGAGCCTAGACAAACAGGAAAAGATGGATGACAGAGACTTCAAAAGACACTTTTTGATTTTGCAACTGATTAGACTTAAGAGGCATAGGAAAGTGAATCATCCTCACTGCCCAACTCTACCATTGGCACCTTCTTTTAACCCACCCCAAAGTGCAACGTAGCATAAGATTTTTTAAAAATACACAACCAGTAATTTATTTCTCTCTCTTGCTCATTACACTGCCTTGTACATTGCAGGCACTCAATTTGCACGTGTTCACAGAAAGGTGTTTTGAGAACCTCCTAATACCTCACAATATGACACTCAATCCAATTCTGTCATCAGCTGTATTTCCACACCAATGACACTGTGAGCTTTTTGTTCATTTGTTTCTTTGTTTTGCTTTGCTTTGTTTTTCTGATCTGATTTGCCAGTTTAATAAAATCTTCATAACCTAGAATGAATATAGAGTTAGACACTAATCCAATTTTGATCCCACTTGGTACATTACCAGAGGGTAACTGTTTGTTTAGTAGATGGGTGCAAAGCCTTCAAAAGTGGCCCTCAAATAAACTATCAAACAGATAAATGCTAAGCCATTGATTTAAAGATAAACCTTCCTACATTATGTCAAGTGTAGAAATACATCTTTATTTTCTTCTTTCAACTATTGAGATTGGGGTTAGGATAGAAAATGGTCTCTTGTTGACAAGCACAGTTACTCTGAAATAATTAAGTAATAGATCCCCCTGTTAAAGCTCTGGAGAAAGAATATCTCCACAATTTTACCCAAAGCTGGTGAGTGAGACTAAGGTTTGACTCTAATACCGTGTTTTCTATTGTTCTGTTCCTTATCTAAAGTAGAAGATAAACTGACCCCAGGAACACAATCCAGGCCTGAAGAACAGAATTTGAATAACTTTCAAAAGCATCAAGAGCTCCTCCAGACTAACAGAGCTCCTCTCCAGTGAATGGAACTCACACATTTCACACGCTTTTCCCATTTACTCTATCTGCCCTTTGAGTGGGCTGAAAAAAATGGAAGCCCCTTGACAAAAATGAATAGAGAATTCCCCTTCCCCACTATGTGTACTCAATAGCCTAGTCCCAAAAGTGTCTCTAAATCTGCTGCTATACTCTTTTACATCTACATGCTATTTTACTTGCTCTTCTCTCCATCTGGAATGCCTTCTCAATGCACCACTCTCACCACCACCTTTCAGCCCTCAGTTGCTTACTGAATATTTATCCTTCAAGATTCAGCTCAAATTCTAGCTCATGTATTACTCTACTGATGAAGACCTTGCCATCATTCATGACGTCAAGCTCCCTCCTCTAAACTACCACAGCACCTGGTGAAGGTCTTTATTGTATCATTGACTATTATAATGGGAATTGTATACTTATATTATTTCTTTGTGGGCCTTCATATTTTTTACTCTCCAGAGGGCCAACATAGACATTTTTTACAAAATCGTTTTACTGTTTACTTTCTCAAGTTTCCATGAAATAACTGTTTTCATTTTTCCCACCTTTATTAAGGTATAATTGACAAATAAAAATTGTATATATTTAAGGTATACAACATGATGTTTTGATAGACATATACATTGTGAAATGATTCTCAATAAACCTTCATCTTAACTCAGTTTGTGAACTCTTCAAGGCTAGAGCTCATGTTTTACCTGTAATTCTGGTGCTACAGTGTTTGTAACATAGCAGGCACTCAGTACGTTTTTCATTCATTTGTTCAGCACTGGGGATATATTAATGAACAGAACAATGTCCTTTATGGAGTTCAATTTTAGCCAGGGAAAATGCACAATAAAAAATATCTAATATGTCAGAAAAAATCAGAGAGGGTAGGGAGAATGAGGAGTGCTGGGAAGGGTGTTGCTATTTTACGTAGACCTCCAATATTTAAACAGAGGCCTGAGAAAAAGGAGAAAGTGAGCCATGTAGATATTGGAAGGAAGAGGATTTCATGCAGAAAGAATGACAAGTGCAAATTTCCTGTGGATTGAATTAGAGTGAGTGAATGGGGAGAGAGGGTAGGAAATGAGGTCAGAGAGGAAGCAGGGGCCAAATCAAGCAGATTTGTGTATGGCACGGTAAGAACTTTGGCTTTCAGTTTGAGTGAGATGAAAAGTCACTGGAGGGATTTGAGTGGAAGAGTGACCTGATCTGACTTAGGTTATAACAGGATCACTCTGACTGATGTGTTAGAATAAATTTTTAGGGGTAAGGATAGAAGAAAAGAGACTAATTAAGAGGGTATTATAACACTCTAAGGGAGAGATGGTGGTAGCTTGGACGAGGGGTAGTAGGCTGGAGGTGGTGAGAGGTGGTTAGATTTTTAAGGTTAGGGCCAATAGCATCTGCTGATGTATTTATTATATATGGACACAATGATGACTCTAATGATTTTGGCCATATCAACTGAAAGGACAAGTTGCAATTTACTGAAAAGGGGAAGGCTGGGAGGAGCAGGTTGATGATAACCATGGGGACTTTGAGTTGAGCTTTGGCAAGGTTAAGATTGGGACAAGTTAAGATGAAGGGATTAATATAAGAAGTTCTGATGTTGTTCCTACAGGTAAATTAAGTCTACCTGATTTTGATATTTTCTGATGTACCATTCATCACAAAACTACAAAAACAAAATTGATGACAATTATGAAAACTCTACAATTTATTGGAAAAATAATAACTACCAGGCATTGTAGGTGCTTTATATGCAAAGTCCCATTTTATCATTTACCAAGCCCTAGGAAGTACAGATTATTTTTTCCACTTTTCAGATGATATAGCTGAGGTTCAGAGAAATTAAGTATCCTGTGCAAGGAATGACACTGCACTCGTAAGTGCCAGAGAGTCTATCACACTCCAAGCCCATTATGTATTTCTACTCTACATTCTTGCCCATAAACTAGATTTGAATTATCCCTGTTATAGTATCTTTTGTCCAGTTTTACAATTGGAGAAATGAATATTCTGGAAGGGAAAAATGCACTTACTTAAGGCCTGACTACTGGCAGTGATGCAGACAGAAAAATACCATAGTCCAAGGCAATACTTTCTCATAAGAAAAAAACAAAACACTTGCTGAACTCCAGAAAAGTTGCCAGACAACTATAGAAAATGCAAATGTGACTTGAGGGCCTCCTAATCTGTTGGGAGGGAGCAGGCTGCGTTACCCATGCCCTGTTACGTGCAGACTTCAAGACGTGGAATCATCTTGTCTAGCTGCTAGTCTTTAAATTAAGTCAAGATACTCTATACCATTGTTACTATAGGATACATCACGCTTTCCAAGACTGTGAAGATGGTCATGTGAATAGCTGTTTCTCTCTTCCTCTGAGAGGTACCCCGGTACCCCTTAGTCTGAAAAAGACACTGGGAAATTGTTTTCAGAGGTGAGGCAGATGAGAAAGTGTTGCACCTGATGTCTCTAGACTATAAGGATGAAGGAGTGGAAGAGCAAGATGTCAGGTACATCTGGCCTTCTAATTTAGAAGCACTACCACCCATCTTTTACACTTCTTAAAAGTGCAGGTAGAAAGACATTATTGATCATACCCTAATCCATACTAATGTAATGAAGGTATAAACTGGCAAACTGGTGCAGATGCTAGGCTGACCCAGACACCAGGGCTCTTTCAGCTTCCATCTCGATCAAGCCCGCCTGCTTGACTTCTAGCCTAAAATCAGCTCAGCACAGAAAGAGGCTTCTGAAAAGATTTTGTAGTGCATTTCCATTTCTGAATGAAATCCACAGTTGAACTTCCTCTGACTTTTGATCTTCATTGAGAGGGTTCTTCTTGTGACTCAGAAAAGGGGAGTGAGAATGTGGGAGGAATGGATACCAGAGGCCACAACTGCTTCCAACAAAAGAATCCTTTTCTCTGGGTTCAGCCATAGCCAAGACTCAAAAGAAAATGTGCTAGCTCTTATGACATCACCCTTCTTTACCAAGAATGACCATAGTATACATAAGCTGGGCTAAACTGAACCCACAGAGGTATGATGCAGGCTGGGAGTTCTCCCAGGAAAATCTCTTGGCAACGATGCAGAAGACGCCACTGACCTCTCCCTATACAGGCTGCAATGGTCTATGGTTTATAAAGGCAGCTACGGAAAGCACCATATTGTATAAAGCATCAGAAATTGATAAATAATTCATACACTTCAGGTAGAGAGACAATATAGCTTAGTGGTTAGGAGAATGGGCACTGAAGCCAGATTGCCTGTGTTCAAATCTGGACTCTGCTAATCACAAGGTGTATGACCTTAGGCAAGTTATTCATTCAGCAAATATTAACTGAGCTTCTAATATATGCAAAGCTTCATTTTAGGCACTTTGGATACCTTGATGAGCAAACAAATATAGATCACTGCCTTCATTAAGCTTGCACTCTACTGGGGAAAAGCAGACAATAAACAATAAATGTAATAAATTTAATAGTATGTTTGAGGATAAAATGTGTTAGAAATGAAAAAAGTAGAGCAAGGCAACTAGACCTCAGAAAGCTAGGGGGAAGGGAGTTACTTAACCCCTCTGGCCTCAGTTTCCTCACTTGTAAAATGGGTATCATAAATGATTTATAAATGTGAAGTGCTGGAACAATGTTTGGCACATAGGACATGCTTCATTAATTTTAACTATCGTTATTACTTCCCTATGGTGTCATTTGGCCAAAGACTGTTTCCTACCAAAATGTCAGTAGCACTCCAGAAAAATAATTCTTTAGTTCATCTTCTATTTGTGGAAATAGTCACAACATCCCACCCCAGAGTTAGGTAGATTTCAATAATGACTGAGAAACGGACAGCTAAATTGGGCACCATTTGTGTAAAATATTACTATTCCACAGAAAATAAATATAGAAACAAGACTCTATACTTATTTATCAAATAAACAACTTATTTATGAAATCTGTTTACTCCCTCAATAAGTGAAACCTCATCACTCTTCTACTTAGCAATAACCCCCTTTATTGACCCCTTCCTTTAGCCAGCGCTCCTCCTATAATCTTACTAGTACCCTCTGCCAAGTCCCCTGCCTTCAATGGCTTAGAGACATTATAACCTTAAAGAGTTCAGAGGTTGTTTCAGGCTTATGCCCAGGGTCAAGACTTTCATAAGTTTTGATTTCATGGCTAACCAAGATTGGTGACTCTTTTTGTAAAGTAAGGGGATTGCACTGGCTCTCTGTCAAATTCACTTGGGGAGAAAGCTTAAGAAACATAAAGAGAAAATGTTGAAAGTAAGCATAATGAGGAGCCTCATTCCAGAAGCCATGTTCTCCAAGACACTAGAGATGTCAGAAAGGCAGGAATGCTTACGTGCAACCCCCTTGACCTCTTAGACTTCACTCACTTATTGTGTGTATGTGTCTTTCAGGGTGGGGAGAGGGAGGAAAAGGGGAGGATTTGGAGAAGAGAGTATGAGAACTATCAAAGGAAAGGAAGCAAGGAAGGGTGTAAGAGAGGCAAGGCAAATCAGAGATCTTAAAACCAAGTTCAACTCCAGGGACTAGCATTACAAGATAAAGAAAGCATAGGTACACAGAAATTTATCATGTGACTAGGACTTAAAGCAAGAAACTCAAATGGACGATTTGAAGATTGAAGCTCAATTTCTTTTCTTCCCTTTATTTAAAAGTACTTAATATTTTAATTAAAAAATAAGATATGGAGTCATTGGAAACTTGCCACTATTGTAGAGTAGAAAAAAAAATCTTCACCTTTCTTTAAAGCAGCTTTACACAAAAGTATTAGAACAATAAGTATTATTAATATTACCATCATTATAATTGAGTGCCTATAAGGTACCAGCCACTTTAAATACTTTATGTCATTTATTTTCCGTTTTTATGGTATCCTCATTTTGACAGATGAATAAACAGAGGCCCAGAGAAGTTAAGTCACTTGCCTAAGGGTACTCAGCAATAGAATGGAGCAGTATGAATCCAGTTTGAACATTCCCAAACTTTAGCATGTGACTTCAGTATTGTTCACATTATTACTTTTCTTTTCTTCTTTACCTCTCACAATAGACCATGAGCTGTCATGAGTTTTCTTTCTCATCTCCCCACAACCCCACAAGGAGGGCACACAAATAGCAATTCATTGTGGCTCCAAACCTTATGGCCTACAACTTTCAGGTTTATCAAATTCAGAATAAGCAAGCAATAGAACATTAAGGAAAATGAGACTTAAGGGTTAACTAAAAACATGGCCTCAAAGACAACCTAGATTTGAGACTACACAGTTTTCAAATAGATGTTGAACTCATAAATGTGATGAACATACAACACACAGTTGGAAATAACACCACAGTTGGAAGTGATTTCAATATAAGAGGAGTATTCCTCAAATGAGCCCTTCATTAATACATTTCAAGATAGCTAATAGCTTTGAGTCGGCAACACATAATTAGTAGTGCGCGCATTAATGAAGCCATCGGAAGTGTCTAAAGTGCTCTATCTGAATCTAAATCGCCATGTGGCCAGTGCTCTCTCAAGACTCTCATTAGCTGCTGAAAAGCTAAAGAAGGCAAAAATGTCCAGTAATCAAAGTTTCTTCGGGAAAAGAATCACAGGTCAGAAGAATGAGCTCAGGGAGGACAAGATACAGCACATGAAAACCAATAATAACACAGTCCAAAAGCAATAAATAACACAAATAGATAAGTATAAGTCAGTCCTGCCCACTCAGAGACCTTCTCTTCCCCCTTCCCCCTTTCTCTCCTCTGTCTTCAGTTTTCTCCCTTTTCCCTGCCTACGGCCTACTTTCCTTACAGCCTCTCTCTCCATCCTTTCCCTTCCTTTGCCCTTTATCCTTTCCTTTCCTCAGTATCCCTTTCACAGTCTCAGGAAGGTTGCCTTATGTGTGTGGGGTCTGAATGTAGTGTTTTCTTTAGTTTCAGGGCCTGCTGCAGTCACAACGCTCAGAAACCAGCAGGATTCCTTGAGAAAATATGGAAAAGGTCAAACTCTCACCCTCACTTGGAAACACGCCCTCCAAAACCCGTCATTTATACTTCCCTGGGCTTCAAAGAGAAGGAGGTAGGGTATATTCTCTTTCTCTCCCATTTTTATAAAAAAGAGGAGAGGAAAGGACCTAGGTGGTGGGCTGGTGGGTAGAGGCAGGAAGGGATGACCAAAGGCATGCTTGTGGGGCTGGCAACACCCCTCATCCCAAGGCCTAGGGGACCACGGGAATTTTTGCAGAGCTGGTATAAATGGAGCAACTGGAGTAAGGCCACTCAGGCTGGGGACCTTTTTCTCTGTCTTCCCTCTCTTCAGTCCTTCATGCAGGCACCAGGAGCACAGAAAACTAGTTGTATGCCTGGCCAGCTGCCTGGAATGGGCTCTTCCTTAAGACCAGCCATTGTACAAAGATCAGCTAGATAGTGGGCAATAGTGTTTGTTTAAAAGTAGAAAGGACTCAAGGAAAACTTCCTATATTACCATGGCTGAAAATTAGATTCTGAGCCTTCAAGAGGGCCATAGCTGGAAGTCCAACATCCCTGGGCATTCTACATAAAGCTGGGCACTTTTGGCATCAGGGTTGGGATTGGGTGGCACAAGAGGAGAAAAGGGAGCCAAGGCAGTGGTGGCATCCAGAATTCCCACATCAGAGGAGCTTAGGGGCAGTAAGCTGGGTTGGAAAAAAAAAGTAGGGAGACAAAAAGACTTGTCTTAAAGCTGTATTTGCATTGCAAACATACTGTTTTACTTGCATTGTACATTACAGATTAGTTAAAAGTAAAGTTGTCAAAGATGGCTTTTATTTATACTTGATATAATATTGAGAGAATACCAATTAACCACTTAAATAATGTTATTAATATTATATTTATTTGGTGTGGTTGGGGGGCACTGATGGAAATTATGGAAAAGCTAAATCCCACTCCCCAAGCCACCCTTTGGCCTGGATGTAGAGGTGGAGTAAGGTGCTGAATGGGGAGGCCAAGGCCTCCAAGGTGGCCAAACAACCACAGAAAAAATAATGGGAGTGGGCATACCCAGAATGCAGCTAGAAATAGTGGGGAAAGGTCACTGAGGAACTGAGGCTAGTGACATACAGACACACAAATTTGAACAGATAAAAACACACACACACTCTATATATGTGCCTTTCTAAACACCCTCCACTAGTATAAAAAAGCCCAAATAGAGCAACTATCATCTATGAGGTGACCACCTGTGGGCTTCCCAGTTTCCTGGGTATCCAAAGAACACTTACGTGGCTCTTACCTCACACAGACCCAGATCTGAACTTCCACAACCCATTCTTTTGCTTGCAGGCTTGGAGAAGATAGCCCTTTTGGTAACTGAGAAACTAATCAGTATATAGAAGCTAGACTGCACTAAAAGAAAACACAATAAAATCAAAACCCAAAGTCTTTGAAATGACTGGAAATAAATAGAACCTAGTGTGTTGATTGCTTTTTTATAGCCAGCTTGCTTCAGCTGCCTCTCCTGGGCTGCCTCCTGAGCCTTCCCATTAGGCTCTCTGGGGATACGGCAGCTAAGACAGAGGCAACTTCTTCACTCCCCCTTGTGACCCTCCCCCTCCTTCCCCTCCAGCAAAGGAAATCAAAGCTCTCTTCTGTTAAAGAGGACCCCAGCAGGAGGAAAGAAGGCTCTGTGGAAAGTCGACCCATCTCTGACTTCTCCCCCCTCTGTCTTTCACACACAGGCCTCCTCTCTTCAAACTATGACAAATACCTCTTGATTCTAGGGCTCAGATGAGAGAAGCCCTCACAGATTTATTAAAAGCTCCTCTAGGTCCTGCAAAACAGGGTTACACCCAAGCGGCTCTATATCCACACCTTCTCCAGGAATTTCCTCCCATTTGAGACTTCCTACATCTTCCTCTTCCCCCACCCATCTATGAGCCTATGAGCATATGTGAAGTATATAGAGATTATGACTGAGATATACATACACATAGCAAATAACTATACACACACAATCAAAGACAATCTAAATTAGAAACTACTGGCACAGTATCATAGGCTTAGATCAGTTACCACAAACCTCATATATATACATACAGTTTTTATCAAAGAAGGTCAATGGTGGTAAAAAGGGAAAACAGTTATAACTTTGACTCAAGCAGTGCAAAAGCAATCCATGTAGCCAAAAAATTTTTACCCCCATAATATTCTGAAATAAAAAATAAAGAAAGAAAAGAAAAGAAAAAAAAAAACAAACAGGCAAACAGAGCAGCACAGCTGTATATTGTCTCAAAAAGCTTGGACTACATAGCCAGAAGGAGAAAATTACTATTGGTAAAAGTTTAATCTCCCAAGAGAAGTTTTTCTAATATTAATATTTTCTAATATTAATAAAAATATATTTTAATATTATAATATTAAATATTTTCTAATATTAATAAAAATGACAATAACATTTGCACTGATAACTAACAGAGAACAATAGGTTGCTGTGTAGTGGAAGGATCTGAAATTGAGAGTTAGGAGAATTGGGTTCTCAAGCGTGACCCTGAGTAAATCATCTAATCTTTTTAGGCCTCAGTTAACTCAGGTCAAAATCTCCACTCTACGTATCTCATACAGATGCTATAGTGAACAAGTGAAAATAAGATTTGTGAGAGGCTTAGAAAAGGATAAATAAAATGTATTTAAGAATAATAGAAAAATTAATAATAAGAAGTTATAACTTCTATTTCATACTATTCAGGTTTATCTGACTTTCCAAGTCATTTATGGGCTGATGAAATTCAGTAGCTCCCTTCTCATAGGACATATTGACAGTAATAGGTTATTTATATTGAGCACTAGGTGCCAGATACTGTATTAAGTGCTTTACATGTATTAGCTCCTTTACAACTCACAACAGCCCTATGGGGTAGGAAAACTTAGTACTGAGAAAGGTTAAGTAACTTGTCTAAGGTCATACAGTTAGGAAGTCATTATAGATGGAATATTTGTGGGCCCCCCCATCCATATGTTGAAATCCAAAGCCCCGAGGTGATGGTATTAGGAGGTAGGACATTTGGGAAGTGATAGGTCACAAGGTCAGCGCTCTCCTGAATGGAATTAGTGCCCTTATAAAAGAGGCCCCAGAGAGGTCCTTTGCCCCTTCTGCCATGCCAGGATGCAGAGAAAAGATGGCTGTCTATGAACCAGGAATTGGGCTCTCACCAGATACCCAATCTGCTGGCACCTTGATCTTAGACTTTCCAACCTCCAGAACTGTGAGAAATAAATTTCTGTTGTTTATAAGCCACTTTGTCATAGCAGCCCAAATGGACTAAGACAGAAGTGGAGAAGTTAGGATTTAAATTCGGGCAGTCTGACTCCAGAGCTCACCACCCACACTATCACATGGATTAGATTTTAAAAAGTTAAGGAAGAAGACCCCCAAAGGAATCACAGCAGCAACAAAAATAAATACATGGGACCTGATCAAATTAAAAAGCTTCTGCACAGCCAAGGAAACTATCACTAGAGTGAACAGACAACCTACAGAATGGGAGAAAATATTTGCATGCTACACCTCTGATAAAGGGCTGATAAC
Source organism: Daubentonia madagascariensis (assembly GCA_023783475.1). Taxonomy (NCBI): domain Eukaryota; kingdom Metazoa; phylum Chordata; class Mammalia; order Primates; family Daubentoniidae; genus Daubentonia; species Daubentonia madagascariensis. The sequence goes on from JAKFHU010001693.1 coordinate 1,722,247, forward strand.
CAGAATCTATACAGAACTTAGGAAAATCAACAAGAAAAAATCAAACAACCCTATTAAAAAATGGGCAAAGGACATGAACAGAAACTTCTCAAAAGAAGACAGAATAATGGCCAGCAAACATACAAAAAAGTGCTCAACTTCTCTAATCATCAGGGAAATGCAAATCAAAACCACAATGAGATATCACTTAACTCCAGTGAGATTGGCTCATAACAAAAAATCCCCAAACAACAAATGTTGGTGGGGATTTGGACAGATAGGAACACTCATACACTGCTGGTGGGACTGCAAATTAGTACAACCTCTATGGAAAATAATATGGAGATACCTCAAAGAATTAAAAGTAGAATTACCATTTGACCCAGCAATCCCACTACTAGGTATTTACCCAAACGAAAAAAAGACATTTTATAATAAAGACATCTGCTCACGAATGTTCATAGCAGCACAATTCACAATTGCAAAGATGTGGCAACAACCCAGGTGCCCATCAATACACGAGTGGATTAATAAAATGTGGTATATGTATACCATGGAGTATTACTCAGCAATAAAAAAAATAGTGAATTAACACATCTGGTATTATCCTGGTTGGAGCTAGAACCCATTCTTCGAAGCGAAGTGTCACAGGAATGGAAAAACAAGCACCACTGGTACTCACCATCAAATTGGTACTTACTGATCAACTCTTACATCACACAGGATGATAATATTCATCAGGGGGCGGGTGGGCGGGAGGCGGGTGGAAGGGATGGGAAAAACTCTCACTGAGTGGATGCGGGGAGCACAGTTTGGGAGATGACCACGATTGTGGCTCTGACACGGGCAGAACAGGGGCAATGTGTATGGCCAAAGTGTTGTACCCCCATGGTATTCTGGGGGAAAAAAAAAAAAGTTAAGGAAGAATGAATTTGAATAAACACTAGGGGGAGACAGCCAATCTCAGTTAATCAAAAACTGATGATCTAATGTGTTGGTCCTACAGGCATCTTGCTTTTGGACAATTTAACTTCTTACATATGACTATCTGAAAGTAGCATTTAATAAGAAGGTAAAACAAATTGTTTCACTGTTTCTAATAAAAAAAGTTCTGAGTGAGGAAGAGGCTGAAATCAATGGCAGGCTGAGATTAGATGCATTTTAATCATCCAAGTTCTTTCTATTTTCCTTTCCAGAGATAATAGAGCTGGCCAGGGTAAATTCTGTAAGGGGGGCAGGATCATCCTTTTGTCATAGAATGCAAAAATTCAGCAAATGCAAAACCCCAGTTTTATCTACAGCACTTACACCTGCTGCTCAGCACCCAGCACAAGCCTTATAATACAGTAAATGCTCAGAGAATGTTTGTTGGGTGGATTTGATTTCAAAGAGGAGCATGCTAATGTTTGAGAGGGGGCTCAAACGTACATAAGTTGAAATGGGAGGGTAGCTACCTGTACTGAAATGAACTAGGACTGTTACATCAATGTCTTTGTTTCTTACAAGGCATTTCAGGGCTTGAAGAGCTCTAGTTTATCAGAAAGACCACTCAAAAACCCACGATAGCAATTTATTAAAGCATGATATTGCACCAAAAAAGATGAGAGTTCTAACATATTATAATATTTGTGAACTGTTAGGATATTTTAAAGGCAGAACATTTCAAATGCTTACACACTCTGCCCCAATATTTTGGCCCAAATGCACCACCGAGTCCCAGTTCATTTCCTTAACTCAAGTCCATTTGAGAGAAAAAATGAGAAAAGCAGGAGGCTATCTAGGACTCAGAGTGTGAAGTTATCCTTATTGCTGGGCTGCCCTGTGGGCCTTTTTGTCTGTTCATCCACCTCCTGTCACAATCACGCAGAGTTCTCAGAAAAATTAAAATTCTGTCCAAATGGCTTTTTCCAGAAAAGATTCTCAAAGCCAAATAAAGCTGTCACGATAGCAGATACCCTGTACCTCTATCACAAGCCAGATAGCCAGCCCAAATTCAGTCCTTAACAGCGCTAGCGAGTTAATGTATAGCACAGTGACTATAGGTAATAGTACTGTGTTGTACACATGAAATTTGCTAAGAGTATATTTTAAATGCTCTCATCACACACAAAAAAGAAGAAACAGTAACAGTGGAGGTGATGGGTATGTTAATTAGCTTGATTGTGGGAATAATTTCACAATGTATACATTTATCAGAACATCATGCTATACACCATAAATATGTACAATTCTTACTTATCAGTTATACCTCAATAAAGCTGTAAGAAAAAAACAAACCCGTCAAACTGGTGCTAACTCTCTCTCATGACCACCCACTCTCTCAAGCTTTCCAGGCTCTTTTCAAGAACTTGCAACTTCTGGACCTTTGGCTATAATATTGATTTCTGGCAGAAAAGCAAGTCCATCAGGAAAGAAAAGAAGACATCAGAATCAGCTCTCAACTGAGTGGAGATAAGGGTAGTTATTTTTCACTATCCGTTTTATCAATTCTTCTCATTGGATCCCATCAGGCCACCTTCTCTCTCATAAATATTATACTGCAACAAAGCAAGCCCGCCTCTCAGAATCCCTGGCTGGCTCCACCTCATCACACCCATTCCTGTGAGGTCCCACTCCTCATGAGCACTCAGGCTTGCAGCCAGGATCCCTTTGGCCAGATGCTATACCTCAGACTGCCAAAGCTGCTTCATGCCAGGCAGTACCAGTTTTAATTTTAGAGCAGAAGCAGTCTGGGCCCCAAGGCAAAAAGCTAGGAAAGACAGAATAAAGAGTCATATCAGGGAAGAAACGCTGCTTTAGACATAAGCTGACCACCAGTTAGATAAGTTCATATCTAATCAAGTGTATTTGGTAACTTTAGTAGGGGGTTTAACTAATGAATCAGCTCTCACAGGGGACAGGAAAGGATAGATGCTTGAATCCTCACTCTTCTACTTATTAGCTGTGTTACCTTGGGTATGGTACTTAGCTGCTCTGTGACTCAGTTTTCTCATCTGGAAGAAATGATAATAATAGTATTTACTTTATAGAGTCATCATGAATATTCAATGAGATATTCCATATAAAGAACATAGAACCTTGCTTGATACAAGGTAAGTACTCAGTAAGTGATATTACTATTATGAAAATGTTAGCTTTGGACCCTGCTTACCCGAGTACCATTTCAGTTCACTAGAGGTACATCTGGTGCACTGATAGATATTTTACCACATAATGCCTGTCCTCCAGGCCCAAGGGCATCCCCAGTTTGATTTTTCAGCTCCTGGGAATCGTAAGGTCCACCTCTATCACTCATTAATTGGGAATGGCATCACTCCAAAATGCATAGGGAATAAAGATTCATTTGATTATGTTTTACGATATGTTAAAGAAACTTTAACTGTCAATTCCCAAACCTAGACCCAGTAACAGAAATTTTCATCAGATGCCCCTTTGTAGATTTGTCAGTTTCTATCTCGAGAATGAGAAAAACTGAGACTCGTTGAATCTCAGAAAAAGACTTCAGAGACTACCCATTCTTCCCGTTTATGACTTTGACTATTTACTTAACGTTTTTGACTCATCTAAAAAATGAAATAATTTTAAAAGGAAAGTGTAACATTACTGCAAATGGAAAACCCCTGCTGTATATATTAATATACATTCAGAGAAATCTACAACTATTCAAAATTTTTAACATTTACCAAGAAGCAATAAGTTGCATAATTCTTCATTTTACAGGTGAGAGAAACTGAAGTGTGGAGAAAAGATCATACACAGAATAAGCCAGTATAGTTAGTAAAAAATAAAACTAAAAGCCAAGGCTCCTGAAGCCAATTTTGGTACTTTTTATACTATACTATCTTTGGTTTATATAAAATTTTAATGCTGCTTCTCACCACTCCACACATATCCCTCACTTCCATTTCAGGCAACTTGGGAAAAGATGTGATTTCTAGAACAACTGGCTAAAATTTTTCTTAGTTCCCAATCCTGCTCACATAGCAGATAGGCAAATTGAAGTACAAGGAAGTTGTTTGATTTGGCCCAGGAATTTAATATAAAAAACTATGTCTATGTCCCTATACAATATGAAGGCAGTCATTCTACTTCTCTCTCCTCTTGGCACAGGTAGTCACATCCAAAGTTTACTGTTTTGCCACCTGGATCATAAAATTCTGCTAATCAAAGTTGCAAAATGTCTGAGAGATCATATAATTGCAAACCCTCTTAATTTGACAAATGAGGATACTGAGATTTAGAAAGGGACAAGCACTTGCGCAAGTTAGTGGCAAAGCAATACCTAAAAATTAGACCTCAGTGCTATCCCCATTGTTGTATCTTAGCTCTTCCACAGGACCTGGAATCATTGTGCAGCAAAAAATATCATGGTTTGCTATTCTATAATTGTGTCATTAGTTTAATTAATTTTCCTAACTATACTGAAAGGTCTCAAGGCTCAGACATGGCCCTTTCTATCAACAATCTCTCCCATGGTCATCTCAACCCAGAACCATGGTTTTTAGATACCATCTAGATGCTAATGACTCTCAAATTTTTATCTCTATCCTGGACCTCTTCTTTGAACACCAGATTTGTATACACACTTAACCATTTGATAGCTCCACGTAGATGTTCAATTGGCATCCCAAATTTAGCATGTCCAAAGCAGAAGCATTGATTTACTCCCCAAACCTTCTCCTTCCTTGGTTTTTCCTATCTTAATTAATAACACCATCATCTTTTCAATTGCACAGGCCAAAAACTGTGTAGTCATCCTTGATTGTTCTTTTCCCCTCCCCTTCTCCTTCACCTCACATTCATTCAATCAATCACCAAATATTGTCAATTCTACCTCCCAAACCTATTCTGTATCTGACCACTTCTATCTCCACTGCTACCAGGTTACTGCAGGCTACTGTTGTCTCTCACCTATAACAGAATCTTAATTGGTTTACCCGGTTCCACTATAATCCATTCTCTGTAGAGCACCCAGAGTGATCTTTTAAACATACAAATAAGGCCTGGTATGGTGGCTCATGCCTGTAATCCCAGCACTTTGGGAGGCCAAGGCAGGAAGATTGCTTGAGGTCAGGAGTTCAAGAACAGCCTGGGCAACATGGCAAGACCCTGTCTCTACAGAAAATATCTTTAAAAATTAAAAAAATGAATGTCAGATTATGTCATGCCCCTACTTAATACCTTCCAATCCTTCCAATTGCAATTAGAACAAAATTTTGTGTTTTTATAGTCCAGTGGTTATCAAAGTATGGTCCCTCAACCAGCAATATCAATATCACTTAAAAATTGATTAGAAATACAAATTCTTGGGTTCCATCCCAGGCCTACTGTGATGTTTATGTTTAGTTTTATGTGTCAACTTGGCTGGGTCACACAGAGTGCCCAGATATTTGGTTGAACATTATTCTGGGTGTGTCTGTGAGGGTGTTTCTGGATGAGATTAACATTTGAATCAGTAGACTAAGTAAGAAGATTGCCCTCCCCAATGTGAGTGGGCCTCATTTAATCCACTGAAGGCCTGAATAGAACAAAAGACTGAGCAAGAGAGAATTCACTCTCTGTCTGATGGTCTTGAGCTGGCACATTAGTCTCCTCTTGCCTTTAGATATGTATTTGTTCTGTTTCCCCAGAGAACCCTGACTACTAAATAAGACAGTGTGTAAGTGTGTTTTAACAATCCTACAGGTGATTCTGATGCATGCTAACACTTGAGAATTATTGCTGTAGCCATACCTCACTTGTTGAGTCAAATGAAATTTGTTTAAATAAAATTCTTAATGGTTTTTTTTTTTTTTGAGACAGGGTCTCACTCTGTTACTCTGGCTAGAGTGCAGTGACATCATCATAGCTCACTGCAACCTCAAACTCTTGGTCTCAAGTGATCCTCCTGCCCTCAGCCTCCCCTGTAGCTGAGACTACAGGCACGTGCCATCACGCCCAGCTAGTTTTTTTCTATTTTTGGTAGAGACGGGGTCTTGCTCTTGTTCAGGCTGGTCTCCAACTCCTGACCTCAAGCAATCCTCCCACCTCAGCCTCCCAGAGTGCTAGGATTACAGGCATGAGCCACAGGGCCCAGCCAATGGTTATTTAAAAAAAAATGGGTACTACTACTATACCACAACTGTCACTTCTTATACTTATGCAGTTTGTGTGCTGAAAAGAGCTGCCTGGCTAGTAAATGTGCCTACCTAACAATTTAACATTCTCATCTCAGATGACTCTGATGTCCTTTTCATGTCACCCAATCATCTATTAATAATAATTTATACAATCCTCCAGTGGCTTCTCAACCAACTTAAACTAAAATCCATATTCATTATTTTGGTCTATAATTCCCTACATGATTTGGCTCCTGACTATATCTTCAACCACATTTATATCTCTATCTACATTGCCTTATTTCATTTTCTTCATAGTGTTTATCATTATTTGAAATAATCTTATTTGTGTATTTTGTTATTTTCTATCTCCCCTATGAACTGGTTGATTGCTGCTAGACATTAGATAAAAAATACTACAAACAAATTCCATTTTTGAGGACAAATTATGTTGTCAAGCTAGATATATATACCTATTATATGGTTTGATGGTGTGGTGCCAACAAGGTATCATTACCCCTCTTTTACAGATGAGGCAACTGAGGCTCAGAGGGGATAAATATGTTGTATAAAGTCACAGAGCTTAAAAAGTTGCAAAACCAAGACTCCACACCTAGCTTTCTTTTCCCCATTTTAAAAAACAACATTAGTACCACATATCATGGATATATAAAATATAAAATGACTACTGAAATGTAAACATAAAACACAATCCAGCATTTTTTTTTCCAAATGAGGAATGAAAATTGGCTAGAGAGTTGATGTACATCTTCGTTCTCTAATTTGGTACATTAGAGAGTCCTGGAGTCTATTATAAATGACATCCCATGGCTTTCTGAGCATTTCAGTGCACAATCCACTTTTTTTCAACATTTGAACAGTCTTTTCTCCCCCAGAAGTTAGTCCTCACATTCTTCAACTTACTTATTCTTTTCGCTTTTTCTTTCTAATCTTCACTGAATAGCCAAAGATCCTCTCACACAGGGATTTATACATTCGAGAAGCAGGAAACTATCATAAGTTTTTGAACATGAAAGTAACAAGACAAGAAGAACCTTTAAAAAATAGTGTGGCAACTAATTTAAAGGCTGTTGTAGTAAATCATGTGTGAAGTGATGAGAATCCAGACAAGAGTGTGGAAGCAATGAGTTCATATCAATCATGGCTAACATGCTTTCAGTGCTTATTAAGTGCCTAGCACTGTTATATGCATTTTACAAATATTAAGGGAAAAATCCTATGTAGTTATTATTATTTTCCCTGTTTTACAGATGAAAAAAAAACACAAAAAAGGTGAAGTAACTTATCTAATGTTGCATAGCCAGTAAGTGGGAGAGACGGTACTCTTAATCACTGTGTTGCATGCATTTCAGATAGAGAGAAGAGGGCACACCTGATAATCATTATGGAGAAAGGACTGCCAGACCAGGATAACTGATTGGCTGTGGTAGGTGATGGTAAACGACAAGCATGGACTTCTAAATTTAATGCTAGAATGGCTGGGAGAACAGTAGAAATAAGAATAACTGAGAGACAGGCATGGTAGCATGTGCCTATAGTCCTAGCTCCTTGGGAGGCTGAGGCAGGAGGACGTCTTGAGCCCAGGAGTTGGAGCACAGCCTGGACACATAGTGAGACCTCAACTCAAAAAAAAATTATTGAAAAGCCAGGAGAACAGAAAATAAAATAAAGTGACTGAGAGGGTCTGGTTTGGAGTCATGAACAGTGGTAGATGGAGGGGATGAATGTGATTTTGAATACGTGAATCCATTCAATAAATATATATGGAGTGTCTCCTATGAGCAAGTTGCTACGGAAAAGGGCTGAAAAGATGAGATAATGCCCTACTTAATGGTAGGTTGATTATTAGAATATTAACAATTCATCTATAAGCACAAAGGTTCCATGGATAGAAAAATATTTAAATATAATTCATTTCTTTTGGATTTTTTTTTACATAATAGAAATTTATTTTCATAATGTTCCATAATTATATTTCTAATCCAAAGTCTAAGCTTTCCTCCTGTCTCCTCAAACTTTTATTAAATTTCAAAATATTAAGGAGGTACAAATGTTTTTGTTACATGGAGCACTTTTGTAATGCTTGAGTCAGGGCTATAAGAGTGCCCATCACTGGAACAATGTTCATTGTACCCGTGAGGTAGTTTTTTGCCGCTCCCCTCTTCCTCCTCTACCCTGCTTGATTTCCAGTGACTTTTACTTCCCTCTGTGCACATATGTGCCCACCAGTAAGTTGCAGTTTAGTAGAGAGTATATGTGGTGTTTGTTTTTTCATTCTTGAGATACTTCGCTTAGGATAGTGGTCTCCAATTCCTTCCAAATTGCTGCAAAAGGCATTAATCCATCCTTTTTATGGCTGAGTAGTACTCCGATATACATATACTACATTTTGTTAATCCACTCATGAATTAATGGGCACTTGGGTTGATTCCACATCTTTGCAATTGTGAATTGTGCTGCAGCAAATATTTGAGTGCAGGTGTCTTTTTGATAAAATGATTTCTTTTCCTTTGGGTAGATACCCAGTAGTGGGATTGCTGGATCGAATGGTAGGTCTACTTTTAGTTCTTTGAAGTATCTCCATACTGTTTTCCATAGAGGCTGTACTAATCTGAACTCCAACCAACAGTGGGTAAGCATACATTTCTCTCTGCATCCATGCCAGCATCTATTGTTTAGACTTTTTAATAAAAGCCATTCTAACAGGGATAAGATGATATATCATTGTGGTTTTAATTTGTGTTTCCCTGATGATTAGTGATGTTGAGCATTTTTTCATGTTTGTTGGCCATTTCTGTATCTTCTTTTAAAAAGCTTCTGTTCATGTCTTTTGTCCACTTTTTAATAGGGTAGTTTGTTTATTTCTGGCTGATTTGTTTGAGTTCTTTGTAGACTCTAGATGTTAGCCCTTTATTGGATAAATAATATGTGAATATTTTCTCCCATTCTGTAAGTTGTCTATTTGCTCTGTTGATTATTTCCTTAGCTATGCAAAAGCACTTAATTTAATCAAGTCCCATTTATTTATTTTTGTTGCTGCTGTGATTGCCATTGGGGTTTTAGTCATAATTATTTGCCTAGGCCAATATCTAGAAGAGTTTTCCCTAAATTTTCTTCTAGAATTCTTATGGTTTCATGGCTTACATTTAAGTCTTTTATCCATCTTGAATTAATTTTTGTGAGTGATAAGAGATAGGGGTCCTGTTTCATTCTTCTGCATGTGGCTATCCAATTTTCCCAGCACCATTTATTGAATAAGGCTTCTTTTCCCCAGTGTATATTGTTGTCTACTTTGTCAAGATCAGTTGGCTGTAGGTAGACAGTTTTGTATCTGGGTTCTCTATTCTGTTCCATTGGTTTATGTCACTATTTTGGTAACAGTACCATGCTGTTTCGGTCACTGTAGCCTTGTAGTGTTGTTGAAGTCTAGTAATGTGATGCCTCCAGATTTGTTCAATTTGCTTAAGATTGCTTTGGCTATTCAGGCTCTTATCTGGTTCCAAACGAAGTGTAGAATTATTTTTGCTAGACGTATGAAATATGACATTGGTATTTTGATGGGGATTGCATTGAATCTGTAAATCACTTAGGGAAGTATGGACATTTTAACAATGGTGACTCTGCCAATCCATGAGCATGATATGCTTTTCCATTTGTATGTATCATCTGCAGTTTCTTTCCTAAGTGTTTTATAGTTCTCCCTGTAGAGATCTTTCACCTCCTTGGTTAAGTATATTTTTAGGTATTGTATTTTCTTTGTAGCTATTGTGAATAGTATTGAGTCTTTGATTTGACTGTCAGCTTGACCATTATTGGTATATAGAAATGCTACTGATTTATAAACATTGATTTTGTAAACTGGTAATTTGCTGAATTAATTTATCAATTCCAGGAGTCTCTTGGTGGAGTCTTTGGGGTTTTCTAGATAAAAGATCATATTGTCAGCAAAATGCAATAGCTTGACCTCCTCTTTCCTGATATGGATACACATAATTTCTTTCTCTTGCCTGATTGCTCTGGCTAGGACTTCCAACACTACGTTGAATAGAAGTGGTGACAGTGGGCACTCTTGTCTTGTTCCAGTTTTTAGAGGGAATGCTTTCAACTTTTCCCCATTCAGTAGGATGTTGGCTGTGGGTTTTTCACATATGGCTTTTATACTTTTGATATATGTTCCTTCTATGCTTAGTTTGTTGAGGGTTTTTATTATGAAAGGGTGCTGGATTTTGTCTAATGATTTTTCTGCATCTATTGAGATAATCATATTGTCTTTGTTTTTGCTTCTGTTTATGTGGTGAATCACATTTATTGATTTATTTATGTTGAACCATCCTTGCATCCCTGGGATGAAGCCCACTTGGTCATAGAGGATTATTATTTTTTTTGATGTGCTTTTGAATTTGGTTTTCTACTATTTCATTGAGGATTTTTGCATCTATATTCATAAGGGATATTGGTCTGTTGTTTTCTTTTTTAGTTGTGTCATTTCCTGGGTTTGGTATCAAGGTGATACTGCCTTCATAGAATGAGTTGGGGAGGATTCCTTCCTTCTCAATGTTATGGAATAATTTCTGTAGTATGGGTACCTATTCTTCTTTGTAGGTCTGGTAGAATTCAGCTGTAAATCCATCTGGTTTGGGGCTTCTTGGGGAGGGAGTTTTTTTTTATTATTACTTCTTCAATCTCACTCTCATTATTGGTCTCTTCAGGAGTTCCATTTCTTCCTGACTGAGTCTTGGGACATTGCATGTTTCCAGGAATTTGTGTATTTCCTCTACTTTTTCTAGTTAATATGTGTAGAGATGTTCATAGTATTCACAGATAATGTTTTGTATTTCTGTGCTATCAGTTGTAATATCTCCTTTTTCATTTCTGATTGAGCTTATTTGGGTCCCTTCTCTTCTACTGCTGGTTAATCTAGAAAGAGATTTATCAATTTTGTTTATCTGTTCAAAGAACCAACTTTTTGTTTTGTTGCCCCTTTGTAATGTTTTCTTTCTTTTGTTTTCTATTTCATTTAGTTCTGCTCTGATCTTTGTTATTTGTTTTCTTCTGCTGGCTTTGGGTTTGGTTTGCTCCTACTTTTCTAGTTCCTTGAGATGTGATATTAAGCTGTTAATGTGTGATCTTTCTGTCTTTTTGATGTGGACATTTAAAGCTATGATTTTTCCCCTGAGGAATGATTTGCTTAGTCCCATGGATTTTGGCGGCTTGTGTCCCCTTTGTCATTCAGTTCAAAGAATCTTTTGACTTCTATCTTAATTTCATTCCTGACCCAATAACTGTTCAGCATTAGGTTGCTTAATTTCCAAGAGTTTGTGTAAGTTCAAGTGTTTCTCTTGTGATTGATTTCTAGTTTTATTCCACTGTGGTCTGAGAGGACACACTGTATGATTTTGATTTCTTTTTAATTTGTTGAGGCCTGTTTTGTGGCATAAGACATGATCAATCTTAGAGAATATCCTATGTGCTGCTGGGAAGAATGTATCTTCGGTAGTTTTTGAGTAGAATGTTCTGTAAATGTCTGTGAGGTCCATTTGATTTAGAGTCTGGTTTAGGTCCAGTGTTTATTTATTTTCTGCTTTGATGATTTGTCCAACTCTCACAGTGGGGTGTTGAACTCCCTGGCAATTATGATGCTGCTATTTAGTTCTTTGCTTAGCTCTAGTAAAATTTGCTTTATGTATCTGGGAGTTAGTGTGTTAGGTGCATTGATATTTAGTATTGTTATGTGTTCTTGTTGAATTGACCCCTTTTCCATTATATAATGACCATATTTTTGTTTCTTTACCATTGTTGTTGGTTTTCATTTGCATGGAATATTTTTTTCCATCCTTTCACATTGAACCTGTGTTCATCCTTGTGGTTCAGATGTGTTTCTTGGAGTCAGCACATAGTTGGGGTCTGTTTTTCCATCCATTCAGCCAGTCTATGTCTTTTGAGTGGTGCATTTAAACCTTTCATGTTGAAAGATAGAATTGATATGTGGGATGTTGCTCTGTTCATCATGTTGGGTAGTACCTTATCACTTTGTGTTCCCTCTTGCACTATTGTTTTATAACAGTTGTGAGGTTTGGCTTTTTTGGTTGATTTTACACTGGTGAATACTATTGTGCTGATTCGTGTATAATGCAGTTTTGAGTATTTCCTGCAGGGCAGGTCTGGTCATAACAAATTCCCTCATTGCTTGTCTGGAAAATACTTAATTTGTCCATCAATTGTGAAACTTAGTGTTGCAGGATACAAAATTTTTAGGCTGCCAATTGTTCTGTTTAAGAAGATTGAAGATGGGACCCCACTCTCTTCTGACTTGTAAGGTTTCTGCTGAGAAGTCTGCTTTTAGCCTGATGCATTTTCTTTTGTAGGTTAGTTGTTGCTTATGTCTAGCTCCTTGTAGAATTTTTTTCCTTCATTTTGACTTTGGCCAGGTTGATTACTATGTGTCTTGGAGATGTACTATTTGCTATGAATCTTCCTGGTATTCAATGACCATTTTGTATCTGGATGTCTGGATCTCTGGTGATACCAGGGAAGTTTCCCTCAAATATGATTTCCATGCTATTTGCTCTTTCTTTTTCTCCCTCAGGGATACTTATAATTCGTATGTTAGTTTGCTTCGCATAGTCCCATATCTCTCTAAGTGATTTCTCCTCCTTTTTTATTCTTTTCTCTGCCTCTTTAAATGACTGGGTTAGCTCAAGAGCCTTGTCTTCAAGCTCTGAGATTCCTTCTTCTCCTTGGTTTAGTCTTTTGCTGAAGCTCTCTGCTGTGTTTTGAAATTCCCTAAATGACTTTTTCATTTCTTTAAGTTCTGTTATATCCTTCCTTATGTTGTCTAGCTCTTTAGTGACTTTTTCATTAATTTCCTGATATATATTTTTGGCTTTTTTTGGGTAGTTTTCAACATTCTCTTCAATTCCATTCATCTTATTTGCCATCCATATTCTGAATTCTATTTCTGTCATCTTGGCAATTTCCTTGTGGCTGGAGTTCACTACTGTAGCTCCATTGTGATGCCTTAGGGTGTCAAACTGTTTTGTTTTTTCATGTTGCCAGGGTTCTTTTGCTGGTTTCTTCTCATCTGAAATCTCTTTTCTCAACTCAGGGCTAATAGGTTTGCAGGGCACCTGTTCATTGCTGGGAACTCTCCTGCTTAACTAAAAGAAAGGGAGTTCCCTAGATGGTGCTTTTTTTCCTAGTCTGGAATGTTGATGCAGCAGGGGAGGGGTGTGTGCACTAAAAGCCTGTAATGTGGCTGTTCTGATTTGTCTTACTCACCCCTGATTGCCACTATTCAAGCCAGTGCTGGATGATCTTTGTGCTCGGTGTTGGGTTGTTCTTTATATGGTTGTAGAAAGTTTGAGTTTGGAGTAGGGTGATACCCTCTCCACAGATGCTGGAATTTTGGGGATGGCTCTTCCCTAGGGCTCCCCACAGAGGTTACAGTGGCAACTCTGTGAGGCTATCTGGGCAGTGGTTGTAGGTTCCCAGGCTGTGGGAAACCCATGTTTCTCAAACCAGTTTCCAGTGTAATAGTGGCTGAAGGCTAGGCAGTCCCTGGTGGGGCATTGGACCTTGGAGCTGTTCCACTGGCCCTGCAACAGTTGTGGAGACTCAAGGTGGGGTATTGGGGTCCAGGTGCAGTGCTTGTATCTTGGGGGTAGTGTCCCTAGCCTGGTGGGAACTCTAGAGCCACAGAGGCAGAGCCTCAGGCTCCCATATGAGAGCCTCAGAGCTGGGACTGGGGAGAAACCAGAAGCAGGGCTTCTGAGCAAAGCCTCAGAGCTGGAAGCAAGGCCATGTGGGTGGCGGGCTCTTCCTACTTGAAGGGCAGAAACAGGGCCACACGGGCAACAGGCTGATCCAACCTGGAGGGAGGGTAGAGGCAGGGCCAAGCAGGTCGTGGGCTGTTTGGACCTGGAGGGCAGAGGCAAAGCTGTGCAGGTGGCCAGCTGTTCTGACCTGGGTCATGGTGGCAGGTCTGCACAGGCGGGCAGCTGCTTTGCAGGCTCAGGGGCCTCAGATGCCATGTCACGTGGGTGGGGATCGGTTCCAGACCCAGAGAGCGCATTCTCCCCACCCACCCTGGACCAGCTGAAGCAGCTGTCCAATGCTTCCCAGGTCAGAGCCTGTAGCACCCCAGGTAACTCCTCTGCTGGATCCCACTGCTCTGGAGGGGAGGAGAGCTTTGCTTCCAGTCACAGGATATGACTCAGAGATGGCTACCCTTAGCCTACTCCTCCTCCAGTCCAGTGGGGGTGATGTGAAGCCTACTGCTACAAAGCTGAGCCCTTGCCAACCTGGTGCTGCGAACCTGACAGCACAGGATAATGTCAGCTGCTGAAACTCGGGGTCAGCTGCTGCTAGATCCTTACTGCACCTTTTGTCTGGTGCAATGACTCTGCACAGACTCTAGGCAGCTCCCTGATCCATCCAGACAGAGGCCTGTGGCAGTGGAGGGACCCCTCTCACAACTCGGTCACAGTGCCTGTTGGGTGAGAGCGGTGCCCCAGCACTCTATCCTTGTAATCTTCCCCACATGTAGATGCTTCTCCACAGATCCCTTTGATTTTGTCGAATATATCACCCTGTCACTTTCTTTTTCACACTGAGTGTCCTGTGTTGCCTCTCTGTGATCTCACAATGTTCCTTCCAAGAAGAGCTAACCATAGGTAGGCCTCTGCCTGAAATTTACACTCCTTTCTTTGAGAGCAGCATGCTCGCGGACTGCTGGGTCTAGTTTACCATCTTCCTATCTCCCAATTTCTTTTGTAATCTCATGTAATTTAAGAATATTTTATTTTGAAATAATTATAGATTTACAGGATGTTGCAAAGACCTTCAAAGAAGTCCTGTGTACCCTTCATGCAGTTTCCCCCAGTGGTTACATGTTATGTATTTTAGAGCAATATCAAAACCCAGAACTTGGCATTGGTACAATGTGAGTATATAGTTAGTTCTATGCCATTTTCTTGCATGTGTAGATTCCTATAATCACCACCTCATTCAAAGTACAGTCAGCCTTCTGTATCTATGGGTTCCATATCCATAGATTCAACCAATCACAGATGAAAATATTCAAAATAAATAACTATGTCTGTATTGAATGTGTACAGACTTTTTTCTTGTCATCATTCCTTAAATAATACAGTATGACAACTATTTACATAGCATTCCCATTGTATTAGGTATTATAATTAACCTAGAGATGATTTAAAGCAGGGGTGGGGACCCTGCAGCCTTAAGGCCACATGTGGCCTTCTAGATCCTTAAGTGTGGCCTTTTGACTGAATCCAAATTTTACAGAACAAATCCTTTTAATAGTTTCATTCTTCTGCATGTGGATATTGCTATGGACATGCTTATGCAGGCTTTTTGTGGACATAAATTTTCATTCCTCTGAGATAAATGCTAAGATAAATTTGGGGATCATATGCTAAATACATATTTACTTTTATAAAAAATTGACAAACTGTTTTCCAGAGTGGCTGTACCATTTTTACTTTCCCACCAACAATGTATGAGAGATCCAGTTTCCTCACATCCTCCCCAGTATTTAGTACTGTCACTACTTTGAATTTTAGCTGTTCTAGTAGGTGTGTAGAGATGTCTTATCATGGTCTTAATTTGCATTTCCGTAATAGCTAATGATATTAAACATCTTTCCATAACCTTATTTGACATCTGTATGTCCTCCTCAGTGAAATGTCTCTTTATGTCTTTTACCTATTTTCTAATTGGATTGTTTGTCTGTTTTTCTGCTGTTGAGTTTTGAGAGTACCTTATATATTCTGTGTATGTGTCCTTTGTCAAATATATGGTTTGCAAATATTTTCTCCCAATCTGTAGCTTGTTTTTGCATCTCCTAAACATGGTATTCACAGAACAAAAGTTTTTTTTTTTTTTACAAAGTCAAATTTATATATTTTTTAATAGATCATGCTTTTGGTGTCATGTCTAAGAACTCTTCTCCAAGCCACAAGTCATAAAGATTTTCTACTATGTTGTCCTTTTAACGTTTTATAGTTTTATGTCTCAAAAAATGTTTTTAATTATTATGTGTACTGTATTCGTCCATTTTGTGTTGCTATAAAGGAAATACCTGAGACTGGATAATTTATAAAGAGAAGAGGTTTGGTCCTTTCTCTTCTGTGCATGCACACGTAGGTGCTCTCTTGCCATTTCTCCTTCTGTCATGGGACAATGCAGCAGGAAGGTTATCACAAGGTGCAGGCCCCTTGACCTTAAACTTCCTAGCCTGCAGAACTTTAAGACATACATTTCTGTTACTTAAAAAAAAGAAAGAAAAGAGGTTTATTTGGCTCACAGTTCTACAGACTGTACAAGAAGTATCATGCCAGCATCTGCTTCTGGTGAGGGCTTCAGGGAGCTTCCAGTCAAGGTGGAAGGGGAAGAAGGAGCAGGTGTGTCACATGGAGAGAGAGGGAGCAAGAGAGGGAGGAGGTGATGTCAGGCTCTTTTAAACAAGCAACTCTTGTGTGAACTAATAAAGTGAGAACTCACTCATTATTGTGGGGAGGGCACCAAGCCATTCGTGAGGGATCTGCCCCCCATGACCCAAACACGTCCCATTAGAACCCACCTCCAACACTGGGGATCAAATTTCAAAATGAGATTCAGAGGGCTAAACATCCAAACCATATCAGGTATATAAGAGTTATATATGTTTTGGGGTGGATGTGATGTTTTGATACAGGCAGACAATGTGTCACAATCAAATCAGGATAATTGGGGTATCCATTACCTCGAGCATTTATCATTTCTTTGTGTTAGGAACATTCCAATTCTACTATTTTAGTTATTTTAAAATATACAAAATAATTTATTGTTTACTATAGTCACCCTGTTGTGCTATCAGATACTAGATCTTGTTCATTCTAACTGTATTTTTGCTCCCATTAACCATCCCCACTTTATCTCCTTCATGCTGCCACCCTTCCTTGCTTCTGGTAACCATAATTAGTTTTACATTTTGACCTAATTTTGTATATAGTATAAGATTTAAGTCAATATTCATTTGTTTGCCTATGGATGTCCAATTGCTCCAGCATCATTTGCCAAAAATGCTATCTGCAATGGTTAATTTTATGTGTCAATTTGACTGGGTCACAAGGTTCCCAGACATTGGTAAAACATTATTCTAGATGTGTGTATATGAGGATGTTTCTGGATAACATTGGCATTTGAATTGGTAGACTTTGTAAAACAGATTGCTCTCTCTAATGTGTGTGGGCCTTATACAATCAGTGGAGAGCCTGGATAAAACAAAATAGCCGACCCACCTGAGAGTAAGAGGAAATCTTGTCCTGCCGAACTGCATTGAGCTGGGACATTGGTTCTTTCTTGCCTTCAGACTCTACTGAAATATCAGCTCTTTCTTGGTCTCAAGCCTGTTGGCGTTTGGATTGGAACTACACCATTGGCTCTCTTGGGTGTCTGACTTGCTGACTGCAGATATTGTGACTTGTCAGCTTCCATAATCTCATGAGCCAATACCTTATAAGATCTCTCTCTCTCTCTCTCTCTCTCTCTCTCTCTCTCCCTCTCTTTCTCTCTCTCCCCCTTCCCCTTCTATTTCTGAGTTCTCTATCCTGTTCCATTTATTTGTGTCTATTCCTTCACTAGTACCACAGTCTTGATTACTGCAGCTATATATAATAAGTCTTGGGATTCAGTAGAGTGATTCCTCCCTACTTTATTCTTCACTTTCAAAATTGCTTTAGTTATTCTAGTTCCTTTGCCTTTCCATAAAATTTTAGAATATTCTTGTCTATATCCACAAAAAATCTTTCTGGGATATTGATAAGAATTACATTAAACATGTATATTAATTTAGGAGAGAATTAACATCTTTACATCGTTGAGTCATCAAATCCATGAACAAAGTTTGTCATTCCATTTATTTAGATCTTTGATTTCTTTCATCAGCAATTTATATTTTTCATCATATAAGTCTTATACATGTTTTGTTAGATTTATACTTAAGTATTTCATTTTTTGAAAAATTATAGATATTATTACATTTAAAATATTGGTTTCCACATGCTCACTGGTAGTATATGGAGTACAACTGATTTTTGTATTATGCTGATCTTGTATCCTGAAACTTTGTGGAGCTCACTTGTTATTTCTAGGATTTTTTGTTTTTGTAAATTCTTAGGGATTTTCCATGTAGGCCATTATGCTTACATAGGCATAGGGAAAGTTTTTTGTCTTTCTTACTCATCATTGCTCCTTTAATTTCTTTTTCTTGCTTTATTGTACAAGCTAAAACTTTCAGTGCTATGGTGAATAGCAGTGGTGAGAACAGACATCCTTGACTTGTTCTGAATTTTAGGAGGAAAGCATTCAGCCATTTACTATTAAGTGCAATATCAGCTATAGGTATTTTGTAGATGTTCTTTGTCAAGTTGAGGAAGTTCCCTTCTATTCCTACATTTCTCAGAATCTTTATCACGAGTTAGTGTTGAAATTTGAGACATTATTTTTCTGTATCAATTTATATAATCACATATCATATATGATCTTTCTTCTTTACCCTGTTGATATGGTGGACAAAAATGTTTCACTCTCAAATATTGATCCATCCTTACACCCCTAGAATTGACCCTATTTAATCATGTTGTATAATTCTTTTTGTTTATTGGTAAATTCTACTGCTATCATTTTGATAAGGATTTTTACATCTATATTCATGAGGGATCCTGGTCTGTAGTTTTATTTCTTTGTATTATCTTTGTCTGGTTTGTGTATCTGGGGTCGTAGCCTCATAAAGTGGGTTGAGAAACATTCTGTTTTTTGAAAGAAATTGTATAGAATTGGGGTTAATTCTTATACAGTTGGTAAAATTCTCCAGTGAAACAGTTAGGGCCTAGAGATTTCTCTTTTAGGAAGCCTTTTTAATTATACCTTTCTGAAGCATATTTTTGCTGGATGTAAAATTCTGGATTGAGAATTCTTTTCTTTCAGCACTTGAAAAATATTGTGCCACTTCTTTCTGGCTTTTATAGTTTTCGATGAGAAATCCACTGTAACTTGTATTGTTTTTGTCTTATAGGTAAGGCGTCATGTTTCTCTTGTTGCTTTTAAGAATTTTCTTTCTCTTTAGTTTCCAAAAGTTTGACTATGATGTATCTTTGGGTTTGACCTGTTTGTGGTTCTCTCAGCTTCTTTAATCTGTTGGTTTATATTTTTTGACAAATTTCAGAAATTTTCAGTCATTATTTCTTTACTTATTTTTTTAGCCCCACCTTCTTTCTCCTCTTTTACACCTTTAGAGTCTTCTTATGTTTGTTTTATCTATGATGTCCAGAGTTTAAGCTGTATTTAGCAGGAGGAATAGGGAAAAGTCTATCTATTCCATCTTGTTCCGAATTGTAAGTGATCCCATTTATTTACTTATTTATTTTGAACCAAAGTCCATCTAAGAAGTGTAGTAATGGTACTGTAAACCATGAGCTAACAATTTTTACTAATGTATACTTTTAGTCCTATGTGTTTTTTGAACTATAATTGTGTGAATGGGTTCAGAAACATCAGTAGATGCAAAGGGGGGTCATGGCACAAGAAAGAGTCTAATGCAAATGCCGAATATGATAGAAAATGAATTTAGATAACTATTTTATATATGATGATCAGCAAAAAACTTCCTAATAAGCAGACATTTGAGCAGAGATCTGAATGGAATGAGGAAGTAGCTATATATGGGAATGTTTGAAGAACATGGAGATCATTAAAGCAATGAATAGATAATTAAGGAAGTAGAATGATAGAAGATGATATCAGAGAAAGAGAGCAGGGGGACAGATTTTGTAGACCTTATAATAAACACGGCATTAGAAGCACTTTAGCTTTTACTCTGAAAGAAACTAGAAATGATTTGCAAGATTCTTAGCAAAGGAGTGACATGCTATGTGGAGAAGAGACTCTAGACAGGCCAGAGTGGAGTCCGGGGACACACTTGGGATAATCATCATTAGTAGTTTGCACTCTATGATTAACTGCCAACCCATTTCTTGAATTGGTGCCACACATTCATCTACAGTCTCCACGTTAGGCATTCCATTTACAGAGTATATCTGAGCATTAGAGGAAATTGTCATCTACGTATGGAAAGTTTGATAGAGGATAGCACAACTAGAGGACAGGGTTTCAAAATCATTTCTTTATCCTTTCACCACTCATTTGAGGGAAGGGATTCATTCCTTAACACCTCTCCACCCACCAGCCACATCTAGGGCCAAATATGTTAAGACAGAGCTTCAGAAGGGTGGTCATCATAAGAGGGCCAAGTAGGAATTGCCAACCAAACTTAAACACAGAGAAATATTAAGTCCAACTTCCCACCTATGTGTAGCCTCTTCTGTAGCTAGTAAAGAAGTATGGCATAGTATGGTGGTTCTCAAAGTATGGTTCCTAGACCAGGAGCATCTGCTTCATCTGGGGACATTTTAGAAATGCACATTATCAGGTTCCACAGCAGATCTACTAAATCAGAAACACTGGGAGTTGGGCCCAGAAATCAGTATTTCAACAATGATTCTGATGCATATTCAAGTTTAAGAACCATTGGTGTAAAGGTTAAGAGCCCATCCCTTGGTGTTAGAAAGCTTTGGTTTGAATTTTGATTCTGCCATTTTGTAGTGACATGACCCTGGGTAAGCTACCTTACCTTAATGCCTCAGGTTCTCCATCTTTAAAATAGGTAATAATAACACCATATTTCATAGATTCCAAGATGTTCTTTTTTCCTTTACATATTTGGGGTACAAATCCTTTGTCAAATATATGTATTTCAAAATTTCTCTTCCAATTCTATGGCTCAACTTTTCCTTTTCTTAATGGTGTTTTTTGATAAGCAGAGTTTTTCATTTTTATGAAGCCCAATTTACCAGATTTGTTAATTCATTTTTTAAATACACTTTTTAAAAATCAAGGGTGTCTGATAATTGCTATAGTCCAGGTGGAAGTTGTTACAAAGTTGTTATTGGCTGTTTATGTCAAACCTGATAATGAATATTCACATTGTCTTCAATTGAGTTATATGGATTGTTGGTACTACATGTGTTAAATTTAATTGCTATTTAAGATACTTCATATATTTAAGAGTGAGATGACATGAACTTGGGATTTTATTTCAAATGTTTTAGCAAATTTAAAAAAGGTAGAGTCCTCTAAATATTTATAACTGTTAAAGTTGAGGGATGGGTACATTATATCATTCTTACTACTTTGTGTCTGTTTCAAAATTTCTATGATTATAAAGTTAAATATGTATATTTATATATATACATGCACACACATATATATAATCTTCAAAAATATTTTACTATTCTTAAGCATTGAAAAGAAAGGCTATTGTATAAACACAATACACAGAAACAGAACAACAGGATGTCAATTTGGTATTAGTAAGGCGAACATATGGCATTGAAGAATTATCACAAGGTCATGTTTTCTTGCAATTCAATTACCAAGTACTTTACAGGACTTAAGAGTGAAGTAGATTAATTGATGTTATATTTTGTTGTTAAGATATGTGCAAAATGCTGGTTGATCACACACCAAGCATTGCAACCGAAAGCAAGGGAAACTGCCAAATTCCTCAGAATAAATGAATTTCAAAGCAATGGGTGAGGGATTGTGTGATCATTTCATGCATCCTGCAAGACTACTGTTATGGTATTGTGTCATAGTTTAACTGGTTATATTTTTCTTTCTTAGTGGTATATAAAATAATGGTGCATCTTACAACCCATGACAATTTAGATTTAATGAAATATAGTAGTACCTATCTTATGATGTTGTTGTGGGAATTTAATGAGTTCATGCCCATGAAGCTCTTAGCTCAGTGCTTAACAGGTAGGAAAAACTAAATAAACATTAGCTAATATTTGTCAAAAATACCATTTTAAGTTCTTGCAATTTACTAAGACTTTATATTACCTGAAATACATGTTCTTATGACTACTTTATAGATGAGAAAACCCCATCATACAAAGATTATTTTTCAAAGTCATGGATAGTAAGTGGCTGAGAAGGATTTGAAGACAGGAAAAATCTGTATGACTCTAAAATCCTTGAGTTTTTCCCTTTTCACCATGCTTCTTACAATATAAACTTGTATCTGTTTGAGGGCAAAGGAATGAAAATAGTTTCTAAATGGAAGTCAACCATATGCCAAGTGCTTATTGACTGTCTACTGTGTCCTTGGCCCCATGCTTAGTGCTATAGGGTGACAGAAGAAGGAGAGTCAGGTCACATTGGAGCTGACTATCAAGATGAAAAATAGACTTGCATTCAGAAAAGACATGCTACTGAACCATGTGACAGTGGGAACAAAATCTTTGGGATGGGGTTTCAAAACAGCTTTGGTCATAGTCTTGATCTCCAGCTTCCAGACCCAGGGGTTGGGGGCCATGCCATTTACTATGACCCTGGGATGGCCTTTCAGTTGCCACCTCTTACCATAATGAAATTCCAATTTGAAATCCCAGAATTGACCAATTCCATTCTCAGTCCAGATTCAAGACATCTCCATCATCCCTTTTTCTTTTCTCCTTTGTCTTCCTTCAATAATCTCTGTTGCTCAGATAAAATGTGAATACCACTAAGGTCTGAACTTTGGCCTTGTTATTCCAGTCTTTTTACTAAACCCAGAGCCAGACCTTCTGTACATGTATAAATATACAAATGCTTTCTGTAATAGTTTTTTAACCCTTTGTGTATTATGTGTAAAATTCTAAACTTTAGACATATTGAGTTTCCAAAGACAAATGATGAGAAAAGCTACCATTTCTTAAGTGCCTGTTGTGGGCTTGCTGCATTGTATGTATCATTTTTTAAATCTTCAATGCAAAAAAGGTATTTTTGTCCCCATTTTATTGTTGAGGAAACTTAGGCTCAGACAGAGTGACTTCCCCAAAGTTACATAGTTTTCGTATGTTACAACTAGGATTCAAAACCAGCCCTACCTGATTCAAAGGTGCATACTTTATGCATTACACAAAATTGTCCCTCATTACCTACTGAAGCAGTATACCAAGTTCATAGAGGTGGGGCTAAGGTGAATGAAAAACTCGTGACAAACATTTATCAAAAGATTGATGTTATAAAAATAACAGAGGAGAGTTCCAAAAATTGGTCCCTCTACTGAAGCAAAAATTAAGTAGTCAAAAACTGACAGAATCGACATTTTTAGAACTATAGAATCTAATCAAACACTTACAGAAACCAGGAGATTGCTTAATGAACAAAGAGTCTTACTTTGGTAACAAAGCCTTGTGGCATTTTTGCTTACCTGCCTCATTCCTCAGCTTGGCAGTTGGTATGGGTGCAGTAGCATGCATTCCTAGTGCAGCCTGCTGGTGCCAGGGGTAGAAGTGTGGACTTTATTCTCCAAAAAAATGTGGCTTCATATTTTGACCTGTCTAGCAGTTTCCTGAAGAACTGGTAAAGAGCCTGACCTTTGTTTCACACCTGCCTCCCCTTGGACTGGAGCAGCTTTCTGGGTGGTATCCACTAAAAGCATTTAAAGACACATACCACCTGTAGCTGTCTTAAACAAGAGACAGAAGACTGGGCAAGCAGCCAATAAAACCTAAAGCCTAGAAATAGGGAGGCTGAGGAGAAAGACTCTTAGAGGATTAAGGGTCTTGAAAGGCTACTGAACATACCAGGGGTTCCAGAGTGTAAAGCATATGCCCAGAACTGGACACACGTTCAAATAGGACCTGAAAGGACCCTAGGCTTGCACTTTTGTCTGACCTTTGGGCTCAGTGTAAGCAGGAATTGAAGGCTATTAGCATTGAAGGATTGTTCCAACTCAGAGCCAATCTGTAAAGACTTGGTGAGAAGTTTGTATGAGTGTCTTTCCATTTCTTTTTTCTCCTTTTTTTTTTTTGGTTCAAGCATTTAAGGAAATCTCTGTCAGGTCACTGACCACTGAAATAATGAAATGGAGACTTAAGTAACCACACATAACAATGAATACAGTTTTTGCAAAATTAGTCTGGAAAAGTCACTATACAAATAAAAGACTGCAGCCCACAAGAAGCACCAACAGCAAATGTGTGGAGGGGAAAACAAATCTGATTTTCAGAGTTACCTTATAACGTTCAAAATGTCCAGTGTTCAACAAAAAATTACAAGGCATACAAAAATATGAAAGTATGTCCCATTTATAGGGGAAAAAATATTGACAGAAATCATCCATGAGGAAGCCTAGACATTGAATTTCCTAGACAAAGACATTACATCAACTGTCTTAAATAGGCTCATAGGGGTAAAAGAAAAAACTGGACAAAAAAATCCCAAAAGGAAACCAGGAGAAGAATATCCAAACAAATACATAATACCAATAAAGAGATAAAAATTATAAAAATAACTAAATAGAAATTTTGACACTGAAAAGTATAATAGCTGAATGAAAAATTCACTTGAGGAGATGAGTAGCAGATTTGAGCAGACAGGAGAAAGAACCAGTGAACTTGAATATAGGACAATTGAAATTACTAAGTCTGAGGACCAGACAGAAAAAAAGTGACAAAAAATGAACAGACCTTAGGGACTTGTGGGATACCTTCAATCATACCAACATGTGCATTATGGTAGTCCAAAAATGAGAAGTAGAGGGAGAACAGGATGAAAAGAATATTTGAATAAATAACAGCCAAAAACATCCCAAATTTGATAGACAATTTAATCTACACGTCCAAAAGGCCAATGAACTCCAAGTAGAATAATCTCAAAGAGATCCAAAATTGGATACATTATAATCAAATTGTTGAATGCCAAAGAGAAAAAGAGAATCTTGAGGGCAGCAAGAAAGAAGTGATCTTCAATAATGAAATCCACATAAAAGTGATCCTCAATAATTTAAAAATGTGATTTCTCATCAGAAGTTATGGAAGCCAGAAGGCAGTGGGTTGACACATTCAAAATGCTGAAAGAAAAAAAATTGTCAACCCCAAATTCTATGTCTGGCAAAACTACCCTTCAAGAATAAGGAGAGATTAAGACATTCTCAGAAAAACAAAAGCTGAGAAAATTCATTACTAGGAGACCTGCCCTACAAAAAATGCTAAAGGGAGTCCCTCAGGTTGAGATGAAATAGCACTAGACAGTAACTAGAAGCCACATGAAGAAATAAAAAAAACTTCAGTAAAGGAAACTACATATGTAAATATAAAAGACATTATTATTATTATTATTAATTTATTATTGTTATGATTTGGGTAGTAACTATTGTTTTTGTTTCCTATAAAATTTAAAAGAAAAATTTGTAAAACAATAATTATCGATCCATTTTAATGGGAAATAAATGTGTAAAGATGTAATTTGCAAAAGAAAACGTAAAGGGGTGAAAGCTATATAGGAGCAGAGTTTTTGGATAAAATTGAAACTACATTGGTGTAAATTCAAACAAGATTTATATAACTTTAGGATGTCAATTGTAATTTTCATGGTGACCACTATGAAAATAACTAAAAAATATACAGAAAAGGAAATGAGAAGAGAATCAAAATGATACACTAGAAAAAATCAATCGAACACAAAAGTGAGTATTAGAGGAATTGAGGAACAAATAAGGTATGACATATAGAAAACAAATATAACATAGTAGAAGTTCTTTCTGTTAGTAGTCATTTTAAGTGTAAATGAACTAATAACTAATTTAAAGACAGAGACTGACAGACTATGTAAAAAAATGCATCCCAACTATATATACAATGTCTGCAAGAAAATTAGTTTAGGTACAAAAGACATAAATAATTTGAAAGTGAGAAAATGAGAAAAGATATTCCATATAAGTAACCTAAAGAAAGCTGAGGTAGCCATATTAATATCACATAAAATAGACTTTAAGTAAAAAAAAAAAAAGTTAAAGAGAAAAAGATAATTTTATATTGATAAAGGGTCAATCTATTGAGAACATTGAATAATTATAAACACATATGTACCAAACAACAGAGTCAACATTCTATGAAGTAAACATTGGCAGAAATGAAGGGAGAAACAGACCATTTACAATAATAGTTGGAGACCTTAATACCCTACTTTCAATAATAGATCAAACATCTAGACAGAACATCAATAAAAACATAGATAACATGAAAAACACTATAAACCAACTAGACCTAACAGACATATATAAAACACTCCACCAAACAACATCAGAATACATATTTTTCTCAAGTGTGCATGAAACATTCGCCAGCATAGACCCTATTTTAAGGCACAAAACAAGCCTCAATAAATGTAAAGATATTGAACTCATACAAAGGCCCATCTCTGGCCACAGTGGAATGAACTAGAAATCAACATCAGAAGGAAAACTGGGAAATTGACAACTATGTAGAAATTAAAGAAAATACACTTAAACAACCAGTAGGTTTAAGAAGAAATCACCAGGCAAATTAGAAAATAGTTTGAAGAAAATGAAAATCAAAACACAACATATTGGCTGGGCGTGGTAGCTCATTCCTGTAATCCTAGCACTCTGGGAGGCTGAGGTGGGAGGATCACTTGAGGTCAGGAGTTCAAGACCAGCTGAGCAAGAGCGAGACCCCATCTCTACTAAAACAAAAACAAAAACAAAAACAAACAAACAAAAAACCTGAAAAAATTAGCTGGGCGACTAAAAATAGAAAAAATATTAGCCAGGCATGGTGGCATGTGCCTGTAGTCCCAGCTACTCAGGAGGCTGAGGCAGGAGGATCCCTTGAGCCCAGGCGTTTGAGGATGCTGTGAGCTAGGTTGACATCATGGCACTCTAGCCTGGGCAACAGAGTGAGACTCTGTCTCAAAAAAAACAAAAACAAAAACAAAAAACAAACAAACAAAAAAACAACATATAAAAACTTATAGGATATGGTGAAGACAGTTCTCAGAGGGAAATTTACAGCAGTAAATTCCTACAGTTAAAATAAAAAGGAACGTCTCAAATCAGTAACATAATTTTTCACTCTTAGAAACTAGAAAAAACCACAAAGATAGCAGAAGGAAGGAAATAATGAAGATCAGAACAGAGATAAACAAAATAGAGAATAGAAAACATTTTTTTTTAAAACCAAAAGATGGTTTATAAAAAAGATCAACAACATTGACAAAATTTAAGAAGACTTAAAAGGAATAAAGAGTAAATAGGCAAGTAACTAAAATTAGAAATAAATGTGGATACATGACTACCAAATTCACAGAATAAAAGGGATTATAAGAGAATACTATGAATATAGTACTCCAAAAAATGGGATAACTTATATGAAATGAACAAATTCCTAGATGTACAAATAATCAAAACTGACTGAAGAAGAAGTAAAAAATCTGAACACACCTATAAGTAGAGAGATTGAAACAATAATCTAAAACCTCCCAACACAGAAAAGTACAGAACCAAACAGCTTCACTGGTGAATTCTACCAAAATGTTAGAAGAATTAATACCAATTCTTCTCAAATAGTTCCAAAAGAATAGAACAGGAGGGATCATTTTGTAACTCATTCTACGAGGCCTGAATTATCCTGATACCAAAGCTGGACAAAGACACCACAAGAAAAGAAAACTAGAGACAAATATCCTTTGTGAATACAGATTCGAAATTCTCAACAGAAATACTAGCAAACCAAATCCAACAGCATATCAAAAGGATTATACACCATGAATACTGGGATTTATTACTGGAAAGCAAGGGTAGTTCAACAAAAGAAAACCAATCATCAATATAATATACCACATTAATATATCTAAGGGAAAAAACCCTACATAATCTTGCCAGTTGATGTAGAAAAAGCATTTGACAAAATCCAATACACCTTTATAATAAAAGCACTCAGAAAGCTAGGAATAGAAGGAAAAATTCTTTAACAAGATAAACAGCATTTATGAAAAATCCGTAGGTAACTCATGCTCATTAGTGAAATAATGAAAAACCTTTCCCCTTAAGATCAAGAATAAGACACGGGTGCCTGCTTTCAACACTACTATTCAGCACTGCTTTGGAAATAATAACCGTATAATTAGGCAAGTAAAAGAAATAAAATACTTGACAAAAAAAGGAAGAAGCAAAATTATTTATATTTGCAAATGATACGATCATTTATATAGCACATCCCAAGGAATTAAAAAGCCTACTAGAGCTAATAAAAAGTTAAGCAAATTTGCACGATATAAACCAACAAACAAAAATCAGTTGCATTTCTACACATCAGCAACGAACAATCTTAAAAGGAAATTAAGAAAACAATTCCATTTACAATAACATCTAAAAGAATAATAGTAATAAGAAAAACCCTAGGAATAAACTTTACCAAGAAGGTGAAAAACTCGTACACTGAAAACTAAAAAACACTGCTAAAAGAAATTAAAGAAGACCTAAATAAATGGAAAGATATCCTGTGTTTATGGATTGAATGACTTAATATTGTTAAGATACTACCCAAAATAATTTACAGATTCAAAGTAACCCTTATCAATATTCCAATAGCCTTTTTTGAATAAATTTAAGAGTCAATCCTCAAATTCATACAGAATTGTAAGATCCCCAAGTGTTCAAAACAATCTTGAAAAAAAGAAAAAAGGTTGGGAGACTCACATTTCCTAATTTCAGAAATCACTTCAAAGCTACAGAAATCAAAACGGTGTGGCACTCATATAAGAATAGACATAGAGATCAAAGGAATAGAATTCAGACTCCAGAAATAACCCATACACATATAGCTATTTGATGTTCAATAACTGTACCAAGATCATTCAATGAGGAAAGAATAGTTTCCTCAACAAATGTTGCTGGTACAACTGGCTATCCATATGCAAAATAATAAAGCTGGACCACTACATCACAACGAACACAAAACTAACTCAAAATGGATCAACTATATATAAGGATCAACAAATATAAGGTCTAAAACTATTAAACTCTTGGAAGAAAAAAGTAGCAAATCTTCATGTTCTTGAAGTTGGCAAAGAAATTCTTAGATATGAAAACAAAAGCACAAACAACAAAAGAAAAACTAGATAAATTAGAGTTCATCAAAGGTAAAAACTTTTGACTATCAAATACATTATCAAGAAAGTGAAAAGACGTTGGGAATCCACAAGATCATGGAATAGGAAGTTCCAACCCTTATTCACCCACAGAAACACTGATTTTGGCAAATACCCAAAGATGAGAATACCTTTCTGGGAACCCTGGAGTTTAGATGAGAGGTTTCAGCATCATGAAGGAGAAAAAAATGTGAAAATAAATGTATTGTAGGGAGTAGAAATAGTAGTTTCATTTTACCTGTGTCACCATTTCCCCAAGGCAGCACAGCTCGGTACTGAGAGAGGACCCCTTGGCCTGTGATTTCTCCCATGAAGGAAAATGAGAGGAAAGTGAGCACTCAGCTTCTCCAGATTTGTGGAATGATACCTGTGAGGCCCACTTCTGTCTTACCCCACCCACAGAATTGGGGGTATCTGCATAGCTGAATATTCTAAGGGTAGCTAGGAGCAGGAAGACAGGGCAGAAGCACATAGCAAATGGCACACAATTCCCAAATGTTGGCCATACATTTTGCTAACTACCTCACAGACTACACCAAAAGGACCATCCACAAACCTTACAGGGTGATTCCCTGTGGACACATAACCAGTTGCCACATGCCTGCAGGACCCTGCACAGCCCCCTGTGGAAGGTGTCCCACTTGTTCCCACGCACAATGCCCCACATGCTCCAGCAGATGGTCCACAAATCTCAACAGCAGGTATGGATCTTTGCAGAAAGTTCAACTCTATTGGTTTGGGAGAAGGTACACAACCTTGAAAATGTCAGGGCATAGCCTTATGAAAAATAAATGAGAAGCTCTCAGCACCAGGGCTGGCTTTGTAGAATCAGAGAAGGCATACAATTCTAAGAATTTCACCCAAAGAAGGGACAAGAGGAGTGGAGTTCATGCATCCATACAAAAGGTCTCAAATAGTTCTTTCTCTCCTGAAGCCAGGAATTAAAGGCAGGAGGAGGTGACAGCTCCTTCAAATGTGAAGATAACAATGTAAGTCTTCAAAGAAAACAAAGCAAAAGACCTCCATTCTCCCCATCAAAGAAAGACAGGGAATATGCCCGTTCACATAGCTCAACACTCCTACAGCCTAGAAACAACTAGCAACTGAGAAAACCACCAAACCGTGGATATCTACAACCAAGGCATCCATCCAGAACCTAGAGCATCATCAAAGTAACCACAAGAAAAGCCAAAGTTTCTTACCCAACGTATGCTACACACATATGTGTACCAGTGAGGTGAGGGGAAAGTTTTATAACATAAGAATTATAGACACCCCTGAGGGTGAAGATGAAAACACACAAGGGTTGGAAAGCCTATTTGAGGGAATGATTGAGGTAAACTTCCCTGGTCTTGCTAGATATTTAGATGTCCAGGTACAAGAAGCTCAAAGAACACATGGGAGATTCATTGCAAAGAGGCAATCACCACGGCACACAGTCATCAGACTAGCCAAAATTAACATGAAGGAGGAACTCCTGCAAGCCATAAGGCAAAAACATCAGGTAACTTACAAGGAAAACCCATCAGGTTAACTGCAGATTTCTCAATTGAGACCTTACAAACTAGAAGGGATTGGGGCTCCATCTTCAGTCTCCTTAAACAGAATAAGGGCCAGCCTAGAATTTTGTATCCTGCAAAAGTTTCTTTTTTTCTTAAATGTTAATCAGTTTGTGTCACATTCCTTTTTTTTTTAATTTTTTAAAATTTCAGAATATTATGGGATACAAAATTTGAGATTACATATTGCCTATGCACTGACCAAGACATAGCTACAAATGTGCTCATCCTTCAACAGTGTGTATCGCACCCATTAGGTGTGAATTTACAATCCCCTCCTCCCCACTCCCTCCTGCCTGACACCCAATGATTGCTACTTGCATATGTGCACATAAGTGTTGATCAATCAGTACCAATGATTGATCAATGAGTGTTGATCAATGATTACATGTGGTGCTTGTTTTTCTATTCTTGAGATACTTCACTTCAAAGAATGGGCTCCAGCACCATCCAGGATAATACACGAAGTGTTAGTTCACCATTGTTTTTTGAGTAGTACTCCATGGTATACATATACCACATTTTATTAATCCAATCATGGATTAATGGGCACTTGGGTTGTTTCCACATCTTTGCAATTGTGAATTGTGCTACCATAAACATTCGAGAGCAGATGGCTTTATTATAGGATGACTTTTTCCTTTGAGTAGATACCCAGTAGTGAGATTGCTGGATCTAAAGGTAGTTCTACTTTTAGTCCATTCATTTATCTCCAGTACCTAGAGGTACTAGTATCATTTATCTCTAGTACCTAGAGGTACTAGTTTGCAGACCCACCAGCAGTGTATGAGTGTTCCTATCTCTCCACATCCATGCCAACGTTTGTTGTTCTCAGACTTTTTGATAAAAGCCATTCTCGCTGGAGTTAAATGATATCTCACTGTGGTTTTAAATTGCATTTCCCTGATGATTAGAGATGTTGAGCATTTTTCATATGTACCTTGGCCATAATTCTATCTTCTATTGAAAAGTTTCTGTCTATATCCTTTGCCCATTTTTAATGGGGGTGTTTGATTTTGCTCTTACTGATTTTCCTGAGTTCTATGTAGATTCCAGTTATCAGCGCTTTATCAGATGTATAGCTTGCAAATGTTTTCTCCCATTCTGTAGGTTGTCTATTTGCTCTAGAAATAGTTTCTTTGGCTGTGCAGAAGCTTCTTAAATAGATAAGGTCCCATTTATTTATTTTTGTTGTTGCTGTGATTGCTTTTGGGATCTTCTTCATGAATTCCTTGCCTAGGCTGATGTCTATAAGTTTTTCCAACATTTTCTTCTAGAATTCTTATGGTTTCATGTCTTAGGTTTAAGTCTGTTATCCATCGTGAGTCAATTTTGGTAAGAGGTGAGAGGTGCAGATCCTGTTTCAGTCTTCCACATGTGGCTATCCAATTTTCCCAGCACCATTTACTGAATAGGGATTCTTTTACCCAGTGTGTGTTTTTGTCTTCTTTGTCAGAAATCAGTTGGATATATGAGGATAGTTTTATGTCTGGGTTCTCAATCCTGTTCCATTGATCTATGTCTCTGTTCATGTGCCAGCAATATCCTGTTTTTGTTATTATAGCCTTGTAGTATAGCTTGAAGTCTGGTAGATTGATGCCTCCCAATTTCTTCTCTTTGCTTAAGGTTGCCTTGGCTATATGAGGTCTTATCTGGTCCCATACAAAGCATAGAATTATTTTTTCTACATCTGTGAAAAGTGCTGTTGGTGTTTTGATAAGGATTGCACTGAATCTGTGGATAACTTTGGGTAGTATAGACATTTTAACAATGTTGATTCTGCGAAACCATGAGCATGGTATAGTTTTCCATCTGTTTGCAACCCCTTCTTCAGTGTTTCATAGTTTTCCCTGTAGAGATCCTTCACCTCCTTAGTTAAATATATTCCTAGATACTTTAATTTCTTTGTTGCTATTGTGAAAGGTATTGAACCTTTGATTTGGTTCTCAATTTGACTGTTGTTGATGTATATGAATGCTACAGGTTTGTGTACATTGATTTTGTATCCTGAGACTTTGCTGAACTTATTTATCAATTCCAGTAATCTCATGGTAGAGTCTTTGGGGTTTTCTAGATATTAGATCATATCATCTGCAAAGATTGATATTTTGACATCTTCTGGTCCCATTTGGATGCACTTGATTTCCTTCTCTTGTCTGATTGCTCTGGCTAGGACTTCCAGAACTATGTTGATAGAAGTGGTGAAAGAGGACATCCTTGTCTGGTGCCAGTTCTGAGCAGGAATGCTTTCAATATTTCCCCATTCAGTATGATGTTGGCTGTGGGTTTGTCATATATGGCTTATATCATTTTGAGGTAAGTCCCATCTATGCCTATTTTTTTAAGCATTCTTATCATAAAAGGGTGCTGAATTTTGTCAAATGCTTATTCTGTGTCTATTGAGAGGATCATATAGTTTTTGTTTTTCTTTTATTTATGTGATGGATTACATTTGTAGATTTGTGTATGTTGAAACGCCCATGGTTCATCTCTGCTTCATCTCTGGGATGAAGCCCACTTGTTCGTGATGGGTTATTTTTTTGATCAGCAGCTGAATTTGATTTGCCAGTATATTATGGAGAATTTATGCATCTATATTCATAAGGCATATTGGTCTGTAGTTTTTTTTTCTTGTTGATCCTTACCTGGCTTTTGTATCAGGGTGATGTTGGCTTCATAAAATGTATTGGGGAGGATTCCTTACTTCTCAATGTTGTGGAATAATTTCTGCAGGATAGGCACTAGATCTTCTTTGTAGATCCGGTAGAATTCTGGTGTGAAACCATCTGGTCCAGGGCTTCTTTTTTTTTAGGAAGGTTTTTTATTACTGCTTAAATTTCAGTACTTGATATTGGTGTATTTGGGAAATCTACATCTTCCAAATTGAGCCTAGGGAGGCTGTGTGTTTCTAAGAATTTGTTTATTTCCTCCATGTTTACAAGTTTGTGTGCACAGAGATTTTAATAGTATTCAGAGATGACATTTTGTATTTCTGTGATATCAGCTGTAATTTCTCCTTTATCATTCCTAGTTGAGCTTATTAGAGTCCTTTATCTTCTGCTTCTGGTTAATATATTGAGAGGAGTATCAATTTTGTCTTCTTAAAGAACCAGCTTTTGGTTTTATTAATCTTCTGTATAGATCTTTTGTTATCAATTTCATTTAGTTCTGATCTGATCTTCATTATTTCTTTTCTTCTGCTGTGTTTGGGATTGGTTTGCTCATCCTTTTCCAGGTCTTTGAGGTGATTCATTAGATTGCTGATTTGTGATCTTTCCATAATTTGGATGTAGGTATTTGTGGCTATGAATTTTCCTCTCAGGACTGCTTTATGTGTGTCCCACAGATTTTGGTAGCTTGTGTCCCCATTATCATTTATTTCTAAGAATCTTTTGATTTCCATCCTAATTTGCTCCTTGACCTGAAAATCATTCAGTAGTAGGTTGTTTAGTTTCCATGAATTTGTGTAGAGATGAGTGTTTCTGTTGGAGTTGATTTCTAATTCTATTCCACTCTGGTCTTGGAAGATGCATGGTATAATTTCTATTTTTTAAAATTTATTAAGACATATTTTGTGCCCTAGGATGTGATATATCTTAGAGAATGTCCCATGTGCTGATGAGAAGAAAGTATATTTGGTGGCTTTTGGGTAGAATGTTCTATAAATGTCTGTTAGTGCCATGTGTTCTAAAGTTCTATTTAAGATGCTTGTTTCTTTATTTATTTTTTGTTTGGAGTATCTGTCCAGTTCTGTCAGTGGGGTGTTGAAGCCCCCAGCTATTGCAGTGCTGCCATCTATCATTTTGTTTAGATCAAGTGAGATTTGCTTTATGAATCTGGGCACTCCTCTGTTAGGTGCATAAATATTTAAGATTGTTATGACTTCTTGTTGAATTGTTCCTTTTACCATTATATAGTGACCATCTTTGTCTTTCATTACTATTGTTAATTTGATGATTAAGTTATCTGCTATGAGAACTGCTATTCCCACTTTCTTTTAGTTTCCATTAGCATGGAAAATTGTTTCCCATCCCTTCACCTTGAGTCTGTATGGGTCCTTGTGGGTTAGATGCATTTCCTGAAGACAGCAGATACTTGGCTTGTGTATATTTATACATTTGGCCAGTCTGTGTCTTTTCAGTGGGCAGCTCAAACCATTCACATTTATTGAGAAAATTGATAAGTGGGGTGGATTATTGTTCATCCTGTTAAGTTGAACATTGTTGTTTTGTTTTATCTCTTGAGCCATTGTGGTATGTGGCATTCAATCTTTGGCTTTTGGGTAAGTTTACATTGGTAAACATTTCTTGTGATGTTCTGTGAATAACGCAGTTCTGAGAACTTCCTGCAGGGCAGGTCTTGTCTTGACAAATTCCCTCGGTGTTTGCTTATCTAGGAAAGACTTAATTTCCCCTTCATATATGAAATTTAGTTTTGCAGGATACAAAATTCTACATTGGGCATTATTCTGTTTGACAAGACTGATGATGGGGCCCAATCCCTTTTGACATGAAGGGTCTCTTTTGAGATGTCTGCTGTTATTCTGATGGTTTACCTTTGTAAGTTATCTGTTGCTGTATCCTCACTGCTCATAAGAGTGCCTCTTTTGTATTTATTTTGGCTAGTCTGATGACTATGTGTTGTGGTGTATTGCTCTTTGTGTTGAGTCTTCCAGGAGTCCTATGAGCTTCTGTACCTGGATATCTAATTTTATAGCAACACCAGGGAAATTTTCCTAAATTATTCCCTCAAATAGATTACCCAACCCTTGTGTATTTTCTTCATCACCTTCAGGGATGCCTATGATTCTTAGGTCTTTTTGCATAATCTAACATTTCTTCTAGGCTTTGCTCATTCCTCTTGTTTCTCTGCTCTATCTCTGTAACTGACTTGTTTAATAGGAGGGTGTTGTCTTCAAGCTCTGAGACTCTTTCCTCTGCTTGATCTAATCTGTTTTTTAGGCTTTCCACTGTGTTTTGTAATTCCTTGAAAGAATTTTTCATTTCCAGAAGTTCTGTTTGATTTTTCTTTAATATTTCAATTTCTTTAGCAAAGTTTTCATTCATTTCCTGTATTGTTTTTGTGGTTTCTTTGTGTTGCATTTCTATTTTGTCATGTATTTCATTAAGTTTCCTTACAATGCATGTTCAAAATTCTTCATCTGTCATTTCTATATTTTGCTTTTGGTTGGTACCCATTGCTAAGGACCTGGTGTTCCCATTTGGGGGTGACCTTTCACTCTGGGTCTTCATATTTCCAAAGTTCTTTTGCTGGTTTCTTCTCATCTGGAACAGGTGTTGCATCTTACTTTTTGATTTTCTTTTATTTAGGTCATGACCTGCCATCTCTTAACTCTGAACCTGTATATGGTGCTTGTGGGTGAGAACTTACCATTCCCTGTATGATGAGTCAGTAGATGCAGTGATATGGCGTGCAATGTGACCTCCCTTTATGTAGGTGGCACTTGCCAGAAGGAACAAGCTGCATTGTTGTTTTGGGTTCTGTTATCAGCTCTAGTTCCCTAGGAGGGAGGACTCTGATGCCCCTGGTGATGGATTGGGCCTTGGAACTTCCATGTGCATCCTTTATTTACCACCACAACAGAGGTGTGTGAGGAAATGAGGCTGGGTGGGGTTAGGTTGGGTGAGCTTACCCTCAGGCTCCTCAGATGTTGTTAAGGGATATGCCAGGTTTATAGAATCATAACCCACCTCTGGGCTGAGCTTCCTCAGGGTGGGGCTGAAGTGGCCCCACTTAACCAGAGAGTCTGCATGTGTAGGTGGGGCTTTCTGAGACCTGCAATCCAGTGGTCTGGAGAAAGCCTTGCTCCTTTCAACCCTCTCCTATTTCTCAGTTTTTCCCAGGCCTCTGCCTGCAGGGAGGACCTCAAGTCAGCTGAACTCCCCAAAGACTGAGATGCAGGCAGGGAGGTTCCTTGATCATGGTCTTGGCCTGAGCTGGATTGCATCCCTTCCAAGGCAGGAGGGGTACCCTTCTAGCTCACTGCAGCTAGGACCCACACTCATCTCTCGCCCCCTGTTCTGCTCCTTCAGGCACCTGCACATCATGAGTCAAATTCACAAACATCCCCTTTGTGCCCCTGGGCAATGTGTTCAAGACCTGGGTGTACGGGATCTGGTCTGCTGGCTTGTCCACGGGACCCCATAGACCAATCCCTGACCATGCATATGACAAGAATGCTGATCCTTTGTCACCCAAGGAGTGCCCACTGTTGTTTGAAGCCCCACCACCTCTGGGCCTGTCTTGTCTTTTAGGGCTGCCAAGCAAGCAGCAGTGGAGAGGGACTGGCAAGCAGGGAGCTCAGAGGCCATACACCCTTCAGACCACTGCAGGACCCCAGAAAGGAAGTTCTGAGGCCTACTCCCTGTGGGATCCTCTGTGTGGCAGCTCTCTTGTCTCCCTCTGCAGCTGTGGGAAAGGTAGGGGAAGGGGAGCAAAAAGATTCTGGGTGGGGGAAAGTCCACCCTCTTGTCATCACCAACTCTTTTTCTGGGAGGATGACTACTCAAAATGACCAGGCTCAAGAGTCATGCAGAATGCCCCAGAACCCACTGGAGTTCTGTGGCTTCTGCAGTGTGTGTCGAGATTAAGAAATGTCAGTGTGTGGGTGAGCAGGCCAAGGCCAGGGGAGTTGAAGTCCCCTGGTGAGGGCAAAGGTGCTTGGGTGGTTGAGAAGCAATATAGTTCTTGCTGTCTGACTTGAATCTGTGGGATGCGATGCACCCCGGGATTGCTAGGAACCTGGCATTATGTCTGCAGAAAGCTTCCTGCTCACTGAAGGCAGCTATCTCTGGGTTTGTATAGGTAGAAGGACTCTCCAGATGCTTAGGAGCATGCAGATGGCAAGCTGACCTGAACTGGGGGGCAGGTTCAAGTCCTGGAGGCAGGAGGTGGCTAGGGCCTAGAAAGGCAGCTTGGATGGGTAGGCTTCAATCTACCTCTTAGGCTCCAGGGACCCACAGATGCAGGTCTGCCACTCAGAAAGCTTGGTTCTCCTTGTTCTGCCCAGGGCCTGAGGAAGCACTGGGGCATAGCCAGCTGTGCCCCATTTTGAGAGCCCTTGGGCTGGGAGTGGGGTGGAGCCTGAAACCAAGTTTCCAAACTAGACCTCCAAGCAGAGTGGCCTGAAGATGGCAGCCACAGGGGGTGACCAGACAGATGGCCCAGGTTAATAGATTACAATCTGTTTTTTAGGCACCAGAGTTCCACAGATGTTGGTCATCCATGCAAAAAATGTGGGTATCCATGTACCCCACAGATTCCCCAGAGGTGGCTACTGGGTGCCATTTACAGTGGAGCCTGCTGCACCTCAGAAACAGAGCCTTTGGGCCAGGGTGGGGTGGAGCTTGAAACCATGTTTCCAAATTGTACCTCCAAGCAAAGGGGCCTGATGATGGCAGCCACCAGAGGTGACCTGGCAGATGGCCAAGATCAATAGATTGTTTTTTGCTTCTTAGGCACTGGTTGTCAGTGCAGAAAAACCTGGCTTTCTTGGACTTTCACAGAGCCTGAGGGGAGTGGTTGCCCAAGGCTGCTCAGGGCAGGGCCCACTACACCTTGGCATGCAAGCCCTTGGCCAGAAGTGGGGTGGGGCCTGACACCAAATTTCCAAACAGGATCTCCAATGGAAGAGGTCTAAAGATGGTGGCTGCTGGAGGCAACCTGGCAGACAGCCCAGGTTAATGGATTGGTAACTGCTTCTTAGGCATCTCTTGTCTGCACAGAAAATGCAGTTCTCCCATCCTCTCACTGAATTGGCGGGAGCATTTGCTGGTGGCTGCTCCAGGCAGGGCCTTTTGCACACCATTGTGCAAGCTCTTGGGCTGGGAGTGGGGTGGGGCCTGAAACCAAGTCTCCAAACAGGATCTTCGAGTGAAAAGTCCCAAAGATGGCAGCCACAAAAGATCAGACTGTGCAAATCAAAGATGGCAACCAATGGAGGGCAAATGGCACAAATCAATATGGCAGTTGCTGGAGGGGAGATGGCCCAAATCAAAGATGGCAGCCAATAATAGAAAGCAAACAGCCCAAATCAAAGATGGAGGCTGCCAGAGAGCAATCAGCGCAAATCAATAGACTGCAATCCACCTCTTAGGCACCAGTGGACCAAGGAGAAAACATGGCTTTCTCAGCCTTCTGCAGAGCCAGATGGAATGGGAGCCGGCAGCTGTTCATGGCAGAGCCTGCTGTTCTCCCATCAATTCCCCAGTGCCCTGGTCCCACTGATTTCCAGGGGGAAAGTGCCCGTCTTCAAGTTCCAGTGTTCGGCCACAGGAACCTGCAACTCAGATTAGGCCCTCCCTGTCCTGGCACCAACTTAATGCATCGGAGAGTTCAGGCTGCCTCCTGCAATTTTCTCCTCTCCACAGAGCCTGTTGCCTAGTGCAATGGCTTTGCACTGACTCCAGACATGTCCCTAGCTGAGCAGACAGGATGTCTGTGGGGGTGGAAGACGTCTTTCTGCAGTTCAGATTGCCCCACACTGTGGGCGTGGACCTCCTGTGCTCTGCTTTCCACTGATCTCTTCATGCTCTCCAATCCTTGCAAGTATATCTCCCCTTCACCTTTTTGTTCCTGTGCTGAGTGTCCCACACTGGTTCTCTGCTAATTCACAATGCTGTCCCCAGGGCCAGAGATCCACATGCAGGCAGCCCTCCATGCTTTCTACCTCCTTCCTTGAGAGCGGTGTCCTGGGATGCCCCCACTAGTCGGCCATCTTTCCCTCTATATCCTGCAAAAGTTTCTTATATGAGGGAGAAATAAAGACTTGTTTGGAAAAGGAAACACTGAGAAAATTTGTCAAGACCAGACCTGCCCTGCAGGAAGTACTCAGATCTGCATTACACATCTGTGAGCACAATAGAAACCCACTGGTGTAAAATCATGCAAAAGCTAAACATCAGAGCCCACACAAAATAATGGCTCAAGAGGTAAAACAAAGCAATATGGTTCTACCCAACAGGATCAACAGAAATGCATCCCATTTATCAATTATTTCAATAAACGTGAATGGTTTGAATTCCCCACTCAACAGACATAGTCTGGCTGAACGGATGAAAAAAATAAAAGCCAAGTATCTGCTGTCTCCAGGAAACACATATAAACAACAAGCACGCATTCAGACTCAAGGTGAAGGGATGGAAAAAATATTCCATGCAAATGAAAATCAAAAGAAACCTGGTGTAGCCATTCTCATATCAGATAACATAGACTTCAAACCAACAATAGAGAAATACAAAGATGGTCATTATATAATGATAAAGTGAGCAAATCATCAAGAACACAGAACAATCCTAAATATTGATGCACCTAACACAGGTGCACCCAGTTTCCTAAATCAAACCCTACCCGATCTAAACAAAGTGACAAACAGCAACATCGTAATTGCTGGGGAATTCAAAACCCAAGTAACAGAACTGGACAGATCCTCCAAGCAGAAAATAAATAAAGAAACACTGGATTTAAATGGGACTCTAGAGCAAATGGGCCTCACAGACATTTATAGAACCTTCTACCCCAAAACTACTGAATACACATTTTTCTCATCAGCACATGGAACATTCTCTAAGATTGAACATATCTTAGGCCACAAAGCATGTCTGAACAAATTTAAAAAAATAGAAATTATGCCATGTATCTTCTCAGACCATAGTGGAATAAAATTACAAATCAACTCCAACAGAAAAATTCAATTCTACACAAAGTCATGGAAACTAAACAACCTACTGATGAATGATTATTGGCTCAAGGAGGAAATTGAGGTGGAAATCAAAAGTTCCTCAAACTAACTGACAAAGGAGACACAAATTATCAAAATCTTTGGGATTCAGCAAAAGCTGTTCTAAAGGGAAAATTCACACCTTTAAATGCTCACATCAAAAAGACAGAAAGATCACAAATAAACAGTCTAATGAATTGTCTCAAGAAACTAGAAAATGAAGAAATAACCAAACACAAACCGATCAGAAGAAGAGATATAACCAAGGTTAGAGCAGAACTAAATGAAATGGAAACCAAGAAAAATACAGATGATTAATGAAATAAAGAGTTTGTTCTTTGAACAGATAAACAAAATTGATAGACCTCTCACTAGATTAACCAGAAATAGAAAAGAAAGGACCTAAATAAGCTCAATCAGAAATCAAGTCTCCTGTTATGGACTTGCTAAGATGGCCGACTAGAGACAAAGCTTGTCGGGCTGTCCCAGCAGAAGAGTTGAGAATTGGACTGAGGAGAGTGGAGAGTGATTACTGCTCAGAAGTAGACCACAGGGACAGACACCAGTGGAGTCTGGAAACACCAACAGGAGGACCTGAGCAGCTGAGAGAGAGGAGGGTAGAAGGGAGTCATTGGCATGAACTAATTCCAGGGAGTTCCAGAGCCCAAGGAAACCATAAGGGTTTTTTTCTTCCTCCCCTCACCTGTGTGCCTCAGGCTAGCAATGGGACACACGGCTCTCATCCCAGAGGGGAGTGCCATGAAAGACCAGACAGTCAGCACCTGTGTAACTGGATGCCTACTCCTCTGCACCTCCTCCACTGCTGGCATCCCAGGAAGTAATTTTAGCTCAAGCCGCACCCACCCCATAGCAACCACCAAAGCACTTTGTGCTGAGTGACTTGGGTCCCCGCAATGAGAGTGCTCTCCCAGCCGAGCCTGCCTCGGGCAGTGGGAGCCCACTCCTGGAGTGCATTTCCAGCTGAGCCTGCCTCAGTCAGCATAGTTGCCACAGCAAGGCGGAGAGGAGGGAGATTGCACTGCTGCAACCAGGGCTTGGAGGGTGGAGAGGTGCCAACACAAAATCGAGAGTGGTGCAGGAAATCCACAGCCCCTTCCCCAAACAATAGCAGCCAGTACAGTTCTCTGTGCTGAGTGACCAGATTTAAAAGCACACGTTTCCATCCCTAGCCGGCAGGGCAACCTCAGTCTGTGATCTTCCTGCCCACTGGCACATGGCACGTTCATTCACCTACAGATGGCACAGATGTTGGGATGGGTTGGTGTGGGGTAGATATCCTAGTTCCAGGGTTGGGTGGCAAGTGAGAGCCTATGTCCATTGGGAGGATGTGGAGGAGCACAAGAGAACAGGATTCTGTGGGTGAGCTCCATCCTTCCCTCCCCAGGAGAATTACCATATTGAAGTTTGCTGTGCCATAGTGACACAATTTGCATAAGTACTGGTTCCCATGGCAACTGAATGCCTCAGGTGCCAAAGGCTGAATCAGAGCAGTGGCTCCCAATCCTACTCACTTTAATAGGGAGTTCAGTTTGTTCCAAAAGTTCCTTGAGCTGCCACTATTCCCCTGGTGGGAGCATCCCCCTGGTAGAGACTTCTGGGGAGAGAGAGGCCCACCCGCCTTGCCTTGTGGTCTAGTGGCAGAAAAGGGGTGCACAATTGGAGATCCCCTTACCTGACAGTGACATACGGAGATGCATGCCAGTGGGCCAGACACACGAACTCTGGGGAAGCTCGAGAGCCCATTATGGGTGGAGAGGAAACACAAGCAGTCTGATTGGAGGGGAAAGTGCCCAGGTTTGTGTACAGGGAAGGAAAAACCTGCCTAGAGACCTCAGCAATCACACCAGTTGGTCCCTCCCATTAGGAGAAGCCCTCCAAGCTTGGAGAGATAGCCCTAAACTCCATTTCAGTGGCTCCCCCTACTAGCTGGATAAGCAACATTTGAGCCCCATAAAAACTCACACACCCAAGCTCTAGCTCTCCAGCTGTGATCTATCTTGCTCCTCCCCCACCTCAGGGGGAGCAAATCCCAAAAAACCCCTGGGAGCTACAAGGCCCCTGCCAAAGCTTGGGACATTCATATACCCCACCTGGGGGACCAGAGCCTACC
Source organism: Daubentonia madagascariensis (assembly GCA_023783475.1). Lineage (NCBI taxonomy): Eukaryota > Metazoa > Chordata > Mammalia > Primates > Daubentoniidae > Daubentonia > Daubentonia madagascariensis. The sequence continues at coordinate 1,764,838 of JAKFHU010001693.1, forward strand.
ATGGGCACAACAGATTACCTAGGTAATTACTTCTCCAGACAAACTACAGTAAATGACAGTGGGAACAACCCCACAGCTAAACATACTGCCTTCCATCTCAAGCTATTAGGGAGCAGATGATTCATACCCACAAATAAAATCCACGAGTTTGGAGCTTAAGCTGGGGGACCAAACTCACTACACTCCATTAGGAAGAGGTGAAGACAACAGGTCAGAGGTAAGCCAAGAGGTTCATCAAACTTGCTAAAACACCCCTAAGGCAATACAGAACCAGTTCTCCTCTCCCAGGGACTGTCAGGGAATGATCCTTGGGAACATAGAGACAGGGCCATAAACCAGCCCTAGCACCCCCAGCTCTTGACCAAGAGGCCAGAGGAGAAAGTGAAAGCAAAAGAACTCAGGAAATGTGAAAAATCAGAAAGAAAATCACCACCAAAGAAATCTTAGCTCCTCAATAATGAATACCAATTTAAATAAAATGGTTGAAATGACAGATGAAGAATTCAAATATGGATTGTAAAACAGCTCAATGAAATTCAAGAGAAAATAGAAACCCAACACATAGAAGACAGAAAAACAATGCAGGAAATGAATGAAAAATTCTCTAAAGAAATCAAAGTATTAAGGAAAAACCAAACAGAAATCCTGGAAATGAAAGAGGCATTCAAGGAACTACAAAACACAGTGGAAAGCCTTAAGAATAGGGTGGATCACACACAGGAAAGAATCTCAGAGCTTGAAAATAACACCTTCATACTAAACAAATCAGTCGAAGAGAAAGAACACAGAAGCAAGAGACATGAACAAAGCATACAAGAAATGTGTGATTGTGTAAAGAGGCCAAACATAAGAATCATAGGCATCCCTAAGGGAGAAGAAGAAAATACACAAGGGCTGGAAAATCTATCTGAAGGAATAATAGAGGAAAATTTCCATTGCATAGCCAGAAATCTCAATATCAAAGAAGCACACAGGACTCCTGGGTGACTCAATGTGAAAAGGCAATCGCCACGTCACATAGTTAATAGGCTGGCCAAAGTAAACATGATAGAGGCACTTTTTCGAGTAGTAAGGTGAAAACAGCAGGTAACCTATGAAGGAAAACCTATCAGACTAACTGCAGATTTCTCAACTGAAACCTTACAAGCCAGAAGGGACTGGAGACCCATCCTCAGTCTTCTAAAACAGAATAATGGCCAACCTAGAATTATTTATCCTGCAAAATTAAGGTTCATATAAGGGAGAAATAAAGACTTCTCCAGACTTTCACTGGAACAATCACTGATGAAATTTGTGAAGACCAGACCTGCCCTGTAGGAAGTACTCAGAACTGCATTATACACTGACCAGTGAAATAGACACCAACCAGTGTAAAAATCACCCAAAAGCTAAAGTCAAGAAGCCTGATTCCACAATGGCTCAAGAGGTAAAACAAATCAATAAGAGTTTACCCATAGGATGAACAGAAATCCACTCAAAATATTAATTCTCTCAATAAATGTGAATGGTTTGAATTGCCCACTGAAGATACATATTCTGGCTGAATGGATAAAAAAAACACAATACAAGTATCTGCTGTGTCCAAGAAACGCATCTCACCAATAAGAACTCATTCATACTCAAGAAGAAGAGATGGAAAATAATTTTCCAGGCAAATGGAAACCAAAAGAAAGCTGAGGTAGCCATTCTTATATCAGATAACATAAACTTTAAAGCAGCAAAAGTAAAGTAAGACAAAGATTGTCACTATATATTAGTGGAGGGGAAAATCCAACAAAAAGACTTAACAATCCTAAATATTTATGCACCCAACACAGGACCACCCATATACATAAAGCAAATCCTACTTGATCTAAACAACATAATAAACAGAAATGCCAGAACAGCCAGGGACTTCAACACCCCACTGACAGAACTTGACACATCCTCCAAGCAGGAAATAATCAAAGAATCAATGCACTTAAGCAGAACTCTAGAACAAATGGGCCTAAAGGACATCTATAGAACATCCATGCAAACCACACTGAATATATGTTCTTCACATCAGTTCATGGAACTTTCTCTAAAATTGATCACATCCTAGGCTACAAAACAGATCTCAACAAATTTAAAAATATAGAAATTATACCATGTACCTTTGCAGACCACAGTGGAATAAAATTAGATATCAATTCCAACAGAAACACTCATGTCTACACAAAACATGGAAATTAAATAATCTATTGCTGAATGAATATTGGGTCAGGGAGGAAATTCAGAAAGAAATCAAAAGATTCTTTGAATTAAATGATAATGGGGACACAATTTATCAAAATCTGTGGAATAGAGCAAGAGCAGTCCTGAGAGGAAAACTCATCACCTTAAATGCCCACATCCACAGGACAGAAAGATCACAAATCAACAAACTAATGAACCATCTAAAGGAACTGGAAAAGGAAGAGCAAACCAATCCTAAACCCAGCAGAAGAAAAGAAGTAAGGAAGATCAGAGCAAAATTACATGAAATCAAGAACAAAAAACTATATAGAATATTATTAAAACAAAAAGTTGGTTCCATGAAAAGATTAACAAAATTGACAGGACTGTTGCTAGAATGACCAGAAGTAGAAAATAAAGGACTCTAATAAGCTCAATTAAAAATAAAAAAGGAGAGGACAAAACTGATATCACAGAAATATAAACATCATCTCTGAAGACTATGAAAATCTCTATGCTCAAAAACCTGAAAACATGGAGGAAATGGACAAATTCTTAGAAACAAACAACTTACCTAGGCTCAATAAGGAACAAATAGAATTCCTGAACAGACCAATATCAAGCCCTGAAATTGATGGAGCAATAAAAATCTTTCCAAAAAAAAATGCCTCGACCAGACAGGTTCACACCTGAATTTTACCAAACCTACAAAGAGGAACTGGTGCCTATACTGCAGAAATTATTCCACAATACTGGGAATGATGGAATCCTCACCAACTCATTCTACGAAACCAATATCATCATGATACCAAAGCCAGGGAATGACACAACAAAAAAAGAAAACTACAGACCAATATCCCAATTTGAATATATATGCAAAATTGCTCAATAATATCTTAGCAAACCGAATTCAACTGCACATCTAAAAAATAATCCATCATGACCAGATGGACTTCTTCCCAGAGTGGCAGGGATGGTTCAACACATGCAAATGTATAAATGTAATTCACCATATAAATAACAGCAAGAACAAAGACCATATTATCCTCTCAATAGACGTAGAAAAGGCATTTGACAAAATTTGGCATCCTTTTATGATAAGAACTCTTAACAACATAGGCAGAGATGGTTCATACCTCAAAATTATTAAAGCCATATACAATAATCTCACAGCCAACATCATCCTCAATGGAGAAAATTGAAAGCATTGCTCCTTAAAAGTGGAACCAGGCAAGGTTGCCTACTATCTCCACGTCTATTCAACATAGTGCTGGAAATCCTTGCCAGAGCAATCAGACAAGAGAGGGGAATTAGGGCATCCAAAAGGGGGCAGAAGAGATGGAACTTTCACTCTTTGCTGACGATAGGGTATTATATATAGAAAACCCCAAAGTTTCAACCAGGAGACTCCTGGAATTCAGCAAAGTCTCAGGATACAAAATTAATGCACTCCAATCAGTAGCTTTCATATACACCAATAACAGTCAAGGTGAGAATCAAATCAAATATGTGATATCTCTCACAATAGCATCAAAGAAAATTAAATATTTAGGAACATATTTAACTAAGGAGGTGAGAGACCTATACAGAGAGAACTATGGAACACTGAGAAATGATATTGCAGAGGATGTAAACAGATGGAAAACCCTACCATGCTCTTGGATTGGTAGAATCAATATTGTTAAAATGTCTATACTACCTAAAGTGATCTACAGAATAAATGCAATCCCTATCAAAATACCAATATCATTTTTTTGCAGATCTAGAACAAATAATTCTACACTTAGTATGGAACCAGAGAAGATTCCATATAGCCAAAGCAATTTTATCCAAAAAGAACAAATATGGAGGCATCAATCTACCAGATTACAAGCTATACTGCAAGGCTATAGTAACACAAACAGCATAGTACTGGCACAAGAACAGACACATAGACCAATGGAAATGGAGTGAGAACCCAGATATAAAACCATCCTCATACTGTCATCTGATCTTTGACAAAGCAGACAAAAACATACACTGGGGAAAAATATCCCTATTCAATAAATGGTCCTGGGAAAATTGGATAGCCATATGTAGAAGACTGAAACAGGCCCATATCTCTCACCTCCCAGAGAAATTTATTCAAGATGGATAACAGACTTAAATCTAAGACATGAAACCATAAGAATTCTAGAAGAAAATGTTGAAAAACTCTTCTACATATTGGCCTAGGCAAAGAATTTATGAAGATGACCCCAATTGCAATCGTAGCAACAACAAAAGTAATCAAGTGAGAGTTGATTAAATTGAAAAGCTTCTGCACAGCCAAGGAAATAATCTACAGAGCATATAGACAGCCTACAGAATGGGATAAAATATTCTCATGCTATACATCTGATAAAGGGCTAATAACCAGAATCTACAAAGAACTCAAGCAAATCAGCAAGAAAAAAATCAAACCATCCTATAAAATAGTGGACAAAAGTCATGAACAGAAGCTTTTCAAAAGAAGATAGACTAATGACCAATAAATATAGTAAAAATGCTCAATGTTACTACTAATCATCAAAGAAATATAAATGAAAACCACAATGAGATATCACCTAACCCCAGTGACAATGGCTTTAATCAAAAAGTCCCAAAACAATAGATGATGGTGTGGATATGAAGAGAAACGAACACTTATACACTGTTAGTGGGAGTGCAAACTAGTCCAACCTCTGTGGAAAATAGTATGGGGATTCCTCAAAAAACTAAATGTAGACCTACCTTTTGATCCAGAAATCCCCTGCTGGGTATTTACCCAAAGGAAAAAAGTCATTTTATTAAAAATACACTTGCACTAGATTGTTTATTGCAGCACAGTTCACAATGGCAAAGATGTAGAATCAACATTAGTTCCCATCAATTCATGAGTGGATTAATAAAATTTGGTGTGTGTGTGTGTATATATATATATATATATAACACACACACACATATACACATACCATGGAGTACTACTCCGCCATAAAAAAATAGTACCTTTTGCAGAAATCTGTAGGGAACTGGAGACCATTCACCTAAGTGAAGTTTTAGAAGAATGGAAAAACAAACACCACTTTTACTCACCACCAAATTGGTACTAACTGATCAATACTTATGTGCACACATGGAATTAATATTCATTGGGTGTTGGGCAGGTGGGGGGGTGGAGGGGATTTCTAAATTGACACGTAAGGGGTATGGATCACACTGTCTGGGGGATGGGCACACTTGTAGCTCTGACTTGGGGATTGCAAAGACAATATATGTAACCAAAGTGTTTGTACCCCCATAATATTCTGAAATAAAGAAAAAAATAAAAATAAATAAAATAAAATAAACATGCCATAAAAGAAGATTTGAAAATCAATAAATGTGATATACCACATTAAAAGAATGAACAATAAAAATCACATGATCATTTTAATTAATGCAGAAAAAGCATTTGAAAAAAATCAATGTAATTTCATGATAAAAAATCAACAAATTCAGTATAGAAGGAATGTATCTCAACATGAGAAAGACTGTTTATGACAAGCCAACAGTCAACATCACACTCAATGGTGAAAAGCTAATAACACAGGAAACACAAATAAAAACAATGGAATACTTTGTTAGAGAAGTTGAACGATTTCCCCTTAATATCAGGAACAAGATAAGGATGGCAACCCTCACCATTTCTATTCAACATAATATTGGAATTCCTAGCCTGAGCAATTATACATATACATACACACATAATAAAAGAAATAAAATGTATGCAAATCAGAAAGGACATAGATAAATTATCTCTGTAGATGATATTATCTTATATAAAGAAAACCCTGAAGATGCCACCAGAAAAACTGTTACAGCTAATAAATGAATTCATTAAAGTTGCAGTATACAAAATCAACATACAAAAACTAGTTGTGTTTCTCTACACTAACAATGAACTATCTGTAAAAGCAATTAAGAAAGTAATCCATTTTCAATAGCATTAAAATAATTTAATACTTAGTTATAAATCTAACAAAGGAGATATAATATCTATACACTGAAAACTGTAAAACATTAATCAAAGAAATTAAAGTAGGCATAAATAAATTGAAAGGTGTCCTGTGTTCATGGATAGGAAGACATTGTTAAAATGTCTATCCTACCCAAAGCAATTTACAGATTCAATGCAATCTCTACAAAAATTCTAATGTTATATTTCACAGAAATAAAACTTCAATCTGAAGATTTATATGGAATCACAAAAGACTTTAAATAGCCAAAGCAATCTTGAGCAAAAGAAAATTGGAGATATCAGACTTTGTGATTTCAAATTATATTACAAAGATATAGTAAACAAAACCATATGGTACTAGCATAAAAACAGTAACACATACCAATGGAACAAAATAGAGAATTTAGACATAATCTCACACATATAAGGTCAGGTAATTTTCAACCCAGGTGCCACAAATACACAATGGGAATTATCATTTTCTTCAAAAAATGTTTGGAAAACTGGATATCCACAAGCAAAAAGTGAAATTGGTCCTATCTTACACCATACACAAAAATAAACTTATAATTGGTTAAAGACTTAAATGTAAGGCCATAATCCATAAAACTCCTAGAAGAAAACATAGGGGAAGAGCTCCTTGACATTGGTCTTGGTAATGATATTTTGATATGACACCAAAGCACAGGCAACAAAAGCAAACATAAAGTGGAAGTGCATCAAACTAAAAAGTTCCTGCATGTCAAAATAACAATTTAAAAAAGGAAAAGGCAAACTACAAAATAGGAGAATATATTTGCAAAACACATATCTGATGAGAGATTAATACACAAAATAAATAAAGAACTTCTAGAGCTCAATAGCAAAATAAAAATGTTAATAACCCAATTAAAAAATGGGCAGACGCCCTGAATTGATATTTTACCAAAGAAGACACATATAGATTAAAAGTAAGGGAATGAACAAAGATTAACCATGCTAACACTAATCAAAGGAAAGCAAGAGTAGCTATACTAATTTCAGATACAGCAGACTTCTGAGCAAGGATAGAGAAAGGCATTCCATAATGATAAAAGGGTTAATTATTCAAGAGGACATAACAATCCTTAATGTGTATGTGTCTAACAATAGAGAGTCAAAATATATTATGAATAGAATAGCAAGGAGAAATAAATGAATTCAGTATTATAGTTGGAGATTTCAAAACTTCTCTATTATAAATGGACAGATGCAGCAGGCAGAAAATAAGGACATAGTTGACCTCAACAGCACCATCAATCAACTGTAAATAATTGAAATTCATTTGATAACAGCAGAATATGCATCCTTCTCAAGCTCACATGGAACATTCATCAAGATAGACCACATTTTAGGACAAAAAACACATAAAACACACCTTAACACATTTGAAAGAATTGAAATGATACAATGTATACTCTCAGACTACAAAAGAATTAAAGGCATGATTCATGAAAGAATAATTGATAAACTAGAATTCATTAAAATTAAAAACTTGTGTTCTGTGAAAGACTATGTTAGGAGAATGAAAAGACAAGCCACAGACTAGGAGAAAATATTTGCAAAAGACATATCTGATAAAGGACTATTAACAAAAATATACAAAGGACTCTTTAAATTCAACAATAAGAAAAAGAGTAAACTGATTTAAAAATGGTCAATAGATCTAAACAGACACCTCAACAAAGAAGATGTATACAGATGGAATATAAACATATGAGAAAGTCAATATCATATGTCATTAGGTAACTGCAAATTAATACCTATTAGAATGTTGAAAATCCAAAGCATTGATGACACCAAATGCTGAGGAGGATATGGAGCAACAGGAACTCTCATTCATTGCTGGTAGGAATGCATAATGGTACAGCCACTTTAAAAGACATGCTGGCATTTGGCATTTTCTTACAAAACTAAACATATTCTTACCACCTCTGCCGGCAATCATGGTTCTTGGTATTTATTCATATGAGTTGAAAACTTAACGTCCACACAAAATCCTGCACACAAATGTGTATAGCAGCTTTATTCATAATTTCCTATTTTGGAAGCAACCAAGATATCCTTCAATAGGTGAATGGATTAGAAAAAAAACTATGGCACATGCATACAATAGAATATTATTTGGTGATAAAAAGAAATGTGCTATCAAGTCACAAACAGACATGACATAGAGAAAACTTAAATGCATATAGCTTAATCAAAAAATTCAATCTGAAAAGGCTACATACTCTGTGATTCCACCTAATATCACATTCTGGAAAAGGCAAAATTATAGAGACAGTAAAAAGATCAATGGTTGCCAGGATTTGAGGGGATGGAGGAAGGGTAGAATAGATGGGGTCCAGGGGAATTTTAGAGCAGTGAAAGTATTCTGTATGATACCATAATGGTGGATATATGTCAAATGTTGACTACATTTGTCAAAACATAGAATATGTAACACAAAGAGTGAACACTAAATATTGACTCATCAGTTGTAACAAATGTACCATACTATTGCAAGATGTTAATAATAGGGGAAATTGAAGGAGGTGATGAGGGCATATAAGGGAACTCTGTATTTCCTGTTCAATTTTTCTAAAACCTAAAACTGTTCAAAAAAGTCTATTAATTAAAAAAAAAACACCAATGTCTAATTGGTGGCATTTTAGGAAATGTGGGCAAGAGGCATGGTGTAGGGAAATAGGATTGTGTATTCATTTTCTATTAGTCTATAACAAGTTATGACAAACTAAGCCACTTAAAACAGCACCCATTTATTATCTCAGTTTTGTATGTCAGAAGTCTGGGTGGGATCTTTGGATTATCTGCTTAGGGTCTTAAATTGCTGAAGTCAAGGCGTCACTAAGGTCCAGCTTTTATCTGGAAGATCTGAGGAGGATAAATTTTTAGGCTTATTCAGGTTGTTAACAGAGTTCAGCTCCTTGCAGCTGTAGGAATGAAGTCCCTGTTTCTTTGCTGGTTTTAAGTTGGAAGTCACTCTCAGTTCCTAGAGGCTATTCTCTAATTCTCGCATGTGGACTCCTCTGTCTTCAAAACCAACAAGGCTTTGAAGGATGTGGCAAGTCCTTCTCTTGCTTAGAATCGCCCTAATTTTTCCTTCTTCCTCCAGCCATAGAAAACGCTGTGTTTTAAAGGGTTAGTGTGATTAAATTAGACCTACTTGAATAATTACCCTTTAGATTAACTCAAGGTCAAATGATTAACCTTTATTTGATCTGCAAAATTCCTTTTCTGTTTAACACAGAATAATCCTGGACATGATATCATATTGGCGGTTTCAGGGATTAGGGGGCTAAATCTTGGTAGACTGTTTTAGGATTCTGCTTACTAAAGACCACCATATCCATCAGCCTATTTTTTGCCTAATACTGACCTATGAGAAAAGAAAATAAGGAATTGTGTCTCCTTGACCCTTCTTGGTAAATGATTTGCTGAAAATTAACTTCTTTATAAGTTACCTTCAAGGTTCAATACTTGCCTTTCAGTGAAGCATGGCAACTCGCATTACAAAAGGAAAATGCTGTTGACCTTCTCCATGCCCTCCACCTCAGCTTCATTCAAGCTGGCCTATAAAATACAGTGAGTGCCCTGTCATAATCCCAGTCTTAGGCATTCTGGTCATGGCAGATTGATGCTAATTCAAGACAGGATTTGGAGTCGGGACAGGGATACACTGGGGATTTCATTGTGCTCACTGCCTCCTAGCTTAGCCAGGCATAAGCTACTGCTGGAGGGGGCTTCTCTCTTTTGTCTACAAAAAGTGTTGTGGTAAAAGTCCTTGACAGGCACTCCTTTCTCTGGCTTTGAGGACGGAAGATGGATGCTAGTGGACAGGATGCCAGAGGCTTTTAGCAGGCAGGGAGGGCATGGGTCATGCCAGGGTTCTGCTGGCTCATGTCACTGTCTGGCAGGAGAGGAGGTCCTTCTGTTTTCGTCCCTCTATCCTTTTCCACAATACACCAGCAAACTTTGCCTCTTGTGTAGATTCTCCTCTGATCCCAAAGGGAATTCAGCCAAATAATGTGACAGCTTACTGCCTCTTATCTTCAGGATGTCTTGGTGATTTTTCTTCCTGTTCAAAAAAAAATGTTTTTCTGCATGACCCATTCCTCCCTCTTACACCAGCTGGATAATTCTGGCAACTCCCAATAGAGAATCAGAATAACTTCACCTACCATATTCTGGGATCACCCTTTCATTTATTTTTATCAGTCAGCATTAATTTATTGAGTGCCCACTGATTATAATGTGTCATTATAACTGGTCAGATGCTCTTCTATCCCCTGCACTCTGTCCTCAGCTTTAGGAAAGCTGAGATCTCCTTAGCACCACCCCCAGACCAACAGCCACCAAAGACAATAGGCTGCATTAGAAGCATTGTACAGTGAAAAATCTTCAGGTTATGCTTGTTTTCCTCCACTTTCTGTGCCTCACTCCCACCATGGTGATAGTCTTACATACATTTTTTGCCATATTCCTGAATCCTCCTACACTCATAAGGAATGTAACTCCTCCTCTTTCACAGATATCACACCTATTTCTCTGTGTACATCTTGCCCTCAAATGCTCCACACATCTTGAGAACAAATTAGATCCCATTCCTACATCACATGCACACTCACATACCATTAAAGCTTCTTTGAAGTTGCAAAGTGCTGTATAGATGTTACATATCATTGCCTTTAGTCTCCTCCCATATATCACATACACACAAACAACATGATCTGTCCCCTTCAATGCTCATCACGACTATATTATGAGCATGACACACTCACCAGACATGCACAATGATAGCTAAATTACTATGAAACAGGTACTACTCTAAGCACTTTATATATGGACATTAACTTATTTAATCTTCACAATATCCCTGTGAGGTAGATACTATTATTATCTTTATTTTGTACATGAGTATAATAAGGTACATAGAAGGTAAATGAAGTGCTAACAATCACACAACTAATAAGTAGCGAAGCTTGTATTCAGATCCAGGCAGTTTGGCTTTTTGTTTGTTTTTGGCTAACAGTCCTTTATCATATATATCTATATATCTATATCTTGGGATATAGATTTATATATCTTGGGACATATATTTATGTATCAAAAATTTAAAGCACTGATGACACCAAATGCTGGAAAGGATATGGAGCATATATATATATAAATATTTTAATATATATAAAATATATATAAAGGTCAAGTTGGGAAGAACTAACATCTTGACAATATTGAGTCTTCTCATTCATGGACAAGGAATATCTATCCATTTATTTAATTCTTCTTTGGTTTCTTTCATCAGAGTTTTGTAGCTTTCTTTATATAGATATTGTACATATTTTGTTGGATTTATACCTAAGTTTTTCATTTTTGGAGCATGATAATATAAATGACAATGTGTTTTTAATTTCAAATTTCACTTGTTCATTGCTAGTATAGGAAAGCCATTGACTTTTGTGTATAACCCTTGCATCCTGAAATTTTGCTATAATCACTTATTGCTTCCCGGAGTACTTTTGTTAATTATTTCATACAATTCTACATAGACAATCCTGTCATCTGGAAACAAAGACAGTTTTATTTGTTCTTTCCCACTTTATATATATTTTTTAAAATTTACTTTCAAATACTTAGTAATTAGTAAGTAAAAATGTTGATTTACTTCAACTAACACTGCTGATATCCTGGTCAGAGATATTTGAATTCATTCTTTATGAACATTTTCATAGGAAATTTCATCATGACCAAAGAGAAAAAAAAATACAAACAAACATTTCAAACATTTCAGGGAGTATTACTGATTGTATTCAGCTATGAAGAAGCAAAATAATAACCATATATACTTGTTAATTAATTTTGTTTCTTAACCATATTTACCCTTGGCTGAGGATGTTTATATCAGCCTAATATTTTATCCTCTTTAATATGCCTAGCTACCATGTCAACATGTTAATTATTTCATTTAAGACAGTGGTTATAAAAATTTCTTTTTTTATGTGGTTAGCACACTTAGTATGAGAGCTAGCCTTTTAACATATTTTAATGTGCACAATATTATATTGTTAACTACAAGTACTATGTTGCACATCAGCTCTCTAGAACTTCTTCACCTCACACAATAGGAATTTTATTGAGTAACAAATCCCCATTTTCCCAACATGTTAGCCCCTGACGATAACCAATTTATTCTCTCCTCCTTTGGATTTGACTATTTTAGATACATCATAGGTGGAATCATGCAGTATGTGTCCTTCTAAGTCTAGCTTATTCCTTTTTTTCTCCTTGTCTTTTTTTTTTATTTCAAAGTATTAAGGGGGTACAAATGTCTTTGGTTGCACAGATCACTTTTGTAATGATTGAATCACAGCTATAAATGTGCCCATCACCCAAATAGTATTCACTGTACCCATCAGGTAGGTTTTTGCCCCTCCCCTCCTCACCACTCCACCCTGCTTGATTTCCACTAAGTTTTACACTCCTCTGTGCACATATGTCCACATCAGTTAGTTCCAGTTTAATAGCAAGTACATGTGGTGTTTATTTTTCCATTTTTTAGATACTTCACTTAGGAGAATGGTCTACAGTTCCATTCAAATTGTTAAAAAGGCATTAATTCATCCTTTTAGGCTGAGTAGTATTCCATGGTATACATTTACCACATTTTGTTAATCTACTTACGGATTGATGGGCACTTGGGTTAATTCCAGATCTTTGCAATTGTGAACTATGCTGCAATAAACATTCGAGTACAGGTGTGTTTTTGATAAAATGACTTTTTTTTTTCCTTTGGGTAGATACTCAGTAATGGGATGGATGCATCAAATTGTAGGTCTACTTTTATTTCTTTGAGGAATCTCCATACTGTTTTCCATAGAGGTTGTACTAATTTGCAGTCCCACCAACAGTGCATAAGCATTCCTTTTTATCTACATCCATGCCATCATCTGCTGTTTTTAGACTTTTTAATAAAAGCCATTCTAACAGGGGAAGGTGATATCTCATTGTGGTTTTAATTTCCTTTTTCCTGATGATTAGTGACATTGAGCATTTTTTCATATGGTTATTGGAGATTTGTCTATCTTCTTTTGAAAACCTTCTGTTCATGTTTTTTGTCTACATTTTAATGGGGCTGGGTTTTTTTTCTCACTGATTTGCTTAAGTTCTTTGTAGATTCTGGATATTAGACCTTTATTGGATGTATAGCTTGTGAATATTTTCTCCCATTCTGTAGGTTGTCTATCTGCTCCATTGAATATTTCCTTAGCCGTGCAGAAGATTTTTAATTTAATCAAATCCAATTTATTTATTTTCATTGTTGCTGTGATTGCCATTGGGGTCTTAGTCATAATTTTTTTGTGTAGGCTGGTATCTAGAAGTGTTTTCCCTACATTATCCTCTAGAATTCTATGGTTTCATGCCTTATATTTAAGTCTTTTATCAATCTTGAATTAATTTTTATGACTGGTGAGAGATAGGGGTTTTGTTTCATTATTCCGCATGTGGCTATCCAGTTTTCCCAGCACCATTTATTGAACAGGGATTCATTTTCCCAGTGTGTGTTTTTGTTCTCTTTGTCAAAGATCAGTTGGCTGTAGGTGGATGGTTTTATATCTGGGTTATCTATTCTGTTCCATTGGTCGATATCTCTATTTTTGTATCAATATCATGCTGTTTTGGTTACTATAGCTTTGTAGTATAGTTTGAAGTCTGGTAATGTGATGCCTCCAAATTTGTTCCTTTTGCTTATGATTGCTTTGGCTCAGGATCTTCTGGTTCCAAATAAAGCATAGAATTATTTAATAATTTTTCTAGATCTCTGAAATATGATGCTGGTATTTTGATGGGGATTGCATTGAATCTGTAAATCACTTTTGGCAGTGTGGACATTTCAGCAATGTTGATTCTAATGCTGAGGAAGATGTTTTTCCATTTGTTTATGTCCTCTGCAATTTCATTCCACAGTGTTTTGTAATTCTCCTTGCAAAGATCTTTCACCTCCTTGGATAAGTATATTCCTAGGTATTTTATTTTCTTTGTTGCTATTGTGAATGGTATTGAGTCTTTGATTTGATTCTCAGCATGACTGTTACTGATGTATAGAAATGCTACTGATTTATGTACATTGATTTTATAACCTGAGAGTTTGCTGAATTTATTTATCAATTCCAGTTCTCTATTGGTGGAATCTTTGGAGTTTTCTAAATACAAGATCATGTTGTCAGTGAAAAGGGAGAGTTTGACCTCCCCTTTTCCAATTTGGCTATCCTTTATTTCTTTTTCTTGCCTGATTGCTCTGGCTAGGACTTCCAGCACTATGTTGAATTGAAGTGTTGATAGTGGGCACCCTTGTCTTGTTCCAGTTTTTAGTGGGAATATTTTCAACTTTTCCCCATTCGGCATGATGTGAGCTGTGGGTTTGTCACCTATGGCTTTTATAATTTAGAGATATGTTCCTTCTACACCTCATTTGTTGAGGGTTTTTATCATGAAAGGGTGCTGAATTTTGTTGAATGCTTTTTCTGCATCTATTGAGATGTTATGGTCTTTGTTTTGCTTCTGTTCATGTGGTGAATCAGAAAGATCACAAATTAACAACCTAATGTCACATCTCAAGGAACTAGTAAAGGAAGATCAAACCAAATCCAAAGCCAGCAGAAGAAAACAAATAACAAAAGTCAGAGCAGAACTAAATGAAATGGAAAAAAAGTAATACAGATCAATGAAACTCAAATTTGATTCTTTGAAAAGATAAACAAAATTGACAGACCACTTGCTAGAGTAACCAGGAATAGAAGAGAAAGGACCCAAATAGGCTCAATCAGAAATGAAACAGTAGACATTTCAACTGATACCACAGAAATACAAAACATCATCCATGAATACGATGAAAATCTCTATGCACATAATCTCAAAAACATAGAAGAAATGGACAAATTCCTGGAAACACACACCCTCCCAAAACTCAATCAGGAAGAAATATAACTCCTTAACAGACCAATAACAAACAATGAAATTGAAGCATTAATAAAAAAATCTTCCAAGAAAAAAATGCCCTGGACCAGATGGATTCACAGCCAAATTCTAGCAGACATACAAAGAAGAGCTGGTACTCATACTACAGAAAATATTCCACAACATAGAGAAAGAGGGAATTCTCCCCAATTCATTCTATGAAGCCAGTATCAGCTTGATACCAAAGCCAGGAAAGGACACAACAACAACAACAACAAAAGAAAACTGCAGAACAATATCCTTTATGAATATAGATGCAAAAATCCTCAATAAAATACTAGCAAATTAAATTCAACAGCACATTAAAAAATAATCCACCAAGACCAAGTGGGCTTCATTCCAGAGATGCAAGGATGGTTCAACATATGTAAATCAATAAATGTGAGTAGCTTATTTCACTTAGCCTAACCCCATCTAGGTTTACCCATGTTGCTAGTGGTAGGATTTACTTCTTTTTTAAAGGCAGAATAATATTCCATTGTGTGTATATACCAGATTTTCTTTATCCATTCATTGGTTGATAGATATTTGAGTTGTTTCCATATCTTCACTACTGTGAATAATACTTCAATGAACAAGGAGATGCAAATATCTCTTCAAGATCTTGATCTCAATTCTTCTTGATATACAAGCATACCCTGGAGAAATTGCAGGTTTAGTTCCAGACCACTATAAAAAAGCAAATATTGCAATAAAGAGAATCACATTATTTTGGTTTTCCAGTGATTGTAAAAGTTATGTTTATACTATACTATTGTCTATTAAGTGTGCTATAGCATTATGTCTGAAAAAACAATGTACACATCTTAATTTAAAGAATACTTTATTGTCAATAAATGCTAACAATCATCTGAGCCTTTAGTGAGTCATACTCTTTTTGCTGGTGAAATATCTTGCCTCCATATTGATGGCTGCTGACTGATCAGGGTGGTGGTTGCTGACAGTTGGAATGGCTGTGGCAATTTCTTAAAATAAGACAACAGTGAAGTTTGCTGCATTGATTGACTCATGCTTTTATAAAAACTTTCTCTGTAGCAAGTGATGCTATTTGACAGCATTTTACCCAGAGTAGAGCTTCTTTTAAAATCGTAGTTAATCCTCTCAAATCCTGCTTCAGCTTTATCAGATAACTTTATGTAATATTCTAAATCCTTTGTTGTCATTTAAACAGTGTTTACAGCATCTTTACCAGGAGGATATTCCATCTCAAGACACCACTTTCTTTGTTTATCCATAAGAAGTAACTCCTCATCTGTTCAAGATTTATCATAAGATTGCAGCAATTCAGTCATATCTTCAGACTCCACATATAATTCTAGTTCTCTTGCTATTTCTTCCACTTCTACAATTACTTATTACACTGAAGTCTTGAACTCCTCAATATCATCCATGAGGGTTGGAATCAATTTCTTCCTAACTCATGTTAATGTTGATATTTTGACCTCCTCCCATGAATCATGAATGTTCTTAATGGCAACTAGAATGGTGAATCCTTTCCAGAAGGTTTTCAATTTACTTTTCCCAGATCCATCAGAAAAATCACTATCTATGGAAGCTATATCCTTGAGGCTTGTAAGATGTATTTCTTCAATAAAAAGACTTGAAAGACAAAATTACTCCTTGATCCATGGGCTGCTGAATGGATATTGGGTTAGCAGGCTTAAAAACAACATTAATCTACTTATACCTCTCTATCAGAGCTCTTGGGTGACTAGGTACGTTGTCAATAAGGAGTAACATTTTGAAAGGAATCTTTTTTTTCTGAGCAGTAGGTCTCAACAGTAGGCCTAAAATATTCAGTAAATCATACTGTAAACAGATGTGATGTCATCTGGACTTTGTTGTTCCATTTATAGAGCACAGACAGAGTAGATTTAGCATAATTCTTAAAGTCCCTAGGACTTTCAGAATGGTAAATGCACATTGGCTTCAACTTAAAGTCACCAGTTGGATTTGCTGCTAACAATAGATTCAGCCCATCTTCTGGAGCTTTGAAGCCAGGCATTGGCTTTTCCTCTCTAGTTATGAGAGTCCTAGACGGCATCTTCTTCCAATATAAGGCTGTCTTTTGCCTACATTGAGAATCTGTTGTTTAGTGTAGCCACCTTCATCAAAGATCTTAGCCAGATCTTCTGGATAACTTGCTGCAACTTCTACATCAGCACTTGCTGCTTCATCTTGAACTTTTATGTTATGGAGATGGCTTCCTTTCTTAAACCTCATGAATCAACCTCTGCTAGCTTGAAACATTTCCTGTGAAGGTTCCTCACCTCTTTCAGACTTCATAGCATTGAAGAGAGTTAGGGTCTTCCACTGGATTTGGTTTGGCTTAAGGGAATGTTTTGGCAGGTTTGATCTTCTATCCAGACCAATAAAACTTTCTCCATATCAGAAACAAGGCTGTTTTGCTTTCTTATAATTTGTGTGTTCACTGGAGTAGCACTTTTAATTTCTATCAAGAATTTTTCCTTTGCATCCACAACTTGGCTAACTGTTGGGTGCAAGAGGCCTAGCTTTCAGCCTATCTTGTCTTCCCACATACCTTCCTCTCTAATCTTAATCATTTCTAGCTTTTGATTCAAAGTGAGAGATATGCAATTCTTCCTTTTACTTAAACACTTAGAGGCCATTTTAGGATTATTAATTGGACTAATTTTAATATTGTTGTGTGTCAGGAAATATGGAAGTCTGAGAAGAGGGAGAGAGAGGGGAAGAGGGAGGAAAGGCTGGTCATGGAGCAGTCAAAGTACACACAATATATATCTATTAAGCTTGCCATCTTATATTGGCACAGTTCATGGCACCATAAGACAATTGCAGTAGTAACATGAAAGATCACTAATCATAAATCACCATAACACATATAACGATAATGAAAAGTTTAAAAAACTGCAAGAGTTATCAAAATGTGAGAAAGTAAGCATGTTCTGTTGGAAAAATGGCACCTACAGAGTTGTTTGACACAGGATTACTACAAACCTTCAATTTATAAAAAATGCAGTATCTGTGAAGCACAACAAAGTGAACCACAATAAAATGAGTTATGCCTATAAACCAAGAAGTGTGATTGCTGGATCATATAGAAGTTGTAAGTGGGATTTCTTTATTAATTCCCTTTGGAGATAGCTCACTGTTATTATATAGAAATGCAACTGATTTTTGTATGTCGATTTTGTATCCTGTAACTTTACTGAGTTTGTTTATTAGTTCTAACAGGGTATTATTATAGAATTGTCAGGGTTTTTTCTTTTTTTTCCTTTTCTTTTTTTTTGCTTACTTATTTATTTATTTCAGAGTACTAAGGGGATAAGGATATTTAGGTTACATAAATTGCCTTCACTGTGCCTGAGTCAGAGTTTCCAGCATGTCCATCTCCCAGACAGTGCACTCTGCACCCCTCAGGTGTGACTTTACCAATCCCCTCCTCCACCCTCCCACCTGCCCGACACCCGATGAATGTTACTTCCATATGTGTGCATAAAAGTTAATCAATTAATGTGTTACTTCCATATATGCACATATGAGTTGATCAATTAGTATCAACTTGATGGTGAGTACATGTGGTGCTCATTTCTCCATTCTTGAGATACTTTGCTTAGAAGAATGGGCTCCAGTTCCATCCAGGATAATACAAGAAGTGTTAGTTCACCGTTGTTTTTTTGTGGTTGAGTAGTACTCAATGGTATACATATACCACTTTTTTTAATCGACACATGATTGATGGGCACTTGGGTTGCTTCCACATCTTTGCAATTGTGAATTGTGCTGCTATAAACATTCAAGTGCAGATGTCTTTATTATAGAATGTCTTTTTTTCCTTTGGGTAAATACCCAGGAGTGGCATAACTGGATCAAATAGTAGTTACACATTTAGTTCTTTGAGGTATCTCCAGACTACTTTCCATACAGGTTGTACTAGTTTGCAGTCCCACCAGCAATGTATAAGTGCTCCTATCTCGCCACATCATTACAAAATTTGTTGTTTTGGGAATTTTGATATAAGCCATTCTCACTGGAGTTAAGTGGTATCTCATTGTGGTTTTGATTTGAATTTCCCTGATGATTAGAGATGTTGAGCATTTTTTCATATGTTTCTTAGCCATTAGTCTATCTTTTTTGAGAATTTTCTATTCATGTCCATTGCCCATTTTTTAATGGGTTTGTTTGATTTTTTCTTGCTGATATTCCTGAGTTCCATATGGATTCTAGTTATTAGACCTTTCTCAGATGTTTAGCATGCAAATATTTTCTCCCATTCTGTAGGTTGTCTATTCACTCTAGCAATGGTTTCTTTGGCTGTGCAGAAGCTTCTTAATTTGATCAGGTTCCAGTTGTTTATTTTTGTTGTTGCTGAGATTGCTTTTGGGGTTTTCTTCATAAATTCTTTGACTAGGCTGATGTCTGTAAGAGTTTTTCCAACATTTTCTTCTAGAATTCTTATGGTTTCATTTCTTAGGTTTAAGTCTGTTATCCATTGTGAGTTGATTTTTTGTGAGAAGTGAGAGGTGAGGATCCTGGTCAGTCTTCTACATGTGGCTATCCAATTTTCCCAACACCATTTATTGAATAAGAATTCTTTTCTCCAGTGTATGTTTTTGTCTACTTTGTCAAAAACCAGATGTCTGTATGAGGATGGTTTTATGTCTGGGTTCTCAGTCCTGTTCCGTTGGTCTCTGACTCTGTTCGTGGCCAGTACCATGCTCTTTCAGTTACTCTAGCCTTGTACTAAAGCTTGAAATCTGGTAGATCGATGCCTCCCAGTTTCTTCTTTTTGCTTAAGGTTTCCTTGGCTATACGAGGTCTTCTCTGGTTCCATACAAAGCACAGAATTATTTTTCTACATCTGTGAATAATGCTGTTGGTATTTTGACAGGGATTGCATTGAATCTGTAGATCACTTTGGGTAATATAGACATTTTAACAATGTTGATTCTGTCAATCCATGATCATGGTATAATTTTCCATCTGTTTGCATCCTCTGCTATTTCCTGCTCCAGTGTTTCATAGTTCTCCCTGTAAAGATCCTTCACCTCCTTAGTTAAATACACTCCTAGGTATGGTATTTTCTTTTCTTTATTGCTATTGTAAAAGGTATCGAGTCTTTGATTTGGTTCTTGGTTTGACTGTTGATGTATATGAATGCTACTGATTTGTATACATTGATTTGTTATCCTGAGACTTTGCTGAACTTATTTATCAATTCCAGTAATCTCATGGAAGACTCTTTGTGGTTTTCTAGATATAACATCATATCATCTGAAAAGAATGATATGTTGACTTCTTCTGGTCCCATTTTTATGTGCCTGATTTCCTTTTCTTGTCTGATTGCTCTGGCTCAGACTTCCAGCAGTATGTTGAATAGAAGCTGTGATAGAGTGCACCCTTGTCTGGTGCCAGTTCTAAGTGGGAATGCTCTCAATTTTTCCCCATTCAGTATGATGTTGGCTGTGGGTTAGTCATACATGGCTTTTAACATTTTGAGGTAATTTCCATCTATGGCTATTTTGTTAAGTGTTCTTGTCATAAAAGTGTGCTGAATTTTGTCAAATGCTTTTTCTGTGTCTGTTGAGAGGATCATACGGTTTTTGGTTTTGCTTTTGTTTATGTGAGAGATTACGTTTATAGATATGCTTATGTTGACCATCCCTGCATCTCTGGGATGAAGCCCACTTGGTCATGATGGATTATTTTTTTGATGAGCTGTTGAATTCAATTTGCTAGTATTTCACTGAGAATTTTATTTTCTTGTTGAGTTTTTACCTGGCTTTGATATCAGGGTGATGTCGGCTTCATAAAATGTATTGGGGAGGATTCCTTCCTTCTTATTGTTGTGGAATAATTTCTACAGGGTAGGCACCAGATCTTCTTTGTAGGTCTGGTAGAATTCTAGTGTGAAACCATCTGGTCTGGTACTGTTCTTTCTAGGAAGATTTCTTATTACTGCTTTAATTTTGGTACTTGATATTGGTCTGTTCAGAAAATCTACATCTTCGGGGTTGAGCTTAGGGAGGCTGTGTGTTTCTAAGAATTTGTCCATTTCCTCCACATTTTCAAAGTTGTGTGCATAGAGATTTTTACAGTATTCAGAGATGAGATTTTGTATTTCTGTGGTATCAGTTGTAATTTCTCCTTCCTCATTTCTAATGGAGCTTATTATAGTTCTTTCATTTCTGCTTCTGGTTCATCTAGCTAGAGGTGTGTCAATTTCAAAGAACCAAATTCTGTTTTATTAATCTTCTGTATAGATCTTTTGTTATCAATTTCATTTAGTTCAGCTCTGATATTGGTTGTTTCTTTTCTTCTGCTGGGTATGGGATTGGTTTGTTCATCGTTTTCCAGGTCTTTGAGGTGATTTATTAGATTGTTGACTTGTGATCTTTCCATCTTATGGATGTAGGTATTTACGGCTATGAATTTTCCTCTCAGGACTGCTTTAGCTGTGCCCCACAGATTTTGGTAACTGTGTCCCCATTATTGTTTACTTCAAAGAATCATTTGATTTCCATCCTAATTTATTCCTTGACCTGAAAGTCATTCAGCAGTAGGTTATTTAGTTTCCATGACTTTGTGTAGAGATGACCGTTTCGGTTGGAGTTGACTTCTAATTTTATTCCACTGTGATCTGAGAAGATGCATGGTATAATATCTATTTTTTAAAATTTGTTGAGACATGTTTTGTGCCATAGGATGTTATCAGTCTTAGATAATGTCCCATGCACTGATGAGAAGAAAGTTATTTGGTGGTTTATGGGTAGAATGTTCTGTAAATGTCTGTTAGGCCCATGGGTTCTAGAGTTCTATTTAAGTATTTTATTTCTTTATTTATTTTCTGTTTGGTGGACCTGTCCCACTCTACCAGCAGGGTGTCGAAGTCTCCAGCTATTATGGTACAGCTGTCTAACGTTTTGTTTAGATCACAAAGGATTTGCTTTATGAATCTGGTCACTCCTGTGTTAGGTGTACAAATATTTAAGATTGTTATGTGTACTTCTTTAATTTTTCGCTTTACCATTATATAATGACTATCTTTGTCTTTCATTTCTTTTGTTAATTTGAAGATTATCAAATATCTGCCATGAGAACTACTAATTAACAGATATCTGCTATGAGAACTGTGTTCTTTTGGCTTCCATTAGCATGGAAATTGTTTTCCATCCCTTCTCCTTGAGTCTATATGCGTTCTTGTGGGTTAGATATGTTTCCTGAAGACAGCAGATACTTGTCCTGTGTATATTTAAGCATTTGGCCTGTTTGTGTGTCTTCAGTGGGCAGTTCAAGCCATTCACATTTATTGAGAGAATTGATAAGTGGGGTGATTTTTCTTCAACCTGTTAAGTTGACCTTTGTTGTTTTGTTTTATCTCTTGAGGCATTGTGATATCTGGCCATCAGTCTTTTGCTTTAGGGTAAGTTTACACTGGTAAGTGTTTCTTGTGATGCTCTGTGAGTAATGCAGTTCTGAGAACTTCCTGCAGGTCAGGACTTCTCTTGAAGAATTCCCTCAGTGTTTGCTTGTCTGGGAAAGATATAATTTCCCCTTCACATATGAAACTTAGTTTTGCAGGATAAAAAATTCTAGACTGGGCATTATTCTGTTTGAGAAGACTGACGATGTTACCCCAATCCCTTCTGGCTTGGAAGGTCTCAGTTGAGAAATCTGCTGTTAGTCTGATGGGTTTTCCTTTGTAAGTTACCTGTTTCGTTCACCTCACAGCTCATAAGAGTGCCTCTTTTGTATTTATTTTGGTTAGTCTGATGACTATGTTCCATGGTGTATTCCTCTCTGTGTTGAGTCTTCCAGGAATCCTGTGAGCTACTTGTACCTGGATATCTAAATTTCTATCAAGACCACAGAAATTTTCCTCAATTATTCCCTTGAATATATTATCCAACCCTTGTGTATTTTCTTCTTCACCCTCATGAATGCCTATGATTCTTATGTTAGGCCTTTTTACATAATCCGACTTTTCTTGTAGGCTTTGCTCATTTCTCTTGCTTCTCTGCTCTATCTCTCTGACTGACTTGTTTAATTGGAGGGTGTTGTCTTCAAGCTCTGAGATTCTTTCTTCTGCCTGATCTAACCTGTTCTTGAGGCTTTCCACTGTGTTATGTAATTCTTTGAAAGAATCTTTCATTTCCAGAAGTTCTGTTTGATTTTTCCTTAATACTTCAATTTCTTTAGTGAATTTTTCATTCATTTCCTGTATTGTTTTTTGTGGTTTCTTTGTGTTGCATTTCTATTTTGTCATGTATTTCCTTTAATTTACTTACAATCCATGCCCAAAATTCTCCACCTGTCATTTCTATATTTTGTTTCTGGTTCATATCCATTGCTAGGGAGCTGGTGTTCCCTTTTGGTGGTGACCTTTCACTCTGATTCTTCACATTTCCAGAGTTCTTTTTCTGGTTCCTTCTCATCTGGGACAGGTGTTCCTTTTTACTTTTTGCTTGCCTTTTGTTTAGATATTGGCACGCCCTGTTTAAAATCTGAGCCAGTAGGTGGTGTTTGTGGGTGAGAACTTACCACACCCTGTGTGATGAGACAGTAGATCCAGTAGAAGGGAATGCAATTTGACCTTCCTGCAGTAGATGGCGCTTGCCACAGGGAAGAAGCTGCAGTGTTGTTTGTGGGTCTTGTGATCAGTTCTAGTTCCTCAGGAGGAGCACTTTGATGACTCTGGTGGTGGGTGGTGCCCTGGGACTTCCAGATGAGTCCTTTATTCACCACTATAGCAGAGGTTGGTGGGGAATGAGGCTGGGCAGGGTTAGGTTGGGTGAGCTTTCCCTCAGGTTTCTCAGATCTTGTTAATGGATATGCAGGGGTTAAGGTCAGTTCTCACTCTCTCGGCTTATTTTCCTGGGAGGATTTGATATGGCCCCCCTCAACCAGAGAGTCTGCTCTCTATCCCCAGAAAACTCTGCCATGAGACTCTACCCCCAGGGGGACATTGGCTGCTGAAGAATCTCTTGTATCAAGCTGAGCTCCATTTTAAAGTGAGTGGTGGTGGGGGCAGCTGCTCCAATTCAGCCTGTGGCATCAGAGCATTTGGTTGCTATGGGAACTAGTACTCATGCAAATTGTGTCTCCTAGGTTTATCAAACTCCAATTTATTGTTTCTCCTAGAGGGGGGCTGTTTCATCAAACTTCAATATGAGGTTCCACAAGGGAGAGGCTAGTTCAGCAAACTGTGGTATGGTGGCTCTCTGGGGGTGGTCACTCCCACAGATCCCTACTCTCTTGTGCACCTCCACACCCTCCTGTTGGACACTTGCCCACCTGATCCTGAATCCATGACCTCTCCCCATGTCTCCATGCCCTGCTCTCTACACCTTCTGCAGGTGGGCTCGCTGAGTGCTGCTTTGCCAACTCACAGTAGAAAAGTGCCCCCTGCTCTGACAGGGGGCCACTCAGCACAGAGAACTCCAGTGGCTGCTATGATGGTGGGGGTGGTCACAGTCCTTCTGCATTGCCCCTGGTTTGGGGGGTAACAACCTGTCTGTCCTCTTATCCACAGCTGTCCATTAGAGGCAGGCTTGCCAGGTGTGTACTCCCCACCAGAAACAGTCCCAGACTGTCATCGCTTGCTTGGCTGGGAGTGCTCTGTCCATAGCTGCACAGCCCAGTCACTCAGCATGGGGATCAGTGGGATGCATGTCTTACCCCCAGGCAGCACAACCAGTCTAGTCACTCAGGGCATGCTTTGCCAGGGAGCATGCTGCAACCGTGCAGCCCAGTCACTCCATGGAGAGAATTGTCAGGGTTTTTTCTATAGAAGATAATGTCATCTTCAAACAGAGATTATTTTTACTTCCTTTGGATTTGCATGTCTTTTATTTCTTTTACTTGACTAATTGTTCTCACTAAGACTTTCCAGTATTATGTTGAATATAAGTGGTGACAGTGGGCATCCTTGTTTTGTTTCTGATCTTGAGGAAAAGCTTTCAGTTTTACACCATTGAGTATGATGTTAGCTGTGGGGTTTTTATATACGGCCTTTATTGTATTGAGGTACTTTTTTTCTTTTCCTATTTTTTTCAGAGTTTTTATCATGAAAGGGTATTGAATTTTGTCAAATGCTTTTTCTGCATTTATTGGGATAATCATGGGGTTTTTACATCATTCATTCTGTTAATGTGGTGTATCACATTAAGTGATATTCATATGTTGAAACATCCTTTGTTCCCAGGAATAAACTTCACTTTCTATATACCTTTTGTTTCTTTTTCTTGGTTTATTGAATTTGCTAGGTGTCTTAGTCCATTTGTGTTGCTATAACAGAATATCTGAGACTGGGTACTTTATAAAGAAAAATAATTTATTTGGCTCACAGTTCTGGTGTCTGAAAAAGTTCAAGATTGGGCATCTGGATTTGGTAAGGGCCACAGGCTGTTTCCACTCATGGTAGAATGTTAAAAGGAGCTGGTGTGTTCAGAGAAAATATGGCAAGAGAGGAAGCAAGAGAGAAAGGAAGTTCCAGCTCTCTTTAACAACCAGCCCTTGCAGGAACTAATAGAGTGAGAATTCATTCACCTCTCCACAGGGAGGGAATTAACCTATTCATGAGGGATCAGTCCCCATCATCCAAACACTTCCCATTAAGTCCCACCTCCAACACTGTGGACCAAATTTTAACATGAGACTTGGAGGGGTCAAACAAACCAAACTATAGCACTAGGGCTTCCAATATGATGTTAAATAACAGTGGTAACAGCAGACATATTTGCTTTGTTACTGATCTATTTTCTCACCATTATGTAGGATGTTAGCTGTAGGTATTTTATAAATGTTTTTTTATCCAGGTGAGGAAGTTCTCATCATTTCTACTTTACTGATGATTTTTTAGGAACAAATGTAGGGTGTTGGGCAGGTGGGAGGGGATGGGTAAATTGACACCTAAGGGGTGCAGAGCACACTCTCTGGGAGATGGGCATGCTTGAAGCTCTGATTTGGGCAGAGTAAAGGCAATACATGTAACCTAAACATCTGTACCCTTGTAATACTCAAAGAAAGAAGAAAGGAAAGAAAGAAAGAGCAAAAGAAAGAACGAACAAAAGAAAGAAAGAAAGAAAGAAAGAAAGAAAGAAAGAAAGAAAGAAAGAAAGAAAAAGAAAAGAAAGAAAGAAAAAAGAAAGAAAGAAAGAAAGAAAGAAAGAAAGAAAGAAAGAAAGAAAGAAAGAAAGAAAGAAAGAAAGAAAGAAACAGATGTAGGATTTTCTCAAATACTTTTTCTGTTAAGTGATGGGGTCTCACTATATTGCTTAGGCTGAACTCAAACTCCTGTGCTCAAGTCATCCTCCTGGCCCACCTCCTGAGAAGCTGGGACTACAGGCACATGCCACCATGTCCAGCTTGTTAAATATTTTTTCTGCATCTGCATTGATATTGTCATATAATTTTTCTTCTTTAGCTTGTTTATGTGATGGATTACATTTATTGATTTTTGAATACTGCACCAGTCTTACATACCTGAAATTAATCCCACTTGTTTGTGGTATATAACTCTTTTTATACATAGTTGGACTCAATTTGTAATATTTTGTTAATAATTTTTGCATCTATGTTCATGAAGGATATTGGTTTGTAGTTTTCTTTTTTTTGGTAATATATTTGTCTGATTTTGATATTTTTTTTTAAATTTCAGAATATTATGGGGGGTACAACACTTTGGCTATATATATTGCCCATGCACTGCCCGTGTCAGAGCTACAATCATGGTCATCCCCCAAACTGTGCTCCCTGCATCCATTCATGCTGCCCACATGGAATGAGTTAAAGATTATTTCCTCTAATTCTATTTTCTGGAAGAGATTGCAGAGAATTGTCATTCACTTTTAGATGTTTAATAAAATTCACCAGCAAACCCACCTAAACCTGGTGATTCTGTTTCAGAAGGTAATAAATAATTAATTCAATTTTTTAGTAGATGTAACTCTTTTCAGTTTATCTATTTCTCCTTGTTTGTAGAAGATTGTGTCTTTCAAGGTTTGTCCATTTCATCTCAGTTATTAAATCAGTAGGCCTAGGGTTGTTCATAATATTTCCTTAGTATAGTTTTAGTACCCATAAGTTTATTAAAACCCCTCTATTATTTCTCATATTAGTAATTTGCATGATCTCTCTTTTTTTCCTTAGTTAGCTTGGCTAGGTTTTACCAATTTTGTTGATGTTTTCCAAGCACCAACTTTTGGTTTTATTGATTTTCTCTATTGTTTGCCTGTTTAAACTTGTGCTGATTTCTGCTCTAATATTTATTATTTCTTTTCTTCTGCTTACTTTGAATGTGTTCTTTTTCTAATTTCCTAAAATGAAAGCTTAGATTATTGACTTTAGAACTGTCTTCTTTTCTAATACGGCCACTCAAAACTATAAATTTTTGCTGCATCCCACAATACTATAAATTTCCCTCTAATCATTACTTTTACTGCATTCCACAAACACATCACACAATTTGCATTTTATATGTATTTGACTTGAAGGATTTAAAAAATTCTCTTGAGATGTTTTTGACCCATGTGTTATTTAGAAGTGTGTGCCTTGCCTCCAAGTACCTTGGGTTTTCTAATTATCTTTCTGTTACTGATTTCTAATTTAATTCCATTCTGGTCTGAGAGAACATTGTGTATAATTTCTCTTCTTGTAAACCTCCTAAGGTGTGTTTTATGAACCACATTGTGGTCTAACTTAGTGACTATTCCATATGAACTTGGGAAGAATATGCCTTGTGTTATATGAAGTATTTTATAAATATCAATTATATCCATGTATTTAATAGGGCCTTTTACTTCAATGATTATATATCCTGCTTGATTTTCTAGCTGCTGGATCTGTCAATTACTGACAGAGAGGTGTTGAATTCTCCAATTATAATAATGGATTTATTTATTATTCTTGCAGTTCTGACAGATTTTGCCTCCTGTATTTTGGCACTTTGTTGTTAAGCACTTACACACTAAAGGTATTTAATTTTGTTTGGAGAATTAACCCTTTATCTTTGTGGAAGGCAGCTCTTAGTCCCTAGTAATTTTACTTGCTCTGAAAATTGCTTTGGCTAAAATTAATATTGTTACTCCACCTTTCTTTCCTTAGAGTTAGCATGGTGTATCTTTGTCACCACTTTATGTATAATCTATGTCTTTATAATTACAGGGTTTTTTGGGTTTTGTTTTTTTTTTTTTTGGTAAATAACATAGTAGGATTTTTTTTTAAATTGAGCATTACCATCTCAGTCTTTTAATTGGTGTATTTAGACTATTGATATTTAAAATAATTATTGATATAGTTGGATTGATATCTACCATATTTGGTACTATTTTCTATTCACTGCTCTTGTTATTTGTGCCTTTTTTGGGTTGATCACCCTTTTTCTAGCTTTGGGGATTATGGATACATAATACTTGTATAAATTTATAGGATCTATATGATGTTTTGATAAGGGCTTCAAGTTGATTTTTAGTTTCCACTGTAGTCTTGGAAGATATATGGTATAATTTCTCTTTTTTTGGATTTATTGACCCATGCTTTGTGACATAAAATATAATTAATCTTGGAGAATATTCCATGTACTGATGAGAAGAATGTATATTCAGTAGTTTTGGGGTAAAATATGCTGTAAATGTCTGTTAGGCCCATTTGTTCTAGAGTCC
Organism: Daubentonia madagascariensis; assembly: GCA_023783475.1. Lineage (NCBI taxonomy): Eukaryota > Metazoa > Chordata > Mammalia > Primates > Daubentoniidae > Daubentonia > Daubentonia madagascariensis. The sequence continues at coordinate 1,793,707 of JAKFHU010001693.1, forward strand.
CATTTAAGTCAAGTGTTTCTTATTTTCTGTTTGAATCATCTGTCCAGATCTTTCAGTGGTGTGTCAAAGTCAAGGGCAATTATTATGCTGCTGTTTATCTCTTTGCTTAGACCTAGTAGGGTTTGCTTTATGAATCTGGGTGCTCCTGTTTTAGGTGCATAAATATTTAGGATTTTTATGTCTTCTTGTTGTATTGCTCCCTTTACCATTGTATAATGACCATTTTTGTCTTTCTTTACTAGTTTTGATTTAATGTCAATTTTATCTGATATGAGAAAGGCTACACCTGTTTTCTTTTGATTTCCATTTGCATGGAATATTTTTTCAATCTCTTTGCCTTGAGGCTGTATGAATCCTTGTGGGTTAGATATGCTTCCTGGAGACAGCATACACTTGGCTTACATATATATTTTTTTAATCTACTCAGCCAGCCTATGTCTCTTGAGTGGGGAAATTCAAACCATTCATATTGATTGATATAATTGACATGTGGGATGCTGTTCTGTTCATCCTGTTGGGTAGTACATTATTACTTTGTTTTACCTCTTGTACTATGGTTTTATATGAGCTCTGAGCGTTAGCTTTTACCACTGATGGGTGACTCTTGTATTCATCCATGTATAATGCAGATCTGAGTATTTCCTGCAGGGCAGGTCTTGTCTGAAATGCCTTCAGAGTCTGCTTGTCTGGAAAAGTATTTATTTCTCCTCCATGTATGAAACTTCATTTTGCAGGATATAAAATTCTATGCTGTCAGTTGTTCTGTTTAAGAAGACTGAAGATGGGCCACTATCCCTTCTGGCTTGTTAGATCTCAGTCAACAAGTCTGCAGTTAGCCTGGTGGGATTTCCTTTGTAAGTTACTTGATGTTTTCAACTTACAGCTCACAGGAGGTCTTGCTTCGTGTTGAATTTGGCTAGGCTGATGAGTATGTGTCTTGGAGATTGTCTCTTTGCAGTGAATCTCCCAGATGTTCCTTGAGCTTCTTTTACCTGGATGTCTACATTTCTAGCAAGACCAGTGAAGTTTTTTTGGATTATTCCTTCAAATAGATTTTGCAGCCCTTGTGCATTTTCTTCTTCACCCTCAGTGATGCCCATGATTCTTATATTTGGCCAATTCACATAATCTTATATTTCTTGCAGGCTCTGTTCATTCCTCTTAATTCTCTGTCCTTTATTTTGGACTGAGTGAATTAATCCAAAAGAGTTGTCTTCAGGCTCTGAGATTCTTTCTTCTGCCTGTTTTAGTCTATCCTTAAAACTTTCCACTGTGTTTTGTATTTCCTTAAATGAATTTTTCATTTCCAGAAGTTCCACTTTTTTTTTAATAATATGTCAATATCGTTAGTGAATTTTTTATTCACTTCCTGAATTGTTTTTCTGGTTTCTTAGAGTTGGTTTTCCATTTTCTCTTGGATTTCATTGATCTTCCTTATGATCCATATTTGGAATTCTTTATCTTGCATTTCAATATTTTCATTTTGATTGGTATCCATTGCCAGAAAGCTGGTGTTCCCTTTTGGGGGTGTCCTTTCACTGTGATTTTTCATACTTCCAGGGTTCTTTTGCTGATTTCTTCTCATCTGGAGCAGCTGTTGCTCCTTATTTTCAGATTTTCATTTGTTTAGATGGGGCTTTTTTTCTCCCCTTCACTTGTGCAGCCGTGCTTGTAGCATATGTTGGGTAAGAGCCTTTGACTTTGCTTGTGGGTGCTTTGATGACACTCTAATTTAGGGATGGATGCCTTGGTTAAAGATATCCTTAGAGTGGTGGATTTCTCAGTTGCTAGTTGTTTGTAGGTTGTAGCCATGGTGAGCTACGTGATTGGGCAGATTCCCTGTCTCTCTTTGATGAGGGAGGAGGAAGGTCTTTGAAATCCTTTTTCTTTCCTCAGCCCTGTGGTCTTCCTAACAGTGTGAATTGTATTGGCACATTTGCTTTAATCTCTGAGACAGTGAGTGGTGCTTGTGAGTTAGAATCAACCATACATGTGTGATCGAGTCAATAGATGCTGTAAAGGGCTGTGCAGATTGTCCTCCCTGTTAGTAGGTGATGCTTGTCAGAAGGCACAACCTGCAGTATTTTTCTGGGACCTGTGACTGGCTCTAGTCCCTCAGCAGAAGCACTCAAATGCCCCAGGTGGTGAGTGGGACCTTGGAACTTCCAGGTGAGTCACTATTTTCTGCCAGAGTAAAGGCAGGTGGGGGACTGAGGCTGAGTGGGGTTGGGTCAGTTGAGCCCACATTCAGGCTCCACAAAAGCCAGCAATGTAGCTGTTTCAGCAGGTGTCAAAGGACTGCTCCCAGCTTCTGGGGAAAGCCACCGGGGAGGGGCTGAAGTGGCCCCACCCAACCAGAAAGCCTGTTTGTGGATATGAGGCCCTCTGAGATTTATAATCTGGCTGTTAGGAGAAGGTTTCACTCTTCTCCCCACTCCCCTGCTCCGCAGTTTCACTACAATGTCTGTTGGCAGGCAGAAGCTCAATCTAGCTAAGTTCCCCCATGGTTGCACTGTGGGCTGGGGAACTTTCCTGCCTAGGATACCAGCCTGGGCTTAAAGCACAGACTTTCTGTGGGGGGAGGGGTGCTCCACGAGTATGCCACAGCTGGGACCCACACTGCACTTTTCTCTCAGTTCTGTCCATGTGGGCTCCCTCACCTCCCAAGATCAGTTCACAAGTCTCCCCTCTGTGCCCCCATGTAACACAATCGAGTCCTGGGAGTACAGGATCTGGCCTGTGGGCCTACCCCTGGGTCCTCAAAGGTCAATCCCTGACCATGCCAGGGAGAAGTGTGCTGGTCCCAATTTGCCTATGTGGTGTTCAAGCAGGTTTGATGTGCCTCCACTTGGAGTATGCCCTGCTCTGATGGAGCCACCAGGCATGCAGCACCAGGGAGGGCCAATGAGCAGAGAGCTCACGGTCTGAGCACCCCTTAGTCTGCTGCAGAATTTTAAGAGGAAATGGTTTGAGCCCCACTCTCTCTAGAAGCCTTGGTGTGGTGGCTCAATTGTCTCCCGTGGCAGCTGTGGGTGGGAGAGAAGAGAGGGAGGAAAAGAGTCTGGATGGCGAAAAGCTAGCACTTTAGTCATTTCTGTCCCCCTCTCTTTAAGGCAGCCCATCTGGAATGTCCTGGTTCTGGGGTCATGGAGATCCACCAGGACCCACTGGACCCCTGTGGCTCCCATAGTCTGGGCCAGAGTTGGGAAATGTTTGCATGGGAACAAGCTAGCTGAGAACTGAGAGGCCAAAGCCCCCTGGGGAGGACAAAGGTGCATGGTGGGTAGAGATGCAATATGGTGCCTGCCAACTCGGTTTGAGTCTGTAGCAATGGGAAGCACCCTGGTGGGACTGGGAGCCTGGTACTCTGTCCACAAGAAGTTCCCAGTTCTCTGGCAGCAGCAGCTCTTGGGCTTGTGGGAGCAGAAGCCCACTGACTGTCAGAGATGTGAGGGTGGGAGAAACAAACCACTCCACCTACCCTTTTCACTGGGCTCCAAGTCTCTCAGGGGTTAATCTCCATTGATATATTTCTCTTTCTTGTTCTCTCGGAAACTTCTTCTTGTGGAGTCCCCTGCAGGTTCTGGCACTCTTCCCTCAGAATTACACATGACCTATGTCTATCCGTTTGCTTGTCTTTTTCTTTTTCATCTAAAACTTCTCCTTCCTACTGAGACACTCTGACAGCTGGCATCTCTGGTCACCCATCTTCCATACCTATTGGCTATTTGTATGTCTTCCTTTGAGAAATGTCTATACAGATCCTTTGCCTGTTTTCTAAATTGAATTATTTGATTGTTTTCTATTGAATTGTTAGAGTTCCTTATATATTCTAGTTATTAATCCCTTGTCAAGTGGGTAGTTTGCAAATATATTCTCCCATTCTGTGTGTTGTCTCTTCATTTTGTTGATTGTTTCCTTTGCTGTGCAGAAGCTTTTTAGCTTGATGTGATCCCATTTGTCCAATTCTTCTTTGGTTGGCTGTGCTTGGGGATATTACTCGAGAAATCCTTGTCCAGACCACTGTCCTGAAGTATTTCCCCAATATTTTCTTTGAATAGTTTCATAGTTTCACATCTTAGATTTAAGTCTTTAATTAATTTTGATTTGATTTTTGTATATGATATTAGATAAGGGTCTAGTTTCATTCTTCTGCATATGGATATCCAGTTTTCCCATCATAATAATACCTCCTCTTTAAGGCCAATAACTCTTAGATTTGGCCTTTTGAGGCTATTTTCTAGATCTTGTAGGCATGCTTCATTCTTTTTTATTCTTTTTTTCTTTTTGCTCTTTTGACTGTTTATTTTCAAATACCCTATATTCAGGCTCACTAATTCTTTCTTCTGCTTGATCAATTCTGCTCTTGAGAGATCCAGAATTCTCCTTGATTATTTTGTATTATTTCAACCTCTTTGTTAAATCTCTGATAGGCTTCTGAATTCCTTCTTTATGTTGTCTTGCAGTTCCTTGAGCTTATTCAGGACAATCACTGTGAATTCTTTGAAAGCTCACATATCTCCATCACTCTGGGATTTGACGCTGGTACCTTATTTAGTTCGTTTGCTGAGTTCATGTTTTTCTGAATGTTCTCATTGCTAGTGGATGTTTGTCAATGTCTGAGCATTGAAGAGTTAGGTATTTATTTTAATATTAACTGTCTGGGCTTATTTGAACCTGTCCTTCTTGAGAAGGCTTTCCAGATAGCCAAAGGAATTGAGCATTGTGATCTAAGTCTTTGGTCACTACAGCCATATCAGCACTGGGGGCACCTGAAGCCCAGTAATGCTGTGACTCTTGCAGACTCCTGGTGATACCACATTGGTGGACTTGGGTAAGATACAGGAGAATTCCGTGGATTAGCAGGCAAAGTCTCTCACCCTTCCCTCTCTGCGCTGGGCTGTTGTTGCCTGGCTACTTCTGGTGTTTTTCCAAAGCCCAAGGGCTCTTTAGTCAGCAGGTAGTGAATCCTGCCAGGAATCGATCTTTCCCTTCAGGGCTGCATGGTTTCTTCTGGCCCAAGATGGGTCTAGAAATTCTATCCAGGTGCTAATGCCTAGAATCAGGGGCTTCAGGAGTCTGTTTGGTACTTTATTTTACTGTGGTTAAGCTGGTACCCAAGTCACAAAACACAATCCTCCAAACTCTTCCCTTTCCATTTCCCAAGTGGAAGAAGACTCTCCCGTAGTCGCAATGCCAGGAGTTGGGGGAGGGGTGACAGAGGCATTGGCTTGGCTGCCACCTCTAGTGTCTCACTGGGTCATGTACACCCCAAGTCCACTGGCTCCAAGCCTGCACAGCCACAGTAATTGCCCAAAGACTACAGCCTTTGTGGCCTGACTGGCTAATGAATTTATTCCAGGGCTCAGGCTGCCTTTTGTCAGCCATTGGTGGGGCTAGCCAGAACTCAGGTTTCAGGGCAGAAGAGTCTCCTCTGGTTGGGCTGCTCTAAATGTTCCCTCCGTGGGCACTGGCAGAATTCTGCCCTGTGCTGTGTTCTCCCATGTCAAGGCAGCCCTGAGTTCCAATGCAAAATCTCACAATCACTTCACTCTCCCCAGGAACAAACAGATTCTCCCTCAACTGGCCATACTGGTGTGTTGTTGATGGAGGGGTGGGGTAGGCAATCAGAGACTGTCTTTTCTGCCCTCTCAGTGCCTCTTTCCTTGATAAAATGTTAAAATAAGGTACTGTAATTACTCACCTGATTTTTGGTTCTTCTGAAGGTACTTCCTTGTGTGGATAGTTGTTGAATTCAGTGTTTGTGTGGAGGGATGATCGCTAAAGGATTTTTGTTTGTTTGTTTGAGACAGGGTCTTGCTCTGTTGCCTGGGCTAGAGTGCAGTAACGTCATCATAACTCACTGCAACCTCAAACTCCTGGGCTCAAGCAGTCCTCCTGACTCAGCTTCCTCAGTAGGTCAGACTACAAGTATGCACAACCATGCCTGGCTAAGTTTTCTATTTTTTGAAGAGATGGGGTGCTTAGGCTGGTCTTGAACTCCTAACCCCAAGAAATCCTCCTGCCTTGGCCTCCCAGAGTGCTAGGATTACAGACATGATCCACCACTCCCAGCCTAGAGGTTTGTATTCAGCAAACTTGCTCTGCTGCTTTCTCTGCCTTCTTGTTTTACTTAAGCATTTTATATAATTTCATTTTTTTCTCTCTTTGTATTCAAATATATATATTTTATACATACATTTACTTTTTTTAGTTGTTGCCATTTATAGTTAATCCATGCCCACTTTCAAATAACACTACATCACTTCGCAGTAGTTCAAGCACCTTATAACA